>JAGDQO010000917.1:0-600000 GCA_018342035.1 Solanum appendiculatum | reverse complement strand
CATAACCTTGTTTTCTGTCTCTTTCGTCTTTCTACAAAACAAAATGCACATTTATTGCTTGTATCTTCTTCCTACAATGCTAAGGTGGGTTGGCTTCGTATGATCCTTATCTGAAGTACTAGTTATGTTTAAACTTTTTGTTGAATAGTTCACTTAGAGAAGTACAACCAGTATGCTTAGCAACTTTGGTACTTTTATTAGATACATGTTTAACCTGAATTTCAAGAAGCAAATAATGATGGCTCAAGAGTGAAAAGAAGAGTCTAAGCCATTACCGGCCATTACCGTGGTTCTTGCACGTCGGAGAGGGAAGGAATTATGTATGTCATCGTATTTTAATTTACTCGATTAGCAACACAGATAAAAGCATGTTCAAATGGTCCAGTGTGAAATTTAAAGCTGAAGACGCCATGAAATGCAAGCAGAAAGGTGTACTTAATTACAATGGGTAGCTGATAAAATTGTCAAGTACTGAAAGTTAATGGGAGATGCAAGCAATTCCCAAAACCCAAAAGGGTCCCAATCTTGGTCCAAAGGTGCTTCTATGGCTGTTTATGAATAACAGGGAAAAGGCTGTGGCAATCAAAATGATTTCTAATTCAAAAAGTCTATGAGGTGGCAATGTCCGCTAACATCCATGTTATCATCATCAGGGTCATGGTTACCAGTTTACTGTCGATGGAAAGCAAATATCAGAGACTCCTTGGAACAACATTTCTTCCCAAAGCTTTCAGGTGCCTTCTCTTATCCGGATGTTTTTTTCGAGCTTATTTGTTATTAAATTCAGTAATAGTATAGCATTTGTCAGGAGTTCCAATTTTGGAGAAATTTTCAGTTCAATGTAATTGTCCTCTAAGATCTAAAACAAAGCATTGAACGCCATTTTTTACATGTTACAATCATTATAGACAATTTCATTTATTTGTCTGGCGTAGCTAATATGTGTGTTCATACCATCTCATTTACTTTCTAGTTTTGCATAATGTCACGGTTATTGTTAAAAGATGTTTCTGTAACCTTCTCTCTGCTTATTTGGACATCAAAGTTTCCCATAGTAAATGGTGTCTCCGAGATGTTTGCTTGGAGTGCTTCTGCAAGGCTAGAAAGTATTCATGCAATATCATCCTTGCTGTTATTCCCTACTTGAATTTGCCTTCACCTTGTGAAATATCATCCTTGAGTTTTGTTTGCGAAAATTCTTCTTTAACCACAACACAAAGTAAAATAATTGAATATCTGATAAGGGTTGTCACTTGTAATCTACGTAATTCTTAATATGTTTATGAGTGTACTGATGTTATTTTAGCTCTTAGATTCTATACCATGTCATCACTAAGATAATCCATTCCCTTTTACAAACTTCTCACCCTTGCTAATATTTACACATTCTTCTCAGCCTTTCCTGGAGCTATCTGGAGAATCAACTGGAGGGAATCTAAAAGTTGCTGTTGAGTAAGTTTCTGTGCTTATTACATTTAGTTTTCGATCTTCCTGACTTCCTTTATTTTCTGTCAGCGGTGGTCGCTTGTTTCTGTCTGATGGTCTCTCACATATAAAGTCTTATTTTGAAGCATTTGACACTTGAATTCTGGAGAAATATGGTTTAATATGTAAATCTTTCTACATAAGCCATCATAGATGTATAAAAATGCAAAAAGTTGGACACCAGCACATGTAAACTGTAGTGTCTCTTTGCCCTCCTCCATTGCAATGCTGTCTGTTCTAGATTAGAAAATTTTGAGACATTGGTGCACCTTAAATTGTCTCTCTCTGAGACCTAATGCATTTCATGACAGCAGCTTCATTTGAGATAACCAAACATGCCCTTTGTTTTGATGGTTTATCAGTGAAGCATCTTAGAAATGCCTATTAATTGGGAATGTATAAAGCCCACGAGTTCAGCAACTCAGAACATTAGAGCATTTAACCAGCAATTCAGCTGAAAGCTGTCTGGTTTTGCTATCCTGCTACATAAATTTATTAGTAGGTTATAGCAGTTCCCCCACTTTTTAGTTCTCCTTAATGTCCCCGCATTCTCTTTAACAGTAGGCACAGTTTTGCCTTTCAACAAAAATATTTCCCCAATCTCCAGCTACCTTTTCATTTCCAATCACCTTCTTTTGGGACCCGGGGTTATCATCTTCTTAGCAAACCCAGAAAAATCTCCTTTCCCCTTTTTTCTCTTTCAGAAGTTTAGTCCCTGCAATTCTCCAATCTCCTATTAGCTATTCCCTCACTGGAAAATCATCTGTTATTTCTCTTTTCTTTTGGTTTCATTGAAGAGAATAAGCAAACAGGACTTTTTTCATTTTTTGCTACTTTCATGTTTGCAGGTTGAAGGATAGATAAGCAGCATGCCTATCCTTTTCTGTGTTAAAAATATATTTTGCTTTTTTCTTACTGGTCATGATCAATCACAAGGAAGAATACCTCTAGAGTTGAATCCTCATAACAGTCAAGTCCCACCCAGCACCCGTCCATCTCATAACTCTTATATCTACCATGTAGTAGGTTACAAAACCCTGTATATATTTACATATAAACAAATATCCTGCTCTACCATTAGATTCCATTTATCACCTTCCTTATGTATCAATGTTTGCAGGTTGAAGGATAGATAAGCAGCATGCCTATCCTTTTCTGTGTTAAAAATATATTTTGCTTTTTTCTTACTGGTCATGATCAATCACAAGGAAGAATACCTCTAGAGTTGAATCCTCATAACAGTCAAGTCCCACCCAGCACCCGTCCATCTCATAACTCTTATATCTACCATGTAGTAGGTTACAAAACCCTGTATATATTTACATATAAACAAATATCCTGCTCTACCATTAGATTCCATTTATCACCTTCCTTATGTATCACTTCTAATGATGGCTCGTGTTCCACCAATTCATGCCTATGGTTGATCATTGGTAACTTGTATCAAATATATCAGGCGTTCCAGTTGCCAATCACATAAAATATTGAAACAGCTAAACCAAAATCAAAATAGCCTCAATCACTCACCAGAACCTTAACCTCCGTTCCAGTTGCCAATCACATAAAATATTAGAAACAGCTAATGTAGCCTCAATCACTCACCAGAACCTTAACCTCCAGAATTGAAAAACAAAACCAAGGCTTGCTGCAGACTAGCACCTAAAGAAAAAATTGGAGCTGCTCACCTGCAAAAGCACCCTTAGTTTCCAATAGAAGACTCACCAGAAATAGCCAATCAACATATGAGAATAATGTGCCGACCAAGCAACACAAATTAAAACACCGACCGGGGACAGGTCGAGCCAAAGTTTAGACAAAACAATGCAACTGAACTGAATTCTCAAAGAACATGGATAAAATAACTACAGCGAGAATGTAAAATTATTTTAAAAATTTTTCCTTCAAATAATGAATTGGCAAGGGTAGTTAGGGGTGTAGATAATGGAAAGAGAATAGCTCGTCTCACTAGGCTTGCCTAGTGCGGGTTACCTCTCCTGTGTGGTTTGCGAGCTATTGCATAGGAGCGGGGGTTTTACCCTGTGCGCACCCAAAGGGTAGCGGCTGCGGGTTTCCCTTGTCATAAAAAAAAAGATAATGGAAAGAGAAGTGGGTAGATTGCTGACCTACTAGGCTACTATGCTCATTTGGTATGATAACGAAATATCCTCCCCCTCTCTCTCTCATATATATGTGAGTGTGTGTGTGTGCATGCGTGGGTGCGTGCGTAGGTGCGTGTTTATATGTATTGCATGTGTACATATTGGGTTTTTATGTGCATGCTTTTGTTCATAATAGTTTCTAGCTGGTGTACGTTTCTGTTCAATAATTTGATTTGGGTACTGGTCATCTGCATTGGATTTGATCTAGCCTTGGATGTGACAGTATCAAGGAGTCATCTTATAATGGAGGAGGGAACCTAACATTCAATGGAACACTTGAGGATGATTTTCAATTCTCAGCAAGGTTGTTTGAAGGGAAGCTTCAGTTAGCAGATTCACCTGTTCATTTTACATATTCTGTAAGCCACTGTTTTCCTTGGGATAATAGTAGTTGCTGTTCTTAATTGTTACTAATCACTTGCAAGGACATACTGATAATTTTCACCAACCACAGAAATCCTTTTAGAAAGATTTGTTACCTGTCTTGTGGAGGGGAATTATACCACTAAGGCCAGTTGTTTGGTGTTCACCAGAGAGTAGTGCTGGTTGTATCTCAGGATTCTGTAATATTCCTAGGTGATAAAATTTACTAAGGCTCTAGGACATTAAAATTTACAGTTTTTTTCTAAAGAATGTGTACCTATGTTAAATTTTGTATTCTATTTTTTCAAGTGGCCAATGCCAAAATACTGACTTTGAATTATCGATTTCTATCCTTAAAGACCTTACCAAAAAATATTCTACCCCTAGGGGCTGCCAGCTAATTACTCTCTTCATTCCTGCTTGGTGCATTTCCTGAGATTTATTACCCTCCAAATGGCCTAACTTCTGCAGAAATATGAAAAGTTCATGTTGTGATGGAATACATATATGTTGTTTCCCTTGTTGTACTTGTTCATTTATTATCTGCTACGCTTTAATGCAGGTAAAATCAAATGGAAGCTCTCTGTTGGGCTTGTCTCTTGAGTTAACTTCTGCTGTCGCGGAGAAAAAATCAGTATTACTTGCTTCTTCGGGTGATTCTTTGCTGACTATGAGTCGTTTTGTTAGACATTTTGACAATGTTATAATGCCTCATCGTGTTACTAAACTAGAGAGTGAATCATCATGGGTCATACAAGAAAGTAGTATAGCAATGGAAGGATACATGTTAACAAAAATCCATGCTGTATGCTATAAATTAAGACCTGAAGTTCAAAAATCAGAAAGTCAAGGTAAAACCATGGCGCTTTCTCCATCAGAATATCATGCAGTGCTTGGTCATCTTGCAATAAATAGTTGTACGCTGAACTCCGACTTCCCACCATCAACTTCATGGCTTGTTGAAGGTAACTTCACTAAATTGTTGTCTTCCGATTCTAATGGCTCCAGAAAACTCAATGTCAAACTTGTTTGGAAATTGAAAGGCGGGAAGACTCACCCTTTCCCTAAGTATAATATCTATGTCAAGAAACAACCCGATCTCTCAATCACAGAACCAAATGGATCACTTCAATCAGTCCAGGATTACCTGGGAGTTGCAGTAGCTGAAGCATTTTATGTATCTGATCTTGTAGTTCCGTCTGGCATTTCAAGCGTTAGATTCATCATTCAAGTTTGCAGTCTGGATGGAGCTCTCCAAAAGCTAGAAGAGTCTCCATCTCTTGATTTAGATGTTCAAGGTTCTTAGTTCTACAAGTTAAATTGTCATTTGTTCCAGGTTCTATAGGGGAGGACTAAAAATAAGTGTGGCAAATTTACACGTGCGGCGGAATTATGTGATTTATGTATACAGATTGTTGTAGCATTACAAATAATGTATAAGTATTGAACGTGCAAAGACGGTAATCGCAGAAATTCCCTCTTCATAATGTTTGATATTGCAGTGTCTGGTTAACAGTTAAGGCTTGACAAGGAGAGTTATCTTCTTAATTTTATCTTCACTTGCCTTCTAGTCCAAAGTTTTCAAGCAAAGGTGTAAGGTAGTGTGAATTGGTACCATGGTTGGAACACTATCATAGTCTTCTATGGAAATTAAATAATGTTTCAAATAAGTTGTAAAGATCCGATGTTAATTTCACTTCATTTGTAGAACAAATATTTGTCACATTCAACTAAAAAGGAAAAAGTTAGTGTAAATAATATTTTAGTACATTATATTGTCCAAACTCGTCATGATAACACACGACAAATTTGCAAGCGTTACTGTCATCACTATTATAAACGGAGGTTTTTTCATTGCGAATCAATGAAAAAGTGGTGTTATATAACGTGAATTTTTCATTCATTTCTCACCGAACCAACTCATTTGTAAAATGCATGATGGAAACAGAATTTCGCTGAAATAGTGGAAAGTTTCATAATTTTTTCGTGTGAAAATATTACTATTTTTTTTTTCTCACCTATTCAATTAAAATATCTATGAGAATAACCACTAGACATTTTTTAGGATTAAGAAAGTATGTGTTCTTTTAAATTGTTAACAAGATAACTTAGATGAGCATAACAGAAGAAGAAAACGAAAAGCTAAAAGGGGAACCAAAATTTAAAAGCGCAATTTACTTGCAATGAAGGAAAAGTGATGTTCATATTCTAGTTTCTAATATAGCTGACAACTTTTGTTTAGAGATTCTAAATATTGTTAGTGTAACAAGGACAAAACAAAGAAGAGCATAGAGGAAAGCCAAAAGCCAAAAGCCAAAAGCCAAAACAAAAGTTGAAAAGAAATACTCTCTCCATTCCTATTTATAGGTCCTGCTTACTAAAAAAAGATATTACTTAATACTTCCTATGTCCAATAATAGGTGTCCACTATACTAAAAATAGATGTCCAACAATACTTGTCCAATTTAAAAATTCAAGAGATAATTTACCTTTTTGTGTCTATTTTACCCGTGCTATTAAATATTATTTATCATCTAACACATTTCTCAGAGCTTTAAATTTAATAAAGTCAAAGGATAATATAGTAATATTATCGTTATTATTTATTATTTCTTAAGGGGTGTGCCAAGTCAATAGTGGACAACTATTGTTGGACAGAGGGAGTACTTGTCATTTCACAAAATCAATGCATAAATGACACCGTTCTTCCTATTTTACCCTGAGAGTTATTAGCGTTGAAAATATACATTTAACCAGTGGCGGAGCTAGGAATTTCGAGATGGGTGTGCAAATTTTCTTCTCACCTATGTTAAGGATGTGCAAAATCAAATATACACTCATAATAACTAACATTTAACCTTTATACACTATATAATTTTCTGGCGAAGGGTGTCCCGCCCCTGCATTTAACCAACATAGGAAAACTAAGTAATTAATTCATGTTTATTTATTGAAAACTTGACTTTAAGAGAATACTAAATAAAGGTATAATTGTAAACTTAGTTTTTAAAGGGACGTGAAATCTAAAATAGTGACAACTAAATAGGAATGGAGGGCGTACTAGAAACCTTCATTTGGAAGCATTGGCCTTGTATTTTGTTTTTCTATATAAATAAAATGGGCCTAATGGCCACAATTAATTAAAAAAAATCATTATTAGTCTCGAGCCCTTGAAAACTTTTTTTTAAAAAAAGGAAATGGCTACTGAATATCTTCTTTTGACTCCAAAATTATTATTGGACTTGTCATTGTTGTAACTTGTATACATGTATATATGTTTATACAACTTTGTAATGGATCCTCTTGGCCTCTTACGGTCAACTCATTTGACTCTTTTTCTTACCTATTTAATTTCATCTAACCCTACACAGAGTTTCATGTATTAATTAATTAGAATGATGGTGATGCATGTTTTAGAGTCTTTACAAAATTAGTCTTAAAGCTTTGATGATCTAGACTTGTCAATGTAATAGACATGATACATGTATGTATTCATGATTAAGATACTCATGAGTCACGGACTGATATTCACATATATATTTGAGAGATTCTCATTAACTCTAATTATCACTTCCATCTAGAAAATATCTTATGATATACATTTATTCCTTCACTACTCAAGTATTCACTCTCCGGAGGGCGGAATGGATAGCTTGACCTGAGTTGATTAGTCACAGCGACCCTTGGAAAAGAGAGGCGGTATTGAGTCCATGCAGGCTCTAAATTCGTATAGCGCTTCAAACCATATTGGATTTCTAGATAAAGAGCGAGTAATCACCCATGAGGAAATGTGCATTGTCTAAATCCCTGTTCTAAGAAGTTCAAACCGCACTCAAAGATAGGGCATTTCCCATTTTTCTCACGATTTGTGAAGGGAAGAACTATTTCACAAAATATGTAATTGACACAAGAGATTATTACAGATATCATGAAGATGGGAGAGCATGCAATTGTTGTTATTAAATTAGACATGGTTAAAACTCATGATAGAGTGAATTGAAGCTTCTTAATAAGTGTGTTGAATCGTATGATCTTTGAAGAAGGGGTTATTGATATGATTTGAAGAATTGTGGCTAACAATTGATACTCTATTCTCATTAATGGTCAGGCGTATGGTTTCTTCCACTCTATTAGAGTAGTTAAAAAGGGGATCTTCTATCTTCTGCATTGTTCATTCTAACTGCAGAAGTATTATTCAAAGTATTAAATCATTTCTTTCATAATAATGAATTTAAGAGCTTTGGAATGTCCAAATGGAATGACAATTTGAATCATCTGGCATATGTATATGATATCATTATTTTTGCTGTAGTAGAAAAAAATTTCTTATACTTATTATGAAGATTTTGAAGGAATATGAATGTCAGTCAGGACAAAAGATTAATAAGGAGAATTTTTTTCTATATGTTTAATAATGTACCCCAGGCTTGTGTAAAAGTGGGGGAGGAGGCTACTAGACTAATAAGAGGTAATTTTCTTTTGATATACTTAGAATGTCCTGTTAGCCATGCAAAGAGCAGAAAAGTTCATTTCTCTGATCTAATAAAAAAGATCAAAATAAACTTCAATTGTGGTAAGATAAACTTTTATTCTTTGGGGGTAAATCAGTTCTTATCAATCATGTCTTTTAAAGTTTGCATGCGTACTTTTTATTAGTTATACTACCCTCTAAAGTGTGTTGTTTATGATTTACATAGAATGTTTGCAAAATTTCTCTGAAATTTTTAGGAAGAGGGTATGCAAGACTTTGGATTGCTTGAGATTTTTTTTTTTGCAAATTTACACCACTAGACAGAGCGTCTAGCAGCTTTCTATTAAAATAAAAATTCTCAATAGATATAAGTACAAGTAAGGGGGCTAGGTCTTAACTTTTCAATCCTAATGAGGTAACGAACCTCTACTAATTAACAAGCATGAAGAAAATAAGAGCTAGAGAGAACTAAATATTCTATGATCATCATAGAGTTTGTAATACACTGTATGATGATATTACAAATGAGAATGCGTAAATAATGTACAAATATAAAATCCAAGAAGAAAGTTGAGTTATCAACCTCAAACTTACTTTTACAAATGTGTGAATTAAAAACGATAGATAACCCATCTAAAGTAACCTGAAACATTTTCCTCGTCGTCTTCTTCAAATCTATCCAACAATACTTGATACTTCATCATTTGTTCTTGGATTTATTGGATCTTGTTGAAGCTATTAACACTGTCATATGATTCTGCTTTGCCTATCACATCAATAGGTGCCTTGGAACAAACTTTCATGTCACTTTACCATCCCAACTGTGATGCCTTCTGATGAGTCGGTAATTTTGACTCATTTATAGCTTCGTTTGTGCCAAATTAGTTTCCTAAATGTCCATTTTGTACCTATAACTAATGTTAAATTGTTTGTGTGCAGCATGAAAGACTTTGGAATGAGGCAAGGACAATATGATGCAAAAAGAAGCTGAAAAGTTGAAAAATTTAAGGAACAAGAAGGCTGAGGCTCGCCAAAGGCAACTCGGCGACACGCCGAGTGGACAGTGCCTCGCCTAAAGTTCCACTAGATAAATAGAAGATCTAAGTCAAGTCGGCGAGCTGAGGGACCAGACGGTGAGTCGCCTATCAGAACGGCGAGCCCGATGCACATCGCCTAAAGTTCCATGATGAAATCAGTATTGAAGTCAAGAATTAAAAGGAGAGATCGAGCAACTTGGCACATCGCCGAGTGGAAGGGCGAGCCCGACTTACGCCGCCGAATGATCATAAAATTCAAAACGTGTGGAGTTTTTGGGAAAGTATAAATAGAAATTTTTGAATTGAATTGTATATCGAGTGATTGAGAGAGGAACCAGAACTCGAACTTAGAAAGTACATTGCACTTTGAGGGATTTTGTGAACTATCCTTGTGATTTCTTGGGAATTGAACATTGGGTATAATTTTAGTTGATTGTATTTGCTATTTGAAGACTTGGAAAATCAATGGCTAATGTTTTTGGCAACTATCTCTTCATCATTACTATGATTGGCTAAAACCCCAATGCCTTAGGGGTATGATTATGTGTTCAAATGCCTAATTAGCTTATGGGTCTTATGGATTGCTGAATTAAATGTTGAATTAGAATGGGTTCAGTTGATAACTCATGTTTTCATCGTATATGCTTGTAGAAGATGCATGTGAGTGGAATTATAAATTGATAATTGTATGAGTTCTTACTTGTACTACTCAGCTTGTTAAAGTGGGTTTAATTAAGGTATAAGATTGTGTTCTTATTGTATAGCCTGTTGGGGTTTGATAAAACGCAATTGAAAGCATGGTAGTTGGTTGCAAAATAGCTATCATAGTTGTAATCTTTCCTACCCATTATGATTCAGCATTCTTAAGCAATTCGTAATGACCCATTTAGTGAAATTGGTAGTTGAACACTCACACATCCCTAAGGTTCCATTTCTCATTGATTAAATTCCTTTTTAATTCGTGTTTGTTGCAATCAATCATTTAAAACTCCTCTGATTTGATAATTGAAACTTTGACGATTTACATTATGCATCGATTCATTTACTTACATCTACAAAAAGCTAGATCACTGTAATACTTCATACTTGAATTCTATACTCAGTTCCATTCCTCTTGGGATCGACCCCAACTCTTCGTTGGGTTTATATTGCTAGCAATCGCCTACATCTTGAATTGTGATAGGTGTAGTTGAGCGTTATAAAAAATGGCACCGCTACCAGGGAATGGGGTTTAGAATTCTTGTATCGACGTATTTTAGTAAATTAGTTTGATTGTAGTCGAATTTACTTATTAGTCTTTTCGTTTTTATTTTCAACAGGTGACAACATGAGTGACGCTAATAGTGTTGTTGGTCAGAATGATGATATGCGTCATGTGAATGATGATGTTGGTAATCTGAATGACTTCAATGTAGCTCAAGCTGGATGTGCTGGGGCTATACGCTTGCCCCCTACTGTGGGTAATGCTATCTTTCATGTGACCGGAACCATGCTTCAGCTGTTGCAAATCAAAGGTTCCTTTGAAGGACTTGCTCATGAGGACCCCCATGAGCATCTTCAGAACTTTTTGGATGTGTGTAGCCCTTTCACATTCAAGAACATCTCTCAAGAGTCGATTCGACTTCGGCTGTTTCCTTTCTCTCTAATTGGGGAGGCAACAAAGTGGTTGGATGAACTACCAAGAGACTCAATTACTTCTTGGGCGGAATTGACGGAAGCATTCCTTGAACGATTCTTTCCCCCTTCAAAAATGGTGAAGTTGAGAGATGGTATTCAGAACTTCAAGAGACTTGATGGTGAACCAATCCATGAGACATAGCTCAGATTCCAAAAGCTCCTTCTACAATGTCCTACTCATGGTTTACCTGAAAATGTGTTGTTGCAATACTTCTACCGTAGCCTTGATTCGGTAAACAAGTCTATCGCTGATCGTTTAATTCAAGGCGAAATCATGAGACAACTGTTTCCTATTGCGTCAGCATTGCTTGATGATATGACCAGAATCAACTGGGCGTGGCACACAAGAGAGGACCAAGTATCACCTCTTATGGTCAGAATGACCAAGGAGCAAATTGAGAAACATCATGAGCGTGATGCGAATATGGCGAAGATAATGATCCAGATGGATTTACTGACAAAACATGTTATGGGTGTGGGTTCCAAAGTTATTAATGCAGTAGCTACAGGCCCGGATGATGCTACATTTGAAACCATGTACAACGAGGAAATTCAATTTGTGTCAAATCAGATGGTGGGTTCTCGTCCGAGCTATCAAAGGCCGGGCGAGAATCATGGTTGGACCAAGGAACAAGGTGCTGGTTGGAGAGACAATCAGGAGTGGCGTGATCGAGGTGTAAATTGGAGAGCTGGTGAAAGAGATCGGTATGTTCCTCCACATGATCATTCCAAAGTTACCGAACCAAAGGCTGATCCGGGAAGTTTTAGAGCTGAAGATATGTTTGCTCGTATTTTGCACAAGGTGGAAGGTTCGAACAAAGTACTCAAAGAGATGAGGGCTGATTTCTCCTCTCTAAATCAAATGGTGACTTCACACTCCGCTTCAATTAAACATCTTGAATCACAAATGGTTCAATTATCCACTCAATTGCATCAAAGACCTAATGGTGGCCTTCCTAGTGACACATTGGCTAACCCGAAGAATGAGAATGCTCAATGTATGGCTGAGGTCGTGGAGGCTAAAAGGAGTGAAATTCCACCTATTGTGAGTAATGAAGGGTCTTGAGGATAGTGTGAACAATGATGTTCCCGACAAAGATGTTGATTCAACTAATGATGTTTTTCATGGTGGAACTTCCACACTTAAGGTGGGGGATGTGTCTAAATCGGTTTCTCCAAAGCCGTTACCTAAAATTAACCCTCTTTTTCCACAAAGGTTGAAGAAGAGAGATGACAATTCAAAATTTCAAAAGTTTCTCTCTATTTTTAAGTCTCTGTCTATAAATCTTCCGCTGATGGATGCATTACTAGAAATGTCGGGGTATGCTAAGTTTATGAAGGAATTGGTCACGAAAAAGAGAAGTATGAACATTGAAACGGTTGAGGTATCCCATAGTTGTAGCGCTATTATGTCAAATGTGGTTTCTAAAAAGGATGATCAGGGAGCATTCACGATACCTTGCACTAATGGGGTGTTCAAATTTGCCAAAGCGTTGCGTGATTTGGGAGCTAGTATTAACTTGATGCCATATGCTATTTTTAAGCAACTTGGGCTAGGCAAGCCTAAGTCAACTACAATGCGACTTCTCATGGCGGACCGTTCTATTAAGCGACCTATTGGTGTTCTTTATGTTATTTTGGTAAAGGTTGACAAGTTCATTTTTCCAGTAGATTTCGTTATTCTTGATTGTGAGATGGATGCCGAGATCCCGATTATTCTTGATAGACCATTCTTGGCTACCGAAAGAGCTTTGGTTGATGTGGAGAGTGGCGACTTGAAATTTAGAGTTAATGAGGAGGAAGTCACTTTTAATGTGTGTAAGTCTATGAAAAAACCCAATGATATCTATGTGGTGTCAGTTATTGATGTGATTGATGAAGCGGTTGCTAGTATTGGTGAAATTTCTTGTATTGGTGAATCTTTGGCTACTGTCCTTTTGAATTATGATGGGGAAAGATACAAGATTATGATGAAGTGGTGGCTGCTTTATCGGGTTTAGGTTCTTACTAGAAAACTCCTTTGAAGCTTGAAATTGATTTGAAAAATAGAGAAAGTCCTCCCGCGAAGCCATCCATTGAAGCACCTCCGAAGCTTGAATTGAAAACTCTTCCTTCTCATCTTCGATATGTATTTTTGGGGGCTAACAATACCTTGCCGGTAATCATTGCATCTGACCTACTTGAAGGGTAGGTACAAGCACTTGTTAGTCTGCTAAAAAGATTTATCAAAGCTATTGATGGACAATTGCTGATATTGTGGGGATTCCTCCCGGTATTTGCACGCACAAGATTTAGTTGGAAGTTGATTGTAAACCTAGCGTCTAGCATCAAAGGAGGTTGAATCCTCCAATGCAAGAAGTAATTAAGAAGGAAATCATCAAGTGGTTAGATGCGGGTGTGGTTTACCCTATTGCAGATAGCAAGTGGGTAAGCCAGGTCCAATGTGTCCCAAAAAATGGTGGTATGATCGTGGTCCCGAATGAGAAAGGTGCACTTGTGCCAATGCGACCAGTTACCGGTTGGCGTATGTGAATGGACTATAGAAAGCTTAATTCGGCAACTGAGAAAGATCATTTTTCAATGCCCTTTATGGACCAAATGCTTGATAGATTGGCGGGGCGTGGATGGTATTGCTTTCTTGATGGTTACTCCGGTTACAATCAAATATCCATAGCCCCGGAGGATCAAGGCAAAACTACTTTCACCTGTCCCTATGGAACATTTGCATTTAAACGAATGCCTTTTGGGTTGTGTAATGCACTGGCAACATTCCAAAGGTATATGTTGTCTATTTTTGCTGATATGGTTGAAGCCTTGATGGAGGTTTTTATGGATGATTTTTCCATAGTTGAGGACTCATTTGAAGAATGACTTGAACACTTAGGACGAGTTTTAAAGAGATGTGTCGAAACAAACCTTGTACTTAATTGGGAGAAGTGTCATTTCATGGTGAAAGAAGGGATGGTTTTGGGGAACAAGATTTCAGGGAAAGGTATACAAGTGGATCAAGCAAAGATTGAAATTATTGCCAAATTACCACCCCCTATCTCAGTTAAAGGTGTCCGAAGCTTCATGGGACATGCGGGTTTTTACCGGCGGTTTATAAAGGATTTCTCTAAGATAGCTCATCCTCTTTGCAAGCTTCTTGAGAATGACAGTGTTTTTATGTTTGATGAAGCCTCTATGATTGCTTTTGAGTGTCTAAAGCAGAAACTTGTGTCGGCTCCGGTCATTGTTGCCCCGGATTGGGGTAGCCCATTCGAGTTAATGTGTGATGCTAGTGGCATCGCCTTGGGTGTTGTACTTGGTCAACGTAGAGGCAAATTATTCCACCCGGTATACTATGCGAGCAAGACCTTGAATGTGGCTCAAAGAAACTACACTGTTACCAAACAAAAGTTATTGGCTGTAGTGTACGCTTTTGAGAAATTTCGCGCTTACTTGTTGGGAACTAAGGTAGTGGTGCACACTGACCATGCAGCTATACGCTACTTAATGGACAAAAAGGATGCAAAACTGAGGCTGATTCGATGGGTGCTGTTATTGCAAGAGTTCGATTTTGAGGTCAAAGACCGGAAAGGATATGAAAAACAGGTGGCTGATCATTTATCAAGACTCGAAACAAGTGTCGTTGTATCAGGTGACAAGGATATTGAAGATGCTTTTCCTGAAAAGATGGTCATGATGATCTCTAAGGTTTCCATTCCTTGGTATGTCGATTTCGCCAAGTATGTAGTGTGCGGAAGTATTCGTGATGGACTAACATTCTATCAACGCAAGAGGTTTCTTTTTGATGTGAAAAGGTATTTTTGGGATGAACCCTATCTATTCCAGGAGTGTGCGAATCACATAATTCAGAAATGTGCACCGGAAGTCGAAGTTGATGCTATTCTTGATGCATGCCACGCATCTCCAGTTGGTGGCCACTATAGTGGGGTACGTATAGCTGCAAAAGTGTTGCAAAGTGGCTATTATTGGCCAAGATTTATCACGATGCAAATTCTTTTGTCCACATGTGTATTTCATGTCAAAAGCAAGGAGGAGTGTCACGAAGACACGAGCTTCCCCTTACTCCTATACTTGAGGTTGAATTGTTTGATGTGTGGGGAATTGATTTTATGGGCCCTTTCGTGAGTTCTTATGGGAACAAATACATTTTGGTAGCCGTTGATTATGTGTTGAAGTGGGTAGAGGTTGTGGCTTTACCCAACAATGAAGGAAGAAGTGTCATTACATTTCTTAAGCGGTATATTTTAACAAGGTTTGGCACACCACAGGCAATTATTAGTGATGGGGGTTCGCACTTTTACAACCGATTGTTCGCATCACTATTGAGCAAGTATGGAGTAAAGCACAAGGTTGCCACCCCTTACCATCCGCAAACAAGTGGACAGGTCGAAGTGTCCAATCGGGAAATTAAAGAAATTTTGGCCAAAACCTTGAATGCAAATCGTTCTAATTGGTCGCGAAGGTTGGATGATGCTTTATGGGCCTATCACACTGCTTTTAAAACACCAATTGGTATGTCACCATATCAGTTGGTGTTAGGCAAACCATGTCATCTCCCGGTGGAACTCGAACATAAAGCCTTGTGGGCTTTGAGAACCATAAATTTGAACTGGGATGTTGCATCCAAGAATCGGGTTGACCAACTTCATGCTTTGGAAGAATTTTGGCTTTGAGCTTTTGAAAGTGCTGCTCTTTATAAAGAGAAAATGAAAAGGTGGCATGATGCCAAGATACTTCATCGAGAATTTAGGGTGGGTGATTGTGTGTTGCTCTACAATTCTCGTTTGCGGCTATTTCCGGGTAAGCTCAAGTCTAAGTGGTCAGGCCCTTTTAAGGTTAATCATGTGCTTGACAACGGAGCTATTGAAGTTCAAGGTGAAAATGGATCATTCTTTAAAGTTAATGGGCAAAGGCTGAAACACTACTTTGGAGAGGCTCCCGTTGTGTGATTGATTGATGTGGTGTACTTGGACGATGCTTGAATGCATGTCCACGTCGTGCCACGATGTTAAATAAGACGCTTCTTGGGAGGCAATCCAAACTTTATCTTAGTGTTTTTGAATAACGTGTGTTGAGTGTGTAGGTTGGAGCATGAAATTTCAAGACATGGTAACTAGGCAAGGGGCTGGTCCACTCGGCGCATCGACCAATTGCCCCTAGTATCGCCTAAATTCACCAGAAATTGAAGGCTGAAGTTGCAGGCTACACTGGAAAATTAGGCGAGGTTCTGCACCATTCGGCGCGTCGCCGAGTGGATCGGCGAGCACGATCTAGCTCGCCTTCTGGATATGCACAATGGCTTGGCTTCCTGTGATTTTTAGCTAGAAAAGGTACCACTCGGCGCATCGCCGAGTGGAACGGTGACGTTAATATCATCGCCCTTTGGGGCGCGAACTGAAGGGTTTTTAATCTTTTCAAATTCAAATTTTCATCGCACTTGAAATTTTCCTCGTATCCTCACACACCCACACAATCTTGCATTTCCATTTGCATTTTGTTGCCTTTATCTGCTATTGGAGTGCTTTGGACGTGTCCCCGTTCCCCCATTTTCATCGTTTGTGCATCGAATTTTCGGCCTTGAGGTTAGTTTTCTTGGGTTTCAATTTTTGTAAGCCATTGATTGTAATTCCACTTGCGAATTGATGGGTACTTGATTTCGTGCGTGATTGTATGCCTTGATTGCTTCTTATTACTTTGATGGTCTAATTTAAGTTTGTGATTGCTAAATCTTCGTGATTTCGGGCTTTGTGAATTGGGTTTTTGAATTGCATGCTTGTGGGTTGTTGATTAATCGTTGGGTGAAGTCTGAGTAGCCTCGAATTTAATCAAATGGCTTGAATTTTCCCAATGATGGATTGGGTGACGTCTATCTTAAGGGCAAATCGTCATTTTATTGTTTTCGATTTGATTTTGGGGAAGTCTGAGTACCCCGAGGAGAAATTGAGCATGGGTATGGTTTTTGTTGATAAATGAGCTTTAATTGTTGTGTGTTGGGCTGTTAGTTGATAATCATAAAATTATTTGGGAGCGTAATGTTTTTAGTTTGTTCGGTGAGCTAAGTCGGGCTCGCCGTTCTGATCGGCGACTCGCCCACTGCATTCCCCATCGCCCTTTGTTGATTGTTTTGTGGTCTGTGTGTTCTGTAATATTCGACGAGCTCCCCTTTGCTCGCCGAGTGAATATTTCATCGCCCTTTTTGCTTAATAATTTCCTAAGCTGAACTTGTTACTTTCGGCGAGGCTCATTTTGCTCGCCCAATAGATTAGGCAACTCGCCGATCGGTTCGGTGAGTCCTTCTGAATTTTTTGGTTGATTCTTTTTTATTCCATTTTAATCGATCTTTGTGTTTGATTGTTTTGTTTAACAGATATGCCTCACCGCAAAGTTGTTACCCACAAACCTCCCGAGAAGAAGCTAAAGGCATAAAAATTGCCTCGGAGGTTGATAGACCACGCAATCGAAACAACCCATGGCCCAATCAAAGGGTAAGGGCAAGCAACAGGTCATTGAGGAGTCCTCCTCGGAGAGTGAGGAATTATCTATACAGTTCACCTCTACAGAGTCCGGAGGTTTTGAAGGTGAGGAGTCCGGGACTCCTATTGGTGAGCTTTTAAAACGGACCCGTGCCGAGTTGCGGTCCAAGAATCAACATGACCCGCTGGCTAGGGTCAACACATCAACTATAAGACCTGAGCCTCCAGCAGTTTCTACGCTTGATGCTACTACTCCAGCTCCAATTCTGGCCCCAGCTCAGCTTTCGAGGTCGATGAACAGGTTAAAAGCCAATGGTGCGCGAACAATCCTCAAAGAGAAGAGATTGTCTAACGATGGGGTGGTAGACAGATACCCCCTTGTATGGGAGACTATTAGGGTGCACAAGTTCCAGATTTTTACACAGCCCCGGAGCCCGTACGTACCTTTATGGGTTCGAGAATTCTATGCCGCCTACTCCGGTTTAGTCTCGAGAGTCAAGAAGTTGGCACAATCTATGAAGCAGTGGAGTTTGTCATGGTACGGGGTAAGAGGGTCAAGTGCAGCCAGACCGAGATTAATGAAGTTCTGGGTTGCACATATAGGTATAGACACTCTTTGGCCGATAAGCTAAAGGGGAGTTTGGAGACTCTGAAGGGGTGGTTGGCTTCATTAATAAGTGATGCCTCCCACCGATGGTTAAATGCTGGGGCCATAATCGAGAAGAAGGACCTCAATATTGTGGCACGGTATTGGTTTGGTTTCTTGAGTAGTACACTCATGCCTTCACAGAACGAGACGATTCTTTGGCATTAGAAGGCCGCACTCTTAGGGTGTATTATTTATAGGCAGTTGTTTAATTTGGGAATGGTTATTAAGTGTGAGATGTTGATGAGGGCCAAGAAGCAGCATACCTCGCTCCCATTCCTGATCATTTGATCACTGAGTTGTGTAGGTGGGCCGGTGTCCCATTTGACAAGAAAACAGATGTTGAGGTCACTTCGACCTCGTCTTGTGACATCCGGAGGATTGAGACCGAGTACTTGAAAGATGAGTCTGAGAGGAGGAGGAGGCCTCTAGTTGATACGTCTCCGGCTATGGATGTTGAGTCCATGGAGATGGGTTCTCCCCCTCCTGCAGTTGAGCCAATAGGTATGCCTGTTTCGGATGATCCTGCCACTTCTGCCCCTGCACCGGGCCCCTCTTCTTCCACTGCACCAGTTTCAGCCCCTGGCACCTGGCCTTTGACACATGCCATGATTATTAAGATGGGGCATCTTGCACATTCAGCAGATGTTGGAGCTTCTCGGGTTGAGGCAGTTATCTCGGGCATGATCGAGAGAGCTTTAGCTGCCGCCCTTGACCCTATTCGCATAGAGTTGGCTGATCAGTGCTGACTTATTACATCTCATGGAGAGGTTTTGGCAGCCCTCACCGCTAGAGTCGAGGCATGTGAGAAGTGAGAGGGTAGCTCCACAGAGCTGACGACCATCCGCACTGATATTACTAGTTTGAGGAGAGATGTGGATGAGCTGAAGTCCACAGACATTACCATGCTTTGGGGTAGTGTGGATATGCCAGAGGGTACGTGTGCCAATATTCCTCCACCTACCACCACCAGTGTTGCTCCGCCCGCTGATAATGAGGGTGTGTCTGATGCACCTGAGAGAGATGAGGAGGACGTTGCTATGAGGGATCGAGAGGTCTATGCGGATCTCGAGGATCTAGAAGGGTATTTGGTCTGAGCTGCCACTGCTGAGTCTCTCCGAGAGACATCTATGATTGGGTCGAGTGGGACCCGACAGACTGAGGAGAGTGCACCGGGTACTGATACCCAGGCTGACGACACACCTCCGGCATAGCGGGACATGAGACTTTCTATTGCACTTCCTTTATTTTCAGTTTGTATGTTTATTTTGTTATTTTGCATTGAGGACACTATTTTGTCTTTTTGGTGGGGTGGTGTTTTTCCTTTGCCTGTTATTTTGGATGTTATTTTAATTGTTTTTCCTTTGATTGTTATTTTGGATATTTTTTTAATTGAATGAAATGGTTTTGAGTTCTAGTGATATCTCTCTTTACTTATCATTGTTGATTTGTGCTGAATGAATGATTGCAGTTCTCTTGTACTTTTGAGTATCGATTGTGTTCAATATCGATGACTTGAATAATATTCTTTATTGAACAATATGTTGGTGTGCGTCCAACGAGGTAAATTGGAGTTGCATAGTCTGGTGTAAACCCTTAGCCTCTCGTTGTGACTAGCGAATTATCGATGGTGTGTCTTGCAATGACTGTTGCACGCAAGCTTGACCCGTTGAGTTGTAATCCGTAATTGTGTTTGAATGTCATGTGTGGTGAGCTTTACTTGAAAAGTGTGTATGATGATGCCTAGAACTTGCCCTGGTAGTCCATTTGGCTAAGCATTGGTGAATGTGGGAAAATGATCTTAGGCATCAATTTTTTTGAAGGTGAACCTAATTGCTAAACCTTTGTTGGCTACCTTGTGAGTGTGTGAACCCAACTTGGCACCATTTGAGCCTATCCTTCTCCTTGATTGAAACACAAATACAAGAACCTTAGCCGTTTATTGGAATGCCATGTCTCTCCCACCTATAACCTTCGTGAAGTATTGGTCAGTTTGAATAGCAAACTTAGGCCAAAAGCCTAAGTTGGGGGTGTGGTGAGAAAGAAGAGAGAAATTGAGCTAGAAGTTTGTGAGCTTGATCTTTTGAAAGGCTATTTGTGAAAAAGATAGAACCCCTCCATAAAAAAAGAAAAAGAAAAAGAAAAGAGAAAAAGCTGAAAAGAAAAGAAAGAAAAAGATTTGAATAAGATAGTACCATTGTGCATGGAGGTGAAAATAAAAGGGGGTGTTCATAAAAATGATTTGTGTACTGCAAAGTGACAAAGGATCAGTTGTGAAATTGAAATGTTTGAAAGAAAGAGAAGGAGAAGTGAAATGGAAACCATTCTTCATGAAGGTAGAGCCACTAAACCAAAAATTACCATACCTTGAGCCCCAGCCCCGTTACAAGCCTCTGAAGTCCTTTGTAATCTTACATGAACCTTGTGATGGTTAGATGGAAAACTCGGGCAAGCCTATGGGCAAAGTTGTGCCTTTCTCTTTTGAGAGTGTGAGTGTTGTATTGATTCTGAAATATTGATCTTCAATTGAATTTGGGCAAGAGAGTGGAATCCTTTTTGATGTAAGGGCATTCAAATATCTTTGTGGGCATAAGTTTATGTTTTAGGTGAGCACTTGTGAGCATAGACTTTAACTGATGATGGCTAGTCAGAATTTGATGCTTTCGGTGTACATTTGATCCTTGTATCTTAGATTAATCCTTGTGTGCACTTTCATGTGAGTTCTTAAGAAGCACTGCTTTTAGACATCCCTATTGAGTTCATTGATCTCTTGTTTTACTTGAGAACAAGCAAAAGTTTAAGTTGGGGGTGTTGATGAGTCGGTAGTTTTGACTAATTTATAGCTTCGTTGTGCCAAATTAGTGTCCTTAATGCCCATTTTGCACCTATAAGTAATGTTAAATCGTTTGTGTGCAATATGAAAGGCTTTGGAATGAGGAAAGGACAATATAATGCAAAAAGAAGCCGAAAAGTTGAAAAATTGAAGGAACAAGAAGGCTGAGGCTCGCCAAAGGCAACTTGGCGACACGCCGAGTGGACAATGCCTCGCCTAAACTTCCAGTAGATAAATAGAAGATCTAATTCAAGTCGGCGAGCTGAGGGACCAGACGGCGAGTCGTTGATCCGAACGGTGAGCCCAATGCACATCGCCTAAGGTTCCAAGATGAAATCAGTACTGACGTCAAGAATTAAAAAGTGAGATCGAGCAACTTGGAACATCACCGAGTGGAAGGGCAAGCCTGACTTATGCCGCAGAATGATCCCGAAATTCAAAATGTGTGGAGTTTTTGGGAAAGTATAAATAGAAAATTTTGAATTGAATTGTATATCGAGTGATTGAGAGAGGATCCAGAACTCGAACTTAGAAAGTACATTGCACTTTGAGGGATTTTGTGAACTATCCTTGTGATTTCTTGGGAATTGAACATTGGGTATAATTTTAGTTGATTGTATTTGTTGTTTGAAGGCTTGGGAAATCAATGGCTAATGTCTTTGGTAACTATCTCTTCATCATTACTATGATTGGCTAAAACCCCAATGCCTTAGGGGTGTGATTATGTGTTCAAATGCCTAATTAGCTTATGGGTCTTATGGATTGCTGAATTAAATGTTGAATTAGAATGGGTTCAGTTGATAATTCATGTTTTCATCTTATGAATTGAAGTTGCAAATTCAATTCTAGTCTATATCTCTTTGTATGCTTGTAGAAGATGAATATGAGTGGAATTATAAATTGAAAATTGTATGAGTTCTTACTTGTACTACTCAGCTTGTTAAAGTGGGTTTAATTAAGGTATAAGATTGTGTTCTTATTGTATAGCCTGTTGGGGTTTGATAAAACGAAATTGAAAGCATGGTAGTTGGTTGCAAAATAGCTATCATAGTTGTAATCTTTCCTACCCATTATGATTCAGCATTCTTAAGCAATTCGTAATGACCCATTTAGTGAAATTGGTAGTTGAACACTCACACATCCCTAAGGTTCCATTTCTCATTGATTAAATTTCTTTTTAATTCGTGTTTGTTGCAGTCAATCATTTAAAACTCCTCTGATTTGATAATTGAAACTTTGACGATTTACATTATGCATCGATTCAATTACTTACATCTACCAAAAACTAGATCACTGTAATACTTCATACTTGAATTCTATACTCAGTTCCATTCCTCGTGAGATCGACCCCAACTCTTTGTTGGGTTTATATTGCTAGCGATCGCCTACATCTTGAATCATGATAGGTGTAGTTGAGCGTTATCACCTTCCATGTGTCTTCTTTTTATTTTTAGTATTTCCACTTCTTTAATGCCTAGGTGAGATATCTCCATCTCTAGACACTTTATCAAAGCATATGTCCAACATAATATCTTCCCTATCCTCATAAAAAAAATCACTGCCCAATCAATAGCATAAACATTAATAGAACTAAATCCTGATGCTAAGGCCTCTTGTTCATTCTTCTTTACATTTGTACTTTTAGGTATAAATTTCAGAGTTTGTGGACTTCATTTTTTATTCAAAAGAGGAGGTAAAATATGTTCTTCTTCATCAACCAAATCAGCACGCCTAGGAGCGCTCATCTCCCCTTGTTTTTCTTTCGTAATAATTAAATCATTTGTGAAATTAGCTTGAGAGTGATAACATACATACCTTTCACCAAAACTTTATCATTTCCGTGTGGATGATAAGAGCTGCCAAATTCACCTTGTTGTTCATCAAATGAATCCAAATTTCGGAGAAGAACCTTATGAGCTGAGGTGTTCAATGTGACCATGGGTGAGTTGGTCATTGAATTAGATTTGAGCAAAATGGTAGCTTGACTTTCTTGAATAATCTTAGCTACTCCAGGATTAGAGATATGTAATGTTGGAGTCATAACATTACTATTTTTTTAATCCGCATGCTACATACTCCAATTGGCGTGCTAACTGGTTGTATATTATTATCAAAATCAGCTCAAACCAAACTTTGCTCCTTCGTGGGATTAGAATCAACTAACTCCTAATTATTTCTCCACCCGAGCGCTTCAAATGGATTTGTACAAACAATATCCTTTGATTCATTAGATTGAACTACTAGATTAGTAGTGACCTGCTATTTATTTTCTAGATATGGAGATTTACTTCGACTTGCTAAGGAATCAATACACATAGAAATTGATTTTTTTGCAATTGTGTTCCAATTCTCAATTGCATTCTCATCACATGTAACACCTCAGAAATTAGAAAATTTGATTGGAAAAGAAAAAGTGCAGTTTTTTTCCACTGATACAGTGGGCTACAAGACTGATCTACGGACTGTAGGAAGGTAATCCTAGAACCTTGGAGGAGTTTTGGAAAATTCAAGTTTCTGAAGTTTGACCTACGAGTGAACAGGACAAACTGTAGGGTGTTGGATGGGCTGTAGAGGAGTCTCGTAAAAAGGTTTCAGACTTGGTAAAATTTTGGGCTTAAACTTGGGATCTGCGGAAGGGTGTCTATGAGTTGTAGACAGAATGACGGATTGTAGGAAGGTCTCATGGGAATTGAATGAAGTTTGGGTTTCTGAAGTTGGTTCTACGGTTGACCAGTAAAGGCCTAGAAAGTTCTATGGATCGTAGGTCGGAATCGTAGGTCACTTCCGGCAGTTTTAATTAAGGATATTTTGATCTTTTCTTATCTACCCAACCCCTAAACTACGTCGTTTTGGACCTATAAACTACCCCTAACCATTTTTACTCATTAAACTTAGCCTAAATCCCTCATTCTCATAAAATCCCTCAAAATTCTTTCAAGTCTCCTCTCAAAAACTCTCTCTCAAGCTCAAGGAAGAAAACTAGGGTTCAAGCTTCAAGTCTCCTTTTTCTCCATTTCTTTAGGGCTTTGATTGATAAGGTATGTGAGAATTCACCAATGGATTTCATTCATCCATTAGGTCCTAAAAGATCTAAATTCTCAAATTCAATTTCACTCAATTCAATTATGGTTTATATCAATCTTCATGGGTCCCTTTTTTATTATGATTCAATTATTTGATTTTAATATTATTATGCATGATTTGATTCAATTACTTGTTTTCTAATTGATTTCATATGGACCCATGCATTATTCATGATTTTGACAGTTATGAATATGATTTATGAAAGCAATGCATGATTTGTGAAAAGATGTTTTTGTGAACTAAGGATTCTTTTAAGATAAGTATTAATGAAGTTTGAAAGGTTTTCTCATATACTTATGAAATCATGATTGTAAAAGGTTTTCTCACATATGTATGAATCATACTTTAAAGGAGCTACTCTATGATAATTTTATGAATTGGATTGGTATTTGATTATTGCCTTTCCTAATGTTATGCTTTGATAATTGACTTTATTTATTCCGTTGGAATTCAATTTAGCACTGAGAGAACTTGAGGTGGAGGCTCAAAAAGGGTACTCTCTAGTAGCAACCTTTAGTTCCGAACTACGTGCCCTCGTAGAGTTATCTTAATGACCTAGCTAGTGGATCCACAAATAGCATATGAATGAATGATACAGAGTTCTACCTTGGAAAGTAGACTCTCCCTTCTCCTGTGTGGGAGTTACATCGGATTCCATGTTATAGCTCACATGGTCTTATTGTCGGTTAAAGCTAATATCCCACAAAATGAATTATGTGTCCTTCAAAGGTTTTAATGGAAGATTCTCAAATGATTTTAAGTATGGATTGACCTTGACTTATAAATTATGATTTCCTCTTAAAGGCTTTAAATATGTTTTAACCTGGTCATGCATATCATGCTTAATGTCCTCATATGATCACATTTATGTTTTCATGCATTTTTCCATACTTAGTGCATAGAATGAACTAATGCATACTTGTGTCTACATTTTCTCATAATGTAGGGTTTGACGCTTCTTCTCCTCCCACTCATGGCTAGCTTGGACTACTATCGCTATTGAATTAGTGAGTCCTCATACTTCGAGGCAAGACCATGAGGACTTTTATTGTTTCTATCATTTACTTTGCGACTTTGTACGTGGTGTATGGGTTACATCCCAACCACTCTTATGTTGATTTAGAAGGGCTTGTCAAGACATAGTTAAGATTCCACACTTATGTTTCAACTTCTCTTTTAAGATATGTGACTTTCTATTTAAATGTTTCTTTTGTCTATTATATTGTGTTGTATGTATTTTAAGTGGCTTGTGTAGGGCCTCTCAGGGTCTTATATGCCATGTCACGTCTAGGGTATACCTTGGATCGTGACAAATTTCGTATTCAGAGCACAAGGTTCTAGAATAAGGTCTTAGGATGTCTAACAAGCCGCATTGAGTAGAGTTTTGTTCATAAGTGTGAAGCGCACCACATTTATGAATAGGAGGGGACAAAAATTTTAGGAAACTTCACTTCTTTCACTACTCTAAAGTCGTGCCATAGAGTTGATCTCTATAAAGGTCCTTGATGAGTGGGTGATTTTCACTCATTTAGGGCTCTTTTCTTATGATTTTGTGGCACTCAAGTAGAGAAAGAGGCTTATTATCCTTTGAATGTGGTTGTTTCAGGTATATTTAGGTTGGCAAGGAGTTTTGATCGAAAAGAATGGAAATTAAGGTAAAATGTAGCTTAAAATAGAGAAATTGGAGCTGGCAGCAAACTGTTCTCCGCGAACATGGTTAACTGCCCGCGAACACGGTTAATTTCCGGTGAACACGGAGCTTCGGTCATCAATGAACCGCGAAAGCGGTCAAATCCCCCGCGAACGCAGAGCACAAACTTGCTGGGATCCATGAACACGCCTGTCCCTCCGTGAACGCGGAGAAGAAAACGTGCCTTACATCTGGACAGTTTTGAAATTTCACCTTTTTTCCCCGATTCACAATATACACTGAGGCACATCCATTTTTGGGGGATATACTGAATTTGGAGAGAAATTATTGGAAGAACCAACCAAGAAAGGATAGAGGCTTGAAATTAGGGCTTAGCTTTGAGAGCAAGTTTCCATAACAAACACCATTAGAGTGAAGATTTAAAGCTTGATTTGTAATTATTTTTCATCCTTTCTTCAACTCTTTGTTTTTAATGCTAAAATTCTAGGTGTTAATTGTTGTTTGGTGATTTGGATATTGTGTTAGTGATAAACAATATTTGGGTTGTTAATTTCTACCTTGTGTTTTTGTAATTATTTGAATACTTTTTCATATATGAAATGAGTTTTTGATTATCCAATCAATTTCATGCTTTCATTACTTTCCAATGGAATTGATTACTCCTAGGACTTGCCCATTTACTTTGATTGAGCTTGTGAGAGTCAATTGAGTTTGGGAAAGGTTGATTGGTGCATTATTTGAGGTGTAGCTACTCATATATCGGATAATAACTAGAAATAGTGAATCCTTGCAATGCCTGTAGTTGGATTATTTGTGTTGTCACTTGACTAGGTTCGAAAGAACTAGTTGAGAAATATTTACCTATATTCGATAGAATAGGTGGATGATTTAGATTCCAAGGCATATATGATTTCTCCCATGATTAATTGAGATTGTATGAAGCTAATTTGCAATGGATAGTATAGGTGTTGATTGATTTTCCATTTTCAAATCCCATTGGTATCCTTGCTTGAAAAGGCTTTGTTCCTTATTCTTATCTATCCCCTATCCTAAATTATTACTTGATATCTTCATATTATAATTGTATCTTTCATTTCGGGTTCAAATTAGTATATTGTAATTCTTTATTTCTTCAATATCCTACATATTGTTTCTCGTGGGATCGACCCCAACTCATCGTTGAGTTTATACTTGTTAGCGACCGCCTACACTTTGAATCATAAGAGGTGTAGTTGTTATAAAAAATGACGCCATTGCCGGGGAACAATTTGGCGTATTGAATTGATTTAGAATTTATAGTTTACTAATTTCTATTCAAATTGTGAATATTTGTTTTTGTTTGGTTTTATGGCTTCTTGTGAAGAAACAAGGTTTGGCGAGTGCAAGCTCTATGTTGATGACCCATGGTCTTGTTGTGGAAGACTTCACGTTGGGAATGGTTATGTGGATGCCTCCTTAGATGAAGAGATGTGTGAAGAGATGGGTGTTGTGAGTCAAGCTTGGCTCTTGCACTTGTCTCAACAACTTGCAAAGGGTGTGAGGCTAAGAGATCTAATGTTCAAAATGAGGAATGAATTCCACAACTTGCACCTAGCTTGGTGCCATGAGATGATCCAACTTGAGTTTGAAATTGCTACTTTGAAGACCAATGTGAGATCAAGAAGTGGAGTATGTAATGCTCCTTGTCAAGTGGTCAAACGTAAAGCGTCGGAGTTGGAATCTCAAGAAAAAAGGGTTATGATTAGCATGGATGAAATCTTGGATATTTGCAACCAAACCACGCCAATAAAATTCCAAGATGCAAAAATCAAGGAAATAATACTAAAGTTGCAAGAAAGAGCCAAAAGATCATATATGGCAACTCTAGTTCATTTAAAAGTGATGGTGTCATGCACTTGAGGGCCAAGGGCTATGAAGTTCGATGTTCGAATGGCCTAGTGACCCTATCACTATTGCCTAATGCTCCTCCACGAAAAAATGATGTGAAGTTGGGCAAGAAATTCAAATATTCGAAGTGGAGAGATTGAGTGAAATGTGTGATGCTCTCAAGTTGTCCCCACACTCTTCGAAAAGAAATGATTTAAAGTTGGGGAGAAGGTACATTGCCTCGAAGTGGAAGCACAAAGGGTGATGTAACCGATGTCGTGCCGCGACGTTAAATTATGCGCTTGATGGGAGGCAACCTATCGGTATCCAAAATTTTAATTTTTCTTTAATTTTGAATTTTCTTTAATTTTTAGGATAGATTAGAATTTTATTTTTGACTAATCCTCATGATTTCAAAGTTCTTGCAAGTTTTTTGAACAGGTTTGGAAGCAAAAATTAACTTGGGATTAAAGTTTGGGGTTGAACTACCTTCAAAATAGGGGTTGGAACACTTTTTGGGAGCTGAAGATCGCCAAAATGCATTGGGCGAGTCGTCGAATGGACCAAGTCATCGCCAAAATTTTCAGAATGCTACCAAGGGTTCAGGCATCAGGTACTATCCGCGAACGCGGAAGAGAGTCCACGAACGCGGAGGTCAAAGTTACAGACCCTCCGTGAACGCGCCCTCTTCATCACGAACGCGCAAGTCACTAATTCTCACATGGGCGCGAATGCGCCCAGATGTCTGTGAACGCGGAGAGTTGGGTATTTTAATAGTCAGAACTGTAAAGGGCAGCTTAGTTTCAAAACTAAAAATATATACCCCTTTCTCTTGTTCAGTTTCTCAAACTCGAATACGCCCCTAAAATTCCCCCTCTTCTAAATTGCTCCCTCGTTTCTTACTTTGTGGTTGGAATCAACACTTGCGGTATGTTATTCATCCCTTACTTTAGTTTATTTTTGGTGAGTGAAATTAGAAAATATGGTGCTAAATTGTTTGTTGATTAGAACTTGATTCTTGGTGTTTAATTGTTAGTTTAGGGGGTAGAATTAGTGTTGTTGTTTGTTACATGTGCTTTTGGGGTACAATTGGGGGTAAAGTTTTGAGTAAAATGGTTGATGAAATAGTGCCCTCAAACTATTTGATGAAATGCCCAAATGAATCTGCTTTTTGGGAATGATGACATCTCCGCGAACGTGGGACTCTAGCTGCGAATATGGAGGTCTCTGACTCCATCTGCTCCGTGAACGCGGCCAACTAGCCTACGAACAAGGAGGTCTGATGTGTGCTGAGCCACGATCACGGCTGCCTCTCCGCGAACACGGAGGTATGGCCTTTGCTTCTCTGAGAACGCGGAGAAGAAACTGCTTCTGTCCCAAAACAATAGCTTCGCACTGCGTAGCTCGGGACCTCTTTTAATTATTTTTTTGGCCTAAATACTTCCTAATAAATTGTTTTAAGTGTCCATATGAACTTTTAACATGTTGACTTCTTTTGTAGGTATTTTGAGCTTAAAATGGCTTCCGATGACATCTCCCATGCGCTCGAAATTGCTCTACAAATTACATATGAGGATTATTTTGATGCTAGCAGATTCCTTTCATCCAAATGCGCGCGAAAATATGATGAATACTTGGGTCGCGCTGTGATGAAGGAAAAAGGCATTTGCTTGGACAAGCTTGAAAGTGGGATGCCAAACTTCTATAACCGGCTCCTGTCTAGTAGGTGGATCTGCTTTGTTCCTGAGCCTATCAAGGCTAACCACACTCTAGTTGTGGATTTATATGCTAATGCTTTGGAGACCAACTTTGAAGAAGTTGCGGTGACCACCGTCCGACGGGTGCAAGTACCTTTCAGCCCGACAATGATTAATACTTTATACGGTCTCCCGAATGCTAATAATAGGGTGTACTTGGACCGTTACAATGAGTTGGGTAGTCAATGGCTTGTTGATAAGCTACATGAGGAAGAGCCTTCGGAATGGTTTGAGACTAAGAGAGGGATTGAGTCCCATTACTTCACAACTGAGGCCAAGACTTGACTCTCTATCATATGTGCTCGGGTCATACCTTCTACTCATGATACCGAGGTGACCTTGGACCGGGCGTTGGTGATTGCAGCTATTCTGGACGGGTTGGAGGTTAATGTGGGGCAGCTAATCATTGATCATATGTTTGAGCTGGCTCAGGGGAGAGCCAAGAGCATCATCTTCCCTTCTTTGATCACCCAGTTGTGCTACAGTGCTGGGGTGTCAAAACTCCCTACTGAAGAGGAGAAGAAGCTGGGAAAGGAGATTCACCCATTGAAGAAGAAGGACGTTCAGAGTAGCAGGAAGAAGAGGAAGATTGATGTGTTAGATCCTCAGTTTGGCCAATTTACCGAGCCCCATTATGAGGCCGGTACCTCCTCTTCTGCAGGACCCCTTCTGTTTGGACCTGCCACTATGCGCCATATCTCTTCCCAGATTCATGGAGCCGATGCTCAGATTAGGGAGTTGATTGCTGGCCTCCCTTCTGGCCCATATGGAGCCACCACCTGTGAGGGTGTCTTACCACCTACTATTGCTTCTGTAGCTGCTGCACAGAAGGCCACATCTGACTTACTTGAGCAGGTGAGTCGGAGGCAGGGGAAGATTGAGCAGCACCAGAGGACTTTCCGGGAGCACGAGAAGAAGAAGAGAAAGTTCCTAAGCAAGTTGATGGGCAAGCTTAGGAGCTTATGCGGTAGTGGTGCTTCTGATGATGAGGACCTGACCTTTCCCTCCAGCTCAAGTTCAGAGTGATACATCCCAGGGAGCCCCTCGTATTCTCTTGTGATATTTGTACTGTGATGGCAGCGTTTCATTTTTAGTTGGGGGTGCCTCCCTTGTGACTCTTGTTATGTATTTCTTGTTTTGGATGCTTGGGATTGGTTTTTTGGATGTTTTTTTTGTTATGTGGATGATGTGCCCTTGTAGGTCTTTTGGATTGAAATTGTGAATTGTGTTGGATTAGTCATTTTTTTGTTTTATTAGATTTTGTTTCTTTTGGTAGCTTCTTTATTTTTTTTTTCTTTTATTGTGTTATGGTGTTGTTGATTAGAGATGTTGTTGATTAGTGATGCCCTATGATGGATAGAGTGATGACTTTCTTAAGAGTAAATCGTTAGTTGGTTTTGTAGTAAAGTCTGAGTAACCATTTGTGGTGAAGTCTGAGTAGCCATATGTGCATGGTGAAGTCTGAGTAACCATTTGTGGTGAAGTCTGAGTAGCCAATCCCAAATAGATGCATGAGTTTGCCCAATGATGGATTGGTTGATGACTTTCTTAAGGGAAAAACCGTCGTCTTTTTTGGAGGTTGTGGCTTATTTGGTACGAAGAATATAGTCTTGCATGTGAAAAATGTGTTTTTGAAATACCCCTCCGTTTTGAAAATTGAGCATGTTTTGAATGATTTTGTGAAAACTCTTGTGACTCTTTTTGTGACTTTTGATTCGTTAAGTGGTTTAAATATTTGATGCCACTTGTATGTTGAAAAGGAAATAAGATTTTGAACCATCTTGAGTGATTTGCATGCCATGTGTGGTGAGTTGTTGAATAATGCCTTGTGTTCACTTATGCCCACTAGAACTTGCCCGGTTGGTCTTGAAATATTGGTCATAATTGAGTTGGGTTGGAAAAATGATCTTAGGCTTTCTTTGATTGTTCTTGAAGTCCACTTGGCTTAAAAATCCCACCTTTGCACTAAATATATCCTTAGTTGTCCCCTTTGAGCCTATTTCCTTTTTGTTGGCAACCTTATTACAAGCCTTATCCATTTTGAAAATATACATCTCTCTTGAACCCTTTCCCTCCTTGAACTTGAAGTTGTGAAAGTTGAGGCTAAAATCCTAAGTTGGGAGTGTTATGGGAAACTCATATAAGGGATGTCTATCACATAAAAGCTTGATATAAAAAATAAAAAAAAAAGAGAACGATGAATGGAGGAAAAAGTCATAAAAAAAAGTTTTGAATAGAAAGTGAAAAATGAGTCTTGAATCCTCCAAAAGATTGAAAATGGTTGCATGTGGGGAATCTATAATGAAAGTGAGAAAAATGAAAATGTGAAATGTGCATTGGTTTGGAAGGTGAAGAAAATTTGGAAAAGATTGGAAAATGATGAGTTGTTGTGTAGAGTTCAAGGAGGGTGTAGTCACCTGTACCCAAATGATATCCTAACCTTCTCCAAGCCTACATTACAAGCTTAACAAAGTCCTTTGTGATTTCTAACCAAATGAAGTTGAGTCAATGTTGATTGAAAATATGGGCAAGCCTATGGTGTGGCATTTGTGTTCATGAGATGTTCTATTGTGAGTGTAAGTGTTTGTGCTTTTGTCTCTTGTTTGTAAATGCTCTGTGAGTGTTTTGGGACATTTATTTTTTTGTGAGGCATGTTTGTTGATTAAGTGGTGATTTTGAAAATTCGTAATTGAAGCAAGTGAGCATGTGAAAGAGCTAAAGAGTTGAGTCTTTTCTTGAGTTTGAGTTGTTGTCACTTAATGATTCTTGGTTTTTGAAAAATTTACCATGTGAATGAGGGGTTTCTTTTGTGAAAGGTTTGCATGAGGACTATTTGTTAGTACCAACCAAAGTCATGGTCATGAACCTTAGTCGGAATGAAAGTGTGTTGTGCTTAACTTGATTGCCTCTTGTGGTTTTTATTTTGTTTTGCTTGAGGACAAGCGAAGTTTCTAAGTTAGGGGTGTTGATGAGTGGGTGATTTTCACTCATTTATTGCTCTTTGCTTATGATTTTGTGGTACTCAAGTAGAGAAAGAGGCTAATTATCCTTTGAATATGGTTGTTTCAGGTATATATAGGTTGGCAAGGAGTTTTGATCGAAAATAATAGAAATTGAGGCAAAATGGGGCTAAAAACAGAGAAATTGGAGCTGGCAGCAAAGTGTTCTCCGCGAACGCGGTCAACTGCCCGCGAACGCAGAGCTTTAGTCATCAATGAACCGCGAATATGGTCAACTCCCCCGTGAATGCGGAGCACAAGCTTGCTGGGATACGCGAACGCGCCTGTCCCTCTGCGAACACGGAGAAGAAAACATGCTGGCATCTGGGCAGTTTTTGAATTTCACCTTTTTACCGTGATTCACAATATACACTGAGGCACAACCATTTTTTGGGGGATATACTTATTTTGGAGAGAAATTATTGGAAGAACCAACCAAGAAAGGGTAGAGGCTTGAAATTAGGGCTTAGCTTTGAGAGCAAGTTTCCACAACAAACACTGTTAGAGTGAAGATTGAAAGCTTAATTTGTAATTATTTTTCATCCTTTCTTCAACTCTTTGTTTTTAATGCTTAAATTCTAGGTGTTAATTGTTGTTTGGTGATTTGGATATTGTGTTAGTGATAAACAATATTTGGGTTGTTAATTTCTACCTTGTGCTTTTGTAATTAGTTGAATACTTTTTTATATATGAAATGAGTTTTTGATTATCCAATCAATTTCATGCTTTCATTGCTTTCCAATGGAATTGATCACTCCTAGGACTTGTCCATTTACTTTGATTGAGCTTGTGAGAGTCAATTGAGTTTGGGAAAGGTTGATTGGTGCATTATTTGAGGTGTAGCTACTCATATATTGAATAATAACTAGAAATAGTGAATCCTTGCAATGCCTATAGTTGGATTATTTGAGTTGTCACTTGACTAGGTTCTAAAGAACTAGTTGACAAATATTTGCCTATATTCGATAGAAATAGGTGGATAATTTAGATTCCAAGGCATATATGATTTCTCCCATGATTAATTGAGATTGTATGAAGCTAATTTGCAATGGATAGTATATGTGTTGATTGATTTTCCATTTTCAAATCCCATTGGTATCCTTGCTTGAAAAGGCTTTGTCCCTTGTTCTCCTCTATCCCCTATCCTAAATTATTACTTGATATCTTCATATTATAATTGTATCTTTCATTTCGGGTTCAAACTAGTATATTGTAATTCTTTATTTCTTCAATAGCCTACATATTGTTTCTCGTGGGATCGACCCCAACTCATCGTTGGGTTTATACTTGTTAGCGACCGCCTACACTTTGAATCATAAGAGGTGTAGGTTAGCGTTATCAATCCTTCTCCTAATTCTTGTCAGATGCGTTTCAGGATATGACTCCTCAAAGAACTTGCATGAGAAGGAATGTGGCTAATGATGTGGAACCAGAGGCTTCTTAAGCCCCGGTTGACCCTTTGGCCGAATAAGTGACTCATGATAAATTTTGAGTCACTTTTCAAGTGCTGGCTCAAGCTATGATAGCCCAAGCTAATAGAGAAGTCGTTGCTCCTGTGAACCCAAATGTAGGTACTACAGTGACAAGGATAAGGGATTTTACTAGGATGAATCCTCTGGAGTTTCATGGGTTAAAAGTTGATGAGGATCCTCAAGAGTTCATTGATGAGGTCTAGAAGATAGTCGAGATTATGGGAGTGTCACCGGTAGAGAAGGCAAAATTGGCCACTTATTAATTCAAGGGCATTGCTCAAGTTTGGTTCAACCAATGGAAGGAAGAGAGGACGGTTGATGCGGGTCCTCTTGATTGGGAAAAGTTTAAAGGAGTTTTTGTTGATCATTTCTTTCTTCCTGAGATGAGAGAGGTAAAAGTGTTTGAATTCATCAATATTCATTAAGGGAACATAAGTGTGAAGGACTATGCTTTGAAGTTACTTAATTGGCTAAGTATGCTACGACTATGGTTTCTGGCTCTAGAGCAGGAATGAGTAAGTTTGTATCGGGTGTGTCAGAAATGATGGTCAAAGAGTGTCATACTACCATGTTGATTAAAGAGATGTACATCTCTCATTTGATGATGCATGTCTAACAAATGGAAGAGGAAAATCTTAAGGAAAGGGCTAAGGAGTCCAAGAAGGCAAAGACCGGTGATTGTGACTTTTCTCATCCTAGGTCTGGTGGACATGGACATTCCCAATTCTAGCAAAAGTTTTCCGGTCAAGGTTCTTCAAGTTTTTTGACTCCGAAGTTCAACAAAGATAGGGTGTCTAAACCTAAGCCCCAAGGAAGTGGTGGAAATGGATCTTCTATTCCAATTTACCAAAGGTGTGGAAAGAGTCACTCGGGAAAATGTTTAGCCGGTACAGATGGTTGCTTTGGTTGTGGGAAGAGTGGTCATAAAGTGAAGGATTGCCCATTGAAAGCCAGCAAGGGTAAGGATGGTAGCCAAGCTCAGCCTAGTGGTTTTGGTTCGGGTGCTCCTCGTCAGAATATATTATATGCTCTTCAGACCCGACAGGATCATGAGGGTTGTCCGGATGTGGTAACCAGTCTATTGAAAGTCTTTCATTTTGATGTGTATGCTTATCTTAATTTGAGTTCTACGTTGTCATTTATTACTCCTTATATGGCCATGAGATTTGATGTTGGTCCCGAAATCCTTTCTAATCCCTTTCATATCTCTACTCCTGTTGGTGATTCTATTATTGCTAGGAGAGTTTATGGAAATTTCCCTATTTTTGTTTCTCATAGAATTATTCATGTTGATCTTGTAGAGCTTGATATATTAGATTTTGATGTTATTCTTAGGATGGATTGACTCTATGCATGTTATGCTTCAATAGATTGTAGGACCTGATTGATTACATTCAAGGTTCTGAACGAACCTATCGTGTCATGGGAAGGGGGAAATTATGATCTTAAGGGTTAGTTCATGTCTTGCTTAAAAGCTAGGAAAATAATTTCTAAGGGTTGCATTTATCATCTTGTTAGGGTTAGGGATACAAATTCTAAAACCCCTACTCTTGAGTCAGTTTCGATTATAAATGAGTTTTGGGAAGTGTTTTTCAATGATCTTCTTGGTATTCCTCTCGAAAGGGAAATAGACTTCAGTATTGACCTTTTTTCAGATACACAACCTATTTCTATTCCTCCTTACTGTATGGCCCTAACATAACTTAAGGAGTTAAAGGATCAATTGAAGGGTTTGTTGGATAAAGGATTTATTAAATCGAGTATCTCTTCATGGGGTGCTCCGGTATTGTTTGTTCAGAAGAAGGATGGTTTCCTCCGAACGTACATTGATTATCGACAATTGAATAAGGTTACTGTAAATAATAATTATCATATTCCAATGATAGATGATTTGTTTGATCAACTCCAAGGAGCGAATTACTTCTCTAAGATTGATCTTCGATCAAGTTATCACCAATTGAGGGTGAAGGAGAGTGACATCCTGAAGATGACTTTTTGAACTCGATATGATCACTCTGAGTTTTTGATGATGTTGTTTGGTTTGACTAATACCCCGATGACGTTCATGGATTTGATGAATAGAGTCTTCAAACAATATCTTGACATGTTCTTGATTGTGTTTATTGATGATATCCTAATTTACTCTCGAAGTGAGAATGAGCATGTTGAGTATTTGAGTATTGTGTTAAAAATTCTCAAGGATCATAAATTGTATGCTAAGTTTAGAAAATGTGATTTTTGGTTGAGGTCCGTTGCTTTCCTTGGCCATATTGTCTCCAATGAAGGTATCTAAGTTGATCCAAGAAAACCGAGGTGGTTAAGAATTGTGCTAGACCTTTATCCGTTTCAGATATTCAGTGTTTTCTAGGTTTGGCTGGTTATTTTAGAAGTTTTGTGTAAGAATTTTCCTCTTTTTGTTTGTCTTTGACGACATTGACTCAAAAAAAGGTGAAATTCTTATGGTCGAAAGCTGGTGAGAAGAGTTTCCAAGAGTTAAAGGATAGACTCACTTCAACCCCTATTTTGACATTACCGGAAGGATCGGATGGTTTTGTGGTTTATTGTGATGCTTCATGGATTGGTCTTGGTTGTGTTTTGATGCAACATAGGAAACTCATCGCTCATGCTTCAAGGCAATTGAAGGTTCATAAAAACAATTATCCAACTCATGATTTGGAATAAGCGGCGATAGTATTTGCTCTAAAGATTTGGAGGCATTACCTATATGGTGTTCATGTAGATGTGTTTACCGACCATAAGAGCTTGAAGTATGTGTTCACCCAAAAGAATTTGAACCTTTGCCAAAGAAGGTGGCTTGAGTTGTTGAAAGATTATGACATGAGTGTCCTCTATCATCCGGAAAAAGCAAATATGATGGAGGATTCTCTTAGTTGACGATCGATGGGAAGTGTTCCTCATATTGAGGATGGTAAGAAAGAGCTAGTTCGTGATGTTCATAGGTTGGACCGATTGGGTGTTTGCTAGGTCAATTCTAATGAAGGTGGTATGATTGTTCATAATGGTTCGAAATCGTCTCTTGTATCAGATGTAAAGGCTAAGCAACATCTTGATTCGATTTTGGTGGATTTAAAGAAGTAGGTTTCTGAAAAAGCCATTGAGGCTTTCTCCCAAGGCAGAGATGGTGTCCTTCGATATCAAGGTTGATTATGTATTCCGAATGTTGATGAGTTGAGAAATCAAATTTTGACAGCAGCGCACAGTTCTCGATATTCTATTCACCGGGAGCCACCAAGATGTACTGTGACTTGCGAGAAGTCTATTGGTGGAATGGGATGAAGAAGGATATTATGGAATTTGTGGCTAAGTGTTTGAATTGTCAACAAGTGAAACTTAAGCATAAAAAACCCAGTGATTTTGCACAAGATATTTGTATTCCTACTTGGAAGTGGGAAGACTTGAATATGAACTTTATTACGGGCTTACTTCGTACTCACCGTCAGTTTGATTGGATTTGGGTTATAGTGGACCGAATGACGAAATCGGCCCACTTTCTTCTCGTAAAGACTTCATTTTTAGCCAAAGAGTACGCCAAGCTTTATATTCTAGAAATGGTGAGGTTGCATGGAGTGCCCTTGTCTATTTTCTCCGATAGTGGTACTCTGTTTACATCTCAATTTTAGAGGTCGTTTTAAAAAGGTTTTAGTACTCAAGTGAAGCTTAGCATGGCTTTCCATCCTTAGACCAATAGAAAAGTCGAGCGTAATATTCAGACTTCGGAGGATATGTTGAGAGCATGTGTGATTGACTTCAAAGGTAATTGGGACGATCACTTGCCTTTGATTGAGTTTGCATATAATAATAGCTATCATTCTAGTATTGGGATGACTCCATTTGAGGTTCTCTATGGTAGGAGGTGTAGGTATCCTATTGGTTGATTTGAAGTTGTTGAGATTGCTTTAATAGGGTCTGAGTTGGTTCATGAGGCTAATAGGGTCTGAGTTGGTTCATGAGGCTATGGAAAAGGTTCGGCTTATTCGTGAGAGGTTGAAAATGGTTCAAAGTCGACAAAAGTCTTATGCCGATGTTAGAAGAAGAGAGCTCAAGTTTGATGTTGATGTTTGGATCTACTTAAAAATTTCATCCGTGAAGGGTGTGATGAGATTTGGAAAGAAAGGGAAGCTTAGTCCCATTATGTGGGCCCGTATCAGATTTTGAAGCGTATCGGCAAAGTTTCTTATGAATTAGAGTTACCTAATAATTTAGCATAGGTACATCCTGTATTCAATGTCTTCTTGTTGAAAAAGTGTGTTGGAGATCCGGCATCCATTGTGTCTTTGGAAACTTTGGGAGTTAAAGAAAGTCTTTCATATGAAGAGGTTCCGGTTGAGATTTTGGATCGTCAAGTTCGGAAGTTGAGAAATAAAGAAGTTGCTTCCGTGAAAGTTCTTTGGAGGAATCAACAAGTTGAGGGTGCTACTTGGGAGGTTGAAGCCGACATGATGTCCAATTATTCTCATCTTTTTCCCTCCGCTCCTATTCTAGCTTGAGGTATTAAGTTTCTCGTGGTTCATTCTTTCAGATTCATGTATTTTTAGTTATTCTCATGTTTCCATGTGCATGCATGTTCATGAAAAACTTGATTTTTATGTTATGATTGAGCTTGTGTGGTTCTCCTTGTTTATTGTCGTATTATCCATCCGAAGCAGTAGCAGGCCAGGCACTGGTCTTTCTATCTTCTGGCTGTTCCCATCCCAAAAGGAATTTTCGTTTAGGAATATGGGTTCGGGAGGCTGAGGGACGACCACGATGAGTACGCATTTTTATATAGGATCAAACGGCTTTTGTTCGATCGAGGGGCAGAGATAGATATGAGCTGACAGCTTATGTTTTCTGGTATTTTGGTTCCGTTCTCGAATATTATAGATTTTGCTAAGAGATTGTAACACCAAGCCTATCCAGCAAAATCCAGAATTCGTAAACTATGCAAAGGCTCTTTGAAGACTTTTTCCAAAGTTTTTAGCAAAAAAAGCAAAAATAATTCTCAACGCCCTTACGAGGTAGTGATGAGTTAAACTACTCGTGTTGGCATGGACCGACAACTATTTTCCACTTAATAAGTGAAGGGGAGAGGGAAGCGAGGCAAAGAAAGTTATAGTAGCTTATTCCATTTGGAAGGTTTTTTGTTTAAGACAGCCTTTCGTGCCCTTACTTTTGAGTCTATCAGCTGCAACAAGGGCTGCGGGAACGAGTGTTGTGCTTGCCCCGACCGATACCACCATTCATTACCGTGAACCAGGCCCTCTTCAGTCATATTGAGCTCCAAATATACGCTATTGGGATGTGATGGCTCCTACTAGCTCTCCATGATGAGGTTTGCATTCATGTTAGGTTATTAGTTTCTCTCCTACTCTATTCATGCTAGCTTGAGTCCCATTCGAGGACAAATATTCCCAAGAGGGAGATATTGTAACATCTCAGATATTGGAAAGTTTGTTTGGAAAGGGAAAAGTGCAATGTTTTGCACTGATGCAGTGATCTATGAGACTGACCTAGGGACTGTAGGAGGTAATCGTAGAATCTTGGATGAGTTTTAGAAAATTTAAATTTCTGTAGTTTGACCTACGAGTGAACATGACAAACCGTAGGGCGTTGGATGTTGCTTCCAAATGCACACGCAAGTGTACGTGGTCGCACAAATAATATAGTGGCTCTAAAAGAGCCGGATTATCGAACCCAAAGGACTTGTCAATTAACTATTTTACTAAATTATACTAGTCTAATTATTTATTCAAGAGTATCAAAAGAGTTTGATTTATAAATAAAAGAATGTAAGAATGAAATAAAAAGATTAACTTACAATGTTTGGGACAATTCCAGGGCTGCAGCATGCTTAAGGTTTCATGTATCACATCTCATGCATGAATTAACTACGGTTATCAAATTACTGATTTACAGGGTTGATTTTTTGATCATGATCTCCCGACCTCTAATCGCCTACTCCAATTGACTGTCTAACTACATCATTGAGCGGGGATAAATAGACTTAATTGGCGAGCATTTATATTTCATCCTGTTTTGTAACCAGGCTCGATGTTCATTCGGGTGTCAATCCTGAACACGAATCTGAACAAGTGATATGTAAGAGAGATCGAGCTCTTTGTATTCTTTGGTATAGCTACCTCTTCGTCTCTCGAGTTCAACAATAGACAATATGTTTTTCTCTATGGTGTTCAATCATGAAATACTAAAACAAGAATATAAAAATAATTTAAGCGATAACCACCATTAATTCAAAACAATCGATGTTCAACAATTATCCGTAGCTATAGCCCTAGAACAAGGGTTTTAGCTACTAATGTCTAAGAAAAAAAGAACCCTAAAAGTATGACGGCTACAAATTATGATAAAGATGTTCTCCCCTCATAAAATATCCCTAGGGTCCTATTCATAGAGTTTAGGAAAAAATAATTCCACTTCTAATCCAATTAGGAATCCTAAATCAACTAAAATTTTTCTGGAAAGTCGGACATGGTTTGGGGTGCACGCCAGAACAAATTCTCAGTAGTTTGAGGCCTGGAACCCTGCGCCAAGTGTTCTGGGATAATTCTTCCTCTCGGCATGTAATTCCTTCATCCTCGCTTCCCTTGCTTCCGTTATGCACCTACATCTTTTAGGAATCCTGCATGTAGCTAATCATGTATGTTGGTGTGCAATCATCACAATATTTATCAAAACACAACAATTATCATCAAGAATATCCTCGAAACATAAGACACATGAAGGTAAAACATAGTAAATGGGCATATAAATATGCCCAAGATCATTAGCCATAGCAAAAAAGTGTTTGTGATAAGAAAAAAATGGAGTAGAAGAAAGGAAGGGTAACGAAGGAGAAGGGTGGGGTGGGGAAAAATTGCCTTTTTTTACTCAAATGCGCCTTATTTATTTTGTATTATATTTTATTTTCACGTCAACTTTGAGGGTAGTATTAAATTTACTTTTGAGTAGTATAGATGTGTAGTAGGTCGCCCCAATAATTTAAGCGTGTAGCTGACTTTTCCGAACAACTTCAGAAGTGAATTTATGCCTTTTTCCTAATAAAAATAAATATGTTCACTGTTTCAGGTATCCTTTGTTATCTAGAGTCCCTCAAACTTGGCCTTTGATTGTGAATTTTCTTGAAGCTTACACCCTTCTCCTCCAGTAAAGTAATAAGGTGGAGGTGTCCTAGTGAAGGCTTTTTAAAATGTAATACTGATGATTCCAGTAAGAATAGTATAAGACTCAGGTCTATAGCTTTCTGTGTGAAAAATGAAGTTTGAGATCTGATATTTGCTGAAACAAGAAGTATTTAACTATGCTCTACCTTGGAAGCGGAAGATAAGGCATCCATATTGGATCTGATCTATCGTGTGTACCATAATTTTATTCCCTTAATTATGGAAACTGATTTTATCATTGTAATGAAGGTTTCTGATGGAATCTGAAAGATCATGTGGGCTATATCTGTTGATATTAGAGCTCTTAAAAAAGCAAAGAAGAATAAGAAAGTGATAATGGTTCATACATATTGAGAAAAGAACAAGTTGATAATTTTTTTTAACTAACTTTGTTTTTAGTTTTATAGGTACGTTACATATTCAGTTTCACTCGTACCAGGAATTACCTCAGCAAGCTAAAGTCATTGGATAAGTAGACAAAAACAAACACCAAATCTTCGGATAAGAAAATATCAAAACAAGAATTTCAGGATTCATACATCTAATGAAGCATATTACATATTCAGTTTCACTCATACCAGGAATAACCTTAGCAAGCTAAAGTCATTGTACAAGTAGACAAAAGCAACACACCAAATCTTCGGATAAGAAAATGTCAAAACAAGAATTTCAGGATTCATACATCTAATGAAGTATGACAATATGAATTCATAGGGAAGATGCACAACAAATACAAGCATATAGTATTACTTCAAGAACTGCAGGTCATTATGCAAACTAATGTGTAAAGGACCAAAAGAAAAGAATGCACTAAATTGTCAAAGGTTTGAAAATCTTAGCTCTTACGATGTTTGTACTTATTAAATCCAATTTTACTACAGTGGTATTAATTCTTCAGGGCTCAATCTACAAAAAAAAAACATGAAAATGGTAGGTTAAAACATCTATTCTAGCTTGTTTTAGTGTTGAAAACAATTTACTTTTGATTGTATAGTATGACAGTGTGTTAATAGTTAGTTGGTTCTCCCACCAGAATTTAGTGTGGGTGCCCCTCACGGTGGGTTGGTTGAAACAGAAAAATATCCGACAATAGCTTGGTTTTCAAAGTAAACACTGACATTTGGAGACTGGTGAAAACAACTAATCCAGAACTACATAATCTTCCTAGTAGGTGGCAAGACATAATAAATTTTTTGGAGAAATACAAATCCAAATTATACTATTCAGCTATCACATGCAAGCCACCTGAAAAAGGTATCCTAAAATGCAATACTGACGGCGCATCAAGGAATAATCTAGGTAGAAGTTCGTATGAATATTATCCCAGAGATTAGGAACGAGATTTGGTCTATGCTCAAGGGGAAGAAGTTCATAAAACTACCAATATTGAGGCAGAAGCAATTGCTATAAAAAAGCAATTTATTATAATATTGTCATGAGTCTCAATAAGGTATGTACTGAAGCTGATTTTTTTGCATTGATAAAGATACTCTCAAGCATCTAGAAAATTCCTTGGCATATTTCTATACTAGTGGGAGATATTCATGTCCTACCTCTACATTGTCATGTTATGATTCAACATGTATATAGGGAAGGGAATACTTTGGTTGACTACATGGCTAATTTAGCCTTGGAAAGTGAAGAAAGACTGAGCTTCTCCAATTTCACAGACCTATTCGTCCAAGGAAGGAAGATTTTAAACCCAGAGAAACAGTTAGTGTCTAATTTAAGGATCAAAACAAAGAAGATTAATCAGCATACTAATAACAAGGAAAGAACGAACTCCTTTTCATATGATCAGGTTTATAAGAAAACAATTAAGCTTTGTCATAGTTGATGTACAAAGTCGCATCAACTTTGAACAGGAGAGGGACTAACACACATATACTACAACCATTTATAGTGAAATTACAAGTATAGAGCCAAAATGTATATATAAAAGCAATACAGCGAGGTTCATACGTGGAAGATCTGCGAGCTCAACTAATTTGTTTGTTTAAGGCATATGAGATGCAGGATACAAACCCCACAAATTACAATTTGAATACTTTCAAACCAAAACAATCAAGACATTTCCATCATAAAGGTGCTCACATCAGAAAACTCAAGAGCATATATGTACATAGAAAGGAAATCATGAAACGATGACAACAAATGAGACAAGAGACTATGGTGCAAACTCACCGATGTTAAAGCTACATGGTCAAATTCTAGAAGGAACAATGGATACAACCATCTTCAGTTCATCGAAGTGTAAGCTACAGTCAAAAGGAAAGAGGGTACTTTCAAAAAACTGAAACAATGAAGAAGGAGGTACTTACAGTGATCTACCCAGCTTGGGGAACATAATCTTAGATGGGTACAACTGAAATCGATCAAAGAAGCAGGAGTAAGTGAAGAAGAAAAAGAAGTAACCCTTGGTCTCCTCTCAGACATTTCCAAATTCCGGCAACACAAGAATAATCTGGAATGATGCTAATTTTTGTTTCCTATTGCTTTATTTGGGCCAGCCACTTTCGAGCCGTTTTTTTTTTTTTTTGGTTACTAGACATTTTTTTTCAGTTAATGAAATTGGCTCAAAGGCTATATTAAATATTAAAAAAATTGTTGAGTAATGGTTGGCAACGATCTTCAATAACAGCTGAGTGCTCGAGTAACTTCAACCCGATTTGAGTCTCGTTTCTAGTATTGTGTCCAGGAGGTAGACGGGCTTTTATCAGAATATCGATCATCGAGAGTAACATTTCAGACCTTTCCTAAACAAAGTCATTTCCTGTTAGTCTCTTTAATGCAACTTCTAATGTTGACTCGTGTACGATCTATCGTTATTGTCATATGTCATCTTTTGATTCATCCACCTACTGAGTTCAGATTTCATAAGGTACAAAAACTACATAACTCAAAGTGTCCTTAAAGGCACGATAACATAAATAAAACATATATAAAAGGAGGCTTTGATAGTGATTGTAGAAAACAAAAAAAGTTTGACCATAGTGTCGGACATGCATGCCTCCATATAATATTAAACAAAGCTTATTGTAATTAGGACTCTCTTTTTCTAATTTCTAGACCAGTTGCACACCTTAACCAATAACCTGATTCATCACATAATAATGATGCTGTCAAATAGACCTTAATTAATTAATATTAAAATGTCACCGTTATATATAAGTTTGAATTCGTCGTTAGGTTGACGTTTCCACGAACCCTCCCATGTGAATTAACGAGTCATTTCAAAGAAGATAATAATATTCTGTGTTAAAATGAAATATTAAGATTGTTATGATATTTTCTAGGCTTAATTATTTGTCGATGCAATTTTTTTTCTACACAACGATCCTTAGGAATTTTGGATCGCACCACGACAGTTTCAATGTTCTTAATTTTCTATTGATTCCTGGTCAACCATTTGAAAAATGCATTTCACAGTTTCAATAAGGCATAGATATATAAGATATAATGATGAATGTGAGGCACTATTTTTTTTTCTTGTAATTAATAAAATGTTGGCGACATTATTTATCTATAGAGTTGATTTGGTGTATATATAGATATATATAAGGTAATTTGTTGATTTATCTCGAAATTCGAAAGATGCCATATAAATTGGGATGGAGGGAGTAATATTTTAAAGCAATGAGGAAAAATGGTAACCAAATCAAGTTCTTCCAAAATTATTATGCATCAGGGAGAGGCTTTAGTGGTCATATTCTTTTTATTTAGTTTTTTCCTCAGGAAACAGTCTCCATACCTCTACGAGGTAGGAGTATGATCTGCATACACTCTATTCTCTTCAGACCCCATCGTGGAATTCCATTGGATATGTTATTGTTTCTCACAATCCGAGAGTCAAACATGAGGCTAATTGTGCTTAGGTGCTTGTTGGTATAAACATCAAACTTCTATTCAGAGAATAATAATAATAATAGAAAAAACAACAACTATGTTTATGGGGAAATTATTTTAATTTGTTGATGTTGCTGAGGAGTGTCCAATTTTATCTCTTGCATTGTCTCTCATGTATGGGCACCGCCCCTTGCCCATTGCACAATTGGTTGAATAATCAAATCTGACATACAAATAAGAATAATGCTTAGGAATACCTGTTTATCTTATACTACTATACTATATACTATAGTTTATAGTATTTTGCACCCTCCACATGCTTGGTTGACTTAAGTATCAAGTACTCACCAGACAATCAAATCTATTTTTTAATTAACTCAACTATAATAGTACATTATCTTGTTCATACTATCGCCTCACATGATGAGTAGAAGAAACAAAACAAAACCCTCCATTGTCTATTACTATTCCTTATGATAAAACAAGAGGGAAAAAAGACAAAAGTACAATATTATATTGGGGGTAAATATATTAAATGTTGATGTATAAGTGTATGTTAATATTAAAATTAAAATATTAAGCTGCATAGTAATTAGTCCGTATAAAATAGTGTTATTATTCTCTGTAACTCATATAATTACAATGACATGTTCTCCTTACTATTTCCTACTAATTGGCTAATTGCTTAACTACACCTCAAATAACTATCCACTTACTTTCTTGACGTTACTTGTAGAATAAAATTTACATCTATATAAAGATGGTTTTTTCTTTGTGATGTAATAGATGGAAAAAGGGTAGATGAAAAATGGATGAGAAGTATTATATATTGTGTTTATACTTTGAGGTTAGTGTAGTGAATGAGAGAGCTGAGATCATTAAAAAAAGATATTATAAGTCTTCAACTAATTCACGGTACAAAATAGAGTAATTTTATATTGAATGAAGATATTCTTTTGATGGAGCTTTAAACTCTTCAATTAATTCTAAGTTGTTTGAACTATACAACGTTGTTGGGTTGTATTGTATCATAAAAATGACAAGCCAAGAGTTATATTGATGGATCAATATAGATTATACTGTATTAAGCTTTAATCTCCAGTGAAAAAAAATGAGATATCCCTGCCTCAATCGGAATATTTATTTATTCATTATAGTATGTGTATTTTCACCAACACTAATTCTAAGTGATGAAAACAGAATTAATGAAGCAGCATACTAAAAGTGAGATTTTGCTTTGATTATCTCCAAAGAAAGAGTCCATCTTGAGAATTACAACATTTATGGGAGCTGGAGTCAAAGTTGAGGTACTGATCTGAGAAAAAAAAGGACTTGTCAATGTCACGATCATTTGCTACTAATTCATCTGGTGTCATAGGTAAAGCAGCTGCTACTCCTGGTGGCTCAGATTGCATTTGGATGCAAAGTATTTCAGCTTGTGCCATTGCTAGTTGCATTTGCAACTGGGTGACCTGGTTCTGCAAGTAGGATATTGCACCCACACAGCCATATACAGGATCTCTCATTCTTGCATTTGCTTCATACACTAAACTGCTCACTGCATCTGCCCTTTCGTTCACCGGAACCTCCTGCGCACAATAACAGAAAGAAATTACTACTTCCTCCGTTTCAATAAGAATTACGTCCTTTTTTTAGTCGGTTTAAAAAAAAATGATCCCTTTTCTTAGTCAGTTTAAAAAAGAATGACCCCTTTTCATTTTTTACAACACTTTAATTTCAGTTTTTCATGTGACATGTTTAAGACCACAAGATTAAAGGACATTTTGATACATTTGTCGTAACATTAATTTGGGACCACAAAATTGAAAAATCTTCTTTATTTTCCAAAACTTCCTGCCAAGTCAAACTTCGTCAATATCAACGTACCTGTAACATTTTGCTGATATTGCTGGCGCCAAAGACCTTATGAACAATGGCAAATTTGTGAGGATCATCACAAGGGAAGTAAGGAGAAAATATGCAATCCTTGGCGCAACGGCGTCTCAGTAGCTTACATGAAGCACATGGCGAGTTTCCTGCACCCATATATTCAAAGACTAAATTGTAGTGAAATAAAGAGAGCACAAAACAAAATTGACTACTCCTATATATGTGACTTAAGTTAATTTTGGAGAATGGAACTCAAGAATCTCTATATATTTATAGCTACTATAGCTCACCGCGTTCAATAGTATTATAATTAATCTAAAGTAATTACTCCTTTTGTTTGCATTTTTTTTTTTGTCTGGTTTTGATTTGACATAATATTTAAAATAAGAAAATAGAAAAAAGTTTTGAATTTTGTCGCCTTAAAATAAAATATATAGAATGTACCAAAATGTCATTTAATTTGTGATTTTGCACTTAAGATGTCGAAAGTTGAAATTAAAAATTTGTCAAAAATGAAAGAAATATTTGTTCAAAAATAAATGAAATAGGAAGAATAAGACACACAAATTGAAAGGGAAGAAGTAATTAACATGAATTAAAATAAATGAATAGTATTGTAATTAATTTAGTTAGTACTCCCGTGTCTCAAATTTATATGGAGGTGAAGTTTTAGAAAGAAAGAATTTCTTTTGAACTTTATAATCTAAAATAGTCATAAGTATTTGTATGACGGTAATTCATCTCACTAAGAATAAAATAGATATTTTAACATTTGATTATTAATAGGGATAATTTCAGAGACCTCCCTTCAAGTTTTGCTTAATAATACTCACCTTCTCTGTGGTTTGCGATATTACGCCTACCTCCCTTATTTTGATTTTTTTGTAACCATTCTTTAAAGCTATTTAAAATAAATATAAATCAATTATGACTTGACAAATTTACCCTTCTTTATATTATTTTCTTCATATTAACACATATTATTAAAAATATGATTTATTTAATAAATACTTTTAAAATAAATCAATACAAAAATATATATATATATATATATATATATATATATCATTTCTTCATATTGATTATTTTTAAAGTGTTCAATAAGCCATTTTTTAATAATATGAAGAAGTTAATATAAAGAGGGACAAATTTGTCAAATCATAATTAATTTATATTTATTTTAAAAAAATTTAAAGAATTGTTACAAAAAAAATCAAAATAAGGGAGGTAGGCGTAATATCGTAAACCACAGGGGAGGTGAGTGTTATAGAGCGAAACCTCGAGGGAGGTCTCTGAAATTATCCCTTATTAATAAATATAAAAATATATCATTTTTTTTAGAATGATTAAAAACAAACCGTGTCTCATAAGTTGGAATAGAGAGTATGCAATATTTATACAAAAAGACAAATCACGTACTCCCTTCGTCTCAATTTGTTTGTCCTTTAACTTTTTTAATCTTTTAAAAAAGAATACTACGTCTTTTTTAGAAAACTTTTTAATTTTAACTTTCTACATGACATGTTTAAGTCCTCACACGAATAAAAAATATTTTAATATATTTAACATATCTTTAGTTCATAACCACAAGATCAATTATTTTTAAAAAAAATTTAGTCAAATAAAAATAGAATAAATAAATTGAAATTGAGGAAGGACTTTTAGAGTTATCATTGAGATTTTGAGAAAAGAAGCCCCCAAATCACGTGGCAGAGCGTTAAAAAGGTTAAACAAAATCAAATTATAGCTACCTAGGGCTACTCTTGATCTAGTGTGGTAATCTAAGTATGTTGCAATTTTCGATTAGTTAATCAGACTTTTTTTATAATAATATTTTCAATTAATTTAAATTCTATATATTGATAGTGAAGAAATATTTAGACAAGGAGAAAGGGTCAAAAATGTCTTTAAACTATGTGAAAGAAATAAAAATATCCTCCGTTTGTAGTTTGGTCCAAAAATACCCTCGCCGTCAATACTTTGATCCAAAAATACCCTTATTGTTATTTAATAGGTCAAAATTGCTTATTTTCTAAATAATTATATTATTTATTTTCTTTTTAACACACTCTTTTTTTAATAATATTTTTTAAAAATTAACAAATATTTATCCTACTTCAATTCAGAAAAAAATAAAAAATGAAAATATTTATTATTTTATTATAATTATTTTTTATCGTTATGTAAATAAAAATTAATGATGGATATACTATGATTGTATATATATGATATATATTATTTGCCGGAAGGGTACATGAAGTTATTCTATTTTAATTGATAAAATGAGATAGAAGAAAAAATTATTTCCTATATTTTTATTTGTTAATGTGATTTTAAAAGAAAGAAAACAAGAATACGGTTCTTTAATAATATTTTAATTAGGAAGAAAATGTGTTTAAAAAAAAAAGAAATAATATATTTATTCGGAAAAGGGCCTTTTTGATCCATTTAGTAACTATAGGGACATTTCTGGACCAAAGTATTGACTGCAAGGGCATTTTCGAACCAAAGTATTGACGACAAGGGCATTTTTGAGCCAAACTATAAACGGAAGACATTTTTGTTCCTTTCATATAGTTTAAGGACATTTTTGACCCTTTTCCCTTTAGACAATTATACAATGTAAATAGATTTTTATAATACTCCTTCCATTCACTTGTACAAGAAAGGATAACAATATTTTTCCATGTTTACCCTCAATATTAAATATTCTTTCTTCAACTCATTTTCCAAGACTTAATAGTAAACATCATATAATAGGGATAGTTTGGTAAAATATCCATATCAATAATTATGGTATGCCAAGTCAAAATGTGCCAAGTAAAAGTGAAAGGAGGGAATAAGTATTAATTGATAACATAATAAAAATGATAAATGATTTATAATCCAAATTAAATTACATTGATTAATAGGAAACCATTTCGAGTTAAGAGGACTTTTAATTGAATACTCCACCTTGAGCATCTACAATTGACTTCTGTTTTCTTTTCTATACTATATAATAAAAAATTCCTTTTAAATAGGTGTAGGACCTATTTAGTCAAACAAATTCCACTACCACCAAAAGTCTACCAATTCCAGCCCCCAAGAAAACTAAATAAAAATATTCCTCATTTTATACACCCCTATAAATGGCTTGGGTGATAATTTTACAACTAATATGTAGGGGTTTCAACAAAAGTAATTTGATTTTATAATTAGTTCGTTTGAATTATTTCATTAGTCATTGGTCTCAAAGGTTAATATTAAATAAAATAAATTATTTAATTAATAATAATAAATTTTTAATAAGTGTGAATTTTAGTGGAACGATCAAGGTTAAAAAGGTTGTATTTCTCTAAGGCCATCTCCAACCCACCTCTATTTTACTCTCCATTCTCTATATTTGGAGAGTAAAATAGAGAATGGGCACTCCAACCCCACTCCATATTACTCTCTATTCTTCATATTTAGAGAGTTGAATAGTTTGGAGAACTACTATTCACACTCTCTATTTCACTTTTTCAATATTCTATTATTATTTCTATTATTTTCTAATTAACATATTATTTTACATATAATGTCATTAATTAAATATCTAATATTCATAATTCTTTTTAAATGTAATATAATAGAGAAAAGACATAAAATCCCCCCTGAACTTGGCTCGACAACTTACTTTAGCACTTAAACTACACGGGTGTTTAAATACCCCCCTTAACATCTTTGAAGTGAATTTTTTTCAACCTTTCGAACACCACCCGAGTTGAAGGATAGGTGTTGTTAGACACGCGCGTTTTCATTCGTCCATGTCGCTAAGTACTTAAAAAAATCACTTACCCGTTAAAACAAAACCCACCCGTTCCCAAAATAATACCCGACCCATTTCTAAACAAATATCCCTAAATCGCAAACCCCATTCATTGTCATCTCTTCTCTCAATATTAAACCTAATCTAACGCATATTGTGAAGAGATCTTCAAACGCATATTGTGAAGTGATTTTATTTTCGAATTTGTTGATTTTTTCGACGAAAACAAAGTTACCAGGTTAGTAATTTCGTTTGGATGATCGTAGCATTTGATTGAGTTTAGGGTTTTGCCAAAAGCTTAATTTTTTTTAATCTTTTCTGTTTGGCAATGGATGTGTATGTCACCTTGAGGTTTCACCATGGTGGAAAATTACAACAAAAACCTCGTATTAAGTATGACAGAGGTATTGTCACTGATTGTTTTGGTGTAGATGTTGATAAATTCTCGTACTTTGAATTTGTTGATTATGTTAAAGAAATTGGCTATAATTGTTCTGGTTGTATTGTTTATATTAGACCACCTAAATCTCGTCATGTTGTTGAAGTTAAAAGTGACAGGGATATTATTGGTATTGTACCTCAGTTATAAAATGGAGATATTGTTGACCTTTATGTGACTCATTTAGTTGAAGAACCTATTGTGGCACCCCCTGAACTTGAATATTTAAATGATGTGGGTGGGGAATCAAATGCTACTTTTGATAAAGAATCTAGTCAAACCTTCGAGGGTAGTGAGGGTTTAGGGTTTGAAGAGGCTGCACAACCTCAATAACCTGTTGTGGGTGATACATTTGTTGATGTTGGGGAAGACTTGGGTAGAACTTCTGCAAGTGTTGGAGAGGACATGGGTAGGATTTCTGCAAGTGTTAGAGAGGACTTGGGTAGGACTTCTGCTAGTATTGGAGAAGACTTGGGTGGGACTTCTTCTGCTGCTGCTGCATCTGATATTCCAGTAGTTGGATTTGATTGGGAAAGTGAAAGAGAAGCAATTGAAGATTCAGACAATGTAAATTTATTTGATGAAGGAGAAGATGAGTATGGTAGTGATGTTCATGAGGAGGTTATAAATCTTAGGAAAGAGAAAAGGGCTGCTAAAATAAAAAAGAGAAAAGAAAAGGATCCTAGATCTGAAGGAGTTGTTTTAGGAAAATAAGGAATTGATTTGGGATATAATGAATATTTATCCAAGAAACAAACTACTTTAGAGGGTAAGATAGCTGGAGATGAGCCCTACTTTGATTAAGATGAAGCTGTTAGTTTTGAAATAGATACTGATGAAGATGTTGATGTGGAAGATGAGGTTGAACAACCTATAAGAAGACAAAAAAACGCAAGAAGAGCAAAAAGAAATAAAAAGAAAGTTGTTTTGGATCCTACTTGTCTGTTAATAGTTTGGGAGACTGGTCTTGCTTTTGAAAGTGTTAAGCAGTTTAGAGAAGCTGTTACTAGATATGCAGTTCAAGAGCATGTTGAATTGGAAAAATATGTTAATGAAGCAACTAGGGTGAGGGTAAAGTGTACAGCTGGTTGTCCATGGTTGTTGTTTGGAAGTCATGATTCAAGAACAGAAGATTTTGTGGTGAAGAATTATAATCCAGTACATAAATGTAATGGCACAACAAAATATAAAGTGGTGAATTCAAAGTACTTATCAGAAAGGTACAAGGATAGAATTATTTCTGAACCTGGCATTAGAGTTTTTCAAATTCTAGTGAAGAAAGAGTTGGAGGTGTATGTTGGGAGGACTGTAGCAAGGAAAGCTAGAAACATTGTGTTGCAACAAATGGGTTTAGATTATAGAGATGAGCTCTTAAGGACTAATCCAGGTAGCACATGTGTGGTGAGACTTAGTGAAAAAACCTTTGAAGGTGGCAGAAAAATGTTCCAATCATTTTACATATCCTTTGATGCTTTGAAGAAGGCATTCAATGGTTGAACTAGAAGATGTATAGGATTTGATGGTTGCTTCTTGAAAGGTGTGAGCCAAGGTCAATTACTTGTGGCTCTTTGTAAGGATGAGAACAACAAATGCTACCATTGGCATGGACTATGGTTGAAGTTGAAAACACATTCACTCGGAGATGGTTTATCAGGCTTGTAAGAGATGATCTTGAGCTTGGAGATGGATCAAAATTGACAACAATTATTGATATGCAGAATGTATTTTTCTTTTCTTTTCCATTTATTCACTAGATATTTTATTCATTAATAATACTCATTTCTCTTTTGTCTAATATGTTTAAATTTTGTTGAAGGGTCTTGACACAACTATTCAAGATCTCCTTCCAAATGCAGAACAAAGAATGCGTGCAAGACACATTCTAGCCAACTGGTCCAAGGATTGGAAAGGCATTGAAAGAAGAAACTGCTTTTGGAGATATGCCAAATCTACATATGAACAAGAATTTAAGAGAAATTTGGATCATATGGAGAAGTTAGGGAATAAAATATGTGAGGATTTACTGTGGTACAATATAGAGAGGTGGTCTAAGGTATACTTCAAGTTTTTTAGTTGTTGTGATAGTGTTGCCAACAACATGGCTGAAAGCTTCAATGCATGGATTTTGGGGCCAAGACACAAAACTATCATCACAATGCTTGAAGAAATAAGGGTCAAAATGATAAGAAGAATAGGGCAATTAAGGGAGTTCTCTGATACTTGGATAACTGACATATCTCCAATGGCCCTAAAAGTATTGACAGAGAACACAATAAAGTCAATAAAGTGTAACCTTGAATGGAATGGTGAATATAGTTTTGAGGTTAAAGACAGCTGGGGCAACACATTTGTTGTGAATATGAGGGATCAAACATGTACTTGTAGATCTTGGATGCTAAAAGGTATACCTTGTTGCCATGCTATAGCTGCACTTCATTTTAGAAAATTGGAGCCCATTAATTATGTTGCACATTGGTATAGCAAGGGGACTTATCTTAAGATATATAGTCACTACATTCAACCAGTTACTAACATGGAAATGTGGCCACAGTCAACCAACCCTTCTGTCATAGCACCTGTTATAAGAACACTACCAGGAAGGCCTAGAAAATGTAGGAGAAAGGAGCAGAATGAAAACAAAACAAGACGGGAAAATTGTCCAAAAGAAGTGTTGAGATGACCTGCAGCCTTTGTCATACAAAGGGCCACAATAAGAGGGATTGTCATTTGAATAATCAAGCTGATGCAAGCAGAGGAAGAGGAAGATCAAGAGAGACTAGTTCAACAAGATCAAATGTTGGTTCATCTACAGCACCAACTCAATCACAATCAACCACAAAGAGAGAAAGAGGTCGACCAAGAGGTTCTACAAAACATGTCATTTATAGTAACAAATTTAGTTGTTATTTTAACATCTTAATCACTCTAATATATTTCATAATGAACTTATGTTAAAGGCTAGTGCTACTGTTGCTATTGGTGCCACTGGAAGAGGAAGAGGAAGAGGGATTGGTGTTGCTGCTAATATTTCTGGTGCCACTGGAAGGTTAAGAGGAAATGGTGTAGCTACTACTAATGTTGTTGGTGCCACTTGAAGAGGAAGAGGGATTGGTGTTGCTAATAATGTTTCTGGTGCCACTGGAAGGGGAAGAGGAGCTAGTGTAGCTGCTCTTGCTGCCGTTGATACCACTGGAAGGGGAAGAGGTACTAATGTAGCTGCTAATGTTCTTGGTGCTACTGGAAGGGGAGGAGGAACACCTTTTAAAAGGCCAAGAATGGTTGGAATGGGAATACTACATACACAAAGTGGTTTTACAATCCATAATGTAAGTTGTCTTAATTATTTTACACACTTTTTAATTTAAACTTATCAAGCATCTAAGACATCATATTTCTTTGAATCTAGCCTGGAATGCCTGTGAACTCTTCTGTAGTGACTGGAAACCTCGGGCATCTTAAACCAAGATCAGGTTTAAACTGGAAAGGAAAGGATGCTGTAACTCAACATGGCCTTCAAGAGATGAGAGAAAACAAAAGAATGAGAACAAGGTCCAATGCTTCTGAAGTGAATTACTTGAGTCAAACAAGCTCATCAGCTTTCCAGTAAATGGAGAAGAGAGTAATTTTTATATTTTGGCTGTTTTTGAAACAATTTTATTTGTGTTTGTTTTTGAAACAATTAAGCAACTGTGACTGCATTAGCTTGATCTGTGTTTGTTTTTGAAACAATTATGCAACTGTGACTGCATTAGTTTGATCTGTGTTTGTTTTTGAAACAATTATGCAGTTCTGACTGCATTAATTTGATGTTTGTTTTTTAAACAATTATGCAGTTGTGAATGCATTAGTTTCATATGTACAATTATGCAATTGTGACTGCAATTTAGTGAATGAAGTTGTAAACTTTAACTCTGTTTATTTCATGTAGTTATGTGTCTATATTATGCAGTTAAGACTATGCTTATTTCATGTGTATATCTAAAACAATATCACAAAATGAAATGCACAAAAAAGCAAGTTACATTAGATTAAGAGACTAAGAAAAAGACAAAGTTCATTACAAAAGAGTCTACACCTAATTGATTACAACACAAACGATGCTACACTACATCAACATTGATCTTACTACATCAAGAGCCTAAGTAACTTCATTGAACCTTTCTTCATATATATCACCCCGAACCAATAGCTTATAGCTATAACTACAACACAACAACAAACTACAACAGAAAAGAGTACATTCTCCCAAGTTCTTCTCCACTTTTCCCTTTCTTTCATCTTCTCAACCTCTTCTTGCAACATTTTCAATTTCATACCTGGACAATTATCATCTTGTTTGAAATCTCTAGGCTTGTCAACTTCTTCAGAAACTTCAATCAATTCAAATGCAGTGGCTGATGTTTGAGAGGATTCTACTAAATTCTCAAGCTCACCCAATTTCTCTATTAGTTTAGGAATCACAAATTTCGATCTCGGATCAATATTTTTTTTATCCTTCCAACACCAAAAGTGGCAAGATCTAGGACCCTTCAACAATAAAAAAGGATGAAGGAATTAGTGGTTAATCAAAATTCTCAATCGACTAAATAAATGAGACAAAAATGATATTTACCCCATAATAAGGACATGACCAATATCTTCTTCCGGGGTTATTTGAAGTCCAAGATGTTTTCGAACGCACGACAAGTCCATGATTACAATAAACTTTTTTTTCGGAGTATAATCATCTTCTTCCATACAAAGGTTGGTCAAGTTAATTGACCGCATTGTGTGCTACAATTTTGTGCAAGAAGTAATGATAATCTGGAAAAACTGACAATAAGAAAAAAAGGGAGAAAACAAAAATTAAAATAATAGATGAAGAAGAATAAGTTCAAATTTTACCTTTTCTCGAAGAACGATTATTCCTTCAAAGATTCAACTTTTAGGTTTGAAGAGCTAAGATTTGAGATGAATCAAGAAAAGATAATAAATTAGGTTGCTATTTTTAGATGATTGAGCTGGTGAGGGAGAAGAGGAAATTAGGGTTTTCTTGATGATGATGGAGCTGGTGAGGAGAAGAGGAAATGGTTAATGGTTCAGATGTTAGCGTTGGAGGGTCAAAAGGACTTTAAAAAAAGAAGTTAAATGGTAAATAAGATGATTAACGCGCCGAAGAAAGCTGTATCTACACGCGCACTGGGGTGGTGTTCGAAAGGTTGAAAAATATTCACTTCAAAGATGTTAAGGGGGGTATTTAAACACCCGTGTAGTTTAAGTGCTAAAGTAAGTTGTCGAGCCAAGTTCAGGGGGGATTTTATGTCTTTAAAAAAATATATTATTTAATATATACTACTTTCATTTCGAATTAATAGTATATTAATTTTTTTAAATTTTCGTCAATAATATAATTTGATTTAATTTTTTAAAAATTTTCTTCAATATTTTATCATTAGAGTCATCACATTTATTTTCCAATCTTGCTAGCGGTATTGCACCTCCCGCCCATTATGTTATTCAAGGAAAATAATATGATTGGGTTATTACTTAGCTGATTGTATATATATCCTAAATGGTCTACAATTGTTCAAACTATTCGTGATCCACATTCCCAAAAGAAGAAATATTTCGCGATGAGCAATTTTTAGCTAGACAAAAAAAAATTAAGGACAAAAATGCTCATTTTGAACCGCGTAATGCATTAATAGAGCATTTATGGGAACAACGTAATAATTTTGAAAGTAGAGTGTTTATGTAATTGTATTTTCACTTTTATTTAATATTTTCTTACAAATTATGTTATTTAGAAATCTAGAATAAAATATAATTTTATATTAAATAAAAAAATTGAAAACATAATTTTATTTCACATGAAAATTATATAAAGTAATTATTTGGGAAAAGAAAGAAAGGATTTATATTATGAAATAAAAAAATAAAAATGAAATAGAAATAATAATATAATATTGAGGAGAAAGAAAAAGATTCTTTTTTAGAGAGTAAAATAGAGAATTGGGTTGGAGTTGATTGTCTGAAAAAATAGAGAACTCTATATTTGGAGAGTAAAATAGAGTTTAAGGTTGGAGATGCCGCACGATAAATAACGTGTCCCTTTATTTTCAAATGCCAAACACGTGTCCCTTTATTGACATTAATCACTTCATGGGTTTTTGCCCAAACTACTAAGAGCCCGTTTGGATGGGATTCTAAGTTGGTCAAACTAACTTTTAAATTATTTTTTGACTTATTAGAGTGTTTGACAATTATAAGAATAACTTAAAATAAGTCAAAAGTAATTTAAAATAAGTTAAGATTTAAAAGTAGGGTGCTCCCTACTTATTTTTTTAAACTTATAAATCATTCTACTTTGACCAAGTATATTACTTATTTACCCTTAATTCTTTTATAATGTTAACAACTTTAAGGGTATTTCAGACATTTTGATAAAAAAAAGTGACTTTCAACCCTTTTTTGCCAAACACATAACTACTTATTTTTAAAATGACTTTAAAATAACTTTTTAAAAGTTACTTATTTTAAGTCAATCCAAACGGGCTCTAAAACACATTGTGCCACACCAAAAGGGGAATATGAGAACAACACAATAAATTTATTTATTTTTCCTTCAAAAATTAGAAAACGAGAATCGAATTCTTATCAATAAGGTGAAAATTTAAGTTGTCAAATAACTAATGTACTAAGATTTTTCACAAAATTTTTATTTCATTACTTTCTCAGTTCATTTTTACTTATTCATTATACAATAAAAATAGATGTTCTTTTTTATTAGTGCGTTATACTAAAATTAAATGTCAAATTTACTTGTTCAATTTTAAAAATTTAAAAGATAATTTATCACTTAATTTTAAACTTATTTTTCTTATTAACTGTAATTATTTTCTAAAATATTAAATTTTATAATATTCGAAAGATAATTTGATAAAATTATTATTTTATTTCTTAACTTTTTAAAAAAATGTGTCAAATAGAAATGGACAGAGAAAATACATTTAACATTTAAGAAGGGGAAATAAAAACCCTTCACCCTGCTAGTTTTGGCAGAAGAATAAGTTGAAAAGCAACCCCCAGTTATTCTATGAACTGTTTCATTAGTTACGCTTTCTTTTAAACTTACATATATATATATTATAGTTTGACTTGAAACAAAGTTTAAGAAAGAAAAGACAATTGATATTTATGATCTAAAATAAGTTATAAATATTTATATGGTTAAAAATTATTTCAATAAAAATAAAATAAAAATCTAAAAATTGAATTGCTACTAAATATAAAAAAAATGTGTCTTTTTTAAAATTGTGTCATTTCTTTTAAAACTGGCTATAAAGAAAAATGAATCATATAAATTGAGACGAAGGGAGTAGTTATTTCTAACAACGAGACAAACTCTGATTAATTTGTGTATGGCCAAGAACTTTTCTCGTTATAAGACTAGAGTCATAACAATATTATATTATCATCAGGGGCGGAGCTACACCTAGCTAAGGGTGGTCAGATGAATAACCTTCGTTGAAATTTTTTTACAAGTATATATATATTAAATATCGATATTTTTGAATATATACTAATTGTTGAACACCTATAACATCGTAAAGAAAGATAACCCAGTTATTAAGGCTATTCAAATTCGCCTTGGCCCTCGGGGGCTTGGATTTCAGCCTAGAATTAGGCATTTTATTTAATTTTTTTAGTTCCGTTTTTTAAGTTAAAAAGGAGAACAAAAGTGACGTTCAGTTCCATTTTTTAAGTTAAAAAAAAACAACAAAAGTCATAATTCCGTTTTGATAATCTGACTAGCAAGATTTATTTTTTTACTTGTCCTAAAATATGAACACCCTTGACGAAAATCCTGGTTCCGCCACTGATTATCATATTAAAACAATTGAATTTTATTCATTATATCAAAATAATTTTAAAATATATTGAATTTTGTCTAAATTATTTAAAAAGTAAGGATAAATACCAAAGCAAATGACAAAAAAACAAAAGATTCTCGTGTAATTCTTTTAACTATCCATATTCTATAAAGCAAAAGACAGAAAAGAAGCATTCAAATGCCAAAATAAAAAAGGACAAATATGATAGTTCTACGTCAAAAAACTCAACATTTCGGAAAAAATAAATTCAGTTACTCTATTTTGACAAAAAAAAAACAAAATTTCAAATTTATAGTCATAGTCAATAAAGTTTAAATACTTTAATATAGAAAAAAAAAATTATTTCATGACTTAATTGATACGTAAAATTAATAAACGAAATTTTACTAAATACACAAGAACGGGATTTATACTTGTAGTAATGAGTAGCGACAAGCTACTATTTCAGTTGCGAGGTAAGGAATTTGGCATATAATATGTAAATTTTCTTCTCAATTATGTTAAGAGTGTGTAATATAATATATACATTTATTATAACTAATATTTAATTTCTATATACCATATAATTTTTCGACAAAAAATATACACCAAACCATCCTTCCGTTAAAATAGCTCCGCCCATATATTATTTGATTTGTGAAACTATTCTAATGGTAATTAAAAATAAAATGATGGGAAAGTTGGTGGCCCGGTCTACACTTGCCTTCGTTTTCATTTTGACTTTTTGAGAGGAGACTCAAGTCTCAACGTGAATGTTTTTTAGACATTCACGTGAATATGCACACCCAAACCCCACCTACGTGCATCCAATAACATACCATTATTCAATTTACATTATGAGAGAAGTATCAAAAACACCCCTAAATCTGGCGCAAATTATTAGTTTCATTCCCGAACTGTTGACAGTCTTAAAAACACCCCTCTACTTGACTAACTAAACTTAGATATACCCCTGATACACTCCAAATATGCCACATGACATGGCAAGTGGTCTCAAACTTTTGTAAGAGCATGGGGTTCTTAATAAAAATTGAGAGAAGTGTTGAAAACACCCCTAAACTTGACGAGAATTTAGGGGTGTATTTCACTAATGTTGCAAGATCGAGGGTGTATTTAGCTTCAATTATTCAAGTAAAGAGGTGTTTTATTAAGGCTGTCAATAGTTCAAGGATGAAACTAATAGTTTGTGCCAAATTTAGGAGTGTTTTCGATATCTCTCTCTTACATTAAATATAGTCTGAAATTTATATTGCAATCTTTAGCTTAAAAATATAATAGCCCATTCTCAATAAGAAAATGTTTTTGCCGTTAATTAGATAGCCAAAATTTTAAGTTAGTCATTATTTAGATAGCCCTATTTCTTTATAGCAGTGTTTAAAAAATTCAGTATAAAACATTATACACAAAGTTTTGATAATGTTTTTATAATAATATTGTTAAAATTTTGATATACAATATTATACACCCAATATACAATGTAATACAAAATTAAAAGAGGTGTTTTTACACTCATATACTATACTATACAATATTACGTACTACTATACATAAATTGACTTTGTCTTTTTTCTTGAGTTCAAGGATTAAATTCATCCAAAACATCTAACAAAATTTACACCAAATCACCCTAAATTTCAGATTTAGTTTCCTCAATATGTATCCAATCTTTTGTAACAATACCCATTTGAAATAGAATTTATTTAAAAATTTAATTTTTCAAATTTTGAAGTTTCCAGCTACAATAATGGCCGCCTATGAAGTTTCTGCAGGCTACATCCACCAACAATTTTTTCTCTCTCTATCTCATAAGGACCAACAACAAAAAAATAATCTTTCAATGCACATTTACAGGGTCTATGAGTAATCAAAGGCAAATCTAAGAGTTCAAGTTAACGGGTTCTGAGTTTTATAATGACGGCTTTAATTGATAATAATTGAGTTTTAAATTTAATAATTATACATATTTAATAATACAAATGCATAGTTTAAGCAAAATCTACTGAGTTTGACTGAATCTGCAGGCAAATTACTGATTTTGCCCTTGAATGAATTATTGGAAGAAAACCCAATTCGAATTGTTGAAAAAAGATTCAGAAATCGAAAATGCTCTTACTTGAAAAACAGTTAATTGGAATTAAGTTAAAGAGAGAGATCCCTAGAATGAGAAAAAGTGTCCCAAATGTTAGGGGTGCACCCATCTTCAAGTGTCGCCCCTTCAACTTTCAAATTTTGACAACGTATTACTATTAGTAAGAATCAACCTTACATATATGATCAATGTGTGTGGATTGATTTGATAAGCAGAAGAAGCGAAATCGAAAATGAAAGAAGCAAAGATAAAGAGATATGTGTTTTTGAATTGTTAGACTAAAAGATGAAAAATAAATTTTAATTCATATAAAAACTAGGCTAAATTAAGTAAGAAAATAAAAGATAAAACATGAGTCGATTTTGATAGCATTGTTACCCTAGAGAGAGTATTACTTCTCTTACATTAAACACAATATATTATACTATCAATCTATTTAAAGTAGTTATAGTGATGTACCTTGAGGTACAATCATTATCATCAAGAATATTGATTAAAGTAGTTAGTAGTGGTTAGTAGTTAAGGCTAATTATTTCGTTAAGTGATTGTAATCAACAAACAGTTGACATAAGTAGTTTGTTAGAGAATTAGTTAAAAACTATGATATATATATATATATGAGAAAAGACATAAAATCCCCCCTGAACTTGGCTCGACAACTTACTTTAGCACTTAAACTACACGGGTGTTTAAATATCCCCGTTAACATCTTTGAAGTGAATTTTTTTAAACCTTTCGAACACCACCCCAGTTGAAGGATGGGTGTTGTTAGACGCGCGCGTTTTCATTCGTCCACGTCGCTAAGTACTTAAAAAAATTACTTACCCGTTAAAACAAAACCCACCCGTTCCCAAAATAATACCCGATCCATTTCTAAACAAATATCCCTAAATCGCAAACCCCATTCATTGTCATCTCTTCTCTCAATACTAAACCTAATCTAACGCATATTGTGAATAGATCTTCAAACACATATTGTGAAGAGATCTTCAAACGCATATTGTGAAGTGATTTTATTTTCGAATTTGTTGATTTTTTCGACGAAAACAAAGTTACCAGGTTAGTAATTTCGTTTGGATGATCGTAGCATTTGATTGAGTTTAGGGTTTTGCCAAAAGCTTAATTTTTTTTAATCTTTTCTGTTTGGCAATGGATGTGTATGTCACCTTGAGGTTTCACCATGGTGGAAAATTACAACAAAAACCTCGTATTAAGTATGACAGAGGTATTGTCACTGATTGTTTTGGTGTAGATGTTGATAAATTCTCGTACTTTGAATTTGTTGATTATGTTAAAGAAATTGGCTATAATTGTTCTGGTTGTATTGTTTATATTAGACCACCTAAATCTCGTCATGTTGTTGAAGTTAAAAGTGACAGGGATATTATTGGTATTGTACCTCAGTTATAAAATGGAGATATTGTTGACCTTTATGTGACTCATTTAGTTGAAGAACCTATTGTGGCACCCCCTGAACTTGAATATTTAAATGATGTGGGTGGGGAATCAAATGCTACTTTTGATAAAGAATCTAGTCAAACCTTCGAGGGTAGTGAGGGTTTAGGGTTTGAAGAGGCTGCACAACCTCAAGAACCTGTTGTGGGTGATACATTTGTTGATGTTGGGGAAGACTTGGGTAGAACTTCTGCAAGTGTTGGAGAGGACTTGGGTAGGACTTTTGCAAGTGTTGGAGAGGACTTGGGTAGGACTTCTGCTAGTATTGGAGAAGACTTGGGTGGGACTTCTTCTGCTGCTGCTGCATATGATATTCCAGTAGTTGGATTTGATTGGGAAAGTGAAAGAGAAGCAATTGAAGATTCAGACAATGTAAATTTATTTGATGAAGGAGAAGATGAGTATGGTAGTGATGTTCATGAGGAGGTTATAAATCTTAGGAAAGAGAAAAGGGCTGCTAAAATAAAAAAGAGAAAAGAAAAGGGTCCTAGATCTGAAGGAGTTGTTTTAGGAAAATAAGGAATTGATTTGGGATATAATGAATATTTATCCAAGAAACAAACTACTTTAGAGGGTAAGATAGCTGGAGATGAGCCCTACTTTGATTAAGATGAAGCTGTTAGTTTTGAAATAGATACTGATGAAGATGTTGATGTGGAAGATGAGGTTGAACAACCTATAAGAAGACAAAAAAACGCAAGAAGAGCAAAAAGAAATAAAAAGAAAGTTGTTTTGGATCCTACTTGTCTGTTAATAGTTTGGGAGACTGGTCTTGCTTTTGAAAGTGTTAAGCAGCTTAGAGAAGCTGTTACTAGATATGCAGTTCAAGAGCATGTTGAATTGGAAAAGTATGTTAATGAAGCAACTAGGGTGAGGGTAAAGTGTACAGCTGGTTGTCCATGGTTGTTGTTTGGAAGTCATGATTCAAGAACAGAAGATTTTGTGGTGAAGAATTATAATCCAGTACATAAATGTAATGGCACAACAAAATATAAACTGGTGAATTCAAAGTACTTATCAGAAAGGTACAAGGATAGAATTATTTCTGAACCTGGCATTAGAGTTTTTCAAATTCTAGTGAAGAAAGAGTTGGAGGTGTATGTTGGGAGGACTGTAGCAAGGAAAGCTAGAAACATTGTGTTGCAACAAATGGGTCTAGATTATAGAGATGAGCTCTTAAGGACTAATCCAGGCAGCACATGTGTGGTGAGACTTACTGAAAAAACCTTTGAAGGTGGCAGAAAAATGTTCCAATCATTTTACATATCCTTTGATGCTTTGAAGAAGGCATTCAATGGTTGAACTAGAAGATGTATAGGATTTGATGGTTGCTTCTTGAAAGGTGTGAGCCAAGGTCAATTACTTGTGGCTCTTTGTAAGGATGAGAACAACAAATGCTACCATTGGCATGGACTATGGTTGAAGTTGAAAACACATTCACTCGGAGATGGTTTATCAGGCTTGTAAGAGATGATCTTGAGCTTGGAGATGGATCAAAATTGACAACAATTATTGATATGCAGAAGGTATTTTTCTTTTCTTTTCCATTTATTCACTAGATATTTTATTCATTCATAATACTTATTTCTCTTTTGTCTAATATGTTTAAATTTTGTTGAAGGGTCTTGACACAACTATTCAAGATCTCCTGCCAAATGCAAAACAAAGAATGTGTGCAAGACACATTCTAGCCAATTGGTCCAAGGATTGGAAAGGCATTGAAAGAAGAAACTACTTTTGGAGAAGTGCCAAATCTACATATGCACAAGAATTGAAGAGAAATTTGGATCATATGGAGAAGTTAGGCAATAAAATATGTGAGGATTTACAGAGGTACAATATAGAGAAGTGGTCTAAGGTATACTTTAAGTTTTTTAGTTGTTGTGATATTGTTGACAACAACATGGCTGAAAGCTTCAATGCATGGATTTTGGGGCCAAGACACAAAAACTATCATCACAATGCTTGAAGAAATAAGGGTGATGAGAAGAATAGGACAATTAAGGGAGTTCTCTGGTACTTGGATAACTGATATATCTCCAATGGCCTTAAAAGTAGTGACATAGAACACAATAAAGTCAATAAAGTGTAACCTTGAATGGAATGGTGAATATAGTTTTGAGGTTAAAGACAGCTGGGGCAACACATTTGTTGTGAATATGAGGGATCAAACATGTACTTGTAGATCTTGGATGCTAAAAGGTATACCTTGTTGCCATGCTATAGCTGTACTTCATTTTAGAAAATTGGAGCCCATTAATTATGTTGCACATTAGTATAGCAAGGGGACTTATCTTAATTATTTTACACACTTTTTAATTTAAACTTATCAAGCATCTAAGACATCATATTTCTGTGAATCTAGCCTGGAATGCCTGTGAACTCTTCTGTAGTGACTGGAAACCTCGGGCATCTTAAACCAAGATCAGGTTTAAACTGGAAAGAAAAGGATGCTGTAACTCAACATGGCCTTCAAGAGATGAGAGAAAACAAAAGAATGAGAACAAGGTCCAATGCTTCTGAAGTGAATTACTTGAGTCAAACAAGCTCATCAGCTTTCCAGTAAATGGAGAAGAGAGTAATTTTTATATTTTGGCTGTTTTTGAAACAATTTTATTTGTGTTTGTTTTTGAAACAATTAAGCAACTGTGACTGCATTAGCTTGATCTGTGTTTGTTTTTGAAACAATTATGCAACTGTGACTGCATTAGTTTGATCTGTGTTTGTTTTTGAAACAATTATGCAGTTCTGACTGCATTAATTTGATGTTTGTTTTTTAAACAATTATGCAGTTGTGAATGCATTAGTTTCATATGTACAATTATGCAATTGTGACTGCAATTTATTGAATGAAGTTGTAAACTTTAACTCTGTTTATTTCATGTAGTTATGTGTCTATATTATGCAGTTAAGACTATGCTTATTTCATGTGTATATCTAAAACAATATCACAAAATGAAATGCACAAAAAAGCAAGTTACATTAGATTAAGAGACTAAGAGGAAGAGAAAGTTCATTACAAAAGTGTCTACACCTAATTGATTACAACACAAACGATGCTACACTACATCAACATTGATCTTACTACATCAAGAGCCTAAGGTAACTTCATTGAACCTTTCTTCATATATATCACCCCGAACCAATAGCTTATAGCTATAACTACAACACAACAACAAACTACAACAGAAAAGAGTACTTTCTCCCAAGTTCTTCTCCACTTCTCCCTTTCTTTCATCTTCTCAACCTCTTCTTGCAACATTTTGAATTCATACCTGGACAATTATCATCTTGTTTGAAATCTCTATGCTTGTCAACTTCTTCAGAAATTTCAATCAATGCAAATGCAGTGGCTGATGTTTGAGAGGATTCTACTAAATTCTCAAGCTCACCCAATTTCTCTATTAGTTTAGGAATCACAAATTTCGACCTCGGATCAATATTTTTTTTATCCTTCCAACACCAAAAGTGGCAAGATCTAGGACCCTTCAACAATAAAAAGGGATGAAGGAATTAGTGGTTAATCAAAATTCTCAATCGACTAAATAAATGAGACAAAAATGATATTTACCCCATAATAAGGACATGACCAATATCTTCTTCCAGGGTTATTTGAAGTCCAAGATGTTTTCAAATGCACGACAAGTCCATGATTACAATAAACTTTTTTTTTTCGGAGTATAATCATCTTCTTCCATACAAAGGTTGGTCAAGTTAATTGACCGCATTGTGTGCTACAATTTTGTGCAAGAAGTAATGATAATCTGGAAAAACTGACAATAAGAAAAAAAGGGAGAAAACAAAAATCAAAATAATAGATGAAGAAGAATAAGTTCAAATTTTACCTTTTCTCGAAGAACGATTATTCCTTCAAAGATTCAACTTTTAGGTTTGAAGAGCTAAGATTTGAGATGAATCAAGAAAAGATAATAAATTAGGTTGCAATTTTTAGATGATTGAGCTGGTGAGGGAGAAGAGGAAATTAGGGTTTTCTTGATGATGATGATGATGAAGCTATTGAGGAGAAGAGGAAATGGTTAATGGGTCAGATATTAATGTTGGAGGGTCAAAAAGAATCTAAAAAAAGAAGTTAAATGGTAAATAAGTTGACTAACGCGCCGAAGAAAGCTGTATCTACACGCGCACTGGGGTGGTGTTCAAAAGGTTGAAAAATATTCACTTCAAAGATGTTAAGGGGGGTATTTAAACACCCGTGTAGTTTAAGTGCTAAAGTAAGTGGTCGAGCCAAGTTCAGGGGGGATTTTATGTCTTTTATCTCTCTCTCTCTCTATGTATATATACATATATATAACACTCTGCATTAAGTTAAAATCAATGCAAAATGTTTTTCTACTACTTCTTCTTCTTCTTCCTTAAGTCATCTTTTTTCTCTTGCATTGTTAGTATGTTGATAATACATTTTAGTAAGTTCATAGGGTATCAAAGCCAGATTAGTACATATTGATAGAATTACTATCATGTACAGTGAAGTATTCGAGGGATTCAATACCTGCCTTCTTCTTTTAGCATTTATATATATAGCTTTTGGAGCTTTGCTTTCATGGCAAAATCAGGAGCTTTGAAAGAAACTACTTACACATCGCAACAACAATCGACTATCATCATCCTCTATATTTGTATCCATTAGATGCATCTGAGTTGTTATTAATTGGGATCATATTAACTGAATCAGATGACTACACACTATGGAGCAGAGGTGTGACGCTTGTATTGTTGGGCAAAAATAAACTAGATTTCATTGATGGATCAATGAAATGTAGTTAATTTATAGGAGACTATGAAATCAATGCAATGCGATTGTGATGCACTAAATTATGTACAATGTAAGTAAGGATCTACTTGGTGGAGTTTTGTTCTATTCAAACAGTCAGTTAATTTGTTACGATCTGGGAGAAAAGTTTGATAAAATCAATAGTTCTCAAACTTTTCAATTACACAAAGAAATTTTCAGTTCTATCCGAGATGTTTCTTGGGTATCTGCTTATTACTCTAAACTCAAGGACTTATGGAATGAATATGACTCGATTATGCTTCCTCCTTTATGTGACTGCCCTAAATCAAGAAAATTTATTAAACATTTACATTATCAGAAAGTTTTACAATTTTTGATGGGATTGAGTAACAATTATAGTCAAGCTTGAAACCAAATTCTGATCATGCCACAAGTTCATACTGTTAATCAAGTCTACAAAGTGGTGAATTAAGAGAAGAGACATGATTGTACCAGGAACAAGTAGAGTGATGCTTGAACATGTAAATCCTACAATTATGTGCTCTTTTAGGACTGATGGTAATAATCACAAGTAGAAGAGATGCTATATTGAGAATTCCTTTTGTGACTACTGTCACATGAAATGACATACCAGGGGAGACTGCAACAAATTGTAGAAATGTAATATTTGTCATCTCACATGACATTTGAAGGGGGACTGCTATAGGAGTTTTGGATATCCAGCAGACTTTAAAAAAAAAGAGAAGAGACAATACGCTAGCAAGACCAATGATAGGTACCAATCATTTGTTTGATGCTAACAATGTTAGTTGGCAAGAGGTGATGCATTCCAATCAACAAGTGGTGTATCCACAACAACAAGGAAGATTTCCTACATGTTCTCATGAACAAATAATGCAACCTAAGTTTGATCACTACCCACAAAAATAACAGCAGTAACAAGGAATGTTTCCACAAATGATGCCGCAATTTATGTTTGAATTAAACCACATGACAAGTACTTTTTAGCAATGGAGGTAATCCTATTGATGCAAATGGTAATGTTAGTGGAAGTGCTAACATGGATGGAACATTTTTTTTAAATAAGAAAACTTTTGTAAGATGGATAGTAGATAGAAAGGATACTAACCATATGATATATGACCGTAGACACTTATTAAAAGAAGGATTGATAGAAAATGCAGGATAGGTACAATTTCCCACAAGAGATTTAGCAAGTGTTTCATATGTAGGGAACTACCATCTAGGAGGAGGTGATGTCCTGAGAAATATCTTGTATGTGCCAGCTTTCAAGTTTAACCTTATGTCAGTTTCCAAAATGAAAACATAAACTTGAGTTGTTGTGTTACTTATTTTCCCAATTGTTGTGTATTTTAGGATCTCTCATGTAACATCCCAAAAATTTCTAAGCTAAGGTCCGAATCATTTTTTATTTGCGTGTAAGGCTGTATTCGGTGATTTTAAAATTGTTATTAGATGTTAAGGTCAATTCTTTAGTGTGATAATGGATTTGGATATGAATCAAGGTCACAAGAATCCCCTAGCACAAAGTTGAGTTGAAAGCTTCCTTACCGATTAGATTTTAACATAAGATTCTACTTAGGTCAACTTTAAATGATCAGATCTCTCAACACAAAATGAATTAGGTGGTCGATGACTTATCAAATTAAAGTTCTATGAGTATTCTTTCCAACTCCACCAAGTTTGCCTCACTTAGAGCTCGGAGTAAAATGTTATGGTCATTTTACTAGTGACTACCACAATAGAGTTTTCTTAGTCAGTGAATGATAACGCCCAAACTACACCTCCCTAAGGAGGTATAAGCGGTCACTTGTCAAATATAGAACCTAACAGAGGTTAGGGTCGATCCCACGAGGAATATGGTTCAGACTTAGGCTAATTAAGATTAAGTGTATGTTTAGTCAGATTATTTCTAGAAAAAGTAAAAAAGGGGGGAATTTGCAATAATTGAAAGAGATAATAATTGACGATTCGATTAGTAACAAGTAACCAAAACACAAAACTTGCAGTTTGAGATATCAATATGAGAATGAAACTAGGGTTTATGTGTTCCCCATAAGCTCTTAACGCAGTAAACCTAACAATGGTAATTCTTTTCAATGTCTAGCATGCATGATCGGTAAGTTATGTATCCCTAAGTGATTGGTCCTCTAAATAGGGAATTTCACTCCGCAACTTGGTTCGTCTACATGTGTTGATTTACCAACCCTTACCTTTGACCCATATTAACCCACAACTATTTTTAGGTTGGGTTATTAGATAGCGGATTTTCGACGACTAAATCTCTGTTGTATAATCTCTTAGATGTTAATTACTACCTATACCGGTTCGCAATAATTAGGAGATGTTCTAATGTTTGCAACCATTAGAAAACGTTCTAATCAAAGAGATTTACAAAAGCATGCATAAACACATTCAAGAATTACACAATATTAAGTTTACTTTTGTTAATTACTCATGGTTCCCACAACCCTAGTTGTGAAATTTAGCTACTTATGCTTGTTTGATCACAATTCACATTCGGGTTTGAAGAAATCATGAACTTACAGTGAATAAAGATGAATTCCACAATCTTGAATTGAAAATCAAAAGTACTTTGCATAAACAAGCTTTAAGAATTAATCTTCTCCAAAGATGAAAAGCAATTCCCAAAGTAATAACTTAATATTCAAACAATATTCAACAACACTAAAACGAAGTTTACATAGGGTATATATAGAAAATAAATCCTAATTAAACTAGGAAAAGGAAATCTGGGGAAATTCGGCTTGGGCAGTGTCGTCTACGGTTGTCAACCTAAGGCTCGTAGACAGACCTACGACTCGTAGACAGACCTACGGCTCGTAGGTTCCAACCGTCAATCAGTAGTTAGGTAAAACCCTGAGGGCTTTTTTCTACGGTTCTGATCTACGATTCATCATTCCTTGTACGACCCGTCCTGTTCTTCCATCATTCGAGCTCTGTAGGTGATCCTCTCTGAAGTTTTCTACGGTTGGGCATCTACTGTTCGTAGCAGGATCTACGAACCGTCATCTTGGTCCGTCATTCCATACTTGGCCAATTTCTTCAGGCTCCTGAACCTACGATCCCGACTGACGACTCGTCAATCCATTGACGGTCCGTAGACTGTATCGTTCATCACCAACAAATCAACTGCTACTGCATTATTCTCCTCAACTGCTCCAAAAGCCTATTCCCTGTAAATTTAGAACAAATAACATCAAATCTAATACCAAACCACTTAAGTATCATGCAAAATTCTAAGTTTAATGCATCAAAAGTACCGTAAACTCATGGTACATCAACACCCTCAACTTAAAATCTTTGCTTGTCCTCAAGCAACAAAACAGACTCTAAACGACACAAGTATACAAGCAACCCGGACTTCAAGCAATCACGCAACAATTTCCTCAATCTTCCTCCTCTTTATTCATTCCCAACTAAGTGCGCATTCTTTGCAAACCCAACAAGCTAACTCATGAGGATCAAATACATGACATCGATGTATCAATAGACACACATACATACACATCTAAAAATTTACCAAGGCATCAACTTTCCAATAATCACAACTTGTGCCCCCACTACAAAGAAATCCCCTTTTTCACACATAATTTTGATTTATCAATCCCGGGACTTAGTATACACTCACACTCAGAACGAATTCAATACAATTTGTGCACAATACCATAGGTTTGCCCTTATATTATTTACTTTGGCTTTTCAAACTTCCTACTAGAATCACTATAGGACTTTATTGGCTTGTAACATAAGCTCCGGGTTAGGTGTGGTATATCGGGATATTAAGTGACTTTGCCCTACCCTTACTTGACATCTAAGTTGGCTCGTTACCTTTCTTTTTCTGCCACTTTTCATTCATCCTTTTTGTACTTCATACTCTTTTCCCTAAGACTTTCATCAGCTTGAGTGTGACTTATTATTACAGCTTTTGATTCATGTCACTTCTTTTTGCTGCTTCACACTTTGACTTTTTGTCATTCATACATTCTCTGCTTCCTTTGCTTTACACACAACTCAATTCATACCCTTGTTTTTCTTGCTTTCCTTCTTAATAGCCACCCTCAACTTACACATTTAGTGTGGGCTAAGTGTCACAGACCTAATTTCTCAAGGCTCGTGGGACAACCTAACAGCTTACACAACTACAAAAGACTTCAGTCCTTACCCAAACGAACTGCACAAAAGTGCAGAACTCAAGACGTACACAAAGTCCACACGAACAGCCAACATGAAAAATTGGAACAAAAGGATTTTGGGAGGCAAATGCCAATTTTCTGGTTGTGTATATTTCTCAAAGTATTGAGAATACAAATCTGCCCACACTTGGGACTTATACAACATATATATAAAAGCTCAAAAAGCAAGGGAGCTAAGTCCCAAAAGAAAAGTCTAAAAATGGGTCACTTTCCCAAAGTACAAGAGTTGGTGAAAATAACTATTCAATAGTACTCTATTCTACAAGGCAAGAGCTCCTTAATTTCGGCTGAGGTGTAGCCCTTGTCTTGTGGCCTTTGACAAATTATTCAAAGGGAATTGGTGGCTCTCCAAGAGTCCCAAAATAATTTGCCAAAGTCGGATAAACATCGGCACTGCACTCGGGACTCGTTAAGGCGCGATATGGTGCTGCTCCGCTTCCAAAAATGTTGGAATTTAATGTAGCCTCCCGCGGAGCGGCACACGCTCCCCTAGCTACTTTGGCAACAACCCCGGTGCCACACAATTGCAAATAATGACGGACTTGTTCTCGAAATTGCCACAAGTCCTCATATTTGTCCCATGTTGCCTCCTCCGGTGACGTTCCTTTCCAATAGACAAGGAACTGCGAACTTGAATTATTCCAGCCTTTGCCACAAACCAGTTGGTGATCAATAATAGCCTCAATCTGTTTGTCCACTGCTGTGGGGAAATAAATATTTGAGTATGACCGGACTGCCCCCGATCCTTATTTTCCATGTCTTCAAAATATGGTTTTAATTGGCTTGCATGGAAGACCGGATGTATCTTCAAATGATGGGGCATGTCAACCCGAAATGAAATCCTACCTGCTTTGGCAGTAATTTCAAATGGACCCTCATAGCGTCGAATCAGACTCTGATTCACCTTTCTCGGCGACTTGAACTGTCGGGGATTAAGCTTGATCATAACTTTATCCCCAACTCTATAGTCGACTGGACACCGCTTTCGATTAGCAAGTTTCTTCATTTTTCGGGCTGCTTTATCAAGATATGACCTTGCAAGGTCAACCTGCTCCTCCCAGGCTTTCGCCATATGATAAGCACCCGGACTCTTCAATTCGGCGTCGACAGGCAAAGACTAAGGCGTGTTGGGCTGTTGCCCAGTGGCCAATTCAAATGGACTCCTCCCCGTTGCCTCACTTCGCTGTAAATTATATGAGAACTGGGCAGTATCAAGCAACTTCGCCCAGTCTGTTTGATTGGCACTAACATAGTGCCGTAGATAGCACTCCAAGAGCGCGTTGACCCTCTCAGTTTTCCCATCTGTTTGAGGATGGAAGCTGGTCGAGAAGTGCAGCTCTGACCCAAGCAAATCGAACAATTCCCTCCAAAATGCACGAGTGAATCGAGGGTCACGATCACTAATAATATGTTTGGGCACACCCCAATGCTTCACGACATCTCGTAAAAATAAACGGGCTTCCTCCTTAGCCTTGCAACTGGCCGTTGTTGCAGTGAAGGTTGCATATTTAGAGAAGCGATCAACAAAAACCATAATAGTACCAAACCCCTTCGAGTTCGGCGAGCAAGTGATGAAATCTATGGTGACGCTGTCCCATGGTTTTTCTGCAATAGGCAGCGGCTCAAGTAGACCGCCAGGCGCCTTCGTTTCAACTTTATCCTGTTGACAAATGAGGCAAGTACGCACATAGACTTCAATATCATCTCGCAGCCGAGGCCAATAATAAGAGGATTCCAACAAGGCCAAGGTTCGCTTCTGTCCCGGGTGGCAAGCCTATGCAGTATCATGTCCCTCTTTGGTTAAAATACGCCTAAGGTTAGCCCACCTTGGAACGTACACACGCCTACCTGTAGTGTACAACAGACCATTTTCTTCCCAAAACTTCTTTGTCTTGCCTTGTTGGGCTAAAACGAGAAGTTGTTTTGCCACGGGATCACGTTGCATGCCTTCTTTAATAATTTCCCCAATGTCGCTGCTCGTTGAACTGATAACATCAGCCAAGGCAGCCTTGCGACTAAGAGCATCAGCTACAATATTAGCCTTCCCCGGCTTGTACTCAAAGGCGAAATCAAATTCAGCCATGAAGTCTTGCCAACGTGCCTGCTTGGCAGTCAACTTCTTTTGGGATTGAAAATAAGTTGTCGCGACATTATCAGTCTTAACAACAAAGTGAGCACCCAATACATAGTGACGCCAAGTTCTTAGACACTAAACTACAGCCGTCATCTCCCTCTCATGTGCCGAATAACGCCTCTCGGCATCATTCAATTTTCTACTTTCAAATGCTATCGGGTGGCCCTCTTGCATAAGGATACCACTGATAGCAAAGTCGGATGCGTCGGTCTGAATTTCAAATGCCTTGGTAAAATCAAGCAGCGCCAAGATAGGTTCCTCGGTGATGGCTGCCTTAAGCTTTTCAAAAGTTCCATTGCACAAATCAGACCACTCCTACTCACGACTCTTTTTCAGCAAGTCGGTGAGTGGAGCAGCAATAGCGGAATGCCCAAATATGAAGCGTCGATAATAATTAGCAAGGCCAAGAAAGGACCGCAGTTCGGGTACCTTTGTTGGGGCCTCCCAATCGCGAATCGCCTTCACTTTGTCGCTGTCCATCCTTATCTCACCATGACTGATGGTATGTTCAAGGAATTGGACAATAGGTTGCGCAAAGCTGCACTTCTCTCACTTCACGCATAAGTCGTTGTCCCTCAATACTTTGAACACTTTGCTTAAGTGTTCAACATGGTCCGCCATGTTGTTGCTATAAACAACGATATCATCCAAGTAGATGACTACAAACTGATCCAAAAAGGGGTGGAACAGTTTGTTCATCAAAGTACAAAAGGTCGCGGGAGCATTTGTCAAACTGAATGGCATGACTAGCCATTCAAATGCCCCGTACCGAGTAACACAAGTCATCTTTGGCTTATCTCTTTCGGCAATCCGGACTTGGTAATAGCCCTTCCTCAAGTCCATTTTTGTAAACACCTTTGCCTGCCCCAATCGATCAAACAGATCTGCAATCAAAGGAATTGGGTATTTGTTCTTAACCGTGACCTTGTTGAGGGCCCGGTAGTCAACACAAAAGTGCAGCATCCCCTCCTTCTTCTTCTGGAGCAGAACTGGTGCCTCAAATGGTGCCTTAGATGGTCTGATGTGTCCAGCATCAAGCAACTCTTTAAGTTGCCTCCTCAACTCCTCCAATTCCGGGGGTACCATGCTATAAGGAGTCAGGGCAGGTGGCTTTGCCCCTGGAATTAATTCAATTTGGTGATCAATTTCCCTTCGTGGTGGCAACTGCTGGGGAAGTTCTTCCGGTATCACGTCCCTATTTTCAAGAAGGACTTGTTCAATGCAACGAGGCAAAGCTACTGCCTCGTTTGAACTTTCGACGCCTCCAACAAGGGCAGCAAGGAAGGTTGGTTCCCCTTTCTTGAAGCCTTTAACAAGCTGCATAGCCGACAAGTGTGCTCCATTTTGTGGTACCCGAATAAGGGGCACCACACAAGACCCTCCAGCATCACTGATATGGAGTTGGTTGAGATGCGGTGAAATAAACGCATTGATCTCGTACGAGAAATCCAGCCCCAAAATGATGTCAAACACGTCCATGGGCGCAATTATGAAGTCCGTCAACCCCTTCCATCCTCCTAAATTAATGTGGACTTTAGAAGCAAAGCCATGGACAGTAGTGGGGAGGGCATTGACGGTTTTCAACAAGGTATCGCTGGGAACATAGGCCAAGCAAAGATCCTTGGCCCTTTCCTCAGTAATAAAATTGTGTGTTGCACCGGTGTCCACCATGATGCGAACGTCTTTGCCATTTAACTTGGCATTGACAAACAGTGACTCACGTGGCCTCACACGAGCTGGATGAGAAGTTAGTACAGCAAGTCTCATATGATTAAATAAGGCCATGTGGTTGAACAAACCAACAACCACATTTTTCCCGTTGTCTGCTCCACCAACCTGTCCGCCTTGCTCCCCGGGCTGTCTGCCGGTTTGCATTGCGACCCTTTCTTGCTGCTTTTGGGTAGCAACCATAGCACTCAGTTTACCCAAAGAAGGGCAATAGCGAGCAATGTGAGTCGTCTCCCCACAAAGATAACAGGCTTTACAATGAGGGGCGCCTTTCTTACGGTCTTCATAATTCTTGCGGAAATTAGAAGACTGGTTTCGATTGTTACCACGGTTGTCACTGCCTTTGTTGGGAAAAAACTTGCCTTTGTTCCGATTGTTATCCACCTTGGGAGGAACAGTTTTTCTTCGGTTGTCCCTCCCTTTCGCAGCTTCGATCCGAAAATCAGTCAAAGACTCCGCCACTATGATCGCTTCATCGACATCATTGACTTGTCGCCTTTGAAGTTCTTGTTTGGCCCAATTTTGGAGGCCATCCAAGAAATAAAACAACAAGTCCTCGCTGGTCAGATTTGGAAGTTGGAGAGTGAGCTTTGTGAACTCTTTCACATAGTCATGGATGGAGGACGTTTGCTTCAATTTCCTCAACTTCCGACGAGCCTCATGCACCACGTTTTGATGATGGAATTGACGCTTCAACTCCTCCTTGAACTTTCCCCAATCATCAATGGAACAGACTCCTCTCTCCATGTCCACCTTTTTCCTCCGCCACCACAACATGGAAGTATCGCTCAAGTACATAGCTGCTGTCTGAATTTTGGCAGCCTCACTTGCAATATTCACATGCTCAAAGTAAGCATCCATTTGCCACGAAAAGTTCTCAACGTCTTGGGAATTCCTTTCCCCATGAAACTCCTTTGGCTTAGGAGTTTCAATACGAGTTTCACGAACAGTAACAGGTCCAGTAACTCCCGTCATGGTAGATTATTCAACCTGCGCCTTCAAGGCTTCAAACTCTCTATGTAGAGAGGAGAGAGCCTCGGTGAGCTTGAGTTCAAGGTTGGACAGCCCCTCCTTGTTCTCTTCGCCTTGCTCAATGAGATTTCCCTTCACCTTATTGAAGCCCTCAAAAGGAGCAGCTTCAAGAGAACTTAAATTGTTCTCAACAACAACAAGTCTCCGGTTCAAGGCCGACAAACCAACTTCAACTCCGAGGAATTTTTCGTCGAGTTGGCTGGTGTCGGAACCCTCACACTCTTCATGAGTGACCCGGTTTGTACCTGGTGGGTTAGAGGAAGGGTCTCTCCCCCTACTCTTATCACGTTTCTTGGCAACATCCCTACGAATCTCTGGATCCTTTTCTAGAGCAGTTTTTTTACGTTGCGACTTCGACGTCATGTTCGACCAATGCTTCGATACCACTTGTCACGGGCCTAATTTCTCAAGGCTCGTGGGACAACCTAATAGCTTACACAACTACAAAAGGTTTCAGTCCTTACCCAAATGAATTGCACAAAAGTGCAGAACTCAAGACGTACACAAAGTCCACACGAACAACCAACACGAAAAATCGGAACAAGAGGATTTTGGGAGGCAAATGCCAATTTTCTGGTTGTGTATATTTCTCAAAGTATTGAAAATACAAATCTGCCCACACTTGGGACTTCTACAACATATATATAAAAGCTCAAAAAGCAAGGGAGCTAAGTCCCAAAAGAAAAGTCTAAAAATGGGTCACTTTCCCAAAGTACAAGAGTTAGTGAAAACAACTATTCGACTAGTACTCTATTCCACAAGGCAAGAGCTCCTTAATTTCGACTGAGGTGCAGCCCTTGTCTTGTGGCCTTTGACAAATTAGTCAAAGGGGTTGGTGGCTCTCCAAGAGTCCCAAAATAATCTGCCAAAGTCGGATAAATATCGGCACTGCACTCGGGACTCGTTGAGGTGCGATATGGTGCTGCTCCGCTTCCAAAAATGTTGGAATTTAATGTAGCCTCCCGCGGAGCGGCACATAAGGTACACATTATCCTTAGAAAGGACCAGGGCCAGAATTCAGGTACTTTTGCAGTAGCCACCCTCAACTTAGGCTTTTGGCCTATGTTGAGGTACACGATGTCCATGGAGGGACCAGGGCCAAAAAAAATATTTCACAATACTTTAAAGAGAAGGTGAACTGGGTGTAAAGAAAGAATGGTATTCGTTAGGCTCAAACATTTGGACTAAAGGGAAAGATTTTCACACAGGATTTGTTGATTCATTTTAGGCTTGAGTGGACTTAAACAATCAATGGCCTATGATCACCTCCTAGTGTTCAGTTCAAATTAACTTAGCAAGACTAACATGGCAAGTTCTAGATTGACACATCTCATATGAATCATCAAAACTCTCACACACATATGTCACCTTGTTGCAATTATCGAATCACCAATGAACCCAGTTAATGCTATAGCTTAAGTAATAGTGTCATACCGATACTACATCATGTCATGCAAAGATCCAACACATTCAACTCATTCAATTCACATTCACAGCACAAAGCAAAAAAAATTAAAATTGGAGGGATATCAGTTTCATGCACACTAATGCCATCATGCTTTATTTCCAGATTACTTATACACAATCACAATCCTACACATGCCGGTTCAACAAAAATTTAAAGAGTTCCTTAGGGAAAAAGAACACAGGCAAGAAAACCCCAAGGAAGGATTTATAAGTTATGCTACTCAGATTTCACATTAACGCCAAACCCATTTGCCCCACCCCCACGAAGAAAATAGTGCAATGTCCTCAATGCACAAGAAAAGTGAAAACATCGGGTGAGACAAACATGTGGCACATAAGTGCCGAAGATCACTCAAGTGCTAGTGGGTTCGGTAGCATGGAACCCACGAGATCATGAAATAGGGCACCATCAGTAGTACCCGCAGTAATAGTGTGGGGCGCACCATCAGTAGCAAGCCCCGAACTAGACGCACCTGCTGCCATCGCCCGCTTGCGGTCCTATCGCATATGCTCATCAATCAATGACTGGCGCTGGGCAGTCTCTAGAGCCCGTCTCTCTCTCTTGCGGGCCTGGCGCACTCATCCGGGTCTCCCTCAGTGCTAAGGCCAGCACGGGTACGCTTACCTGCCCCACGAGAGGGCTCAGTAGCCCGCTGCTCTCCCCCAAACAGTGCAGTCAGTACAAGATCATCAGTATCAAGCTCTGGTGTAGGTGTCGGGACAACAATCTCTGCAGCAACAAGGGCGGTAAGGTCAGCACGGAGACTGGCTAACTCCGTCTAGAAGGCAGTCAGATCGACCACAGGCCCAGGCTGGGACCTCTCCATCATCCGGCTCTTGTATGCATCAATCCACTGGTTAACTGCTAGTATCTTGGTGTCTACCATCCGCTCGATCCGGGCCTCGAACTCCTCTACTGATCTCTGCATCCACGGGCTAATATCCTGTAGTAGAGCTGCCATCTGAGCCTCTAACCGGCTCACTCTAGCAATGGGGAGTAGGGCAGCCCCTGTAGTAGGTGGAGCCCGGGGTGTGCCTGCTGTAGAAGCTGAAGCAGTAGGTTGGGGCACGGACCCCTGTGGCTCATCTGCAGGTGCGGGGGCTGTAACATCTACCTGCTCGGAGCCAAGGCCTCTCCCATGGGCGGTAGCTCCACCGGAATACCCCTACGCGGTGCGGCAGGGTTGGTGTCATCTCGAATAAGACCAATATCCACGGTCTTTGACACCGTAATGTATGAATCAGTAAACTAGACTCCGACCGTCGCCTCACGACACACCCAAAAAATGAGGCAAGGAAAGAGCAAGGTCGTCGTCTTTCGGAAGGCTCGCTCATGTATCACAGCAATGAGCACACGGGCAAAATCAATCTCATGCCCTGCTATCAAGCAAGCAACCATCACAACCTGGTCCCAAGTCAGCTGGTTATCCGCCATAGTAGGGGACAACCGAGTACGTACGATAGACCACCAGAATTTTGCTGCAATGCTAAGTGTGGCCTTCTTAATCGGCAGGGTCATGTGTCAAACCCACTCAGCATGGACTCCCTGCTAAGCAATGTGGCCAGCCACCCATCTCAGCAAGGACTCTCGCTGCGCAGTATCTCTCATAGCTCGACCGCGGACCTGTTGCATAAGATAATCAAACTCGGCCGTGTTGATAGGCTGAGCATGTGAAGGGCCGTAAATAACACGGCGTAGTGTGGCCTCAGAAATGTCAACGGGAATGTCCCAGACTAAGGTAGACTTGAGTGATGGCTGCTCTAATGGCTTTGCCCGCCGGGGTAAAGTCTGAAGGACGGTGGCAGCATAAGAAGCATAGAACTCACGGACCATGATCAGACTATACTGAGGAAGCGTCTCAGCCATCCATTCACAGCGATGCTTCCTGAACAGCTCATGTATTTGGGGAATAGTGTGAAGGCTACCAGTAAGAACCTGCCGCTCTTCCTCTATCTGCCTAGCGGACTTGTTTAGGGCATTCTGAAGGATGGCTTCTTGATAAATATGAAACATGCCCCGGACACACCATAGGTTGGGCTCTCCTGCAACCCGAATTGGGTGTTCCTCGCCAAGGTCGTCATCACCCGAACCGATCCCAGAGGCAGAACCGGAATCAGACTCCGACCCTGAAGTGGACAGAAGCTCAGACTGGGCAGCGGATGGGGCCACTGGCTGGAGGGTAGGGGAAACTCCAGTCGGAGAGGCCTGTCCACCCCTGCTCAAATTATGCACTTCCTCGTCAGACTGGGAAGTGCTCTCCTTTCCTCCGGAAGTAGACTGCTCTGGTGTTTGTACTGTAGCCATCTGACTGGCCTGCTGCCTAGTGATCTGGGGTGACCTGAGAGAGCTAGCTCTCCAAGGTGGGTCATATTCGGACACACTCTGCTCCTCCTCAGAATCCTCATATATGAGCAATCGACGATGGGCCAGAGGAGCTGGTGCAGGAGCAAAAGTAGTAACCTTCCGTTTATAGTGTTGTGTTATTTTCGGAGGCATTGTACCTGCAGAGCCATCATTAGTAACTAAGAAAAAAAATGCAAAACAAAATAAAGCAAGAAAAGAAAACAATCTACTGCTACTATATTTGGTATCTACGGGAAGGAACTACAGACCGTAGAGAGAACTACGGGCCGTAGACCAGATCGTAGATAGGGGAGTCCTATTTTCAACTTTCTGAAGTTCAATTGACGGTATGCAGGACGGGTCGTCAATGGATCTACGGGTCGTAGATCGAACCGTCAAAAATAACTTTGCCTAATCTGGGGAGACTGACTGACGGGAGAGACCTACAGTCCGTAGGTTGCCCTACGACCCGTAGGTCGTGGTCGTCGACCACACAATGTCAGTTATACCAAGTTTTACCCACAAACATAATTTTAACCAAGCAAACACCACAATATCAAGCCAAACAACATAGAATCAAGTAATTATGTAATCATAAGGCTTCAACTATACTCTCTAACGCATTGATCACTAAAATAGGCAAACCCTTGGTCCAAAACACAAACAAAACCAACTTCATGCATTGTTCAAAGAAAATACTCAATTTCCCTTACATAAAACACCTCATAAACATTAAAAACTACACACAATCACAATTTCGCACAAAAGTGACTACCCAGGACACGGACCAAGCCAATTTCAAGTTTTGTAACTAAAGTAAATGGCCAGCAAAACACATACCTTTTATGTTATGTACAAAAAAGTCGTAACCACGCAAGAGGAAAACTCCGAACCCACGAGATGATGAATGAAAACAGTGGAGGTAGTGGAAGAGAAAAGAAACCAAATGGAAAAATTGAAAAAGGAGGAGAGAAAGAGGGATTTGGTGGGGAGTATATGTAGATGGGGGAGGGGGTGAATGAAAGGGTGTTTGGTAGATGGAGGGGTGGAAAGTGGAAGGGGTGTAACGGTTGGGAGTAGAGGGAAATGGGGGAAGAATTTAAAAAATGGGGGTTTTATAATTTTAACCCATGGGTCGGGTCAATTTTAAACCCTGACTGCCGTGTACGGTTTCCCATCGACGGGCCGTAGGTGGTTCGACGGACCGTCAATCAGCTCTGTCAATGTGCCTTAACACTTGACAAAATTTCAAAACATACTTGGGGTCTACGGATGCAGACTACGGCCCGTAGAATGATGTACGGCTCGTACTGTGCAACCGTAGACTGAAAGCTGCAACTGCTCCGGAACATTCGAGTCTACGGGTGCCATTTACGGTTCGTCATTTGAGTTACATTCCGTAGATGGGACCCGTAGACCCTTCTGCACTTAATGTTCTACAAAACCTGTCGTATTTTCCTGCACACGTCACAAACGTTAGGACTTCCCTTTGTTTCTATTGACTCTTTTTTGACACGGACCCTATACTAAGAAAAATCCTAACGTTTGTGACGTGTCCGTAGAATGATGTACGGCTCGTACTGTGCAACCGTAGACTGAAAGCTGCAACTGCTCCGGAACATTCGAGTCTACGGGTGCCATTTACGGTTCGTCATTTGAGTTACATTCCGTAGATGGGACCCGTAGACCCTTCTGCACTTAATGTTCTACAAAACCTGTCGTATTTTCCTGCACACGTCACAAACGTTAGGACTTCCCTTTGTTTCTATTGACTCTTTTTTGACACGGACCCTATACTAAGAAAAATCCTAACATGGCTAGAATCTACAACTTGGGTTGCCTCCCAAGTAGTGCTTGATTTAACGTCGCTGCATGACGCAGTTGTCTTGGATACTCAGACTTCGACAAGACCCCATATCTCAATTATCTCATTTACCGTCTCCTGATGGCCTACATAGAGTTTGATCCTCTGGCCATTCACTTTGAATTTTGTCCCTTCCGTGTTTTCAAGTTCAACGGCGCCATGGGCAAACACTTGGACAACTCTGAATGGACCCGTCCATTTTGCTTTGAGCTTGCCAGGAAACAACCGCAACCTTGAGTTGAAGAGGAGGACCATATAACCAGGAGCAAAACTGCGCTTTTCTATCTTTTGATCATGGTACTTCTTCATCTTTTCTTTGTACAAGGCTGAACTCTCATAAGCTTTGAGGCGAAACTCATCCATCTCATTCAGCTCCGTTATCCTTTGACTGGATGCAGCACCCCAATCAAGATTCAGCTTCTTGAGTGCCCACATCTCCTTGTGCTCAAGCTCTACAGGTAAGTGACATGATTTTCCAAAAACAAGTTGGTAAGGAGAAATACCTATGGGAGTTTTGAATGTCGTTCGGTAAGCCCATAGAGCATTATCGAGCTTTCTTGATCAATCAGTGCGGTTTGCATTCACAGTCTTAGACAGGATCTGCTTAATCTCTCTATTGGACACTTCAACCTGTGCACTCGACTGTGGATGATACGGAGTTGCTAAACTGTGACGAACACCATACTTTTCCAGCAACGCTTTGAACAACTTATTGCAAAAATGGGAACCTCCATCGCTGATTATTGCCCTTGGTGTACCAAACCTGGAGAATATGTTCTTTTTAAGAAAGGAGGTGACGCTTTTACCTTCATTTTTTGGAAGCGATATAGCTTCCACCTATTTTGACACTTAGTCAACAACTACCAGGATGTACTTCATGCCATTCGAACTCACAAATGGGCCCATGAAATCGATGCCCCATACATCAAAGAGTTCAATGACTAGTATTGGATTCATAGGAAGCTCCTGCCTTCTTGAAACATCTCCTTCCCTTTGGCATCGATCACATGCCTTGGCCAAATCATGAGCATCTTGGTGAATTGTAGGCCAATAATACCCACATTGCAAGATCTTGTGAGCAGTCCGGATGCCACTATGATGACTATCAACAGGGGATGAATGGCAAGCTTCCAATATACTCATCATCTCAACCTCGGGCACACAACGACGAATAATCCCATCAGCACAGATACGAAACAAATAGGGCTCCTCCCAGAAATACTTCTTCACATCAGCCATGAACTTCCTCCGTTGGTGGAATGATAGGTCCGAGGGCACCACATTGCTAGCCAAATAATTGGCAAAATCTGCAAACCACGGAATAAGATTAAAAGAAGCAGCTAATACCTGTTCATCCGGAAAGGCATCATTTATCCCTAGGCCATCAGCCAAATTCTGCATAGCTTCATCTTCTAATCTGGATAGGTGATCAGCCACTTGATTCTCTGTTCCTTTCCTATCTCGGACTTCGAAGTCAAACTCTTGTAGCAATAGAATCCACCGGATCAGCCTTGGTTTAGCATCTTTTTTTGCCATGAGGTACCTCAATGCAGAATGGTCAGTATGTACTATTACCTTGGTACCCAGCAGATAGGATCGAAACTTCTCAAAAGCGAAAACGACCGCAAGCAACTCTTGTTCAGTGACAGTATAATTTTTCTGGGCAGCATTCAATGCTTTGCTAGCATAATATATAGGATACAGTATTTTGTCGCTCCTTTGTTCCAACACCACGCCAAGTGCTACTCCGCTCGCATCGCACATAACCTCGAACGGCTTTTCCCAGTCTGGTTAGATGATAATGGGTGCAGAGGACAACTTCTCCTTCATTTCTTCAAACGCTCTCAAGCATGCTTCATCAAAGTCAAACTTCACCTCCTTTTCAAGCAGTTTGCACAAAGGATGTGCAATTTTGGAGAAGTCCTTTATAAATCTGTGATAGAAATCTACATGCCCTAGGAAACTCCTAATACCTTTTACAGAGATGGGAGAGGGTAATGTTGCAATCACCTCTACTTTAGCTCTATCCACTTCAATACAGTTCTAGGAGATACGATGGCCCAGCACTATACCTCCTTTCACCATAAAGTGACACTTCTCCCAGTTCAGGACAAGGTTGCACTCTTCGCATCAATGCAACGCTTCACCTAAATAGAACAAGCAATCATCGAAAGAGTTACCGCCAATAGAAAAATCATCCATAAATACCTCAATGGTGTCTTCCACCATGTCTGAGAATATAGACATCATGCAATGTTGAAATGTCGCTGGTGCATTGCAGAGTCCAAATAACATCCTCTTGAAAGTGAATGTACCATAGGGACATGTGAATGTAGTCTTTTCTTGATCCTCAGGGGCCATAGAGATCTGATTATACCCCGAGTATCCATCCAATAAACAGTACCACCCTCTCCCAGCAAGATGATCTAGCATTTGATCCATGAATGGCATGGGAAAGTGATCTTTCTCTGTCCATGCATTTAGCTTGCGGTAGTCCATGCAAACCCTCCAGCCTGTGACGGGCCTCATAGGAACAAGCTCATTTTTAGCATTTGGAACCACAGTGATTCCACCCTTTTTAGGTACGCATTGGACCGGGCATACCCATTTACTATCAGCTATGGGATATATCACACCGGCGTCCAACCATTTGATAATTTCTTTCTTTACTAGCTCTTGCATAGGTGATTTCAATCTTCTCTAATACTCTACACTAGGAATGCTTTCTGGCATGAGTTGAATTTTGTGAGTGCAAATCCCTGTTGGGATACTGATGATGGCCGCAATTGTCCATCCTATCGCCCTTTTTTAACGCTTCAAAATCGCAACTAAAGCCTCAACTTGCCCTACATTAAGGTCAGCAGCAATAATAACAGCCAATGTGTTGTTCTGGCCTAAAAATACGTACCTCAAGTGGGTTGGAAGAGCTTTCAACTCTAACTCCGGGGGTTCCTCAATAGATGGTCTTGCAGGCAGTGTTTTTCGATTAAGGAAATACAAATCCATCTTGGGTTGACGACGATGGATCACACTTCCATCTAATGCAGTCACCAATGCATCATATTCAGGGATTCCATCGCCTTCAAAATTCATGATTACAACCGCAAGTGCTTCAACTCCTAGCCTTTCCTCGATGGGCACCTCTGGGTTGGGCTCCTCCATATAGCTCACCACTGATATCGCCTTGATGTCACTATGGTGCTTCATTGTTCTGCAAATATTGAAGGTCAGTTCTTCATTGTTTAAGCGAAACTTCATCTGTCCTTTTTCTAGATCTACCAAAGCGCGCCCTGTTGCAAGAAACGGTCTGCCCAGGATTATGGGCACTTCAAAATCTGCTTCACAATCCAGAATCACAAAGTCCACCGGAAAGATGAGTGCCTCCACTTTTACCAAGACATCTTGCAGTACTCCAATTGGTTTCTTTGCCGTCCGGTCCGCCATCAGTAGCCTCATTGCAGTCGGCTTAGGGGCTGCTAAGCCCAATTTCTTAAACACGGAAAGCGGCATGAGGTTTATGCTCGCACCCAAGTCACAAAGTGCCTTTGCAAAGTGTATCACGCCGATAGTACATGGAATGGTGAATGCTCCAGGATCTTCCTTCTTTTGGACCAATGACCTTGTGGCGATTGCACTATAATGCTGCAACTTGTCACTTTCCTCTAAGCTTGCAGCTCTCTTCTTGGTCACCAAGTCTTTCATGAATTTAGCATAACTCGGAATTTGCTCCAAAGCTTCAATCATAGGAACATTAACAGATAATTGTTTAAGCATAGATAAGAATTTCTTATACTTCCCTTCCTCTGTTTTCTTTACTAATTACTGTGGAAAGGGAGGTAGAGGTCGTGGCATGGGGATGACCTTTTGAGTTACTTCAGCCTCAACCTCTTTTGGATCTTTGGGTAGTTCTGCTACCTTTTTCTCACCCTCATCAGACGCCTTCGTGCTTTCAAATTTTGTTGGCATGGGTGGGTCAATAGTTTGTACCCCTTTTCTGGTTGTCACTGCCATGCATTTCCCGTCATTCTTGGGATTGTGCACGGTGTTGCTGAGAAGTGTTCCTTTTTGATGCGGATTTGCATTCACCGACAGTTGGTTCAACTGCTGCTCTATTTGCCAAATTGCTACTGCATGTGATTCCACCTTTTGCTCGATGCCTGAGATATCAGTCTGCATTTCTTTCACATTGTCATCCGTGACATCAAATCACCTCATCATCTTGTTCATCATATCTTCAATGCGAGTCATACTTGATCCGCTATCTCTATTACTAGGAGGGATATATGCACTGCTCCTATCATTCCTGTTGTACTGACCGCCTTGGTTGTAATTGTTGTTGCGATTGAAGTTCCCTTCGTGGTTATATTGTCCTTCCCTATTGTAGTTGCCATAGTTTCGACCTTGATTTCCTTGACCTTGGCGCTAATTTTCCTAATTGGATCCTTGGGCGTTGGGCCGGAAACCCACCGGCTGCTCATTCACAAGATTCACATCCTCCTTATATGTGTACCAATCATTTGGTGGTACATTCTGTTGATATTGGACTGCATTAACCTTCTCTGCATTACCACTCACATGCTTTAGTACTAAGCCTATTTCAGTTCTTAGTTGCGCAAACTCTTCACCGAGTTCATCTTGAGATGAATTTTCAGCAGCTTGTATTGAGAAGGTACTCTTCGTCGTAGATGACGCTATAGTGTTCCATGCTTTGTTGTTCTTCGAGATCTTCTCAAGCCTCTCCGCAATCTCCAAGAAAGTCATTGATCCATAAGATCCTCCTGTAATAGTATCAAGCACCGCCCTACCATTATCGTCCATTCCGTGGTAGAAGTATTCCTTGAGTGACTCATCATCGATGCGGTGGTTTGGCAAGGCCCTATACAACTTGTAAATCTATCCCAAGTACAGCTGACGGACTCTCCTGGAAGAGTTTTGAAGTTGTTGAGTTTTTCCTTGAGATTCAGCTTTCTTGAGACTGGGAAATATTTCTCAATAAACGCGTTACGCAGCTCATTCTATGTGAATATAGAGTTATATGGGAGCTCATTTAACCACACAGTAGTGTCTCTAGTTAGAGACAGTGGAAACACTCGTAGGCCAACCACGTTCATGTCAAGATTTGGATTTCCCACACTGCTTTTGCAAATGCTGGTCACCTTGGTCCAGTGAGCATGAGGATCTTCCGATGATAATCCAGCAAATAGTCCTCGAGCGGTCAACATCTGCATCAGGCTGCTTGTGATCACAAACGTGAATCCAGGTGGTAGTGGAGGAACAACTATAGCGCCAGTTGATCCTGTATCATTATAATCCACTTCCAAGTTACGGCAAACATCAGGTGCAGGCTGATGTTGTACTTGAACTTGTTGTGGATTCTGAGGTGGAACCACAACTCCTGGCGGTTGAATGCCAGGTACCTCTTGGCGAGGTTCGCCCTTTTGATCATCTTCTCTCAAAACTTGTTGACCTAGTCCGGCCATTTTTCGCAAAGTTTTTCTGAGTTTCGGGTCGTAAGGAGTCAGGGGAATGCCTTGACTTTGTGTATTTGGCATACACCAGAACTATAGTCTGAAAACAATCAAAAACAACAAAAAAACGTAAATCCAGAAATAATTGACTAAAAGTGTAATAACAAAATTAGTCTAATCTAAAAGCCTTATTCCCCGGCAGCAGCGCCAACATTTGATAACGCCCAAACTACACCTCCCTAAGGAGGTATAAGCGGTTGCTTGTCAAATATAGAACCTGACAGAGGTTAGGGTCGATCCCACGAGGAATATGGTTCAGACTTAGGCTAATTAAGATTAAGTGTATGTTAAGTCAAATTATTTATAGAAAAAGTAAAAAAAAAGGAGAATTTGCAATAATTGAAAGAGATAATAATTGATGATTGGATTAGTAACAAGTAACCAAAACACAAAACTTGCAGTTTGAGATATTAATCTGAGAATGAAACTAGGGTTTATGTGTTCCCCATAAGCTCTTAACGCAGTAAACCTAACAATGGTAATTCTTTTCAATAGCTAGAATGCTTGATCGGTAAGTTATGTATCCCTAAGTGATTGGTCCTCTAAATAGGGAATTTCACTCCGAAACTTGGTCCATCTACGTGTGTTGATTTACCAACCCTTACCTTTGACCCAGATTAACCCACAACTATTTCTAGGTTGGGTTATTAGATAGCGGATTATCGACGACTAAATCTGTTGTATAATCTCTTAGATGTTAATTACTGCCTATACCGGGTTCGCAAGAATTAGGAGATGTTCTAATGTTTGCAACCATTAGAAAACGTTCTAAGCAAAGAGATTTACAAAAGCATGCATAAACACATTCAAGAATTACACAATATTAAGTTTACTTTTGTTAATTACTCATGGTTCCCACAACCCTAGCTGTGGAGTTTAGCTACTCATGCTTGTTTGATTACAATTCACATTCGGGTTTGAAGAAATCATGAACTTACAGTGAATAGAGATGAATTCCACAATCTTGAATTGAAAATCAAAAGTACTTTGCATAAACAAGCTTTAAGAATTAATCTTCTCCAAAGATGAAAAGCAATTCCCAAAGTAATAACTTAATATTCAAACAATATTCAACAACCCTAAAATGAAGTTTACATAGGGTATATATAGAAAATAAATCCTAATTAAACTAGGAAAAGTTAATCTGGGGAAATTCGGCTTGGGCAGTGTCGTCTACGGTTGTCAACCTATCGCTCGTAGACAGACCTACGACTCGTAGGTTCCAACCGTCAATCAGCAGTTAGGCCAAATCCTGAGGGCTTTTTTCTACAGTTCTGATCTACGATTCGTCATTCCATGTACAACCCATCCTGTTCTTCCGTCATTCGAGTTTTGCAGGTGACCCTCTCTGAAGTTTTCTACGGTTGGGCATCTACGGTTCGTAGCAGGATCTACGGACCGTCATCTTGGTCCGTTATTCCATACTTGGCCAATTTCTTCAGGCTCCTGAACCTACGATCCTGACTTACGACTCGTCAATCCATTGATGGTCCGTAGACTGTCTCGTTCATCACCAACAAATCAACTGCTGCTGCATTATTCTCCTCAACTACTCCAAAAGCCTATTCCCTGTAAATTTAGCACAAATAACATCAAATCTAATACCAAACCACTAAAGTATCATGCAAAATTCTAAGTTTAATGCATCAAAAGTACCGTAAACTCACGGTACATCAGTGAACTACGAAATCCTTCTACGGATCATAGATTCAATCTATGACCCGTACTGTAAAGTTGTGAAAAAACTTTAGAGAGTCAAATTTTGGGGACTACGAACCCATCTACGAGTCATAGAACCTTCTAGAGGCCGTAGTTTGAACCCGTAGAGTGAACTTTTGAGCCTCAAAATTTAATATGAATTCTACAGATTGGATCTACGGTCCGTAGAAACTTCTACGGGTCATAGATTGGACCCATATAATGAAATTTTGAGCCTTAAAATTCAATATGAATTCCATGGATGGAATTTATAGTCTGTAGATCAAACCATGAACAATGGATGGCCCCGTGGAAGGTGTTTGACTGCTTTTTAGGATGGGTAGTTTAGTCTTTTCCCACTCCTTCTAATCCTAAAACCTGGCGTTCTTACACCTAAATAAGGTTCTAAACAATATTAATCGACCCTATTACTCTCATTAACGCTTTCAAGTCCTAGAGCAAGGATTCAAGAGGAGAAATCTATGATTTTCAAGCGTTCTTTCAATTTCGTCAAGAACTTTATTCTTCCAGGTATCTAAGGCTACTCATAGTGATAGACTAAGTTCGTCCTCACATCCTACATCTAAATTCATTCATTAAAAGGTTATGTTTAGAGTTTTATCTGTAGTCTCTTGAAAACTAAATTTACTTATGTTTCTTATTCTAAATTCCAATTTGATCCTTAACCGTTGAGATTTTGATTTCAATTATACATATTGAATTCTAAATTGTTGTTCATGTTTCGTATCACATGAACCCTATTTATTTATAAAAGTCATGTTTATAAAGATTATTATATGAGAATTCTTATACATCGATTTCGGACTTGATAGGTAAGTCCATAAGTATACATTTAAATGCATGTTTTAAAAAGAGTTTTCAAAGAAAGAATCAAAAGATTTCTTATGTACTATTTGACGGTTGAGAAAGAGAAAGAGTATAATTGATTTTCTTCCGAACAGTACTTTATTAAAGAAAGTGAAAGTAAAGTAAAGAAAGAGTCCCTTTCTTTGTAAAGGGTGATTGAGATAAATTGATATTGTTTGTTTTGGGAGTATTATCAAGCATCAAATTGGATAAGAGTCTGTTTTTAACTCGAAGTCCCATAAAACTACGTAGCTAGCGTAGGATAGGATCGCACCGATTTGTTGTGTGACTCCTCACTACCTCTGAGAAGTCCTATTAGATGGATCCATTGTTACAATAGAATCCTATACTCCGACAAGGTGTTGGATGACCCTTGCAATGTGGGCGAAATGTTGTATCATTGCTAGGCTCATAGTAATGGTTTTCGGTTAGAGAAACTCCCCCACAGAGTAAAGTTTTCCATTCTCATATTATTTTTATTGCATATCTTATTGTAAAGTACAAATAGTTTTCACTACTTGTTCATATATTGCTTACTTGATATGTTTTCCGCCATCAGTTCAGTTATTGTGTTTTCAGCCATATCACATACTCGTATATTTCATGTACTGATGTCATTCGACCTACATCTTTTTATGATGCAGAAACATGTGTTCAGGATGATCAACATGCGTTTCATTGAGATCACTTGCACTGGTAGATAACTTTTGATGAGACCTCCTTGGTTTCGGAGGACTCCATTTTCATATTAAATTTTAATAGTATTTGAGGTGTTGTGGGTCTTGTCCCAATACCTATCTTGAATAATAGAGGCTTCATAGACAGACAAAGTTAGATGTTTTCATTGTTTTCTCTAGATGTTTTACTTAAACTTATGAATTATGTTAGGTATTTGAAGACAGTGTCTTAATGCTTTTCTTTAAATGTTTTAAATGCTTATCTGTTTAAGCTTCCACGTATCTTATAGAGTCATGTGAGCCATAGTTAGCCTAACCAAAGATTCACTTGGGGCCACTAATGATCTCCGAGTGCCGGCCACGTCCAGGGTGTAGGCTGAGAGCGTGGCATCTTATCTGAAAGGCTAAGGGAGATTGGTAATGAAGAGGAGTGACTCTATAATTTGTACTCACAAGTAGGTGATAAAACTGCTGGAATTGATAGATGTTTTGCAGCAACACAAAAGGCAGATGCTCTTACATGGCACCAGATAATGTGTTATGTTCTAATGAACATTCTTAAGAAAATACCTATTTTTTAGAGTACTAATAAGAAGAAATCTTTTACTTTGAATAATTGTGAGATACATCAACTTGCTAGACAAATTAGGTTTCCATTTCCACATAGTATATATAGATCTACTTTTAGTTTTCAATTACTACATGTAGATCTTTGGGGATCATATACATATGAAATATTTGATGGAATGAGATTAATTTTGACTAATGTTGATGATCACTCAAGGTGGACTTGGATTTTCATAATAAGACTTATATCAGATGTATTGATGTTATTGAATTTTTTTTGTTGAAGTAGAAACACAATTTCATAGAAAGGTTCAAAGATTAAGATATGATAATGGAGGTGAGTTCTTTATCCATGCATGTAGAGAATTATTTCAAAGTTATGGCATATTACATGAGAGTTTTTGTCCATACACACCACAACAAAATGGTATAATAGAAAAGAAGCATAGACATATACTTGAAACTGCAAGAGAAATTAAGTTTCAAGGTGATTTACCAAATAAATGCTGGAGATTTTGCATTGAAACAACTATGCACATTTTGAATAGAGTACCTTCCATGGTGTTGAGTGGCAAGTCACCTTTGTAGACACTATACAACAAACTTACTTAATTATTACATTTGAGAGTCATAGGTTGCTTATGCTTTGCCACAAACCTCACTCTGAAGGACAAGTTCAGTCCCAGAGCTATCAAAGTTGTGTTGGTTGGTTATAGTACATATCAGAAAGGGTACATGTCATATAATCTTGAGAATTTAACCTTTTCTGTTAGTAGAGATGTGGTTTTTATGTAGTCTATATTCCTATTTAGGGGAAATATGAAGGATCAACAGAATCATACTATGTCACACCATTTGTTCTCGTATGATGATCTGATCATGACTTCATATCCTATTACTTTGCATGTTGATCAAGTTATTCCTCCCATTGTAAATCCAATCACTCCTAACATTGTAGCTACTCACAAGGAGGATGCTATGAGGGATTATTCACCAGAGACTTTACAAGAAGTAGTGGTAGAGAATGTAGAGAATACATATACCCATGAGATCAGGAGATCAATCAGAGAATCTAGACCTCCTATCTGGCACAAAGACTATGTAGTCAAAGTAGGTTCTAGCAATTACTTATACTCTATTGCTGACAACATAGACTACATTGGTCTATCAGCAAAGTATCAAAGCTTTGTTTCAAAGTTTTCAGCAAAAGTTGAACCTACAAGTTATTCAAAGGCTGCCATTGACAAGAGATGGGTACATGCCATGAGGGCTGAAATATAAGCGTTGGAGAACAACAAGACCAGAGGTGGTGCATTGAATGCGATGAGACATTTGTTGCGTCATGTGTCAGAGAGATGTTTCGTCTACTGTCTCGTCAAAAAAGTTTAAAACTCTTCCACTTCTCGATTTTAAGGTAATGAGTGACTGAAAAGTGGGAAGACTATATGTAGGAGTGAAATTGATTATGTCCAAATGGATGAATGATGCAACGACAATTGAAGAGTATGACCAGTTACAATGGTTTGGTTTTAGAAATATTAAATAATATTTCCAGGACCAGTTCAGAAAATACAACTAAATATGTAAAGGCTCCAATTAATACCTGGGGGACCGATACTTTACTAGCATAGACTGCTTAGCTTGGAGGTTTAGTTCCAGATATGGAGCCAATAGATAGAGAACATAAATGTGAGATATGTTTGGTAGCGCACAATGCAAATCACGTAAAAGACATAGATTTCCACAAACCAATACACGACTCTAGAATTAGTGACCTAAAAGAAGACTATGAGAGGGGCGAACCCTACACAAGTTGAACAGACTAAGCTTCTCAAGACATGCTTGTCAATGATTACCACTTAACTTAGGAACTGTTAAAGGTTTTTATTGGCCATATATATTCGGACATAGAGTACATAGTGAGTCTATGGATAATATAATTTTGGTGAGTAAAAAATTATTTGCAGTTTGTGTTTATATCAATTTCTGTCAACTTAATATGATTAACAAAGTGAATAAATATTAATTTATTATGGTTAATTAATATGAGGAGTTTATGTGCAAATAAAGATCACACATCTCTTAATTTAATGTAAAGACATACTAGATATAGATTGTTTAAGTGGGAGATTGTTAGGTGAGGAAATAACATCTCACATTGAAAGTTAATAAGAAAATAAAATCATATATAAGGGGTAGGGATGCTCTACACAAAGAGATGAATTCATGATTTAAAAATGTCACGACCTGATTTTTCGAGTCATGATGGCGCCTACCAACCCGCCAGTAGGCAAGCCAAACCCTGCCCCGGAACTTGACAGTAATGGGACTGAGGGTGGAAACTAGCCTTAACTAAGCGAAAGCATAAATAAAAGGAACACATAAGGGACAGGCGGAAGAGAACCCAACAACTATATACAAACAAAAGATACCTCCCAGAACCTGGAAGTCACATGTACAGAGCTACTACAAAAAAGTACAAGTCCCAAAAGTGGACCACAGAAACCAGATTGTCTCAAAAGCAAAAGACAAGCCAAAATATATAAACAGAAGGAGACGGGTATTCCCAGAACGCCAAGTGCTCACTCTTGCCTCTGGAACAGACTACAGCAGGCTCGAACTCAACGCTGATAACTGATGCTTGGACCTGCATCACGAAAACAGATGCAGAGTGTAGTATGAGTACCAATAAAACAGGTACCAGTAGACATCATAGGCCGACTGAGCAAGAAAGGTAGAAACAGACTGAAAGGATAGAATCAACAAGCATAGAGGTCAAATGAAGTTAGCACAAAACTAGCCAACAACAAATCTAAGAATAACTAAACTAAACCTAACCGGGACCGCCATAAGACCCAAAAGGTACACTCAAGCACAGACAAACAAAACCCGAGCAGACCCCCACAAGCCCGATAGGTACACGAAAAAACTAAATCTACGAGACCGAAGGAAACTCCAACTCTGAACCGAAACCACCAACCAACTCAACCGGAACATGCAGCCGATTCCAACCCAGTCAGAAGTTTACTTCCAAATCGGACTGCCCAGCCAGATAGCAACTCCCGAAGGCCCTGCCCTAGCCAGTAGAGCGCAAAGGGAGCATAACAACTCCTCCCAAGGCCCTAATATCCAATCACCCAACTAGCTAACACCCCGGGGGCCCTATCCTAGCGAGACGGGTGAGCCAGCTAACACTCCGGGGGCCCTGTCCCAGCCAGACGAGTGAGCTGGGCTTGTCCACTCCGAAGAGGACCCCAATAACTCATATCCAATTGCCCGGCCAGCTAACACTCCGGGGGCCCTGTCCCAGCCAGACGAGTGAGCCAGCTAACACTCTGGGGGCCCTGTCCCAGCCAAACAAGTGCGCGAGGCATATCAATTCCATATCGGATCTCAAATACCCAACCAATATGGATTGCCGTCTATCAACAACCACATTACCACATAGTCGATCTCGAAACACCTGAAATCTCAGCAAAACACCACGTCTTCGATGACACATTGTCACCACAGAAAAGGGGAGAGAAACCAGAAGATCACAATAAAACAAAGCCAAAGCTAGGCTCATACTATCAGACCTAAGTCTGCTATCCCGATCTACAAGGACCTAGTCCATCCGAATCGACGTAGGATACATACCAGAGTCAAACAGGTGTATGGGTCTAAGGCAAAACTAACCTAACCTAGACTAAGGCCAGAAACATGCTTCAACATAAATAAACAACCAACCAGATAGATCACATGCAACAACACCCAAACAGCCCCCCCGATAGCATGATACTACCCCCAAAACAGCTCGAAAATCAAGCATAGAACATGGAGTTTGAGAGAAGAGAAGAAATATTAGAACCCCACCCCAGATTCACACAAATCAGCATGCATTCACACAATCTAGCTCAATCTAAAAAGAAGGGAAGCCGTAACCACAAGGCCGATCGCGCGGGCTCCAAATAACTCCGTCGGAGCTTTTCCCTTCCTAATGGCCTCAGACTGCTGCCACAATGTCAAAAATAGAATCACAACGTCAGGATGGTCGTTTAGACACTAAAATCATCAAAATCGGAGACGGACCAATTTCGGAGTCAAAATCAGAAAATGTGGGACCCACTCCAAAAATTCCAGAATTGACTCCATGAAAAGGTCCTAAACCCTTCCCCAAACCTATGTTCCAAAACAGAACACAATTCGGGGTTCGGAACAGCCGACAACACAAGAAAACAAAACATGCAAAACTTTACACTTCAAGCTTGGGGTAGCCACTTATGCCTCAAATTCAAGAGAATCGAAGGTCACCCAATGCTATCCGAACAAACACCCACAAGACCTACGCAATTTCAAACACCTGGGACTTCGAACCACCGAAAACTGACTTAAAACAGAGAAGATATCAATTTTCCAACTAACAACAACAATGAAGCCCAACTGTCCCTTTATATACTGCCAGCCACGCAGACCTCCGCGAACACGGAGGGAAAGAATCCACACCTCCGTGAACGCGGAGTGAAGGATTCTCCAGACTTCCTAGACCTCAGCGAACGCGGAGCCTTATCTGCGAATGCGTAGAAGAGGGACTCAGACCTCCGCGAATGCGGAGCCAGGACCGCGAACGTGGAGAAGAAAGAGACAGAGCTTCACGAACGCGAAGAGGAAAGGGGTGTGCAGCATATGCTGCTGCACCTGCTAAGTTTTGGCTTTCAAAAACCTCCGACGGGGTGCTCAAAATTCGTTCGGAACCCCGTGCACGCATACGAGATATGCTACCCCATCAAATTCGACGTTTCGGACTCAATGACCCAGTAAAAATTTCCATACGAGGTCGTTTCGACAAAAAGTGGGTCCCACACCTAAAGTATCTTTTTAGCCAAATTTCACAAAGGGCCTCGGAATTAAATCGGAAGCCCCGGGAAGCATACGAAGGGTCATTCTAGACCAAAGTCGGCATTCCGGAACTAACCGCGCTGTTGGATTCTCTTCCGAGTGCGTTTACCAAGAATATTGACCAAAGTCAACCTTGAGCCAAATTTCAAAGGCTAAAGCGCCAAATGGCCCCAAAGTCACACCGAAAGCCTCAAGACTCGTGCCAACCATGCTTCTAGCCTAATTTGGCTGCTCCGGAGCTGATGGAACCGTTAGAATCTTATTCTGAGGTCGTTTACACGAGGTTATGACCGAAATCAACTTTTCAAGTTCCAAAAGCTCCAAAATAGTGAAACAAGCATAAAACCCAAACGAATGACCAGATGACCGTACAGTCAGTGCCAGCAAGTCATAAATGACTTGGGGTCACTACAGGAACACTCTAAACGACGGAAAGAAGGCATTAACACACAAATGACCTGGAGGGTCATTACAAAAAAATTATATGTTAATTTTTTTTTAAGTTATTGAGTTTTAAGTTATAATTTATATTTCTTTAATTTAAAATAAATATAATATTTAAATCAAAATTAATGAGTTGGGTCAAACCCCATCATCCTCCCTTTGATTCTATTTTATGTGAATCCCCCAAGGAAAATGGTAAAACAATGGCCCAAAAGATCAGTATCATATCATATTAGTTAAGAGGAGTTGAATGTCATTCAATTTATTGTAATTCACCATCAAAGTTATTTAATTTTGTTTTGTTTTATAAAACTTATTCAATTTTGCTTATTTAGTCTTCATGATCATCCAATTCTAGTTAATTTTTATGGTCATTAATTTTTATCGAAATATATTTTTTGATATTTATTTAATGATATGATAACTATAAATTTTTAGAAAACGCTAAAATAAATTGCTCCCACAGATACGCATGATACGAGGATGTGAGAACAATCATGCCACCATTTTTATCATATATGGATCCAAATATTTAAAAATTTTAAAATCAATAATTAGATTTATTTAGGATTCAACCCTCATAAATTGACCCAATTCTTGATCCGACCCACTTAAAATGAATTATTTGCACAAGAGAGTCATTCATAACATTTAACTAAAAGAATACATAGTTCTTCAATTTCTATTATTTTAAATATTAACCGTTATATTGTTATTTTTTGTTGAATATTATAAGGACATCCTCTTATACAATCAACCCATTTTAAGCAGGTCAGATCAAGAGTTGAATTGATTTTAAGATGAGTTAGGTCTTAAATAAATTAAATAATGACTTTAATTTTTAAAATATTTTTTCTTTAAAATTTAGAACTATCACATAATCAAATAAGCATTAAAATTTGTATTTTTGGCTAAAATGACCATAAAATCTAACTCGACACACAATTGAATGACCCCAAAAGCTAATTAGCTAAAACTGAATGGCTTTTGAAAGACAAAATAAAGTTGAGTAAGTTTATTGACTAATTACTATTCCCTCTAGGTCCTATTAAAAAAATTGCGAAATAATCCACATCTATTAAGAGCATGTTTGATATTGTTGCTAAAAACTGCTTATTTTTAGAAATATTTTTTAAAAATAACTTTTCAAAAAAGTGTTTTTAAAAATAATAATAATTTGTGTTTGACTAATTCATTTGAAAAGTGCTTTATATAAGTAATTGTGTTTGGCTAATCTTTTTTAAAAAGTGCTTTTAAGAGTCAAATTATGAAAAATGGCAAGTATTAATGTACTTTTAATATTAAGATTATTTTATAGAGAGAAACTATTTTAAATATCTATTATAAAATTTTCAATTAAATTTTTATTTTTATTAAATTAAAATATACATATTCAAATTTTCAATCAATATTATACCTTTTTTTAGGGAGGGCTTAAATCTTTAATTGTTTTTTTTCCTTTTTTAATCTTCCAAAAATATTATTGTTGTCTATTTTTTTTTTCTATTTCTGTAAAATAATAAGTAAAATAATATATAAAATATAAAATATAAAATAATATATAAACGTAAAATAAAATATAAAATTTATTAATAACTTAACTCTTATTTTTGACCGAGTATCAAGTTGATGAGTACATTATTAATATCACGAGAATAATAGAGTGGATTAAGATTTTCACTTGAAAGAGCTAGCCTCCTTGCATAAAACTTTTCTTGGACACCAGTATTTGTTCATTGAATTTCGTTAGCTGTCAAGTTATTTAATAAGGGGAACTAATTTTCTAGCAAGTTGTAGGTAATACTCTCTCTGTTTCTATTTACTTTTCAAATATTTCCTAATTCGATTTTCCTTTTTTACTTGTCATTTTAGACAAATCAAGGAAGAATAATTTTTTTTCTTCATATTATACCTTCAATTTATTAACATTGAGCTAATGTCTTTGAAAAATGTAGTGAGTAAATATGGTTAAGACTATCAATTAATAGGGATAAAATTGTAAACTCACTATACTAATTATTGTTTACTTTATAGGTGTGTCAAATCAAAATTTGACAACTACTAAGGGACTGAGGGAGTATAATTTAAAGTTTTAAACAATTCAACTGAATGAGAGCAAAAGTCACTTTACATAATAAGTCCATGGCTTCTACTTGGCACTTGATCAACTACTACAATTCAAGGACAAGTCTCATTCTTTCATGTCACATGACTTAGTCGTCTTATTATACATATATTTAAAGAATCGTTTAAGATTTTCTAATATGTAATTAATATCAAATTAATTCATATGATTCGAGCTTCTGTTCTTGTCTTCTATTATTGTAACACAGTCCTTTTTGTTTGGTTTGACAATAACGTATGATGTTCCTTGTGAAATGAGATTAATTGCCATCCACTTATTTTTCATATTATTATTTTAAGCTGTCACCTAATGCATTGAAGAACCAAACATCTAACAAGAAAGTAAAGTGTGGGATGTAATTAATAATATATGGAATTTTACCATAAAAAATTCCTTACTAAAAGAAGTAAAAGTTACGATCTACCTCTTATAAGATTTTCCTCAAATCTAAATTGAAACTAAAACTTTTAGATTATAACTCTACAACCAATTTTTTTCTTAATCAATCATATATATGATGATAGTTTTGACAAATTTCAAAAGGAGCATCTTTGCATGAATCAATACTAATTCCCCAATAAGCTGACCTTCTATTTGAGAGATATAAGATAGAAGAACTTTGTAACGGTCTCTAGAATAACTCTAGTATACCTTTTAAGCCTGTGCACCTTAATTAACAAACACCTATTTCAAAACATCTAACAAAGTAAATTGGCTACAGCTTCACGAAGAAAAATCAACCTAAAAACTCGAGAACTATAGTAGCAACTTCCTTAGGAACAAGTCCTCTTTGTGAAAAATTTGACTTTCACAAAGCACTCTTCATAATGACTATAATTTTCGAAGAATAATTTTAATATGTGCGAATAGCATCAAGACAATTGATGCGCCTTGAAATTATAGTACATTTTATGTCTTTTACTTGAGGTTTTATGTGTTCTTATGCTTGTGTTCTTATCTATTTTAATGTTAGAATGTTGTATTGTAGGTGTTAAATTTCAAAAGTGTTTTATAATAACTTGTTCCCTCGTTATGGGTTGTTAGGGCCATAATACCCTTATCTAAGTCCCCATAGTTTGATGAGTTAGCAAAAACTGGAAATGGATTGTTTTTCAAGTTGACATCTCTTGATCATGTGTTAGGTATGCCATAAGTTAGGTGTTTTTTGTTTCCATTCAATCACCATTCACTGGTCCTCCACAACGAAAGGGGATTTTTCATAGCCCCTTTGGGTTACTATATTTTGATATTTGACCCCAACCTAGTTGGATTATTATATTTTGACATCGTTATTCATATTTGGGGGTGTAATTTGAGTGACATCAACCGTGCACTGCATTTTAGGAACCCCACATTGTAATCCGTGTTGCACCTGTTAGAATATGCACAGCGGAAGCACTATACAAGATCACGAACATACATAATAGCATAATAATGTAAACTGAATTAATTGTGAAACTCTAACCTTTCGAAGCTTTCACACAACTTGTTCAGGAATTGGGACTCCAGAATTGCAGCATTCTACTAATTCCTGACTAACTCTCTCAATCAAGTCTTGTGTGGGCAATAATATTCTCAGAAAAAGGATGATCTTTCCTTGAGAACCACCACCCCTATTTATACTTTTCAGCAAAGGGGAAAGGTTTGAAAGATGAAATATTACTGGTCATAATTAATAGCCATTAACAGTCATTAAATACCATTAAGGGTATTTAGATACTGTTAAATGTATCCAATAACCATAATCAATAGTTATCAACAACCACTAAATACCATTAAAGGTATTTAGTCTATCATCAAACACCAAGACTATTCAACCTTATCAATTGTCATTAATAACCATTAAACACTAACAGTCCTTTTCTTTTCCGAACTCGATCAATTAATCAGGCATAGCAGGGACCGCAAATTTATTAGCAGAGGCTTCCAAATATAATATTTAATTCGTAAAAGCATGAGTTAACCATATCATACTAAATCACAGATTATACCACTAAAAATCTGTAATTGAACTCCTCTATTTAATTTAAAATTTTTACCATTACAACTTATTTAACTCCCCATGTTAGAATTACTGACACCAATCAATTAATCAAACTTCTGAAAAATTTAATCCATTGATTAATTTAATCATTTATCTCTATGCTTAAATTAATTCATGTGATGGATATATATATAATCCACCTGCAGGGTTTTTACGTGACAACTTACAAGCAACCATAAAGGGGTGCCTTTTTTCTCATATCCGAGACATGGTTCTATCAACTAATTATTATTTCACGAATGTAATTTGCAATTATCCAATCCATTAGGAATATTTTGACTCATCATGGAGTCTCACCTTTTAATAGATTAAAATAACAAAAAAACTACACAGATCATAATAATTATATCAAGATTAAGAGTATAAGCACATGTAATAGACTAGAGATATCGTTTATTAAAATTTAGAACCTAAACGAATATCTCAATTTGGTCCGTTCAATACATACAAAATGTACTAACACAAGAAGTTGGAATTTTACTATTCCCATAATTAAGATTGAGATATATTTAATCTTGAGCTACAATCATCAAGATGTTTGTCCAACTTCATATTTGATTGTGAACATTTAATTTATAACTTATAAGAACTGACAATTTTAATCTTCCGCATATGAGTTAAACAACTCTATACACAAAAATCATCTACTATATTTGTAATGGACACACATATAAATGCAATGATCTATTCAAATAAAGACTTTATTATAATAATTAACATAAAATACAAAGTCTTTACAAAGGATTAAAATCAATACTATAACTCAACCATATGGTTAATAGTATATCCCAACAATCTCTCACTTAGACTTATAACCATGCATGTACAATTTTAACACCCATTTCTTCCACATGCTTATCAAAAGACTTCTGAGGTAAGCCTTTTGCAAATGGATCCGCCATATTGTTCTTCAATTCAATCTTCAAAACTCTTACATCACCCTTTTGAGTTATATCACGAATCAAGTGATATTTTCTCTCAATGTGCTTACTCCCCTCTTATGGCTTCATGGTTCTTTTGAGTTGGCAATTGCACCGCTATTATCACAATAGAGTGTGATTGGTGCTTCAATAGAAGGAACCACTCCAAGCTCTTTTAGAAAATTTCTGAGCCAAACAGCCTCTTTAGCCGCCTCAGAGGCAACTACATATTCAAATTCCTTGGTGGAATCAGTAACTCACGATTGATTGATGCTCCTCCAAACTATGGCCCCACCTCCCAGAGTAAATACATATCCTGAGGTTGATTTTCTAGAATCTCTATCTGACTGGAAATTTGAATCTGTATATCCAATAGGTACAAGATTGACAGGGTGGAAAACAAACATATAATCCCTAGTCCTTTTCAGATACTTGATAATATGCTTGACTGCAGTCCAATGTTCTTGCCCAGGGTTAGACTGAAATCTGCTAACCATGCCTATAGCAAAGCAGATATCCGATCTAGTGCATAACATAGCATACATAAGACTCCCTACAGCAGAAGCGTAAGGGACCGCCTTCATCCTGTCTATCTCATCGATCGTTTTGGGTGACTGATCCTTTGATAAAGTAATTTCATGTCTAAAAGGAAGAAATCCCTTTTTGGAATTTTGCATGCTAAACCTCGCAAGAATAGTATCAATATAAAGTGCTTGAGACAAGCCTAATATCCTTTGTCTGCGATCTCGCATAAGCTTAATCCAGAGGATATGAGCCGCTTCTCCCAAGTCTTTTATATCAAAACGCGACGACAACCACTCCTTAGCAGAATTCAACATGCTCGCATTATTTCCTATGAGCAAGATGTCATCTACGTACATAATAAAAAATGCTATTTGTCTCCCTCCCATTTCTTGTAGATGCATGATTCATTTTCAAACTGATCACAACAAATATTCCATGCCTGAGATGCCTGTTTCAATCCATAAATGGATTTCTTAAGTTTACAAACCATGTGTTCATTGCCACTTTCCATGAAACCTTCTGGTTGTGCCATATAAATGCACTCATCAAGACTTCCATTTAGAAAAGCTGTTTTGGCATCCATTTACCAAATCCCATAATTGTAATGAGCAGCAATGGATAAGAGAATCCTAATGGATTTAAGCATGGCTACTGGTGAAAAAGTTTCCTCATAATCGATTCCTTCTTTTTGAGTAAACCCTTTCGCAACAAGTCGAGCCTTAAAAGGTTTCTCTTTTCCATCCACACCTCTCTTTTTCTTGTAGATTACAACCAATAGGTTTAACACCTATAGGTGGTTCTACAAGATCCCAGACTTGGTTTGAGTACATAGTCTACATTTCAGATTTCATAGCAACAACCCACATTTCAGCATCTCTATCTTGTAGTGCTTCGGCGTAATTTAATGGTTCTGTATTAGTCTCTTCAGAGATTCTATCATATGATTCTCCCAAGAGTGTAAACCGTTCTGGTTTTCTAATAACTCTCCCACTACGACGACTAGCAACTACAGGATTCGCTACATCTAGAACTAAATTATGAACATCCTGAGCTACTTCCTCAACAATTGCAGGTTGCGCATCATTACTCCCACTACTTTATGGTAGTGAGATGTCTTGAGTCTGCTCTTGAACAACTTCTGGAGCAACCTTTTGCCTATCAACATTTCTCCCTCTACGTGGATGCAATGGTATGTCAACGACTGTTTTAGGAAGTTGTGTTGATGTTTCATTAGTAGTTATTCCTTTGCTTAGTTCCTGTAACACAAGCTTACTTCTAGGAACATGGTTAGTTAAATAGTCTTGTTCTAAAAACTTGGCATTTGTTGAAACAATTACCTTTTGTTCCTTAGGACAATAAAATAAACCTCCTTTAGTTCCTTTTGGATATCCAATGAAAATGCTCACTTCTGTCCTTGATTCTAACTTATTTGTTTTCCCTTTTAGTACATGTGCTAGACATCTCCAAACTCGAATATGCCGTAGACTAGGCTTGCGCCCACTCCACAATTCAGATGGGGTTAAAGAAACAGATTTGGAAGGAACCAAATTCAGAATGGAATTTGCAGTTTCTAAGGCATATCCCCAAAAGCTAAAATCTGAATAACTTAACATTGATCTAACCATTTCCAAAAGAGTTCTATTTCTTTGCTCTGCCACACCATTTTGTTGTGGTGTTCCTGGGGCAGAATATTGAGATGTAATGCCCGATTCTGATAATTACTTAATGAATTCTACAGAAAGGTATTCACCACCACGATCAGATCGTAATGTTTGGATATGTTTACTATGCCGCTTTTCTGTTTCTATCTTAAATTCTTTAAATTTTTCAAAGCATTCAGATTTATGGCACAACAAATAAATGTATCCATATTTGGACTAATTATCAATGAAAGTCACAAAATACTCAAAACCCCCTCTTGCTCGTATATTCATAGGACCGCACAAATTAGAATGAATTAACTCTAACTTATTACTGGCTCTATTTCCTTTGGAAGGGAAAGGTCTCTATGTCATTTTACCTTCTAAACAAGATTCACAGGTTGGTAGTGCCTCCACTTTCAATGAACTCAAAGGTCCATCAGAAACCAACCTTGAAATCCCATTTATATTAATATGACATAGACATAAGTACCATAAGTATGTTTGGCTCAATTCAGAAATACATTTTCTTTTATGAGAAATATCAATAGTATTTAATTCGGTTTGTTGTAGCATGTCATGGGAGACTTCAAATACAAATAGATGATGTATTTTAGGAGCACTATGGATGAATTGCTTATTGTACTTAATAACAACAGAATTATTTGCAAACAAAATTTCATAACCAACATCCATTAATTTTGAAACTGAAAGCAAATTCCTTCTTATCGAAGGTACATAAAGAACATCTTTTAAAAACAGAATTCTAGAACTACTAAAAGAAAAAGAAATATTTCCTATTGCTAGGACTGGTGCTGGTTCCCCATTAGCCAGAAACACGCAAACTTCATTCTTAGATAGCTGTCGCATTTCCTGAAACCCCTGCAAAGAAGTGCAGACATGGTCAGTGGCTCCCGAATCTACAACCCATAATTGGGTAGAAACAACCGCTAAATAAGTTTCAACGACATTTAAACAAGAATTACCGTTGTTCTTCATTTTGGCTTGATAGTCAGGGCATTGGCTCTTGTGGTGACCAGGCTGCTTGCAGTGGAAGCACTTGCTCTTTGGCTTAGCCACACCACCTTTAGCACCTACAGGTGTCACAACCTTGCAGGGCTTCTTATTCTTTTTTTGGGTTTTTGTCGGCTTAGATGAAGAAGCAGTAGGTTTTCCCACCATGTATGCTACACAAGGAGGAGCTTGCTGCTTGATAATAGATTCCGCCGCTGCAAGATATAAATCCATCCCGTTCATGTTATAATTCAAGCAAAATTGTTGAAAACTATCCGGTAGAGTCTGTAGGATCATCTCCACATGAGATTCCTTATCAATAGGAGTGCCAAGTATCTCCAGCTCATTCAGATAACTCATCATGTTCAGCACATGTTCCCTGACGGGTGATCCTTCAACCATTTTAGTGGTCAAGAGAGCCTTCAAGCATATCATAAGCAGTCTGCTTGGCAGCACGATTCTGCTCTCCGAACATCTCTTTAAGAGATTCAAGCATATCATAAGCAGATGTCATGGACTGATGTTGATGCTGCAAGACATTCGATATTGAGGCAAGAATGTAGCACCTTGCCATCTCATCAGCCTTGAGCATTTATCATATGCCTTGATCTCCTCATTAGTAGCATCCACTGGTTTAATGGGATATTCTTCAACCAACACATATTTGAAACCCTCAGATGTTAGAAAAATATCAAGGTTTCGTTTCTAGTCCACATAGTTTGGATCTTCCAGTTTGTTTTGGTTCAGGATAGAGGAAAGAGGATTGAAGTGAGACATAGTTAATCTCAGAGATATTTAAAACAGATCATTAGAAAGATATGCTTTTTTAAAAAAAAACAACAAGACACATATAATCATGCTAACGAACAGTTAGAATTGATAGGGAAACTTAACTATTCAAGCATATATATGAGCAAGTTCACATATAATAACACTTAAACAAGACAAGTCCAACTCAGTTAGAGAGTAATCTGTGAAGTTTAGTCAGGTATATATATTGTCTCTTGTTCATTGATTCAACATGCAACTTAGTTGGAAAGTTAAAACAAGTCATCAAATCAAAAGACAAACATAACATTATCAAAATATACAAGTTTATCCGATGGGGAAGAAGACCTATGTCAACATATAAACTCATTTATTAACTATAAAAATAATTTATAAGAAGTAGGGATGAACCCTTACAACTCTTGAATATGAAAAACATTTTTTTTTCAACCAACAAAAAAAGGCATGATATATACAGATTTAATCAAATATGTATCGAAATCATGGACTCTTATTACATTATCAGTTATATGTAAGAAAACTCATGATACCAATTGTTAGAATATGCACAGCGGAAGCATTATACAAGATCACGAACATACATAATAGCATAATAATGTAAACTGAATTAATTGTGAAACTATAACCTTTTGAAGCTTTCACACAACACGTTCAGGAACTGGAACTCCAGGATTGCAGCCTTCTACTAATTTTTGACTAACTCTCTCAATCAAGTCTTGTGTGGGCAATAATATTCTCAGAAAAAGGATGATCTTTCCTTGAGAACCACCACCCCTATTTATACTTTTCAGCAAAGGGGAAAGGTTTGAAAGATGAAATATTACTGGTCATAATTAATAGCCATTAACAGTCATTAAATACCATTAAGGGTATTTAGATACTGTTAAATGTATCCAATAACCATAATCAATAGTTATCAACAACCACTAAATACCATTAAAGGTATTTAGTCTATCATCAAACACCCAGACTATTCAACCTTATCAATTGTCATTAATAACCATTAAACACTAACAGTCCTTTTCTTTTCCGAACTCGATCAATTAATCAGGCATAGCAGGGACTGCAAATTTATTAGCAGAGGCTTCCAAATATAATATTTAATTCGTAAAAGCATGAATTAACCATATCATAATAAATCACAGATTATACCACTAAATATCTTTAATTGAACTCCTCTATTTAATTTAAAATTTTTACCATTACAACTTATTTAACTCCCCATGTTAGAATTACTGACACCAATCAATTAATCAAACTTCTGAAAAATTTAATCCATTGATTAGTTTAATCATTTATCTGTTTGCTTAAATTAATTCACGTGACGGATATACATATAATCCACCTGCAGGGTTTTCACGTGAAAACTTATAAGCAACCATAAAGGGGTGTCTTCTTTCTTATATCCGAGACATGGCTCTATCAACTAATTATTATTTCACGAATGTAATTTTTCATTATCTAATTCATTAGAAATATTTTGACTCATCATGGAGTCTCACCTTTTAATAGATTAAAATAACAAAATAAACTACACAGATCATCATAATTATATCAAGATTATGAGTATAAGCACATGTAATAGACTAGAGATATCGTTTATTAAAATTTAGAACCTAAACAAATATCTCAATTTGGTCCGTTCAATACATACAAAATGTACTAACACAAGAAGTTGAAATTTTACCATTTCCATAATTAAGATTGAATTATATTTAATCTTGAGCTACAATCATCAAGATGTTTGTCCAACTTCATCTTTGATTGTGAACATTTAATTTATAACTTATAAGAATCGACAATTTTAATCTTCCGCATATGTGTTAAACAACTCCATACACAAAAATCATCTACTATATAAGTAATGGACACATATATAAACACAATGATCTATTCAAATAAAGACTTTATTATAATAATTAACATAAAATACAAAGTCTTTACAATGGATTAAAATCAATACTATAACTCAACCATATGGTTAATAGTATATCCCAACAGCACCTGTCCCTAAACGTCAAAGGATCAAAATTTTAATGTCACTACGCATTGGGTGACACTTCTTGGACTACCCTATGACGCGTTGAATGGTACACTGTGCCCCTCCCTTTCCCAACGTGAAATTTCTTCTCCTACATTATTAAGTAAGGTTACTTCGGTCATTTAGTTTATAAAACTTCCTTACATGAGATGTTTTTTTTAAAAAATAAATTAATTTGGTAGTTGGGCCAGGTTTATATAATCTCAAAATGTAAACCACAAAGTCTAAGGGCTGATCCAAAAGTGATCAGCCCAAATAAGCAAAATTTAAAAAATCAAAGCCAAATCTTATTTTTAGAAACTATTTGAGAAAGCATATCTCTTTGTCTTCTCACTATTGATTGTTTGCTCTATAGAAAAAATGTTCTCTGTTGATTATCCTAGTTGATTTTGGTATTTCAATCAAAAAAATTCTTAGATCTTTCAATGAACATGTTTCTGATACCATGTTGTAGTTGTTGTGTCTACTATGTTGCAAATCATATACTGAGAAGCCCTCCTGATCATGATATAATGAAAAAAAGAAAGTGTATATTCTTAGTTGATAAAAGACATGCCCCCTTCCCTGTTGTTATAGTGATTGATTTCTCCGGTCCTTATCCTCAAATTAAGGACCAATTATTTCTCTAGATTGATTATCTTTCTAGCCTGGACAGGTAAATCAAGGAAGGTGTGGAAACACTGCCTTCTTGGGTTCTCGAAAGCTAGATTAGCTAGATAATCTGCTAGAATATTTCCTTCCCTTAAATATGTTGAATCCCCACTTGTGAGAGCTGAGCTAGATTCTTAATATTTCTAATTATGTTGGAAATCTGCCAAGGTATTTCCTACACACCTGATAGAATTTTAACCATAACTAAAGAATCTGTTCCAACTAGTACCTTATTGAGTCTCATGACAAGAAGTGATAAACGACCTCCTTACTGGCAATTGCCTCCACCTTGATGTTAGTGTGATAAGAATGAAAGAGACAATAGAAAGAAATAAGAAAATATATGTGGAATTATCGAAATTTAATCGAGTTTATGAGCAACAAAGGACATTATACCTTCACCTGTCAATTGATCCGATCAAACAACAATAATCCAAACTCAATAAAAAATGAGAAAGCCAAATTGAATCCATAAAGAGAGTAACTTGATGATTGATTAAGCTAGAAGAAGTTAACTATCAATTCTAAGAGTTAATCACTAATTACTCACTAATTTCTTAAGGGAATTAAACTAACACTAAATTAGCAACTACAATTTGAGAGTATCAATTTCAACATTCAACATACTCTAAGTCTTCCAAAATGAGAAAAAACTAATATTTATACTAAGGAATAAAGAAAACACTTCTTTGATAATTTTACCCTTAATGAGATAAGAGCCTTGTTTGGTTGTCTTCTTTTGTGAATTCTTGAATTCATGAGATGGTCATTTGCACACATGATCACTTTCTTCCTTATTTTTACTTTGATGGACCTTTAACACATTATATGACTTTATTTGGTGTCCATCAAGCTCCTCTAAAGCTTTCATATGATCTATTCTATCCATGGCATTATCATCATCTGCTTCTTGAAAAGGATTCTTCCTCGAACCCAAACCTTGCAAAAACATAAGAAGGACAAGCAACCCAGAGGTCCTCATAGCAAGAGGGTTAGTATAATTATTAGCACAAAAAACTTTATACCAAGGAGACTCAATCTCAAGGAACAACCAAGTATCCTCCATTATCATGACTATTAAGCCCATACATGAAGCACAAGGAAATTGGCCTTTCCACACATCAAAAGGTTACCACCCAGAAGATGGAACTACTACAAGATCACATACTCCCAAACGTTCACCTGGGTCAAAATGATAGAAGATCCACATAATCGGGTCATACAAACAAGTATATACCTTAATGAAACCCTAACCCAAATGCAATGCACATTTAAGATAAATATGAGACTCGTCATATGCAAAGAGATAGTAGAGAAAGGTGTCATGCACATTGCGGTCATCTAAGATGTTCCTATATGCAAGATCACAACTAGGTTCAAGGATCCTAGCACTCATTACATCACAAGATGAAACACAGAAAGACAACATGATGAATTTAGGATAAAACTCACCCTCTTTTGACAAATAACTCCTACCCCCATAAGATGTGCAATCAACAAGATCATACGCAAAGAGATAGTAAGGAAAGGGGTTAGAAGCTACCCTTGCAAATAAATTCATCCAAATTGTGCTTGTCATCTTGACCAAGCATCACTACACAGGTGCCACGCAATTCAACACATTACCGGGATCAAATGGAAAGGAAATCCATGAACATGGATCAAGTACACCCTTTTTTTCCCGATTGACACTCTTATCTTCCAACAACATACTCCACTCAAAATTGCGAGTATCATCATATGCAAACAAGTAGTAGAGAAAGGTCTCACATAAATGAACTTCAATCAAGGTGTTCTCAAGTTTAGACTCCACTTTATATACTAAAGCATCATAACTCATATGAAGAATTGGATCACACAAGGAAGAGGTAGCATTTAACACATAAGCATCATATTTCTTCTTAACACTATCCTCTCCAATAAACGTACTATCATCTTCACAAAAGAGATTTCTGTCTTTGGAAAGTGTGTCATCACACCATAGTGGATTCTCAAACAATTAATAGCCTTCAAGAGTGGCTACATTTCCAACATTTTAAGGTATTCCACTATGCACACACTCAAGAGTCATGTCTGTTGCGGCCCCAAACACACACGCAAGTGTACGTGGTGTACAAGTAATAAAGTAGCTCTTTTAAGAAACGGATGTCGTACCCTCAGAGACTTAGAATTACGATGTCTTTAATTTTCTCCAATTACTTTCAATCAAACAAGTGTCTTCCGAAATGGTGATTTATTATTCTAAATTATTAAATATCTAACTAAGAAAACAAATTACTACGACTCAATTTTAATTTGGATTTCGAACAATGACTTGGGAAATTCCAGGGCTGCAGCCTACCTACGAATTCATGTATTTTATCTTCTTTGAATGGACATCGATCGGTAATTGAATCAATGATTACAGGGTTAAATGTATGATCATGGTCTCCCGACCTCTAATCGCCTACGGTAGTTGGCAGCCTAACTACATCGTTGAGCGGGGATAGACTGAACGAAACACCGAGCATTACGTTTTCATCCTGTCTATTAACCAAGCACGGTCTCTAGGTATATCCCTATCCTAGATACAAATCAACCCTAATTCTAGAGAAGATCATGCTCCTTTTGTTCCATGTTCTATCCTCTTATTCCTCTCCCGAGTTCAATTTAGACAATGTATTTATTTCAATGGTGGCCAGTCATGAAATACTAAAACAAGAACAAAAGAAAGATTCATATGATAACTAGATTTCAATTCATTCATATTAATAAAATACAATCATCTTGCAGCCGCAGCCCTAGAACTAGGGAATTTAGCTACTCATGATAGGATTCTCAATCAAAAAGTATTTCATAAACATATGAAAAATAGAATTAAATTAAGTTTAGGAATGAACCCTAAAAAACTGATGAAATAGCTCCCAAAGTCGTCGTCCTTCAAGACACTGAAAAAGAATGTTTTAAAATAATAAAATCTGACTCTATTTATAATTATGAAAAGTTGGCTAAATATTTGGACTGGGAGCGCGATGCGGAGTTCCTTTGAAATATCCGATTAAGCCCAACACCTCCTCTCCGTGACGCGCAGAGGATACAAACTCTTTTGTTTCATGTTAATCGTGATTGCAATTAATTAAATCCCTCTCCGCGATACGGGGCTAGGTTCTTCTTTTACTTTGACTTCCTTTTGCTCTTTTTGCATCCAAATCTTGTGCTCTTTTTCTGGAACCCATCTTCGCTTCACGTGCTATCTCTCATTTGCCCTTTTTCCTTTGTTTTACCTCTTGCACGTACTAATCACATTGGTTAGTCCAAATAAATTAAAACGACTCGACACTAACGAAACTAGCGAATTTATCCCCAAACCAGGCCAAAGCGTGAATATTAGTTAGATCTTAAGCATACAAATACGCCCAATATCACCACCCCAAACTTAGGGCTTTGTTCATCCTCGAACGATTCACCAATTTCAACCTAGACCTAGACTTACTACACTAGTATTTGTGCTTCCACTACTCACTTTCCGGAAACCTTCACCATACAAAGCTAGTTCCACTTTACATTTGGACTTAACATTCATATAGGTACCTCATGACTTCAAGATTCAATTCAACAACTTTTAGCAACTAAAACATTGTACTTTCATGCTAGCTCTCAGATGCTACCAATTTTTCATCAAACAAGTGCTCCTCACACAAAGAAAGTAGTCCGCCAATTCACTCATAACATTAATATCACATATGGACTTATTATCAAGAATCAACGCTCACTCTCACAAGTAAAATTCACATATATGCCCAAAGAACCATAGGCTTGCCCCTTATGTACATCTCTACTAATTAAGCATGCTTTGAAAAGGATCAAGTAGGACTTTCACGGGTTGTAATGTATGCTAGGGGACAGGTAGGAAAACTATATAGTAGTGACTCACGTTTCCCTAAGCACTTTGCAATTTTAGACTTTATCAATCATTATTTCCTTCTCATTCTTTTCAGCCTTCTCTTCAACAATTCTTTCACTAGTAATTCTCATCATCTCAAGACTTCTTACTTTGCAATTTTAACTAATAATTTACTTATTTTTCACATTCTTTTGAAGAGGGCTTTTTCATCAACTTGAACCATTGTTGGTTATATTGTTCACTTCCGTCATCTCTTAAGTATACAAATTCCACTTAGTCCATTCTACAGTGCTTAGGCAAGTAGGGTGCAAACAACTTAGGGTCTCAATAAAAAGATACTCAGTTATAGATGCGGCTTCCAACAAAAAGGCTAAAGGCTCAAAAGGGCTACTAGTGATAATGTATCTGATAAAGCTACAATTTTTGCACATATCAAAGAAGGCCTATTATCCTCTCCTAAACAAAGCAACACTTCGATTTCGCTTCAATAACATGCATGGCAAGTTCTAGTCCGAGAAACACTACATGGAATGCAAAATGTCTCGCCCCACATAGCACAAGTTCAATTCAAATAGGCTTTACCATCGAGCACCGCACACAGTTTAAGTTAAAGTCAAAATTAAGCATGCACATTCAGAATCAAATACAAGAATTCATAGGCATCCATATATTTTTGTCCACGCACTTTAATACAAGATTTCCCTTTCAGATCTATAGCTTCAGCACAAACACTAGCCTACGACTCCATGAAAAAAATTACCCTTAAGACGGTCGTCATCCATCTATCATAGGTCAATAAGACTCAACTACGACGATTGACTCAAACCTAAAACGAAAAATCTTTTTGTGTTTTGTACGGTTCAACGGGACTATCCTTGGCCAAAGAACTGAAAATAACCCACCAAGGAACCCAAAAATAAAAGTACTACTGTTCATTCTACTATATACGTTAGAGAGATCAGAGAGACTTTACACCCCACCCCATAATTAGAATTAAGCACTGTCCCCAGTGCTACATAACATCAAAACAATGCAAACAGAGGTAAGATGAATCACTCCCTGATCAATCCTTCATGGTGTCTACACCCACGACCTCCTCCACAGCCTGCAAGGGATCAACGTCCTCCGTATCAGAGTCGGTATCAACATTAGAACCGGTGCACAACTTGTCTTCATCTGTGGGCACATCATCCTCCAAGGGCTCACAAAAAATAGGTCCTATGCCCAGTAGCGCATTGGTGTGCTCATTAAGAGGATACTTTGCCTCCACCTCGTCAAACTATCCTGCAGTAGAAGCCCGACATCCATTCCTATGCCGCAACATCTCTAGCCCATACATGCGAGCCATGATCAACTCATCTAGTTGATGCCTCTCCACCGTGGTAAGAGTAGGGCCAAATTCATTAACGGGCCCTTTTGTCCTAGTCATGTCCACTGGAGTCGGAAATAATAGTGCCATGTAATCCAAACTTTCCTTAGGAACACCTGTTGAATGACACAAATGGGTGATAAGACCCCCAAAGGCATACCTGTGCCCTTTGTGCACCCAGGCCTTCCTCATAGCGGACTTCAAGACTGCGCCAATATTTAGTTCAGTATTTATCATCAGCGCATATAACAAGCACACTCTATCTCGTGTGATGTCTGTGTAGTGAAGCCTAGGAATCAAACAATTCATCACAATTTTCAACCACACTCGGGCCTCCCTAATCATATGTACATATGGCAAGGACTGATGAAACCTCTTAGTACTGTGTTTAGTCCACCTTACCATAGATTGGGTCCACAAAGAGTGTGTCAGATAGCTCTATATGGAGGCCGAATGATCAATCCCGTTAGGACACGGGGATAAGGAACAGATACAGTGCCCAATAGCTCATTCAGTGATGCCGGAGTGAGAGGTACATCAACTCCTCGTACCTTCACAAAATGTGACCTTGACTCAGGTGCATAGTTGGCATAAAACTCACAAACCACATGCAAATTGCACTCCTGAGGCCCAGCAAAGATAAATTCCATGTGGAGTTCCTGAAGACGACTCATAATATGGGGAAAGTCTCTAGCTAGACTGTCCCTGTCAATACACACATCGAAAAAATAACGTGCTTCCGTGTGCTTCTTCCATCACACCTTGCCCTCCTTGGCAACTACTTGTAGCCCAAATCTGCGTGTTTGCCCATGCGGGACAGCTGGTGTGGGAGGAACATTTGCACCACTACGAACTCGCTTCCTCTGGCTGGAGGAAGCCACTTCTTTCCCGGGGCATTGTGTACCTGACATACTTTCCTGCAAAATGCAAACAAACACACAAAACGCCGTCAGCCCATAAGAGAACACATAAAACACAACAAGTATGGGTGGCAAACGAACCACCCCACACTTAATGGTGTTTACTATCCTTTCTCACACGAAGGTACTCAGACTTCCCAACAACAATAGTAACACTCCTAGTAATTGCAGCATTCACCCTGAATACGGCCACACTATTTCAACAAACACGCAAGTACCCCTTCTATTCACATACACTGTATTCAACATGATCAGCACTACCCCCAAATTTTGATAATTAACCGGTATCACCCAAGGTGCACCCAATTTCAGTTCGTATAGTATTCCCAAACAAGAATTCAAAACAACCCCCCATTAATTTCCTATAATACCTACCGGTATGCACAACCCACAGAACTATATTAACAAAAAATGCAACATAACATGTCATTCTACCCTTGCCTCACTCATAGCACGACCATTCCCCTACCACCGACTATTCCTACTCAAGAATTCAGAACAATGGTGGTGGTGTTATCCATATCAATACAGATACACACATACTTAGCCACATAAAGAAAGGGAATTGAGAAACCTACCGTGATTGGAGAAAGCACACGAAGTGACCTCGACCAAAGTAAGAACACGACTCCGCGTTACGAAATTAGCTCACCAAAATTTTGTGAGGGGAGAATTTTTGGAGATTTAGGGTAAAAAAGGGGAGGTGAAATCGGGGGTTAGGGGAGAAGAATGGGGGAATTAGAATTAATTTAAGGGTAAAAAGGGGGATTGGGTCGGGTAATTTAGAAAACAGTCGGGTAAAACCCAACTTTTTAATGAAAATTAAACTTCACTTACCTTCTCCACGACGCGGCTCCAGTACGAAGTCTTCTGTTTTGCACAAAAAAAATTAATTCCAATGACATCCAAAATCAGGCCCCCTTCTGCTATGCGGACTTGTTACAATTCTCCTTTGTTTTTGTTGAGAATATCAACTCTCGTCGAAATCAAGTTACTCACCTGTCTCCGCGACGCGTGCACAATACAAACTTTTATGTTTACATTGGGAAATAAATTCCCATTGAACTCTCATTTCTGTGGCTAGCTCCGCAATGCGGCCTCATTACGGAGGCCTGTTCCCTGCACATTTTATCAACAACCCTCATTTACACATTCCTGATGGGTTGCCTCCCATCCAATGCCTTATTTTTGGTCGTGGCACGACTCATCTTTTTGTGTTTTATCTTTGTCATAACTATTACAATAAATAAAGAACTAGGTTCTAAGAAATGAAAATAACACAAATAAAAAGAAATCCTATCTAATACATGTGGGCACGGGTTGCCTCCCATGTAGCGCCTGGTTTAACGTCGTGGCTTGACCCAGCTCATGACTCAGTCGTCATTTAACTCAAATGTATCTTGCTCATGATCCACATCATTTCTGAAGTAGTGCTTAACTCGCTGCCCATTCACAAGAAATGTGGAGCTCTTGTCTTTATTTCTTAGCTCCACAGCACCATGTTGAGTCATCCTCACCACTTCAAATGGTCCACTCCACTTTGATCGAAGTTTTCCTGGAAATAACTTCAGTCTTGAGTTAAATAACAGTACTAATTGGCCCGGCAAAAGTGCATTGTACAATATGCTTATCATTCTACTATTTAGTCTTTTCTTTATACAACTTGGCATTTTCATATGCATGTAGCCTGAATTCCTCAAGCTCATGCAGTTGATCAATTCTTCTCTTTCCTGCTAACTCAGAATCCAGATTCAATTTTTTGAGGGCCCAATAAGCTTGGTGTTCCAAGGTGTTCCAATTCTGTAGGAAGATGGCACGCTATGCCATACACCATTCGATAGGGAGAAGTCCCTATTGGTGTCTTGTACGCTGTTTTGTATGCCCACAATGCATCATCTAACTGATCGGCTCAATCCTTTCGCTGTGCATTCATGGTCATTTGTAAGATCTGCTTGACCTTTCGATTTGACACCTCCACCCTACCACTAGTCTGAGGATGATAAGCTATCGCTACCTTGTGGAGCACCCCGTACTTTGCCAACAAATTTTGCACTAAATTGTTTATAAAGTGCTTCCCACCATCGCTTATTATAGCTCTAGGAGTTCCAAACCTGGTGAAGATGTGTTCCTTTACAAGCTTCACAACAACTTTTGCATCATTGGTGGGTAAGGAGACAACCTCCACTCACTTGGACACATAGTCCACAACTACTAAAATATAGTGGTTTCCTCTGGATGCTGGAAAAGGGCCCATGAAGTCAATGCCCCATACATCAAATATCTCCACCTCCAGAATGTTGTTCAAAAGCATCTCATGCCTTCTAGAAATAGTTCATGTCCTTTGATACTGATGACATCCCTTCACAAATAATGCAACATCTTTAAATAAGGTTGGCCAAAAGAAACCAGACTGTAAAACCTTATGTGCCGTACGCTCTCCTCCATGGTGCCCTCCATATGGTGACGAGTGACAGCTTTCCAACACTTGCCTTGCTTCACTTTCTGCTACACAACTTCGCACCACTTGATCCGGTCCTTGTTTGAATATGAACGGTTGATCCCATATGTAAAATCTTGCATCATGGCTCAACTTTCGCTTTTGATGTGTGGATGCACCTGGTGGAAACAAACCGCTTACTAGAAAATTCACAATATCTGCATACCATGGCAATTGAGCAATGTCCAATGCTAACAATTGCTCATCAGGAAAATCTTCACGGATCTGCCTTCCTCTATTCACATGTGATGAATACTCCAATCTTGACAAGAGATCAATGGTTTGATTTTTCAGTGCCCTTCCTATCCTTGATCTCCAAGTCAAATTCCTGAAGTAGCAGGACCCATCTAATCAACCTTGGTTTGGCGTCTTTCTTGTTGAACAAATACCTGATTGCAACATGGTCAGTATATACAATTACTTTGGTACCTACCAGATAAGATCGAAACTTGTCAAAAGCAAACACCAGTGCCAACATCTCTTTTTCTGTGATTGTGTAATTGGATTGAGCAGCATCCAAAGTCATGCTGGCATAGTAAATAGAATGGAATACCTTCTCCTTTCTTTGACCCAACACTGCTCCTACCACTATGTCACTAGCATCACACATAAGCTCAAAAGATAGCTCCCATGTAGGAGCAACCAGAATAGGTGCTTCTATCAACTTCTTCTTCAACACATCAAAGGCCTTCAAACAACTCTCATCAAAAACAAATTTCACCTCTTTCTCCAACAAATTGCACATAGGCCTTGCAATCTTAGAGAAATCCTTAATGAATCTCCTATAAAATCCAGCATGCCCAATAAGTCTTCTGACTCCTTTCACTGAGATCAGAGGTGGTAACTTTTCAATTACCTTTATCTTGGCTCTATCAACTTCCAGACCTCTTCTTGAGACTTTGTGCCCCAGCACAATGTCTTCTCGAACTAAGAAATGACATTTCTCCCAATTCAACACCAGATTTATCTCCTCACATCGAGCAAGGACCCTGTCAAGATTTTGTAAACACAATTCAAAAGACTCACCAAATACTAAGAAGTCGTCCATAAACACTTCCACAAAATCCTCGACCATATCATGGAAGATTGCCATCATGCATCTCTGGAATATTGCTGGTGCATTACAGAGTCCAAATGGCATACGCTTAAAAGCATAAGTGCCATATGGACAAGTAAATGTTGTCTTTTCTTGATCCTCTGGTGCGATTACAATCTGGTTATACCTCAAGTAGCCATCCAGAAAGCAATAATACTCCTGCCCTGCCAGCCTATCTAACATTTGATCAATAAAGGGAACTGGGTAATGATCTTTTCTAGTGGCCGCGTTCAGCTTGCGATAATCCATGCAAATACACCATCCAGTAACCGTCCTTGTGGGAATCAACTCGTTCTTCTCATTAGTTACTACAGTCATGCCCCCTTTCTTGGTCACACACTGCACTGGGCTTACCCACTTGCTGTCTGATATTGGGTACACTATCCTTGCATCGAGCCACTTGATTACTTCTTTTCTCACCACATCCTTTATTATTGGGTTCAGTCGGTGCTGATGTTGTGCACTAGGCTTGTGGTCTTCCTCTATGTATATCTTGTGCATGCACAATGCCGGACTGATCCCATGAATGTCGAACATCTGGCAACCAATTGCTGCCTTTCTTCTCCTCAGAACTTGCAACGCTGCTTCAACCTGCAATTCAGACAAATCTGGAGAAAAGATTACAGGTAAAGTTTTAGCATCCCCCATAAATGCATACCTCAGATGAGATGGTTATGTCTTCAATTCGAACCTTGGTGCTTCTTCAATTGAGGGCTTGGGTGGTGGACCTAAGACCCTATTTAAAGGCTCCCAGTTATCTTTTGAAATGCTCAAGCTAGACACCTCTAAAAACTACACCATTTCCTGTGCTTCAGCATCACCATAGATATCATGGCCCATCAACACTCGCTCCAAAGGGTCTCTAGATGCGATGTAGTGAGATTCTGAAACCTCATCTATTACTGTTATGGCTGATAACTCTTCGTATACAGCCGGCAATTTCAGCTCTTTATACACATCGAACACCTCAACTTTGTCGTGAGCCCTCATAGTCAATTGACCAGCCACTACATCAATTATGGCACGCCCCGTGGCAAAAAATGGTCTCCCCAGAATGAAAGGTACCTCAGGATCCGGCTCAAAATTAAGCACCACAAAATCAATAGGGAATATCAATGATCCAACTTGGACCAAGACATCCTCCACAACACCTTCCGGCCTAGCTTCCGATCGGTCTGCTAACTGTAAGATAATAGTGGTGGGTTTAGGACTACCCAACCCTAATTTCTTGTACAGGGATGTTGGCATTAAATTTATGCTGGCTCCTGGATGACACAATCCACGGGCATGAATGCTTTGCCTTATTGTGATCTGAACAGTAAAACTGCTAGGATCCTTAAGTTTGACGGGCAATTTTTTTTTTATCCTGGAGCTGCACTCTTCAGTAAGTACCACTGTTTCATACTCCGTTAACCTCCTCTTGTTTGCTACAATCTCTTCACATATTTGGCATACCTTGGAATACCCTTTAAAACATCAACAAGAGGCATATTAATGTGAACTTGTTTCAAAAGAGAAAGAAACTTATCGAAACATTCATCCTCATTCTACTTTTTAAATTGTTGAGGGAATGGCGAAGGTGGTTTCACTATTGGCTGCCCTACTTCCTCATGTAGACCCTGTTCACCCACATTGGTCTTCTTTTCTCCAACTGCAGGTTCATCATTCCATTTCTTTGGGGCCAATTCATCCAATTGCAATCCATTGCGAGTACTCACCGCATTCACTTGCCTAGGATTTGACTCAGTACCCCCAGGCAATCCTCCTTGAGGACGGGAATTTAGGGCACTAGCAAATTGCTGAAACTTCTTCTCTAGATTTTGAGTTGCCAGTTGGTTGTTTCTCAATTCAGATGCTAGTTTCTCCATGTTTGTATTCACTTTAGCCTGATCCTCCGTGATTTTCTTTAGCATCTCTTCTGTGCTCATATTTCCCTGCTAACCATTGTGATTTTACGGCTGACCATGTTGTTGATACCCTGAAGTATTACCTTGAGGTCTATACTGATTCTGACCTTGCACCTGATTCTGATTTCCTCCCCAAGAGAAATTTGGGTGGTTCCTCCAACTAGGATTGTAGGTGTTACCATAATTTTTGTGACTCCCTCCTCGGTGTGCATTACCTACAAAATTAATAAAATCTGGGTTCGTCCCACATACCTCTGCAGTGTGGTCACTACTTCCACATATCTCACACCATGATTGTGGTTGCTGTACCGCATTAACCTGAGGCTGCTATTGTCCCAAGGATAATTTGTTGAAATGAGTGTTCCTCATGTTCTGCATCGCAAAAATTTATGCAGTTAAAGTTGTAAATGCATCCACTTCCAATATCCCAGTAGTCTTTTGCACTACAGGTTTAGCTCCTCCTCCATTCCACTCGGGGTTACCTTGTGAAATTCTGTTCAGCAGAGTGAACAATTCTGCATAGGTCTTCTCCAAAGCTTGTCCTTCTATAGTTGAATCAAGTAAACTCTTTGTGTTTTGTTCCAAGCCCTCAATGAAGGTATGGACCAATACTTCGTTAGTTTGATGATGATGTGGACAACTCAATAACAGAGATTTAAACCTATCCCACGCTTGGTACAAGTTTTCTATTCCTTTATGACGAAAACTTAGTATCTCGCTCCTCAACTTCGTTGTTTTCCCAAATGGAAAAAACCTTATCAGAAACTTGCAAGCAAGATCGTTCCACGACATGATAGAGTTCGCTGGCTCAGAATTTAACCACCTTTTCGCTTCCCCTAATAGAGAGAAAGGGAATAGTGCAAGTCTCACATAATCTGAATTCACTCCAGTTGGAGTGTATGTATCACTTATTTGCAGAAAATTCTGTATGTGCACTTGTGGGTCCTCATGTGATAATCCGGTGAACTGCCCATTTATGTGCAATAGTTGCACCTTGCTCTGCTTCAATTTGAATCTACCCCCCAACTTCAGGTTTTTGAATACAAGAAGTGACGCTGGTTGTACTTGGGATTGCCACCTCTCGTACTTTCATTTCTGCCATCACTACAGGTGCGGATTGTTTGACCCTACCTGCCGGTGTTACAGGTTCACTCGCTACTTGAGGAACAGGATAAATCAAACATCTTCGCCTTCTCCGGTAGTGAACAAATCTTTCTGGTTCAGCTAATGGCTGTACTAAATCCTGCTCGTCTTCCAGTTTGAGGTTCTAACACTACCTGCAATATCAGTAGCTAAGATAAAGTTGTCAACACTTGAACAATAACTTCAGAAATTAGATAAATCAAATACTTCCTAATTTTAAATCCCCGGCAACGGCGCCAAAAACTTTTTATGGCCCAAAGACACACGCAAGTGTACGTGGTCGTACAAATAATAAAGTAGCTCTTTTACGAACCGGATGTCGTACCCTCAGAGACTTAGAATTACGATGTCTTTAATTTTCTCCAATTACTTTCAATTAAACAAGTGTCTTCCGGAATGGTGATTTATTATTCTAAATTATTAAATATCTAACTAAGAAAACAAATTACTACGACTCAATTTGAATTTGGATTTTGAACAATGACTTGGGAATTTCCAGGGCGGCAGCCTACCTACGGATTCGTGTATTTTATCTTCTTTGAATGGACATCGATCGGTTATCGAATCAATGATTACAAGGTTAAATGTATGATCATGGTCTCCCGACCTCTAGTCACCTACTGTAGTTGGTAGCCTAACTACAAAATACCGAGCATTACGTTTTCATCCAGTCAATTAACCAAGCACGGTCTCTAGGTATATCCCCATCCTAGATACAAATCAACCCTAATTCTAGAGAAGATCATGCTTCTTTTGTTCCACGTTCTATCCTCTTATTCCTCTCCCGAGTTCAATTTAGACAATGTATTTATTTCAATGGTGGCCAGTCATGAAGTACTAAAACAAGAACAAAAGAAAGATTCATATGATAACCATATTTCAATCCATTCATATCAATAAAATACAATCATCCTGCAGCCGCAGCCCTAGAACTAGGGAATTTAGCTACTCATGATAGGATCCCAATCAAAAAGTATTTCACTAACATATGAAAAATAGAATTAAATTAAGTTTAGGAATGAACCTTAAAAAACTGATGAAATAGCTCCCAAAGTCGTCGTCCTTCATGACCCAGACAAAGAATGTTTCAAAATAATAAAATCCAACTCTATTTATAATTATGAAAAGTCGGCTAAATATTTGGATAGGGGAGCGCGACGCGGAGGACCTTTGAAATATCCTATTAAGCCCAACTCCTCCTCTCCGCGACACGGAGAGGATACAGACTCTTCTGTTTCATGTTCATCATGATTGCAATTAATTAAATCCCTCTCCGCAATGCGGAGAGGATACGGGGCTAGGTTGTTCTTTTACTTTGACTTCCTTTTTCTCTTTTTGCATCCAAATCTTGTGCTATTTTGCTTGAACCCATCTTTGCTTCACGTGCTATCTCTCATATGCCCTTTTTCCTTTGTTTTACCTCCTACACGTACTAATCACATTGGTTAGTTCAAATAAATTAAAATGACTCGACACTAACGAAACTAACGAATTTATCCCCAAACTAGGACAAAGCATGAATATTAGTTAGATCCTAAGCATACAAATATGCCAAACATCAATGTCATCATCAAACAAGAAATTATTATACACAAGTTGATTAACACCAATATCACTTTATAATGAACTATCATTCAAAGCACATGTATCAACACTAGGTGGACACAAATTGATTTTACTAGAAGAATCAACGGTCATCAATAGGATCAACTAGTGTATCAACATTCTCAACATGCACGTCATCAAAATATGACAAAGAACTACATGACAATGTAATATCACTCCAGGCACAAGTGTCAGCACTAGGTGGACACAAATTGATCTTACAAGAAGAATCTATTTGGTCATCAATAGGATCAACTAGTGTATGAACACTCTCAATAAATACATTATCACTATGTGGCAAAGAATCATTAAACTCACATGAAATCAAGCTATCACTTATACTCAATTGGCTACTAGCCACATAATGAATTTCCAAGCTTAAGGAAGTGCAAGAATTAGCATTATTACCTTGTAGCTCATAATATGAAGTGTCTTCAACTTGGTTGTCCAACTCCTTAGGTTCTTTATAACGACGAGTAGTACCCTTCAATAGTCTTTCCAACTCATCTGAGTGACTAATTGAATGACCTTTTCAATATTTCCTTGTATTGAAGTAAACAACTCATTTGTGCTTATAGTACGAGGATCTCGATGGAAAAATGATAATGATCCTTCTACCATACCTATAAAACTCAACAAACAAGTTAGTAGAAAAATTACTCACGTCACTCTTTATTTGAACTCTCAACTCACCTTCTATGGTGTCGTCTCAAAATTGGTAGTGAACTAGCTTTGCCAACCAATTCAAGGTCACCTATCCTTTGTAGTGGAGTGGATTCTTATGACTCTTGAAAGAAGGATGATCCAAAAAAAAAGCTAACGAACTTGAATCAATAAGGTTATCAACGAATTAAGATGAGAAAAGTAGAAAAAAAGCACAAAAAGATTCGGACTCAAAACAAACTAAGTAATAAAAGTAGAAGAATTACTTGTTGTTACTTAATTTGAAGGATAAAAAAATGATTTGATGATTAAAAACTACTTAACAAGTAATTAAAGATGTTAATTAATTATGAAATAGTTGAAAAATAGAAGAAAAATGAGTGTGGAAGTAGAAGAAGTGAATTTAGACACTTAGAAAAAATTTTAAGTCTTAAAAAAGTTCATCACTTGTAAGACTTTGATTGGATGATTTAAACTAGTTAAAAAATAATTAAATATATTAATTCATTGTTAAATAGTTGAGGAATGGAAGAAAAATAAGTTTAGAAGAAGAATAAGTGAATTTGGACACTTAGAAAATTTTTTAGGCCAAAAAAACTCCATACTTAGCCAAGTTTTGGGCTGTTAAGAAAAAAGCCTGCACTTCAAGCCTTTGAAGTTGGGCTCCACGAGCTGACTGGGCGAGTGGAGGGCTGACAACTTACTTGCTGTCCACTGATGTGGTGTCCGTGTGGCTGCTGCATGGGCATTGACTCCTTGTTGATTGCTGACGAGGAAATTAATTAGTTTTTTTTTTAAAATTTTCACTAATGGACCTAAAAAACAACTTTGACCAACTTTGCTCCTTCTTCCTCAAGAACAAATGAAGAACACCAAGAACATTGATGAACTTCAAAAATTCATAACTCATTGAATTTAGCTCCGATTTTCGTGAAATTTCAAAAAAGAGCTCCTTTCAACACCACGAACAAATTTCAATAGTTTTTAACCCTCAATTTTAAGCTGAAAATAAACCCATTTCCTCCATCTTCAAGCTATGAATAACATCATGAACATGAAGAACACCAAGAACAAACCCCAATTCAAATCTTCATCAAATCATCTCAAATTTCAATATTATCTTCCCTTCGAGCTAGAAAACAAAACCCAATACCTTTTCAGCTCAAATTCAACCTCAATCAACGAGACCCACTTGAAATTTCTTCAAAGTTTCAAAGCTTCAAGCTCCATTAATGGTGGATTATTCTTTCCAACTCCAAATCACTTGAAATTTGAAATATAGATTCATAAAACACTAGGGAATAAGAATCTAGTGTCAAAAACAACAAATCAAAACAAAAATTTTTATGATTTTTTTTTTATTTTGCAAACCAAGACTAGATTTGTATAAACAAATCTAAACCTAGGCTCTTGATACGAAATGATAAGAATGAAAGGGGCAATTGAAAGAAATAAGAAAACATATGTGGAATTATCGAAATCTAATCAAATTTATGAGCAACAAAGGACTTTATACCTTCACCTCTCAATTGAATCCGATCAAACAACAATAACCCAAACTCAATCAAAAACGAGAAAACCAAATTAAATCCACAAAGAGGGTAACTTGATGATCGATTAAGCTAGAAGAAGTTAACTATCAATTCTAAAAGTTAACCACTAATTACTCACTAATTCCTTAAGGGAATTAAACTAGCACTAAATTAGCAACTACGATTTGAGAGTATTCAATTTCAACATACTCTAAGTCTTTCAAATTGAAAAAAAACTAATATTTATACTAAGGAAATAAATAAGACACTTCTTTGATAATTTTATCCTTAATGATATAAGGGCCTTGTTTGGTTGTCCTCTTTTGTGAATTCTTGAATTCATGAGATGGCCATTTGCACACATGACCACTTTCTTCCTTCTCTTTACTTTGATGGACCTTTAACACATTATATATCTTTATTTGGTGTACATCAAGCTCCTCTAAAGCTTTCATATGATATATGCTATCCATAGCGTTATCATAGTGGCTTCATGAACTTCTTCCCCTTCAGCATAGACCAAATCACCTTTATAATTCCTTAGACAAAAGCCATACGAACTCCTTCCTGGATTAACTTTAGATGCCCCATTTGTATTGCATTTAATAACTTCCATGTCGGGTGGTTTCCATGTGATGGCTGAGAAACAAATCCTGGCCTTGTTACTTTCTAATGATACCACCATGTTTGGCCAATTGTTAGGAATTTGAGTCATCTTGGGATAGGTTGCTTTCACCAGTCTCCAGATGTTTGTGTTTACTTCAAAATAAGATTTTTGTAAGTCATCCTCTTTCCAATCCTGATGCTATTTCTCCTCTTCCATAGATACTACATTAGAATAGCTGTACCAATAGGTCTCAATTTTTGAGTAAGAGGGGTTGTCCACCGCTGAGTTATGACCTGTGATAGTTGAACTCCATCTATATGAATTCCTGCAAAATTAGCAAACAACTCCACAACTTTGCATATGTGGGGGAGGTTAAAAATAGATGAGACATAGTCTCTTGTTTAGGATTCCAGTAGCACTAATATTGAGAATTTGTATTCATTCCCATAGTCTGAATAACCTCATCAACTGGAATTCTAAACTTCCAGGCCCTCCAAAATATGAACGACATCTTGAAGGATATTTTCTTGTTTCACATGAATTTGAAATGTCTTCCATTTCTTCTCTTTGTCTAGCATATTCCCAAGAACTCCGTATTGAGAATTTTCCATTTAACTCTTAACATCAATTTTGCTTGATCTAGTTCAATGTTATCAACTAGTCGAGGAATATTTTTTATCATATGTTCGACATACTCCTCAGGGAGACAATTGCTCAGACTTTGAATATTCCATCCTTCTATATCAACAAACCTGCTAACCTCAATCTCCTCCTCATCAGCATCCGGAAGAATATGATATAAAGCTCCCAAACGAGTCTAGTTATCATACAAAAATCTGGAATTTCCCTATCCTATTTGTCACCAAATTTGATGTTCCACCAAATCTCTAACAAAAATCATTTTCTTTCAGATTGTGGAGGCACCTCTACAATTTGCAATTACTGGGTGCAACTTTTTACAGTATTTGTTGACCATAAGGTTGACAATCGAACAGAATATTTCTCGGTTCGGTCCGATTCCGATTCCAATGCGGTTCCCGTTCTGGTAGATTTGGTAGCGGTTAAACCGGTAAGGAACCGGCCGGATAGGGTATCGATACATGTACCAAAATGAATCTCGGGTTTTTAACCGGTCGATTCATTTCCTATCCGATTATCGGTTCGGTTCAAACAATCAATTTTTTTAAGAACAGTAACAATTATTTAGCCATTGTTGGGCCATGTATCCATTGGGGGATAGTGATCTTTGTTGGAATATGCTTTAAGATGTCAAAATTATCAGGAAAATAATCTTTAGTGAATTGTTTCTAAAAAGATTGCACTGCTTCAGTGGCCATCCCATTGCTATCTTCAATCCACTCATCATTATCATTTTTTATTCTGTTTAGTTGCAACCTCTTCCTTCGGCCATTGACATAAACTTTAAAAAATTTAGTGTTCTTTTCCCCATCAACAGAGCAGCTCATCCTTGCTTTCTGTCTCCAGCACACTTCTTCTAGGTGAAGATAAGTAGCAAGGTCTGTCTGTGCCTTGTATAAGCTCTACCTGCTCCCCTTTGAGGGATCCAATTCAAATTGCATTTCTTGAGTTTGAATCAACTCCTTTAAAGTAGCAACTTTTTGGAAAATATTACCATAGACCTCTGTGCTCCACTTAGCTAAAACCTGCTTAATATTTTTCAGTTTCTGATGAAAAATCAGCATTGGGTTTCTCATAAGATCAGTCCTCCAAGGTGTCTTCACCAATTCTAAAAAATCAGCATGCTTAGTCTAGAAGTTCATGTATTTAAAAGGTTTGATTATAACCTCTGAGTTTTGTGAGCACTATACTTCTAAAGGAGCATGATTAGTCCCTTTTTTTATTAGGTGTTTGACGTAAATAACAGGAAATTCATCCAATAATCTCTGATTGCTTAAAACTCTATCTGGTCATTTGAAAATACAAGCTTCGGCAATCTTCCCATTCCACCAAGTGTAGGTGCTGCCACTGAAATCTAAATAAAAAAAACCACACTCCGTTATACAATTAGCAAAATCTTCAGTTTCGTGGTAGAAAACTAGGAGACCCCAAACTTTTCTTCCCAATTACATTAAAATCTCCTTTCACCATCCAAGGTATAGGATACTAATCTGCAAGATTCCCTAAAGATTCCCAAAGCTCTTTTATGATTCCTACTTGACATGAAACATATACCACAGTGAAGAGAAAATCCTCATCCCAAGCTTAATATGGAATCTTGATGGTCAGATGTTGTGTTGTATCTGCTATTATAGTAAAATGTACTGCCTGTCTTATAAAAATCCAAATCTTTTCAAAAACATTTGCCACAGCAGCCTAATGCTCTAATCTCCTTCTTATAAATATCAATGTTTGATGGAACTTCAAAAGGCTCCATCAATCCTATTAACCAATATTGATTTCTTCTATTTAGATTAGTCAACCTCTCAAAAGCTTGTTGAGTATTAACTGGTCTAATGTTCGAAAAGAGTATCTTATTCATGGAGTTTTCTTGAAGCAGTCCTCTTTGATAAAGGTTGAATAGGAGTTCCACATTCCTTATCACTTTTCCATCTTTTTGCTTGTTGTTATTTCCCTTTAACTTATCATCTTGCTTGGGTGATAAATCACCAGCCTCTACAATCAGATTAATGTTATTATTCAATGACTTAATTGCGGCATCAACTGTTATCTCCTCCTCATGCTCTCCATTAAACTTAGTGGTATCAATATTAAACAGGGGATAAAAATGTGTCTGATAATTAACTTCCTTGCTCTCCATTTTATTTTTTCCTCCGTGTGCACTACTAATTCCAGAATTATCCACAGAGTCTTGTTGATTTATTTCTTTCCATTTTGAGATGAAAAATGACATCTGACACTTAACATTTTCTTCTCCATTGTTTTCACCTACGCAATCTTTCTCTGATTTTTGTGCACTAGGCTCCTCTATATCCTGATCGCCCACCCCTTCATTAGAGCATATATCTTTACCCTTTGTACTGCTTCATGCTTTCTGGCCAATCCATCTTCTTCACTTTTGGTGTATTCCCCTCCTGTCACTTTATCTGAATTGTTGTTATCTTTAACAATATTTTCGTCATCCTCCATAGTGATTTGTTTATCAACTTTGTTCCCTGTAGCTTTTGTGTGTTCCCTCTCCTCAACCACCTATCGAGTATTCCCTAAGCTATCATTTTTAGAATTATTTTGTATTTGTGTACTTGTAATTTGAGTAGTTAAATTAGTCGCCATAGCTTTAGTATTCCATGTGTTATTTTCTGTTGTTTGTTGATCTTTTTTAATGTTGTCTGCAATTGTGATCACTGTAGTATTTTGTGATTTTCACCATGATTTTGATTGTTCCCCACATTATTTCAACTAGTCTTGCCAAACAAAGCTGCAATCCAAGCTTTGCAAGATTGATATTGTCCTATAGGTTGACTTTGGGTAAGATCTGTATACACCTGATCATTCTTAGTATTCTCTATGGCAGCAAAAGAGTTTCCTATCTGAATCTCTTTGACATTGTTGTTGCTCTTCTCTTGTTGAGGTTTCATGGCTTTGTTAGAAGTGAAAACTCGCATATCTTTTGTGGTATTCCATATCTTCTTTGTGTCGCTTCTCTCTTGTTGTCCTTTGCCTTTGTTTCAAATTTCTTTTACCTTATTTTCCATGACTAGAACATGTTCCTCCCCTTGATATTGAGGACCAACAACCTTTCCACTGGCCAAAGTTCTTTTATCCATTTGTTGTTTTTTTCCACCATCATGTCTTCTTCTTTTTGAATTTTCAGTTCTGGGTGGATTACAAAACACTCTGCTTCCTTATGACCTTGAAGTTTGCAAGTTTTGCAATACTTCTACATGTAATCATACCGTATCATAATCCATGTCAACATGACTTCCCAGAACTAGTCTTCTTTACCCCACATTAAAAAAAGTTTGGACCATTTCTCGATTTGTGCATGTCATCCATGTGCAGGGGCCATGCTAATCTTCTCTGTATCATTTTAAATTTATCGGATGTCCCCGAAGGGACTAGTATCTTATGATGTTAAAAAGTTAGATTACATATATTATTCTCTCATTCATTCTCTCAATAACTCCCAAACACGAAGAGTCTCTCAAGAGCTAGGTCAAGCACTTCAGCAAGTCTCAAGCAAGTTCTCTATTGAATGTGCCTATCTTCTTCCTGGTATGCAAAGATTTAGTTTTCTCCAGTCTTACATTAACTTTGTAAAAAATGATGAAACATTATATTTTAGTTTTACTTTATTGCTTCATTCCTTCTAGATTCCCAATCTTTATAGTTAGACTTTTTGCTATTATTCTACCTCTAGTCACCATTTTTTTCCTTGTTTTCCATTATATATCTACTTTCAAGCTCAGTCGATATATGATGTCTACTAGAGGTGCCTCTTATTTTGGTACTCATGCTATACTCTGCATCACTTTTTCTTGATGCAGATCCGAGCGCCAACCGACAATATTGATTCGAGCATTTGCAGGGACTTTCAAAGACGGAGGTTGAGCTGATGGGATCCTTATTTGACTCAGCTGTAATGACCCTCCAGGTTATTTATGTGTTTATGCCTTTTGTTCATCGTTTAGAGTATTCCTATAGTAACCACAAGTCATTTATAATTTGCTGGGACTGACAGTTCGGTCTTCTGGTATTTCATTTGGTTTTTATGCAAATTTATGTGTTTTGGAGCTTTTGAATCTTGAACAGTCATTTTTGATCAAAATTTTAAGAAGATGATCTCAGAATCAAATTTTAATGGTTTCATCAACTTCGGAAGGTTCATTTTTAGGCTAGTAGTATAGTTGGCATGACTCTTGAGGTGTTTAATACAAGTCTGTGCAATTAGGCATTTTAATTTTCAAGTGAAAGCCTAAGTTTGACTTTAGTCAACATTCTAGGTAAATGTGCTCGGATGAGAATTTTGTCAATGCGGTTAGCTCCAAAAAGTTGAGTTTGTTCTAGAATGAACCTTTGTGCGGATCTCGAAGCTTTCAGGCTAATTTTGAGCCCCTTTGTGGATTTAAGTTTAAAATGGAGTCTGGGGTGAGACTCACTTTTTGCTGAGATGACCTCGTATGGGAATTTTGACTTATCCATTGATTTCAGAATATCAAATTTGGTAGGGTAGCATATCTCATTTGCGTGCACGGGGTTTTGAACAAATTTGAAACACCCCATCGGAGATTTGGAAACTTGCCAAACCACCTGATATGTATCACCTAGTGCAGACCAATTTGGTCTTCGTGTTCGTAGACCTTGGGTCGCATTCGTGAAGATCAGGAAAGTAGGTCACCGTGTTCGTGGGTTCCAGGTCGTGTTTATGAAGGGTTCAACCCATGGCCTTTGCGTTCGTGGAGTCCCAGCCACGATCGCGGGCCCTGGTTTCTTTGGCCTTCGCATTCATAGGCTCCTTGCTGTATTCATTAAGGGAAACTTTCGTGTGGTCCATGATCACGGGCTTTCTGGGCCGAATTCACGAAGAGCAAATCGGCCTGGTCTTTTAATTAAAGACCTGACGTGATTCAAATTGGGTGATTCAAAGTTCAGTGTATCTGGAATTATAGAGGCTTCATGTATGGCTGATCAGAAACTATTGTGGTCTCTCCGTTTGAGGTAGAATCAAGTTATAGCTGGCTCTCCTAGTTCTTTAATTGAGCTTCAATTGTGAATTTTGCATGTGGGCTGATTCTTGTTGTTCTGAGCCACAAATTGTGTTTCATCTTGAGACACAAGTTCGGGGGTACTATCTAGGACCCTTTGACGGAGTCAGTTCCAAACATTTTAGCATGGGTTCCACAATTCCCATTTGACTCCGAAATTGGTCCATTTCCATTTTATATGTTTTTTGTGTCTAAATGATCGTATTGACGTTGTGATCCTATTTTTAATAGAGTGACATCATTTTGAGGTCATTTGGAAGGGAGAAGCTCTGGCATTGTGATTTGGAGCGTGTGCAGTCGGCCTAAAGATAGGCTATAACTTTCTCCTCTCTTAGATTGAGCTTGGATGTGTAAATATATGTTTATTATGATGAATTGGGGGTGGGTACCTGGTTCCTCTTATTTCTTTTCCTAGATACTATGTTTTAAAGTTGATCGACTTTAATTTTGGTGTAGTACCATGCTAGATGGGGACTGTGTGCTATTTCATGTTGTTTTGAATTGAGTTGTTGTTGTTAATTGCTATGTTGGAGCTTGCGTGGACTTAGTCTAGGATTAGGCTAGTGTTGCCTTAGACTTGCGATCCTTGTGGCCTGTTAGCCTCGTTTCTTCTCTGACGTTGTTTTGGATGGATTAGATCCCTGTAGACTGAAGTAGAACACTTGAGTTTGATAGTATGAGCCTTAGTTTAGGCGTCTTCACATATTTGCTGATCTTCTACCCTCTCTTCCTATTTCATGTGGCTCTGACGCATTACCGGAGGTTTTGTTCTTTCACATGTGATTGGGATTAGAGTGTTTTAGGCTTGGAGTTTTCTTGTAATTTGTTATGAGTGGACGTCATTCCACGGTGGCTTGGTATTGATTGTTGAGATCGTCATCGGAATCAACACGCCCCCGATCACTCTTACTAGCTGGGAGGCTTATGCCCCCAGGAGTGGACTGGCTAGCTGGGTGGCCTTGATATTTGAGATCCTCTTCAAAGTCGACACACCATCGGGTCACTATTTCTAGTTGAGTGACTTATGCCCCTAGGAATGGACTGGCTGGCTGGGTGACCTACATTGATTTGTCACTTTTGCTAGCTGGGCTGGGAGTTGACTGATTGACTGACGGTCCATTTTTCAGTTTTTATGGTTACGTGGCATGGGGAACCCTACTTTCGCTTCTTGGGTTCGAATTTATGGTACTCCTCTCTCAGTAGATTTAGCTATTTTGTGTGCCTATCGAGCTTATGGGGGTTCGTTCGAGTTTTATTTAAACTTGCGCACGAGTGTACCTTCTAAGCTTATGGGGTTCTGTTAGGTTTAGTTTAGCTATACTTAGATTTACTTTTGGTATTCTCGGGTGCTTTCCTTCATATCCTTTTGACCTCTTTTTGTGTATAGATTCTATCATTTCATACTGTCTTTACCTTTCTTGCTCAGTCGACCTATAATTCCTACTGAGTACCTGTTGTTTTGGTACTGACGCTACACTATGCATCTCTTTTGTGATGCAGGTTCTAGTACCAGCTACCGGCACTGATTATTCATGCCATCAACAACATTTTAGGATCAGAGACGAGGGCGCGCACTTGAGGTCCTGGACTTGCTGGTCTCCTTTTATATATTATGTAGCTATTCTTTTGCTTTTGAGACAACTTTGCTTTTGGTCCACTTTTGGGAGTTGTACTCTTTTGATTAGCTCAGCTCTATACTTGTGACTTTCAGGTTCTGGGAGAGATCCTTTGTATATAGTTTTGGTTTGGTTCTGCTTTTGTCTTGTTTTATTGTTATAGTATTGTTTTAGCTCATTTCTACCCTTATACTCACTACTTGCCATTATGGGTTATGGGTTGGCTTACCTATTGGTGGTTCATAGTAGGTGCCATCATAAATCGAGGGATTGGGTCATGACAAGTTGGTATCAGAGCTCTAGGTTCACCGGTCTCACTTGTATAGAGCGAATACCTAGTAGAGTTCTACGAATTGGTGCGTACATATTCGTATCCTATCTTTGAGAGGCAACAAAATGTATTTAAGAACTTTCTATATTTTTTATCGCTTTAGTTCAGTGTATGTATTTTCGTTTCAAGAATTCTCACTTGTTTCACACTTTTCGTAGGATAGCTCATACGCACTGCATAAAAGCTAGAGGTAGGGGTCGATCTCACTTAACGGCAAGGGGTGCAGCACCAACCCTAGATAAACAGAGGGATCCAAAGCCATCAGTGGACCTTTCAACAGTCCGGGTTCCAATTCAGTTGGTGGGGCCAGGGAAAACCAAATCGCCACCTGGACCAGCTATGGCTTCGGAGCTTTACATAGCCATTGCACATTTATTGAGTGCTTGGGGGTATGCAACAGAACCCAGTTATAACCGCAGCCCAACCAGTACTAGGCCAGCAGGGTTAGCCTATAATAGAGGCACCTCAGGTCCAAGTACCACCTGGGTGCCCAGCCCATGATTGTGCCCGGAGCTATGCCGCTAGAGGACTAGAAGATGCTCAGAGTGTTTATCAGACTTTAAATTTTGAGGTTTTCTGGGGCTTTTAATGAGGATGACTATGAGTTTTTGACTATTTGCTGGGAGCGGCTATATACATTGGATCTAGTGGAGTCAAGAGGAGCCAACTTCACCGCGTATCGGCTAGATGGGCCAGCCATACATTGTGTACTTTCATAGAGACTAGGCTCACTGGCTCTCCACCAGTCACTTGGACCGAGTTTTCTGAGGCCTTCTTTGCTACGTTCATCCCTGCAGTGTTAGAGATCACCTCCATGATCAGTTCTCCATGTTGGAGCAGTCTCCATGACTCTGCCAGAGTATGAGGTGAGGGTTTACAAGCTCTCCCACCATGCTACTATTATCCTACCTACTGAGGAGGAGAGAGTTTGATGCTTTGTCCATGGGTTGAGACTTCAGCTGCCAATTCAGACCCATTCTATGGTCTTTGCGGGTCACTCATTTGTTGATGTTGTTGATCACGCTTGCACTATTGAGCAACTCCGTCATGAAGATCATGGGGGAAGCGACAAGAGAGCTAGCTATAGCGGGTCCCGTCCCAAGTTCAGAGACTTTTATGATAGGACCCAACAACAGTTTCAATAGGGTTAGTCCAGCTGACCTGTTCAAGCCTCATTACAGAGTTCAGAGGTTTACCGGTATAGTTAGAGTGAGGTTGGCTCTAGTCAGAGTTGAGATGGGTCCCAGTCATGTGCTTCTGGGAGTCGATCATCTTTGAGTTATTTTGATTATGGAGAATTGGACCATTGGGCCAGCGATTTCCCTTTGCATAGGCGGATTGCTCCCGCTCCACTGGCAACTCTACCAGCTTCGCCAGTAGCACCTCCAGCTAAAGGTCGAGGTCAGCATCAGAACCAGGACCGTCGTAGTGGCTATTAAGGTATTCGAGGTGGTCCCCGGGGAGGTAGGTCAGGTGGTAGGATAGTTGGATAGGGCAGAGGAAGACAGGGTCATTTCTATACAGCTCTAGTGAGGACGAAGGCTGAGGCATCAAATGATGTGATCATTTCTGTTGATTTGAGTTTTGAGCATTTGGCAGCACCGTTGTGTGCGTCGACACTTGTGGGTGAGTCTTTAGTAGTGGATCAGGTGTTTCGATCTTGCTTAGTGACTATCTAGAGGTGTGACACATGGGCTGACCTTATAGTACTTGATAATTTTGATGTGATTCTGGACATAGACTGGTTATCCCCCTATCGCACGATCTTAGATTACTTCTCTAAGACCGTTACCTTACCCATTCCTTATATTACCCTGGTGTTGTGGCATGGCTCCCGTAGTAGCATACCGGTTGGAGTTATCTCTTCTGTTGGGGCTTGGATATTAGTGGCTAGTAGGTGTCTATGTTATTTGGCCTTTGTGCATGATGTGAGTAGGGAGGTCCCTCTAGTTGAGGCAGTTCCTATTGTCTTTGACTTTGTAAATGTGTTTCCTACTAACCTACCTGGCCTACCCTAGAGTGGGATATTAATTTCCCTACTAAGCTTGAGCCGGGTACTGGGCCAATTTTTATTTTGCCTTATCGGATGGCTCCTGTAGAGCTCAAGGAGCTCAGTGTTCATCTTCAGGACCTCTTGGGGTAAGGGATTCATCAGACCTAGTGTATTGTCTTAGGGCACTCCCATTCTCTTTATGAAGAAGAAAGATGGTATGATGAGCATGTTTATTGATTATTGGCAGCTGGATAATGTGACGGTGAAGAATTGTTACCCTATGCCTAGGATTGATGATCTATTTTTGAAGATTGATGTGAGGTTCGGTAACTATCAGCTGAGGATTAGGGCTGCGGACATCCTTAAAATTGCATTCAGACTCGATATAGCCACTACGAGTTCTTGATGATGTCTTTTAGGTTGCTTAATGCCCCTGCCACCTTTATGGACTTGATGACGTGGGTGTTTAGGCCTTATCTTGATTCGTTCTTTATAGTGTTCAAAGATGACATCTTTGTATACTCGTGGATCAAAAGGGATCATGAGCAACATTTATGGATTGTGCTCCAGACTTTGAGAAATCAGTGACTTTATGCCAAGTTCTTAAAGTGTGAGTTTTTCTTGAGTCTGTAGCATTCTTGGGGCACGTCGTGTCCAAGGATGACATCATGGTAGATCCGATGAAGATTGAGGCTATTCGTGATTGGGCAAGGCCCACTTTGGTTATGGAGATTTGGAGCTTCATCTGATTGGCAGGCTACTACAAATGATTTGTGGAGGGCTTCTCCCTTATTACAACACATTTGACCTGATTGACTCATCTCGATGTTCCTTTTGAGTGGTCTTAGGAGTGTGATTTGAGTCTTTAGAATCTCAAGGAGTTGTTGATCACCGCTCCTATATTGACTCTTCCAGTTGAGGGCGAGGGATTCACGATATATTGTGATGCATTCGGTATTGGTTTGGGTTGTGTTCTGATACAGCGTGGCTAGGTTATTACTTATGCATCGAGGTAGCGTAGGCTGCTGAGTGCAACCACCCACTCATGACTTGGATTTGGCGATTGTAGTTTTTGCACTTAAGGTTTGGAGGCACTACCTGTATGGAGTTCATTGTGATATCTACACTGATCACAAGAGTCTTCAGCCAGGCAAAGGTTTCTCTTAGGGACTAGAAATGGTTCTCGAGTGTTGACCATATCCAGGGTGTAGGCTCAGGGCGTGACAACTGATCACACGAGTCTTCAGTACCTTATGAGCTAGAGGGACCTTAATTCGAGGCAGCATCGATGGATTGAACTTCTGAAGGACTATGACCTCTCTTTTCTCTATCATAAAGGCAAGGCGAATGTGGTAGAGAACACCTTGAATCGGAAGGTAGTGAGTATGGGTAGTCTAGCCTTCTTGTCTATTGTGGAGCAATCTTTAGCTTTGGACATTCAATCATTAGCTAATCAACTTATTCAAGTAGATATTTCAGATTCTAGGTGTGTCTTATCCTATGTGAGGGTGTAGTCTTCCTTGGTTGATCGGATCCTTGGTCGTCAGTTTGAGGATGAGACTTTGGTGATGCTTTGAGACCGATTGTTAGAAAATGATGCCGGTCATGTTACCTTAGATTCAAATGGGGTTTTGAAGTTTATTGGGTTTATTTGTGTTATGAGAGTTAGGGGTTTGATCCAGCTGATTCTTCTTGAGGCCCATAATTCTAGATACTCTATCCATCTGGGCACCATGAAGATGTATCGTCATTTGAGGTAGCACTATTGGTGGAGCTGCATGAGGAGATATATTGTAGGCTATTTGTCACATTTCTTGATGTGCCAACAGGTAAAGGCTGATCATTTGAGACCTGGTAGTGAGTTTCAAAGATTACCCATTCCAGAGTGGAAGTGGGATCACATCACTATGGACTTTGTGGCAGGTTTGCCACGGACTTCTAGAGGTGTTAACAACATTTGGGTCATCCTTGATCGATTGACCAAGTCAGCAAACTTCCTCCTTGTTCAGTCTTTTTTCGGTGCCGAGAGGTTGGTCCATATCTACCTTTGAGAGGTGGTTCGTCTTCATGGTGTGTCTGTCTCTATTATATAAGATTGGGGAGCTTAGTTCACTTCTAGCTTTTGGAGGACCTTTCAGGAGGAGTTTGACACTCGCGTCGACCATAGTACAGCTTTCCACATGCAGATTGATGGTTAGTCGGAGCATACAATTCAGATTCTTAAAGATATATTACGAGACTGCATTTTAGAAATGGAGGTAAGTGGGACCAGTTGTTGCCCTTAGCGAAGTTTGTGTACAACAACGGCTACCACTCTAGTATTCATATGACCCCATTTTAGGCCTTATCTGGTAAGCATTGTTGCTTTTCAGTTGGTTGGTTTGAGTCTATAGAGCCTCGGTCGCGTGGTGCAGACTTGATTCATGAGGCTTTGACCAGGTGAGGGTGATTCAGGACAGGCTTCAGACAGCCTAGAGTAGGCACTAGAGTTATGTTGAATGTTGGCGGCCTTTGAGGTTTTTAGTTGGTGATCGAGTTTTACTCCATGTGGCGCCCATAAAGGGCGTGATGAGATTTGGGAGGTGGGGAAAGCTTAGCCCCAGGTATATTGGGCCTTTTGAGATCCTCTGGACAGTTGCTGAGGTTGCTTATGAATTGGCATTACCTCTGGTATTTTTAGCTATCCACTCGATTTTCCATGTTTCAATGTTGCACCGGTATGTCCTTGATGAGTCTCATGTGTAGAATGATGCAGTAGAGTTCGATGACCATTTCACTTTCGTGGAGGAGCCAGTTGCTATTATAGCAAGAGATGTGTGGTGGTTGCGTTTGAGAGCCATTTCTGTGGTTATGATCCATTTGAGGCATCGTCTGGTTGAGGAGGCTACCTAAGAGACCGAGCAGGAGATGCAGGAGAAGTTTCCTGGATTGTTTGAGCCTTCAGGTACTTCTTGACTCTTACTTTACGGATGAAAGTCCTTTTAGTAGGGATTTGGTAATGACCCTCTAGGTTATTTTTGTGTTTATGCCTTCAGTTTGTCATTTAGAGCATTCTTATAGTGATCCAAAGTCATTTATGACTTGCTGGGACTGACAGTTTAGTCACTTAGTCGTTCATTTGGTTTTTAAGTGAGATTTTGTGTTTTGAGCTTTTGAACCTTAAACGGTCATTTTTGATCAGAAGTTTAGGAAGATGACCTTAGAAACTAATTCTGACCACTTCATCAGCTTCGAAAGGGTCATTTTAGGCTTGTAGCATGGTCAACATGACTCCCAAGGCTTTTAGTGTGTGTTAGTGTGATTAGGTGTTTTAACTTTCAAGTTAAGGCCTAAGTTTGACTTTAGTCAACATTCTCTGTAAACGAGCTCGGATAAGAATTCTATCAATGGGTTTAGATCCAGAATGTTGAGTTTAGTCTAGAATGACCTTTCATGCAGATCCCGAGGCTTTTGGGCTAATTTTGAGTCCCCTTGTGGATTTTGGCTTAAAATGGAGTTTGGGGTGGGACCCATTTTTTGCAGAGATGACCTCGTATAAGAATTTAGTCTTCTCGGCTGATTCAAGAATATCAAATTTGGTAGGGTAGCATATCTCATTTGTGTGCACATGATTCTGAATAAATTCGAAATACCCCATCGAAGATTTGGATTTGCCAAAAACCATCTGATGTGCATCAGCTAGTGCAAGCCAAAAATGGCCTTCGCATTCATAAGACCCTAGTTTCTTTCTGTCCGTATTCGTGGGGCCCTTGCTACATTCACAAGGTCTGCAAGCCCCCATGTATTTGTGAAGAGCAGCTCATCTTGTCTTTTACTTAAAGACCAGAACACGAACTAACTCCAATTCAAACTTCAATTGGCGATTTCTTGCTCGTTTTAGCTTGAAATTGGCTGATTCAAAGTCCTGTGCCTAAAAAATTGTCGAGGCTTCATGTGTGGCTGATTGGAAAGTCATTGGTGAAACTCCATTTGATGTAAATTTGTGATAAATCTAGCTGCCTTAGTCCTTTTATTGAGCATAATTGTAGAATTTGTGCATGTTGCTTGTCTTGGATGTTCCGAGACCCGGATTGTGTTCCTTTTTTGAACAAAGGTTCAGGGATTTATTTAGGTACTTTTGATGGATTTAATTTTAGAAATTTCAAGTGTGGGCCCAACGATTCCCATTTGACTCTAAAATTGGTCAGTTTCTATTTTATGTGTTTATGGTGTCTAAATGATTGTATTGATGTTGTGATCCTATTTTTGATAGAGTGGCAACGTTCGAAGGCCGTTTGGAAAGCAAAAGCTCTTGCCTTGTGATTCGGGTGTGCGTGTGGTTAGCCTACAAGTAGGCTACGACCACTTTTCCATTTAATTGAACTTGAATGCATGAATGCATGTTGATTAGAGTGAATTGGGGATTGGTACCTAGTTGTTCTTATTTTCCTTCTTTAGATACCATGCTTAGGCTTGACTAGCCGTATTTTTGGGTGTAGTATCATGCTAGTTAGGGATTGTATGTTGTTCCATCTTGTTGTGACTTGAATGTTGTTGTTTTATTGGTTTTTGAGCATGTTCAACCTTAGTCTAGGATTAGACTAGTATTGCCTTAGACTTGCGATCCTTGTGGCTTATTAGCCTTGTTTCTTCTCTGACGTTGGTTCGGACAGACTAGATCCCTATAGACTGGAGTAGCAGACTTGAGTTTGATAGTATGAGCCTTAGTTTAGGCATTTTTGCAGCTTTATTGATGTTCTATTTTCTCTCCCTATATTTACCGCTTCGGTGCGTTACCTGAGGTTTTGTGCTTTCACAGTGACTTGGGATTGGAGTGTTGTAGGCTTGGAGCTTTCTTATGATTCCGCGTAAGTGGATTTCATTCCATGGTGGCTTGGTATTGATTGTTGAGAGCCTCTTCAGAGTCGACACACCCCCGAGTAACTCTTACTATATGGGTGGCTTATGCCCCTAGGAGTGGACTGGCTAGCTAGGCCGCCTTGATATATTTGAGATCCTTTTCAGAGTCGACACACCCCCGGGTCACCCTTGCTAGCTGGGCGGCTTACGTACATGGGAGTAGACTGGCTAGTTGGGCGGCCTAGATTGATTTGTCAGTCTTGCTAGTTGGGTTAGGAATTGACTGGATTCTGGTATAGTGTGATTACTTGGGCTTGGAGCCTAACTTTTACTTCTTAGGTTCGAATCCGTGGTACTCTTCTTTCTTGTAGACTTAGCTATTCTGTGTACCTGTCAGGCTTATGGGGGTTCATTTAAGTTTTATTTAAACTTACGCACAAGTGTATTGTCATGCCCCGAGGCTACCCCCTAGGCGCAACAAGGTGCTTAGTGTCACGAGTGACCCCAACCTAACCCTGAGTCTGGAATATCATAAGCATATTGAAATGTGACTGAGTAAGCGGAAACATAACTGTAAAGTAATCTATACTAAAAGAAACTTCAGGTTAGAATTTAACAGAACATCTATGGGAAACAACCCAAAACTACCTAATACTGACTCTATGTCTGAAAACGTCTAATACTAATGAGCTGCTAGAACAAGTCCCCAGCTAACTCTATAGATACTAAAACACTGATAATAGGCTGACTAAACTAAAAGCATAAATAAATGTCCTCGGACTATGAGGACTCACCACTGAAGTTGCTGAGTACAGACTGAAAATCAAACTAAGCGCGGTCTGGATGCTGAGCGCCTGAACCTACATCATGAAACGATGTAGCGCAAAAGTATGCATCAGTACTTTGAATGTACTGAGCTTGCATGATATGCAAGCTGACTAAATATATTTAAACATGTGAAAAATACTGGTTAAGTGTGTAACCTGATATGATTTGATATACATTGGCCCAAGATACAATAGTGCATAAAAACAAGAATGCAAGAGTAAAATGAAAACATACTAAAAAAATGAGTAAACACAACTACAGGCCTGAAATACTTTACTGAAGATAGTACTGTGGGAGAGTTTATTAACCGACATAAACCACGTGAGCTAAACGTGGAGTCCGATGTATACGCCCCATTGAGAGGACCCAATATACCTTGCCAGGGCATAAAGGCGTGACTGTGGCATGATCACTAAAACTGATGCCCAACAGAGGGGACTTATAAACCTACGGGGGCACGTAGTTCTGGGACTTGAGGGTACGCTGAACCCTAGTCCAACTCGGTGCTAAACACTACTCCCAAAATGAATACTAGAGCTCATTTTAGCTATAATCCTGAATTCATGAAACATAACTAAATTGGTCTGAAGATGATTTCTGAGAAAAACTGTGGACAGAAACTGACCAAATTCTCTTTTAAAACTGAATGCTGGCACCCTAAGCTACGTTCTGGAGAAAAGCCAATTCATGTGAAAATACTACAATTTCATGCTAAGTTTCCCCTATCAAATTTCCATAAGAATTCATGCAACTCATTTAAACAAGTAGAAACTTTAAGTAGAAATCACAAGAATTAATGGGATAATGAATCTGCATAGTTGGGCAAGAACGCTAGTTTAATAAATCATGATAATCAAGAAAAAGGGATTGAAGTTTTGGGCATAAGGGCAAACAAAACCATTACTGAATACCTACATGCCTGGTACTTCAAAATCCCTACGAGAAATCTGAAGTTTACGCTTGGAGGAGCGAACCCTAGGCTTGGAAATTGGAGTAACGCTCCTTTTCTGCTTGGAATTGACTTGAGAGGGAACTGATTTGGTTTAGGTAGTTTTTGACTATATTACTAGGCTTAGACTGAGTAAAACGATGTAGTTTAAGTGGCAAATGCATCGGGGAAAAGATCAAAATGATCCTGACTTAAAGCTGCCAAAGTGACTTCAAGAAAGGCTTCACGGGCCGTCTAGAGCACCACAGCCCGTCAAGTGGGTCATGAAGATTTCTCAGCCTGACAGCGCTTTACGAAAATAGACATAACTTTTTACTCCAAACTTCAAATGGGGCAAACTCGGTGGAGTTGGAAAGAGGACTCAAAGACCTTTAATTTGATAGGTCCTGGGCACCTAACTCAATTTTTGCTAAAAGATATGATCGTTTGAAGTTAGCCCAAAACTCAAAACCGGATAAGTCTCCTTCACGGACGACTTCACGGTCCGTGTGAAGCTCCACGAGCTGTTTAGATGTTCGTAGCCCTTTTCCAGTGACCTTGGGTCATACCTCACCAACTAGGTGACTTGTACGACTCACTGATGGGTCATCAAGTTCACCATGAGCCGTATAGGTCACTGTCAAGGTGACCCCTGCATGGGCAGATTCTGGAAAGGGCTCACGAGCTCCTTAATGGGCCGTTGTCCCCTTCACGGACTGTCTAAGGTGCCGTGAAGGGTCCATGGTCCATTTTGGGTTCGTGGATATTTTCCCATTTTCCCCTTTTAGCCTTTTTCAAATCTGAGGTGTTACAATATCTCCCCCTAGGGATCATTCGTCCTCGAATGAAGACTATGCAAGCTACATTTGGAGGGAAAGAGCTGCAATCCCTACCAACTGAGTACTAAAAATATGTATCTAACTGAACTGAGTTTCATGAACATGCAAATATGTTGAAATATACGGATAAATGGGGGGATAAGATATTGAGACTGAATTACATAAGGATAAACTGAGAGACTGGAGAGGAACTATTACTTCAAGCTGAAATTGAATTGGAGGGAAAATGATGAGGATACTTGGCTTTCATGGCTGCCTCTGCTTCCAAGTAGCCCTCTCTACGGACTGATTCCTCCACAAAACCTTCACCGAAGAGACTTCCTTATTCCTCAACCTACGAACCTGACGGTCAAGAATCTCGACTGGAACTTCTTCATCGGTGGGGATATCCTTCACAGCCACACTCTCTGAAGGTACTATCGATGCTGGATCACCCACACACTTCTTCAACAAGGAAATGTGAAAGACTGGATGAACCGTTGCTAGTTCTGCTGGCAACTCTAACTCATAAGTGACATTACAAACCCTTTTCAGGATTCTGTAAGGACCTACATACCTGGGACTGAGCTTTCCTTTCCTACCAAATCTCATCACCCCCTTCATGGGTGACACTTTCAAGAAAACCCAATCATCGATTTCAAACTCTAAGTCCTTCCTCCTCACATCTGCATAGGACTTCTGATGACTCTGGGCAGTATTTTGTCTATCTTTGATGAGCTGAACTTTCACCATAGCCTCATAAACCGAATCTGGCACAACTAAGGTTGCTTCACCTACTTTGAACCAACTAATCGGAGACCTGCATCTACGTCCATACAATACCTTATAAGGGGCCATCTGAATACTGGAATGGAAACTGTTATTATAGGTGAACTCTATGAGAGGTAAGTGATCATCCCAACTACCCTTGAAATCGATCACGCACGTTCTCAACATGTCCTCTAAAGTATGAATGATATGCTCTGCCTTACCATCGGTCTGCGGATGAAATGTTGTACTGAGATTTACTTGAGTAACAAGACATTTCTGAAACGATTTCCATAAATGAGAGGTAAACTGTGGACCTCAATCTGGAATGATAGACAAAGGAACACCATACAACCTGACTTTTTCGTTGATGTATAGTCTAGTGTCGTTCTCCGCTGAATCTGTAGTCTTGACTTCCAAGAAGTGAACTAACTTAGTGACTCTGTCCACTATCACCCAAGTGGAGTCATGCTGTCTGCGAGTACGAGGTAAACCCGCAATGAAATCCATGTTTACTACTTCCCTCTTCCAAGTAGGAATGCTAATCTCTTGAGTTACACCTCCTAGTTTTTGGTGTCCTACTTTAACTTGCTGACAGTTCGAACACTTAGCCACAAATTCTGCGATATCCCTCTTCTTGCCGTTCCACCAATAGACTTCCCGTACATCACGGTACATATTAGTGGCACCTGGATGAATAGAATATCTAAAATTATGGGCTTCTGTAAGGATTTGTTGTCTCAACTCACCCACATTAGGAACACATAAGCGACCTTGGTAACGAAGTACACCATCTCCCCCTTGGGAGAAAACCTCAACTCTCTGCTGATGAACTGCACCTTTCAGCTGAAGCAATATAGGATCACTATCTTGTTTCTCCTTAACCTCCGCTACCAATGAGGATTTTGATCCATTCTGCACTATCACACAACCATCTGTCGTGTCCATAAGGCAAACTCCTAAGCGAGCAAGCCGGTGAACATCTCGGGCTAATTCTTTCTTCTCTTCCTCAACATGTGCCACACTACCCATGGATAGTCTGCTGAGGGCGTCAACCACTACAATGGTCTTACCCAGATGGTAGAGCACATTCATAGTCTTTGAGGAATTCAAGCCAAATCCTTTGACGAAGATTCAACTCTTTCTGGGTGAACACATATTGGGGCTCTTATGATTTGTAAACACATCAACATGGACACTATATAAGTAATGTCTCCAAATCTTTAGTGCAAACACGACGGTTGCAAGCTCGAGGTCATGAGTCGGGTAGTTCTTTACATGAACCTTAAGCTGTCTGGAAGCATAGGCTATGACCTTACCCTGCGGCATCAAGACACAACCCAGGCCGACCCTGGATGCATCACAATAAATCATGTAATCGTCTTAACCCTCTAGTAGAGTAAAGACAGGAGCTGTAGTCAACCTGGTTTTCAATTCTAAGAAGCTTTTCTCACACTCATCTGACCACTGAAACTTGACCTTTTTCTGAGTCAACTTGGTCAATAGGGCAGCTATAGATGAAAATCTTTCAACAAATCTCCAGTAGTAACCGGCCAAACCCAAGAAACTTTTAATATCAATTGGAGAGGTGGGTCTGGACCAGTGCTTTACTGCCTCAATTTTCTGAGAATCCACTCGGATCCCTTAATTGGATACCACATGACCAAGGAAAGTGACCGACTGTAACTAGAATTCACATTTGCTGAACTTAGTGAATAATAAGCGATCTTTGAGGGTTTGAAGAACCACTCTCAGATGAGTCGCACGCTCTTCCTCATTCCGAGAATAAATGAGGATATCATCAATAAAGACGATTATGAATAAGTCCAAATACTGCTTGAACACCCTGTTCATTAAGTCCATGAAAGCTGTAGGAGCATTTGTTAGTCCAAAAGACATAACTACAAATTCATAGTGACCATACCGAGTCCTGAAGGCTATCTTCGGGATGTCACTATCTCTGACTCTGAGCTGATGATAGCCGGATCTGAAGCTGGTCGAAGAAGTCATCAATTCTTGGGATGGGATATTTATTCTTGATTGTGACTTTGTTTAACTGACGATAGTCATTGCACATCCTGAGAGAACCGTCTTTCTTACGCATGAACAACACTGGAGCACCCCATAGAGAGATGCTGGGTCTGATGAAATCCTTATCTAGAAGGTCTTTCAACTGTTCTTTCAATTCCTTAAGCTCAGCTGGAGCCATTCTGTAAGGAGGAATTAAGATAGACTAGGATCTAGACGGAGATCTATTTCGAAGTCAATCTCTTTTTCGGGAGGAACTCCGGGAAGATCTTTTGGAAACACTTCTGGAAACTCGTTCACCACTGGAACAGACTCGAGAGTTGGGGTTTCAGAGTTAGAGTCCTTAACCCGAACAAGATGATAGATATACCCTTTGGAAATCATTTTCCTAGCCTTAAGGTAAGAGATAAATTGACCTGCCGGCATTGAGTTACTACATTTCCAATCTAAGCCTGGCTTGTTTGGAAACTGAAACCGAACGATCTTGGTTCTACAATTGACTGAGGCATAACGTGAATGTAACCAATCCATGCCTAGAATGATATCAAAGTCTATCATTTCTAACTCTACAAGGTCTGCAGAGGTGACTTTCTGGGAAACTATGACAGGGCAATTTCTATATACCCGTCTAGCTATAAATGGGTCACCAATGGGAGTAGAGTCTGAGAAGGGTTTTGGGAGAGTTTCAATTGGAGTGACACTCATAATGTCTGTTACTTTCTTAATGTCGTCAAAAAACTCTTATGGATCCTCTCCTGATTTAGACCCATGAAACTTCGGAGGGTTTATCCGAGTGAAGTCCTGGATTCTTGCTACAGCAGTGTTTGTCTACGACGAAGCTAGGGCCACAGCCTGCTGATTGACCTGAGCGGTCATGGCCTGAGCAAGAACTCGAAAAGCCACCCTGAACTAGGCATGCCTGACTTGCTTATTAAATGGGTCTGCTAGAGCTACTAGTTGATTCCTGGTGTTAGCTCTTCTAGATGCATTCTCTAAAATGCAAAGAGCAGGAGTTTGAAGGTGATTAAATAGAGGTTATACACTATAGCACGAGTTGGAAAAGAAAGAAGGGAAGTTTTTCTTAGAACACCTAGTAGCCTCTCCCTCATAGATGTGGCGCGCTTCACACCCATGAAGGAGCTCTAGTTAATGCGGTTTTCAGACACCCTAGGACTCTTGAACCTAATGCTCTTATACCAAGTTTGTAATGCCTCGAGGCTACCCCCTAGGTGCAATACGGTGCTTATTGTCTTGAGTGACCCCAAGCTAACCCTGAGTCTGGCATATAATAAGCATACTGAAATATGACTAAGTAACTGGAAACATAACTGTAAAGTAATCAATACAAAAAGAAACTTCAGGTGAGATATTAACTGAACATCTATGGGAAACAACCCAAAACAACTCAATACTGACTCTATGTCTAAAATCTCTAATACTGATAAGCTGCTAGAACAAGTCCCCAGCTAACTCTATAGATACTAAAAGACTGATAATAGGCTGACTAAACTAAAAGCATAAAGAAATGTCCTCGTACTATGAAGACTCACCACTGAAGCTGCTAAGTACGGACTGAAAATCAAGTTAAGTGCGGTCTCAATGCTGAGCGCCTGAACCTACATCATGAAACGATGTAGCGCAAAAGTATGCGTCAGTACTTTGAATGTACTGAGCATGCAGGATATGCAAGCTAATTAAATATATTTAAACATACTAAAAATACTGGTTAAGTGTGTAACCTAATCTGAATTGAAGTACATAGGCCCAAGATACATTAGTGCATAAAAACTAGAAAGCAAGAGTAAACTGAAAACATACTGAACAACTGAGTAAAGACAACGACGGGCCTAAAATACCTTACTGAAGATAATACTGTGGGAGTGTTTATTAACCGACATAAACCATGTGAGCTAAACGTGGAGTCTGATGTATACGCCCCATCGAGAGGACCCAATATACCTTGCCGGGGTATAAAGGCATGACTGTGGCGTGATCACTAAAACTGATGCCCAACAGAGGGGACTTATAAACCTACGAGGGCACGTAGTTTTTGGACTTGAGGGTACACTGAACCCTAGTCCAACTCGGTGCTAAACTATACTCCAAAATTAAATACTAGAGCTCATTTTAACTGTAGTCCTGAATTCATGAAACATAACTAAACTGATTTGAAGATGATTTCTAAGAAAAACTGTGGACAGAAACTGACTAAATTCTGTTTTAAAACTGAATGCTGGCACCCTAAGCTACATTCTGGAGAAAAGCCAATTCATGTGAAAATACTACAATTTCATGCTAAGTTTCCCCTTTCAAATTTCCATAAGAATTCATGATCCTCATTTAAAAAAGTATAAAATATGAGTAGAAATCACAAGAATTAATGGGATAATGAGAATTTGCATAGTTGGGAAAGAACCCTAGTTTCATAAATCATTATAATCAAGAAAAAGGAACTGAGGTTTTGGGCATAAGGGCAAACAAAAACCTTACTGAATACCCATATACCTGGTACTTCAGAATCCCTGCGAGAAATCTTAAGTTTACGCTTGGAGGAGAGAACCCTAGGCTTGGAAATTGGAGAAACGCTCATTTTCTGCTTGGAATTGATTTGAGAGGAAACTGATTTGGTTTAGGTAGTTTTTGACAATATTACTAGGCTTAGACTGAGTAAAATGACGTAGTTTAGGCATCAAACGACGTAGTTTAAGTGCCCAACGCATCAGGGGAAAGACCAATATGACCCTGATTTAAAGCTGCCGAAGTGACTTCAAGACAGGCTTTATGGGCCGTCTAGAGCACCATGGCCCGTCAAGTGGGTCGTGAAGATTTCTCAGCTTGACAGCGCTTCACTAAAACGGGCGTAAATATTTACTTCAAACATCAAATGTGGTAAACTCGGTGGCGTTGGAATGAGGACTCAAATACCTTTAATTTGATAGGTATAGGCCACTTATTTCAATTTGTGCTAAAAGATATGATCGTTTGAAGTTAGTCAAAAACTCAAAACCTGATAAGTCTCCTTCACGGATGACTTCACAGTCCGTGTGAAGCTCCACGGGCCCTTTAGTCGTCCATGACCCTTTTTGAGTGACCTTGGGTCATACCCCACCAACTAGGTGACCTGTACGACTCACTTGATGGGTCGTCAAGTCCACCAATAGCCGGTAACCCTTGCATGGGCCTTAATAGGCCGTGGTCCCCTTCATGGACCGTCTAGGGTACCGTGAAGGGTCCATGGTCCATTTTGGCTTCGTAGACCTTTTCCCGTTTTCCCTTCTTTAGCCTTTTTGAAATCCGAGGTGTCACATGTACCTTTTGGACTTATGGGGGTCTAGTTAGGTTTAGTTTAGCTGTACTTAGATGTACCTTTGGTATGCTCGTGTGCTCTCTTTCATAACCGCTTTGACCTCTGTTAGTGTTTAGATTCTATCTTTTCATATTGTGTTAACCTTTCTTGCTAAGTCGACCTTTGATGCCTTCTGAGTACCTTTGTTTTTGTACTCATGCTACACTCTGCATCTATTTTGTGATGCAGGTCTTAGTACTAGCTAGCAACGGTGATTGTTCATGCCATCAACGACTTTTTGGGATCTGACACGAGGATGAGCACTTAGCGTCCTGGACTTGCTGGTCTCCTTCTGTATATTGTGTAGCTACTTTTTACTTTAGAGAAAGGTTTGATTTTGGTCCACTTTTGGGACTTGTACACACATTTTAGACAGCTCTGTACTTGTGACTTCCAGGTTCTAGGAGGGATCTTTTGTATATAGTTTTGGTTTGCTTCCGGTTTTGTCTTGTTTTGTTATTATCGTATTGTTGCTGTTTACTTCTACACTTATACTCATTACTTCTCGTTCTGAGTTACGGGTTGTCTTACCTACTGGTGGGTTATAGTAGGTGTCATCATGACTCTAGGAATCGGGTCGTGACAAGTAATTAAATTGTAAGTTACAATGATATGTTTATATACTTATCATTTTACCCCTAGACTAAATTAAAATATTAATTAATTAATTAAATATTAAATATAAAATATTATATCATATTATACTAAAGTGGAAATACTTAAATTTAAAATTAAATAATCCAAATATTCATTAAAAGTTAAACAACATTATTACCCCTAATCGAAATTCTATGTCTATAATATTTTTATACCAAATAGTAAATTTACCTTCTAATAAAAGATACATAAACAACTAAATGGGAAGTTACCACATATTAACTAATTCATCTAGTCTATCATATTGATCTTTTCTTCATTAGTATATTTGGCATTAAGGAAGAATCTCATAAGCCAAAAACGTTACACCTTGTCTTGCTATTTATATTCCAAGCCTATCCACCATTTCAATGCTTCATGTATTTTTTTAATTTGTGAGAGCACTAATTGTATTTGCAAATAATATTGTTTTATTTTTTGCAGTTAATTTTATTTTGGTGGTTATTTAAATAATATCTGATTGCTAATTTTTCGGACGCTTCTATTATTGCAGTAACAAAAATTTAGTCAAGGATATATTATTGTGGCCGAACAAGGAATGTGTTCCTATTAGTCTTATAACAAGTTTCAAGAAAGTGAGTTGGTTTGAATTGAATTTTATTTTTCATTAATATAATTATAGTACTTTATATTTTTGTGTATGGTGTTTCTTGATTAATCTCCCACCTCATATTTTGTAACTCAAAATATTGATAGGTAAAAATTTATCTGCACCGAGTGTTTGATATTATTTGCGTGACACAAATTTTATACATGTCAAACAAGATTACACGTGCAATGTGAAAGCTTTATAGTTGAAAGTTGGATTACGAAAAAATCCTATAAAAGTTAAGCGACATTTACCCCTTCTTCTATTTAATTTCTTTTAATTACATTTAAAGTTTTAGAAAAATGTTAGGCTACAAAATTATTTATCACATTTTGCTGTAAACGTGTCTTTTTCCTTTGATCACATCGTTAGTCTCTTTTTTTTTAAAACTTCAATTGTACAAGATGTCAATATCGATCTCTTCAAATATTTTCAATTATTAGTTCGTCCAAAAAGTAGAGAAGACTCTTCCTTAAATTTTGAAAAAAAGAAGGTATAAGATACACCATATAATGCATCATTTCCCTTTTTCGAAGCTCAAATTAAATTCTAATTCTTCGTACTCTGGATTGTAATAGAAATAGGTATGATGTAAATATAGACTTATGCACACATGCATTAATATTACAATAGGTTAATTAGTAATTTCAATTAAAGCTTTTGATGGGATGAAACGAGAAGAAGAAAGGAAACAAGGGTTGCAAGTTCTATAAAAGTTTTGATATGAAGAAATGTTAATTCTCGTGTAAATGTAATTTTTGTCCTTTCCCTTTTTGTATTGGACTCCTTTTAAATTTATATGAGAAAATACAAAGAGATAATAGTTAAAAAAATTATTTTTGGGGGAATTTTGCATAAACTTCGAAAATAGAAGAATTTACATGAATATATGCATAGAGTGGGAAGTATCCATATATGTAGTTAGTAAGAGAGGAAAATGAAAATGATAACAAACAATGAGACAAAAAGAAAAGGGAAAAATGACTATATATTCTTGTTATTATAATATTTATAGATACTAATACCCCATACTTTTGTTATTTCTTTATTCTTAAATTTAGAGAAGAAATTCATAACATTTGATAGGGTGTTATATTATCTTAATAACGTTATATATTTCAACATATCTAATTTTGAAAACAAATATGAAAAAATCAAATTAAAATAATAACATACATGGTTGTGTTTCTATGGAGAAAATATTTAGTAGAATATATTTTAGTCTAGAAGATCATATTTGTAATCTCTACCTGAAGTCCCACTGTAATTACCCTCCAGGTCATTTCCTTCGTTTATCGATCTTTTCAGCGTTTAGAGCTTTCCTGTAGCGACCCCAAGTAATTTATTACTTGCTAGGACTGACAATTCGATCACCAGGTTTCTTTTGAGTTTTGTGCAAGTTTCTATATTTTGGAGCCTTTGAAACTTAAATGGTTGGTTTTGGTCAAAAGTTCAGGAAGAAGGCATTGGAAAGTAATTTTGACAGTTTCATCAGCTCCAAAAGGACAATTTTAGGCTAGAGGCATGGTTGGTTCGGGCCCCGAGACTTTCGGTGTAAGTTTGTATTGTTAGGCGTTTTAACTTTGAAGCTTAAGCCAAAGTTTGACTTCGGTCAACATTCTTGGTAAACGTGCTCGAATGGGAATTCTGTCAGCTTAGTTAGCTCAGAAATATCGAGTTTGGTCTAGAATGACCTTTTGTGCGGTTCTTGAGGCTTCCAGTCTCATTTTGAGCATTCTTGTGGATTTTAGCTTAAAACAAAACTTTAGTGTGGGATCCTCTTTTCATCAAAATGGCCTCGGATGAAAGTTTCGACTATTTCTTTGAGTCTGGAATGCCGAATTCAAAGGGGTAGAATATTTTTTTTTGCTCGCACGGGGTTTTGAGAATTTGAAGTTTTAGCAAACTAGCGGAAGTGCTGACATCTGGTGCAGGCTTTTAGCGACCAGAATTTAGGCCTTTAACGACTAGAAATGGATTTTAGCGACTAGTTTCGGCTATTTAAATCCCAAATTTTCAGCTTCAGTCCGTATTTTTAAAACACAATTTCTTGAGCTATAGAGTTCTGATTGAGGTGATTTCAATTGCATTGGATCTGGTTTTTGCATGACTAAGTGTAGGATATTCAGGAATTGTCGAGGGCTCTCTGTTTGAGGTATATTCTGCCCTGAATGGGCTGCCAACTCTCATTTATTTTCTTTAATTGGTGTTTTAATTGCATGAGGTGGTTCCGGCTTTTCCGAGCATGGAAATGAACCCCGTTTGAGACACAATCTTGGTAAGGCATTTAAGACCTTTTGACTGAGTCAATTTTAGAATTTTTGATGTGGGTCATACACTTCTATTTTTGACTAAATGTTGGGTCCATTTTCAATTTTTGTGAATTTAGTGTCTAAATGTCTATAATGATGTTGTGATCGATAATTTGATAGCATGACAGTGTTTGTAGGCATTTCAAAAGCGGATAGCCTTTGTGTTGTAGATTCAGAGTGCTCGTGATCATCTTTGAGATAGTCTTCGGTCTACTTTCTTGATTGAGCTTCCTAGATAATGCCTAGAATATATTTCATGTAATTTTGGATTGTATTTGTCGGGTATTTAGCTTTCCTTTTGTTCATTCCAACTTTTCCTAACTCCGTAGGAGCCTTGGGCTTATTGTAGGGATTGTGATACTTAGTTTAGGCTTGTAGCTTTGCTTGTGGTGTAGATGATCTTGCTTATCTTTGTTAGGATTGATACATTGTGGTCCTAGACTAGGTTGGATCTTAGATGCTTTAGGTTGTGTTTTATTTCCCTTATAGTGATGATTTACTCTATGTAAGGCTTGTATTGGTCCATTCTCCTTGTGTGGTGCTTGAGACCTTGGTGGCTCATCGTAGCCGTGGGTTGGTCCTAGTTTTGCTCAGTCATGGACTTGAGTAGTATGATTGGGGTGGGGAGTTGTTTCTTGAGTTGGTTTCCCCTTTGTTGATTTGAAAGCTCTTCATTGATCCCTTTTCTTGTTGTTTAGCGGTAGGCCGTTTATACCTTTATGGAGCTTGTGATTATATTATTAGGCCCGAGGCCATGTGCGAGGACCAGTTGGATCCCAGGTTAGTACTCTTCACTTTGGTAGCATGGTTAGGTTGGCTGTATAATTATTTGACTTTGAGTGCCTTGTTTGAATACTGTTGATGACATGCATTGCATTGTTTGCTCATTCTCATGTATTTTTTGGTACGATCCTGACCTATGCATTGGCATATTTATCATTCATGATGAGATACTGTTTTACTCGCTTTTATTGTAAACTGGTTTTAATGGATGTTGTACCACCTGGATCACTTGACTTACTGATATTTGAGATTACGAAGCATCAAAGACATGCTTTTTTCTACTTGAGATGTTAGAGGTATCTAGGATGTGCTCAATTTTTACTTGACTAGCCAACACGTCGACGCCCTTTCTTATATGCTTTTGATACTGCTGGCGCCCCCGGGTTTACTCTATCTAGCTGGGCGGCTGATGCTCCTTGAGTTTACTAGCTGGATAGGCGGCCCCATTATTGGGTTACTTTCAGTTCGAGGCTGATGCTCACTATTTAAGACTATTACTTCTGGTTTGAGGCTGGTGCTCTTGGTTCGAGGCTATTACTTCTATTCAAGGCTGATGGTTACAGTTCGAGGGTGTTACTTGGTTCAAATTGGCACCGATGGTTATGCTACTCACCTTGCATTTATATGCATCACCTATCACTAGTATACTTGTTTGTTGGTTGCACCTTTCGATTTATGGGGGCCGGTTGGGTTATGATTACTGTTTGTACCTTTCGGGCATATAAGGGTCTAGTTAGGTTATTGGTTGGCTATATTTTGTTCTCCATTATTAAATATCTGATAGCTGATAAGCTTTGCCTTTAAAATTACGTTTGTGAGTCCTCATGACCCTAGGTAGTTGACTTAGTATTTTAGTTGCTTGTGAATAGGTTGTTGGCTTGCGTTACAGGTATGTTCTTGACTCGACTTTTTGCCTTTTGTATCTAGTTTCTATTCTTTATTGCCTGTCGATCTTGGTTTGAGTTATCTCTATTGATTTGGAGTCGTGCGGATCATCTTAAAGTCTCGGAGACTAGGGTGAGCTCCTAGCATTTGGAGTAGTCGGTTTCCCAACCATTTTTTGCTAGGCTTAGTCTCTCTATTGTATTCAGAGACATCATATACCTATCTAGTATTTGTAAAAGCCTTGTACTCTTATTTTGACTAGTTGCTCATTTACTGACTGATGTCAGGTCTTCGAATGGTTCCTTGTGTTGCATTTCTTTTTATTACCCTTTCTTTGCTTCATTATAAGCTTTATGCTTCTTATTGTTGACTTCTGCTTGATAGTCCATTTCTTATGGATCCGAGCTAAGGATTAGGCTTACTTATTAGTGAGGTATTGTAGGTGCCATCATGACCTGAGAAATCAGGCCGTGATAGTTTGGTATCAAAGCTCTAAGTTGGCTGGTATCGTTGGTATGAGAGCAAATGTCTAGTAAAGTCTTGCATATCGGTGCGGAGACATTTGTATCCTATCTTTGGGAGGCTATAGGGCATTTTTAGAAAATTCTATTTTTCAACTCTTTATCGTGTGCTTTCGCTTCGATTAACCTCTAAAAGTGCTTCTTTTGAATCTACTCTCTCCTATTTGGATAGTATGAAGTATTTGATGGATGTGGATTGAGCATCAGCACATTCCACAAGAGTTTTTGTTTGTCATCGGGATAGAAGGCCTCAGTTGAGCATGAACCTTGAGGTCAGAGGCATTTTTCAGCATTCAGAGAGTCTGTGGCAACCCAGGCTTTGATAGGGTATTTGACTACCTCGATTCCTTGAGATTTAGCATTAAAAGGTTTGAGCTTATTCGAGGGTACACCTCAGGCTGATTCAGTTCTTGGTACAATAGGTTCTTCTTAGAGAAGAGTTGGGTTGAGCAGTCCCCAACAAGGTTCGTCGTCCATTTTGGACTATGTTATATGATTTCTAGAGTGGGTTAGGCATAGTCCCACATTGCTTTCTCCAAATCAGGAGCTGAGGCAGGGCTCATCGAAGGGTTGGCCTTGCCACTCCAATTGGTGTTTGAGCATCTGATAATAACAAAGTCTACTTTTCCCTAGGTTGTTAGTAATGTCAGAGCTATGGAGCAGTTTTTCCTTGAGATATATGGAGATAGTGGTAAGAGGCTTCACCATCAGTGCAGCAGTGAAAGCATTCCACTTTGAGGTGGCTACCAATTCAGCTAGGGTCATCTTTCGTCTCAACCTATTAGGCCTATGACGGTAGCATCTCAGGTTCCAAAGGGTTCTGAGGTAGGTCTTGGTGCCTACAACATGCAGAGTTCAGGCCACACTTCTTTTGGTGGTCATTTTGGACCTCTAAGAGTTGGGTCTCATGTTACTTTAGCTGGGTTTTCATAGCAGGTTTCTTTCGATGATAGTTGCTATCAGTATAGTGAGGTAGGCAGGGCAGCTCATCACGTTCTTGACACCGGGCTTCAAGCTATAGAGGTTGCTTTGATTGTGGAGAGTTTGGCCACTGGTCGAGAGAGTACCCCAAGTGAGAGTTGATCTCCGAGGCTCATTATCTGATACTCCCAGGCTAGGGTGGTTAGGCCTTTTTAAACATGTAGAGAGCTTGGCCATCGGTCTGAAGCTTATCCCCGATTCGGGACCATGATGAGAGGTACTCAATTAGATAAGTCTCGTGGCTTGTCGGCACCTTCAGTCAGAGGTGGTGCCTTTAGTGTTGCTAGTTTTACTTCAAGTGTTCAGGCAGAGGTCAGGAATGATCAATTCTATGTTTCTACAGGTCGGCCATAGGGCGAGGCTCCAGATGTCCCTACTTTGGATGGGATTTTGTGGCTTTATCCCTTTAGTTCTTATTTTGTGTGATTTGGGGTTTTCATGCCCATTCAGGTTTTTTTGACTTATTATCTATTCCTGGCTTGTAATGACAGCTTGATTTGAGGTTTGTTCTTGTGTTTTGCCTCCCGTAGTTGATTCTTTTTAGTAGTGGATCGACTAGGCTGTGTTGCATCAATTGGGAGTAGTGGTTGAGTAACTCCCCATGCCTTTAACTTGATAGTCCTGTTGTGGTTGTGGCCTTGGGATTGTTGGTTTCCCTTTTTGCCACTCCTGTTGTGTGCTTTTGTTGTGATGTCGATCCTTGTTTGATAGGTGGCTAGACCAATTTTTCCCAATTTGAGATTTATGTGTTGTTCAACCTAGCTGGGTTAGGAGGTTGGCTTAATTGAGTTCCGTCCTTTCTCGGTAGTAGTTGGGACATCGGTAATTTTTGAAGTTGTGTGTTGAATGGTTGGCCTTCTTTAGTGTGGTAGTCCTTTTTGGTTACTTTCTTCCTTTGCCTTAGGATTTTCTCGATTACAGAGTTGTGTTTTTACTTATTCGGTCTTTTTGGATTCGTCCTCTTCTTGTGGTTTTTGAGTTTGGTTATGTGTCACACCCCGATCTCTCGAGTCATGATGACACCTACCACCCCACCTGTAGGCTAGCCAAACCCTATCCTAGAACTGAACAGTAATGGGATTGAGGGTGGAAACTACCTCAACTAAGGAGAAGCATAAAATAAGAACATACAAGAGAGGCGAAAACGAAACCAAACTATATATACAAGACACCTCCCAGAACCTGAAAGTCACAAGTATAGAACTACTAACAAGAGCAAAAGTCCCAAAAGTGGACCATAGAAACAAATTGTCTCGGAAGCAAAAGACAAGTCAAAATATAAATACAGAAGGAGACATGTAATCCCAGAACGCCATGTGCTCACCCTCGTCTCCTTGACAGACTGCTGCAGGCTCGAACTCAACGCTGAGAACTGGTGCTCAGACCTATATCACGAAAATAGATGCAGAGTGTAGCATGAGTACTAACAATAGGTACCCAGTAGGTATCATAGGCCGACTGAGTAAGAAAGGTAAAAATAGACAGACAAGATAGAATCAACATGATAGAGGTCAAGCGAAAGAGAAACAAAGCACACGAGCACACTGGAAGCAAAACTAAGTACAACTAATGTAAACTTAACTGGACCCCCATAAGCCCAGAAGGTACTCTCGTGCACAAGTTTTAAAAAAACCTGAACGGACCTCCATAAGCCCGACAGGTACACAGAGAATCTACTCTACGAAAACAAGGGAACCCAACTCCTACAGCCTTTACCTCCATGGAACTTGAACCCAATAAAGATAACACCTGGGCCCCACCCAATCATCAGTCTCGAGCTGGAAATAACGGACTTTAACCGTGTAACATCAGCCTCGGACTTGAAATAATGGACTCTAACCGTGGAACATCAGCCTCGGACTGGAAATTACGGACTCTAATCGTGTAACATTAGCCTTGGGCTGGAAATAATGGACTCTAACTGTGTAACACAAGCCTCGGGATGTAAATAACGGACTCTAACTGTGTAACATCAGCCTCGGGCTGGAAATAACAAACTCTAAACGTGAAAAATAGATCTTGGGACTCGAACCCAAACCATCAGTCTCAAGCTGGAAATGACAGACTCTAACCATGTAACATCAGCCTCGGACCAGAAATGACACCTCTTGCTCAATGGTCTCGAGCTAGAAATAACAGACTCTAACTGTGTAACGTCAGCCTCGGACTGGAGCTAACACCCCTCGCTTAACGGTCTCGAGCTGGAAATATCGAACTCTAGCCGGGTAACGTTAGCTGCGAACTGGAGCTAGTAGCCTATGGTCAACAGTCTCGCGCTGGAAATACCGGACTTTAGTCGGGTAACGTCGGCTGTGGACTGGAGCTAGCAGCCTACGCTTAAAAGTCTCGCACAGGGAATACCGGAGCCAACCCATTTAACGTTAGTTGCGGGCTGGAGCTAGCCACCCCCGAACCGAAAAAAACCTCCACCACAAGGATACCAACCGTAAATCGGCGCAATCGCTAACTCTTCCAGCAGCACCACAAAATCGCAGTGATAGAAAGAAAAAGAATAGAAAATATGAAAAGCCATTAAAACACCGGAACTAAGGCCCATATTGTAAGGCCCACGCCTGCTATATCAGTCTACAAGGATCTAGTCATCCGAATCGATTTCGGATACATACTCAAGTCAATCAGGTGAATGGGACTAAAGCAATACTATCCTTACCTATTCTAAGGCAAGAAAAATATTCACCGCAATCAGCAAAGCTCAAGAAAATTCCCCGAATCCACGCATGCAACAACAAATAACCACACAACAGGTAACCCATAACATTTCATCAACCACTTAAACCGACAACTCACACTAAAACATGATACTAACCCCAAACAGCCCAAATCTCAACTCTAAACGAAGAAATAAGAGAAAAAGAACAGAAGGACTAGCTACCTAACCTAGATTCACACCAGCTGACAAGTAATCCCGCATTCAAGCTCAATCTAAGAAGAAGGGAAGCCGTAACCTACCAGAAGGCCGATCACGCGCGCTCTAAGTATCTCTGCCAAAGCTTTTTCCTTCCGAACGGCCTCAGAGTTTTGCCACACAATAAAAAATAGAGTTACAGCGTCAATATGGTTGTTTAGACACTAAAATCATCAAAATCGAAAAAAGACCAATTTTGGAGTAAAAATTGAGAAACGTGGGACCCGCTTTGGATTTTCTGGAATTGACTCCGTGAAGAGGTCCCAAATCCTCCCCCGAACTTGTATTCATAAATAAAGCACCCATCAGGGCTCAGATCAACTCAATCAGCCAATAACAAGAAAATTGAAAACTTTACAAAATAGGTCTAGGATAGCAACTTATGCCTCAAATTCACGAAAAATGAGGAATACCCAACACAACTCGAGCCAAGACCCACATTGCCAACGAGAGTCTGAAAGCTTGGGACTTTGAATCATCAAAAACCGATAAAAGATGAGGGAGATATGAAATTCCAAAGATTTCTCCAAATGAGCCTCGACCTTACCTTTTAGCCACTGCCACCCGTTGACCTCCACGAACGCGGAGGGGAAACAACCTCTACTCCGTGAACGCAGCTAAGGCCCTTCGAATGCGGAGGGGAATATGTCACAACTCCGTGAACGTGGTCCTAGCCCCGCGAACGCTAAGGGAAAACAAGTAGAGCTCCACGAACGCGGCCACAGGCCTGCGAATGTGGAGAAAAAGGTCCCCCAGCCTCAGAGACCTCCGCGAACGCAGAGAACAAACCCCACACCTCTGCAAACGTAGAGTAGACACCCTTACATCTCCACGAACGCAGAGCGTATCCCACTAACGCAGAGCGTATCCCACGAACGCGGAGAGATGGATTGTCTGGAGACACCAGCTGCACCAGCTGAGTTTTGGACAATTCCAAAACTCCGATGGGGTGCCCGAAATTTGTTCGGAACCCCGTGCATGCAAACGAGATATGCTTCCTCCTCGAATTTGACGTTTCGAACTCAATGGCAAAGTTAAAATTTCCATACAAGGTTTTTTTGATGAAAAGTGGGTCCCACACCCAATGGACCATTTTAGCCAACTTCTATCGGAGGCCTCAGAATATGATCGGAAGCTCCCGGGAGTTCTCGAAGTATCATTCTAGACCAAACTCGACATTCCAGAACTAACCACACTATCAAAATTCTCATCTGTGTGCGTTTACCAAGAATGTTTACCAAAGTTAACTTTAAGCCAAATATCGAAGGCTAAAGAGCTAACAGGCTCCAAAATCACACTGGAAACCCCAAAACTCAGGTCAACCATGCTTCTAGCCGAATTTGGCCGCTCTAGAGCTGATGGAACCGTCTGAATTCCCATCAGAAGTAATGACCGAAGTCTACTTTTCAAGGTTCAAAAGCTCCAGAACAGGGAAACATGCATAAAAACCAAACGTCAACCAGGCAACCGAACCTATAGTGCCAGCAAGTCAGAAATGACTTGGGGTTGCTACAGGAAAGCTCTAAATGTCAGAAAAGAGGCACAAACACGCAAATGACTTGAAGAGTCATTACATTATGGCTAGCCAAAATTTGGAGGTGAGATTCCTTGTTGTGCCTTGATATCTGTTGTGTTCGTTCTTTGTTGCTTTGTTGCTAACTCTCGAGGCTAGTGTGTAATTTAGAGTTAGAGTGGTGGTGTTCATCGATGGTTTCAGACCCTAAATTCGGTTGGAAAATCAAAATTTTCTAAGAAGGTTCATCTTCTAGATGGGTCAAAGTAATTTTTGGAATCTATGATTTGGTTCTTGTTCAGAAGTCGAGGTTTGCCTTATCATGCTTGGTAGCTTGTGTGGTCCGTGATGGGTGTTGTTTCCCTTGGGCATTTACTGACCAGTTGATTATGTTGATATGCCACCTGCCGTCTTGGTCTCCCATAGAATGGATTGTTTGGCTTAGAATTACAATGGTAGAGTAGTGTATGGGCTTGTTGCATGAGTTTTCAGAAGTTCCTTTGCTTGGAGTAGGTCCTTGGAGTTGGGATCAGTGCAGACTTGTCATTTGCAAGATGGTAATCCTTTGGAGTGGCGTGGTTAGCTTTAGAAGGTTGTGTTTCAGCTAGATTTGTTGGGTTTTGAGAGTTAGGAGTGGACTTTAGGCTTTACCCTAGGATGAGTTCCTTATTTTTGCAATTGTCATTCCTCGATGTTCAGATGAAGTATATATTTCTCCCAAGGCTTGTGTTGTATGGCTTTGTTGGCATGTTTCTTATGGCGCTGGAGATGTTCCGGATGGCTAAGGACCGGCAGAATGCTATTGGTGGTTAAAAGATGTTAGATGTGGAGCATAAGGTTGGTTTTTTGATTTGGGAGTTGGCTTGCTTCTGCCATGGTCCTGCGGTTACTCTATTATGTGGTTTTGGTGTAGTGTTGGTCTTTTTAGATGAATCTGGTGCTTTCAAGAATGTTCAGTACTGGTGGGTGAGAGTTGGAGCCCAAAATGGATTTGAAGGAGTTTTTGGAGTTTTGAAGTGAACTTGATGGTTTTTTCCTCTTAGCCTGAGTTCTGTCGTGGTGTTGTTCGATCTTAAAAGGTGCCTAAGGGTCTGGTGGAGCATGCAAAGCCTAGTATCCTCATCTCTTCGTGCCTTCGAGCTGTGACTATCCTTCTATTTTCATGGATGAAAGTCCTTTTAGTAATGGATGTTTTTCATGATCCGATTCCGCGAGTCATGATAGCGCCTACCAACCCGCTATTAGGCAAGCCAAACCCTGTCCCGGAACTTAACAGTAATGGGACTGAGGGTGGGAACTAAACTCCACTAAGCGGAAGCATAAATAAAGGAACACATAAGGGAAAGGCAGAAGCGAACCCAAACTATATATAAACAAACGATACCTCCTAGAACTTGGAAATCACATGTACAGAGCTACTACAAAATGAGTACAAGTCCCAAAAGTGGACCACAAAAACAAGACTGTCTCAAAACCAAAAGACAAGCCAAAAATATAGGTACAAAAAGAGGCAGGTAATCTCAGGACTCCATGTGCTCACCCTCGCCTCCGAAATAGACTGCAGCAGGCTCGAACTCAATGCTGAAAACTGGTGGTCGGACCTGCATCACGAAAATAGATGCAGAGTGTGGCATGATTACCAATACAATAGGTACCCAGTAGGCATCATAGGCTGACTAAGAAAGAAAGGTAAAAACAGACTGAAAGGACAGAATCTACAATAATAGAGGTCAAAGGAAAAAAAGATAAGCACAAAACTAACCGACAACAAATCTAAGAATATCTAAACTAAACCTAACTGAGCCACCCATAAGACCTAGAAGTTATACTCAAAAACAGACAAACAAAACCCGAACGGATCCCAATAAGCCCAAAAGTACACGAAAAAGCTAAATCTACGAGACCGAAGAAAAACCCAACTACGAACCGAAACCACCAACCAACTCAACCAACAATCAGCCAACTCCAACCTAGTCAAAAGTTAAACTTCCAAATCGGGCCACCCATCCCGATGGCAACTCCCGGGGGCCCTGCCCTAGCCAGCAGAGTGCCAAGGGGGCCTAATTGCTCCTCCTAGGCTCTAATATCAAATTGGCCAATCACCTAACACACCGGAGGCCCTACCTTAGCTAGACGAGTGCGCGGGACATGTCGACTCCAAAGAGGACCTCATGTAACTCATAACCAATTGCCCAGCCGGCTAACACTCCGGGGGTCCTGCCCTAGCCAGACGAGTATGCGAGGAATATCAACTCCATAGAGGATCTCAAATACCAAACCAATATGGATCGCCGTCCACCAGCAACCACTCCTTAGAGGATCTCAAATACCAAACCAATATGGATCGCCGTCCACCACCAACCACATCACGACAGAACCCACCTCAAAAAACTTGAAATCTCAGGAAAACACCACGCCTCCGATGAAACATCGGCACCACATAAATGGGGAGAGAAGCCTGAAGATCACAACAATACAAAGCCAAAGCTAGGCTCATACTATCAGAACCAAGTCTGCTATTCCGGTCTACAAGGACCTAGTCTGTCCGAATCGGCATCGGATATATACTAGAGTCAAAGAGATGCATGGGTCTAAGGCAAAAGTAACCTAACCTAGATTAAGGCTAGAAACATGCTCCAACATAAATAAACAACCAACCAGATAAACCACATGCATCAACACACAAACCACCCCCCGATAGCATGATACTGCCCCAAAACAGCCCAAAAATCAAGCCTAAAATAAGATTTTTTAGAAGAACAGAAGGAGTACTAGTACCACACCCCAGATTTATACAAATCATCATGCATTCACACGATCCAGCTCAATCTAAAAGGAAGGGAAGTTGTAACCTACCAGAAGGCCGACTGCACGCGCTCCAAATCACTCCATCAGAGCTTTTCCCTTCAGAACTGCCTCAGACTGCTGCCACGTTATAATAAAATGAATCACAGCATCAGGATAGACGTTTAGACACTAAAATCATCAAAATTAGAGACATACAAATTTTGGAGTCAAATATGGAAAAAGTGGGACCCATTCTAGAAATCTTAGAATTGACTCTGTGAAAAGGTCCTAAACCCTCCCTCGAACCTATGTTCCAAAATAGAACACAATTTGGGTTTCGGAACAACTGACAACACAAGAAAAAAAACATGTAAAATTTTACAAAAAAAGCCTATGGATGCCACTTATGCCTCGAATTCACAGAAATCGGAGCTCCCCCAATGCTATCCAAACCAACACCCACAAAGCCTATGCAATTTCGAACACCTGGGACTTGGAATCACCGAAAACCAACTTAAAATGAAGAAGATATAACTTTTCAAAGTTCCAACAATAATGAGCCCGACTGCCCCTTTATATACTTCTAGTCACACAAACATGCGTGAATGCAGCCAGGGGCCCTCGAACACGGAGGGAAAACAAGAAAACCTCTGTGAACGCGGCCAGGAGCCCGCGAATGTGGAGGGAAAGAATCCCCACCTCCGTGAATGCGGAGAAAAAGATTCCCCAGACCTCCACGAATGCGGAGAAGAAGATTCTCCAGACCTCCGCGAACGTAGAGAAGAAAGACTCAGACCTCCGCAAAAACGGAGCTAGGACCGCGAACGCGGAGAAGAAATGGGTCTGCAACATCAGCTGTTGCACTAGCTGAACTTTGGCTTCCCAAAATCACCAACGGGGTGCCCAGAGTTCGTTCGGAATCTCGTGCTCGCAAACAAGATATGCTACCCTATCAAATTCGACGTTCTGGACTCAATGGCGCAGTCGGTATTTCCATACGAGGTCGTTTAAAAAAAAGTGGGTCTCACACCTAAAGCGCAGTTTTAGTCAAATTCCACCAAGGGCCTCAAAATTAGATCAGAAGCCTCGAGAAACACACGAAGGGTAATTCTAGACCAAACTCGACATTCCAGAACTAAACGCGCTGACAGAATTCTCATCCGAGCGCGTTTACTAAATATGTTTACCAAAGTCAACCTTGAGCTAAATTTCAAAGGCTAAAGAGCCAAATGGACCTAAAGTCACATCGAAAGCCTCGGGACCCAGGCCAACCATGCGTTTAGCCTAATTTGGCCGCTCCAAAGTAGATGAAACCGTCAGAATCTTATTCTTAGGTCGTATACTTGAGGTTATGACCAAAATCAACTTTTCAAGTTACAAAAGCTCCAAAATACAGAAATGGGCATAAAACCCAGACGAACGACTAGGCGACCGAAAAGTCAGTGCCAGCAAGTCATAAACGACTTGGAGTTGCTACAGGAACGCTCTAAACAACGGAAATAAGGCATTAACACACAAACGACCTGGAGGGTCATTACAACATCCACTACTAAAAGAACTTTCGTGGACGCGAAAGTAAGAGTCAAAAAGTACATGAGGGCTCAAATAAGCTAGGGAACTGCTCGTGCATCTCCCAGTTGGTCTCCTAGGTAGCCTCCTTGACTGGATGATTCCTCTAACAGACCTTAACCACAGGAATGGCTCTAGACCTCAGCTGTCTCACATCTCATACAAAAATAGTGAGTGGCTCCTCAATATAGCTCAGGCGATCATCCAACTCAACGGCATCATACTAGAGCACATGAGACTCATCTACAACATACTGGTGCAGCATCAAAACATGGAAAACTAGATGAATGGCTGAGAATGTTGGCGGTAAAGCTAACTCATAGGATACCTCACCAACTGTCCTCAAAATCTCAAAAGGCCCCATATACCTGGGGCTAAGCTTGCCCTGCCTCCCAAATCTCGTCACGCCCTTCAAGGCATCATACTCGGAGGAATACTCTATCACCAATGAAAAATCTCAGTGGCCATCGCCTGCAATCCGCATAACTCTGTTGTCTACTCTAAGCCGTCCTGAGATGATCCTAAATCATCCGAACAAACACCCACAAAGCCTACGCAATTCCGAACACCTGGGACTTGGAATCACCGAAAACCTACTTAAAATGAAGAAGATATAACATTTCAAAGCTTCCAACAACAATGAGCCCAACTGCCCCTTTATATACTGTCAGTCACACAGACCTCCGCGAATGTGGCCAGGGGCCCGCGAACACGGAGGGAAAACAAAAAATCCTCCGTGAACGCGGCCAGGGGCCCGAGAATGCGGTGGGAAAGAATCCCCACCTCCGTGAATGCGGAGGCCTATGCTCGAACGCAGAGAAGAAGATTCCAAGACCTCCCAGACATCCGCAAACACGGAGCAGAAGATATGGGTTGGCCACATCAGTTGTTGCACCAACTGAACTTTGGCTTCCCAAAAAGTCTGACGGGGTGACCAGAATTCATTTGGAACCTCATGCACACAAACGAGATATGCTACCCCATCAAATTCGATGTTCCAGACTCAATGGCACCGTCAGAATTTCCATACGAGGTCATTTCAATAAAAAATAGGTCCCACACCCAAAGCACCATTTTGGCCAAATTCCACCAAAGGCCTCAAAATTAGATCAGAAGCCCCGGAAGTGCACGAAGGGTTATTCTAGACCAAACTCGGCATTCCGGAACTAACCGCATTGGCGGAATTTTCATCCGAGCATGTTTACCAAGAATGATGACAAAAGTCAACCTTGAGCCAAATTTCAAAGGCTAACGCGCTCAATGGCCCTAAAGTTACACCGAAAGCCTCAGGACACGAGCCAACCACGCTTGAATGCCTAATTTGGCCGCTCCAAAGCTAATGGAAATGTCCGAATCTTATTCTGAGATTGTTTGCCTGAGGTTATGATCGAAATCAACTTTTCAAGTTTCAAAAGCTCCAAAATAGGGAAACAGGCATAAAACCCAAATAAACGACCAGGTGACCGAATATTTAGTGCTAGAAGGTCATAAATGATTTGGTGTAACTACAGGAATGCTCTAAATGATGGAAAGAACGAACTAACACAAAAATGACCTAGAGGGTCATTACAATGTTGTAATGACCCTCCAAGTCATTTCCTTTGTTTTCTTATCTTTTCAGCATTTAGAGCTTTACTATAGTGACCCCAAGTCATTTATGACTTTTTGGAACAGACAATTCGGTCACTAAGTTTCGTTTGAGTTTTGTACAAGTTTCCTTGTTTTGGAGCCTTTGAAACTTGAATGGTTGACTTTGGTCAAGAGTTCATGAAAAAGGCATCAGAATGAAATTTTGACGATTTCATCAGCTCTGGAAGGGCCATTTTAGGCTAGGGTCATGGTTGGTTCCGACCACGAGACTTCTAGTGTGAGTTTGTGTCGTTAGGCATTTTATTTGAAGCTTAAGCCAAAGTTAGACTTTGGTCAACATTCTTGGTAAACATGCTCTGATAGGAATTCCGTCAGCGCGGTTAGCTCTAGAATATCGAGTTTGGTCTGAAATGACCTTTCATGCGGTTCTTGAGGCTTCCAGTCTCATTTTGAGCCTTTTTTTGGATTTTAGCTTAAAACAAAACTTGGGTATGGGACCCACCTTTTATTGAAATGACCTCGGATGGAAGTTTCGAGGATTTCGTTTAACGACCAGGTTTGTCTATTTAAATCCAAAAATTTCAGCTTTGGCCCTTATTTTCAAAATGCGATTTCTTGAGCTACAGAGCTCCGATTGAGATACTTTCAGTTGCATTGGATCTGGTTTTTGCTTTGCTATTCGCTGGAGTTTTCAGAAAGTGTCGGGTGTTCTCCGTTCGAGGTATACTCTGCCCCAAAGGGGATGCCAGCTCTCTATTGTTTTCTTTAATTGGTACTTTAATTGCATTTGGTGGTTCAGGCTGTTCCAAGCATGGAATTGATCCCTGTTTAGGGGTACAATCTCAGTATGGCATTTGAGAAATTTTGATAGAGTCAATTTTTGGATTCCCAGTGCGGGTACCACACTCCAATTTTTGACTCGATTTTTGATCCATTTTTGATTGTTGTGAATTTAGTATCTAAACATCTGTAATGACGTTGTGATCGATAATTTGATAGTGTGGCATTGTTTGGAGGCATTTCAAAAGTGGATAGCCTTTGTGTGATGGATTCGAAACGCTCATGATCGGCTTTGAGGTAGACTTTGGTCTACTTTCTTAATTGAGCTTCCTAGATAATGCCTAGTATAGATTTCATGTAATTTTGGATTGTATTTGCCGGATATTTAGCTTTACTTTTGTTCATTCCATCTTTTCTTGACTCCTTATGAGCCTTGGGATTATTGTGGGGGTTGGAATCCTTTGTTTAGGCTTGCAGCTTTGCTTGTGTTGTAGATGATCTTGCTTATCCATATTAGGTTTGATACATTGTGGCCTTAGACTAGGTTTGACCTTAGATGTTTTAGGTTGTGTTTTCCCTGTAGGTCACGTATTGGTCCATTCTCCCTTTGTGGTGCTTAAGACGTTGGTGGCTTATTGTATTCGTGGGTTGGTCCTACTTGTGCTCAGTCATGGACTAGAGCGGTATGATTGCGGTGGGGCAGTGTCCCTTGAGGTGGTCTCCCCTTTATTGATTTGAAAGTTTTTCATTGATCCCTTTGCTATCTCTTCGCTTGTTGTTTAGCGGCAGGACTATTATACCTTTATTGAGCTTGTGATTATATTATTGGGCCCGAGACCGTGTGCGAGGAACAACTGGATCACAGGTTAGTACACTCCGCTTTAGTAGCGTGGTTTGGTAAGTTGCATAATTATTTGACTTTGAGTGCCTTGTTTGAGTGCTGGTGATGACATACATTGCATTGTGTGCTCATTCTCATGGATTTTATGGTACGATCTTGACCTATGCATTGGCATATTTATCATTCATGATGAAATACTATTTTACTCACTTTTATTCTAAACTAGTTTTAACGAGAGCCGTACCACCTAGATCACTACTTACTGATATTTGTGATTACGAAGAGTAAGGGACGTGATCCTTTTTCTACTTGAGATATTAGAGGTATCAGGGATGTGCTCAGTTTTTACTTAACTAGTTGGTGCGTCGACACCCTTTCTTGAATTCTTTTAGTCTTGCTAGCGCTCCGGATTGTAACATCTCGAATTTGAAAAAGTCTAAAAAGGGAAAGCATAAAAGGTTCATGAGCCTCAAATTGGACCTTAGACCCTTCCCGGTACCCTAGACGGTCCGTGAAGGGGACCACAACCCGTTAAGGGCCTCGATTCCAGAAGCTGTCCCATGTAAGGGTCATCTTGACGGTGACCCAGACGGCTTGTGGTGGACTTGAAAGCCTGTCAAGTGTGTCGTACAAGTCACTTAGTTGGTGGGGAGTGACCCAAGGTCACTGGAAAAGGGCCACGGACGTCTAAACGGCCTATGAAGCTTCAACGGACCGTGAAGTCGTCCGTGAAGGAGACTTATCAGGTTTTGAGTTTTGGGCTAACTTCAAATGATCATATCTTTTACAAAAAATTGAATTAGGTCGTCCATGAACTATTAATTAAAGGTCTTTGAGTTTTCTTTTCAACACCACAAAGTTTTCCCCATTTGCTATTCGGAGTAAAATGTTATGCCCGTTTTAGTGAATCACTGTTAGGCTGAGAAATCTTCACGACCCACTTGACGGGCCGTGGTGCTCTAGAAGACCCTTGAAGCCTGTCTTGTAGTCACTTTGGCAGCTTTAAGTCAGGGTTATATTTGTGTTTTCCCCTATGCGTTGGGCACTTAAATTGCGTTGTTTGATGCCTAAACTACGTCATTTTACTCAGTCTAAGCTTAGTAATATAGTCAAAAACTACCTAAACCAAATTAGTTTCCTCTCAAGTCAATTCCAAGCAGAAAAGGAGCATTTCTCAAATTTTCAAGCCTAGGGTTTCCTCCTCCAAGCGTAAACTTCAGTTATCTCACAAGGATTTTCAAGTACCAGGTATATGGGTATTCAATAAGGGTTTTGTTTGCCCTTATGCCCAAAACTTCAGTCCCTTATTCTTGATTATCATGATTTATGAAACTAGGGTTCTTGCCCAACTATGCAGATTCATTATCTCATTAATTCTTGTGATTTCTACTCAAATTCTATACTTGTTTAAATGGGTTGCATGAATTCTTTTGAAAATTTGAAAGGGGAAACTTAGCATGAAATTGTAGTATTTTCACATTAATTGGCTTTTCTCCAGAATGTAGCTTAGGGGGCTAACATTCAGTTTTAAAATAGAATTTAGTCAATTTTTGTCCACAATTTATCTCAGAAATTATCTTCAGATCAGTTTAGTTCTGTTTCATGAATTTTGGACTACAGTTAAAATGAGCTATAGTATTCAGTTTGGGAGTAGTGTTTAGCACCGAGTTGGAGTAGGGTTCAGTGTACCCTCAAGTCCCAAAACTACGTGCCCCCATAGGTTTATAAGTCCCCTCTGTTGGGTATCAGTTTTTGTGATCACGCCACAGTCATGCCTTTATACCCTTGCAAAGTATATTGGGTCCTCTCATGGAACGTATACATCGTAGTCCACGTTTACGTCACGTGGTTTATATCGGTTAATAAAATTTCCCGCATTATTGGCTTCAGTAAGGTACTTCAGGCCCGTAGTTGTGTTTACTCAGTGGTTTTAGTATGTTTTCAGATTACTCTTGCATTCTAGTTTTTATGTACTGTTGTATCTTGGGCCTATCTACTTAAGTTCAGATCAGGTTACACACTTGACCAGTATTTGTTTAGCATGTTTAAATATATTTAGTCAGCTTGCATATCCTTCATGCTCAGTACATTAAATGTACTGATGCATAATTTTGTGCTACATCATTTCATGATGTAGGTTCAGGCGCTCAGCATCCAGACCACGCTTAGCTCGATTTCCAGTTTGTACTTAACAACTTCAGTGGTGAGTCCTCATAGTTTGAGGACATTTCTTTACGCTTTTAGTTTAGTCAGGTTGTTATCAGTCTTTTAATATTTATAGAGTTAGCTGAGGACTTGTCCCAGCAACTCATCAGTATTAGAGGTTTTCAGACATAGAGTCAGTGTTCAGTGTTTTGGGGTTATTTGACATGGACATTCAGATATATTTCTTCTTGGAGTCCTTTTAATTTTGACTCTTTTTACAGTTATATTTCCGCTTATTTAGTTCTATTTTAGTATGTTTGTGTTATGCCAGACTCAGGGTTAGCTTGGGCTCACTCGTGACACTAAGTACCGTGTTGTCCCTAAGGTGTAGCCTCGGGGTGTGATAAGCTTGGTATCAGAGCATCAGGTTTAAGAGTCCTAGGGTATCTAAAAGCCGCACTAAGTAGAGTCTCTTTCATGGTTGTGAAGCGCACCACATCTATGAGGGCGAGGCTACGAAGTGTTTTAAGAAAAACTTCACTTCCTTTACTATCTTTATTGTGTGTTGTATTGTGATTCTATTTCTCCCTTCTAATCCATCATTATACGTTTCAAATCATGCCTTATCATAGAGCTAACGCATGAAATGCTAATGCACGGAATGCTAATGCAGTTCCTTCAGTCCCGAACCATGAGGTTACGAATGCAGAGTTCCATAATGCGATCCAGATGTTGGCGCAGACTGTAGCCAACCAGAACCATCAACAGACCACAATTCCTTCAAATACCACTGGTGGATCAGCCTCAGCTAGGGTTTGACACTTTATTCGTATGAATCCGCTAGAGTTTCTAGGGTCTAAGGTTGGTGAGGACCCACATAACTTCATTGATGAGGTCAAGAGGATTCTTGAGGTAATGCAAGTGACCGGTACTGATAGTGTTAAGCTAGCATCCTACCAACTTAAGGATGTGGCTCATATCTGGTTCACGCAATGGAAAGACAACAGTGGTGCGAATACAACTCTGATGCCATGGGACTATTTTATTGGATCTTTTTTGGACAGGTTCTTCCCAAGAGAGTTGAGGGAGGCTAAGGCCCAGAAATTTATGAACTTGAGGCTAGGTTCGATGTCAGTCAAAGAATATAGGCTAAAATTCACTCAGCTCTCTAGGTATGCTCTACATATGATGGCCGATCCGAGGGCACAAATGAAGAAGTTCTTGTTTGGAGTATCCGATCTGGTAAAGATCGAATGCAGGAATGCTATGCTCTTAGGGGATATGGATATCTCCATACTAATGACCCACTCTCAGTAAGTTGAGGGAGATAAGCTCAAACAAATGGCTAAGGATAACAAAAAGGCTAGAACAGGCAACTATGAATATTCTCAGCAGAGGTCGGGCAGTGGAAGTTGCCCAAAAATTCAGCAGAGGTCTACAGCACCAGCACCTTCATCTGCTAGCGCTCCATCCACAAGCTTTCAACAAAATAAAAAAAGAAGGGCATCCGGCACTAAGTCTCACGAAAGTGCTTAAAGTAACCAGACTTTTTTGTCTTGCCCAAAGTGTGGTATGAACCATCCGAGCGAGTGTCTTGCTGGCAGAGAGGTGTGTTTTGGGTGTGGTCAGTCTAGTCATAGGCTGAAGGTTTGCCCTTCTCCCAGGCAAGGACAAAAAGGTAAAATGGCTCAGTCTACAACTTCAGCAGCACCAGCGGGTCACCCCATTCAGTAGGGTGCCTCATCTGAAACAAGTGGTGGTCAGCGCCAGAACAGGTTGTATGCCCTTCAGGCTCACCAGGACCAGGAAGGTTCTTCTGATGTAGTCACTGGTACGTTACAAGTCTTCCATTTAGATGTGTATGAATTTTTAGATCTAAGGGCAACTCTTTATTTTGTAACTCCTTATATAGCTGTAAACTTCCATATTAGTCCAGAAACTCTCCCAGAACCCTTCTTAGTCTCTACTCTTGTTGGTGACCCAGTTATAGCTAGACGGGTTTACAGAAATTGCCCTGTTACAATTTCTCAAAAAGTCACCTCAACAGACCTTGTAGAGCTAGAAATGATAGACTTTGATATCATCCTAGGAATAGATTGGTTACATTTCTGTTATGCCTCAGTCGATTGTAGAACCAGGATCGTTCGGTTTCAGTTTCCAAATGAGCCAGTCTTAGAGTGGAAGGGTAGTAACTTAGTGCATGCATGTCGATTGATCTCTTACCTTAACACCAGGAAAATGATTTCCAAAGGGTATATCTATCATCTTGTTCGGGTTAAGGACTCAAATTCTGAAACCCAAACTCTCGAGTTAGTTCCATTGGTGAATGAGTTTCCAGAAGTATTTCTAGCAGATCTTCCTGGAGTTCCTCTTGAAAGAGAGATTGACTTTGGAATAGACCTCCTTCCAGATACCCAGCCTATCTCAATTCCTCCTTACAGAATGGCTCCGGCTGAGATTAAGGAACTGAAGGAACAGTTGGAAAACCTTTTAGATAAGGGTTTCCTCAGACCCAGCATCTATCCATGGGGTGCTCCAGTGTTGTTCATGCGTAAGAAAGATGATTCTCTGAAGATGTGTATTGATTATCGTCAGTTGAACAAATTCACAATCAAGAATAAATATCCTATCCCAAGGATTGGTGACTTGTTCGACCAGCTTCAGGGTGCTAGTTACTTTTCTAAGATAGACCTCAGATCCGGCTATCATCAACTCAAAGTCAGAGATAGTGACATCCCAAAGACAACCTTCATGACTCGGTATGGTCACTATGAATTTGTAGTTATTTCTTTTGGACTAACAAATGCTCTTGCAGCTTTCATGAACTTAATGAACAGTGTGTTCAAGCAATATTTGGACTTGTTTGTAATAGTCTTTATTGATGATATCCTCGTTTATTCTCGGAATGAGGAAGCGCATGTGACTTATTTGAGAGTGGTTCTGCAAACCCTCAAAGATCGCCAGCTATTCGCTAAGTTCAGCAAATGTGAATTCTGGTCATAGTCGGTCGCTTTCCTTGGTCATGTGGTATCCAACGAAGGGATCTGAGTGGATTCTCATAAATTTGAGGCAGTAAATCACAGGCCCAGACCCACCTCTCCAACTGATATCAGAAGTTTCTTGGGTTTGGCCGGTTACTACAAGAGTTTTTTTGAATGATTTTCATCCATAGCTGCCCCATTGACCAAGTTGACCCAGAAAAAGGTCAAGTTTCAGTGGTCAAAAGAGTGTGATAAAATATTCTTAGATTTGAAAACCAGGTTGACTACGGCTCCTGTCTTGACTCTACTAGAGGGTTCAGATGATTACGTGGTTTATTGTGATGCATCTAGGGTCGGCCTAGGTTATGTGTTGATGCAGCAGGGTAAGGTCATAGGTTATGCTAACAGACAGCTTAAGGTCCATGAAAAGAACTACCCAACTCAATACCTCGAGCTTGCAGCCGTAGTGTTCACCCTAAAGATTCGGAGACACTACTTGTATGGTGTTCATGTTAATGTGTTTAAAGATCATAGGAGCCTTCAGTATTTGTTCACGCAGAAAGAGTTGAATCTTCATTAGAGAAGATGGCTCAAATTAATCAAAGACTATGACATGAATGTGCTCTACCATCCGGGTAAGGCCAATGTAGTAGCTAACGCCCTCAGCAGACTATCCATGGGTAGTGTTGCATATGTTGAGGAAGAGAAGAAAGAATTAGCCCGAGATGTTCACCGGCTTGCTCGCTTAGGAGTTTGCCTTATGGACACGACAGATGGTGGTGTGATAGTGCAGAATGGATCAGAATCTTCATTGGTAGTGGAGGTTAAGGAGAAACAAGATAGTGATCCTATATTGTTCCTAATATGGGTGAGTTGGGAGAGCAAATCCTTACAGAAACCCATAATTCCATATATTCTATTCATCCGGATGCCACTAAGATGTACCATGATCTATGGGAAGTCTATTGGTGGAACGGCATGAAGAGGGACATCGCAGATTTTCTGGCTAAGTATTCCAACTTTTAGCAAGTTAAAGTAGAACACCACTAACTAGGAGGTGTGACTCATGAGATTAGCATTCCTACTTTGAAGTGGGAAGTAGTAAACATGGATTTCATTACGGGTTTACCTCATACTCGCAGATTGCATGACTCCATTTGGGTCATAGTGGACAGAGTCACTAAGTGAGCTCACTTTTTTGTAGTCAAGACTACAGATTCAGCGGAGAACTACGCTAGACTCTACATCAACGAAATAGTCAAGTTGAATGGTGTTCTTTTGTCTATCATTTCAGATAGATGTCCTCAGTTTACCTCTCATTTTTGGAGATTATTTCAGAAAGGTCTTAGTACTCAAGTAAATCTTAGTACAGTGTTTCATCCACAGACGGATGGTTAGGCGGAGCGTACCATTGAAACCTTAGAGGACATGTTGAGGGCTTGCGTGATCAATTTCAAGGGTAGTTGGGATGATCACTTACCTCTCATAGAGTTCGCCTATAATAAGAGTTTCCATTCCAGTATTCAGATGGGTTCTTATGAGGCACTGTATGGGCGTAGATGTAGGTCTCCGGTTGGTTGGTTTGAAGTAGGTGAAGCAGCCTTGGTTGGGCCAGATTCCGTTCATGAGGTTATGGAGAAAGTTCAGCTCATCCGAGATAGACTAAAGACATCTCAGAGGTGTCAGAAGTCCTATACAGATGAAAGGATGAGGGACTTAGAGTTTGAAATCGATGATTGGGTTTTATAGAAAGTGTCACCCATGAATGGGGTGATGAGATTTAGCAAGAAAGGAAAGCTCAGTCCCAAGTATGTAGGTCCTTACAGAATCTTGAAAAGGGTTGGTAATGTCGCTTATGAGTTAGAGTTGCAAGCAAATCTAGCAGCGGTTCATCCAGTCTTTCAAATTTCCTTGTTGAAGAAGTGTGTGGGTGATCCGGCATTGATAGTACCTTTAGAGTGTGTGGCTATGAAGGATAGCCTCACCTATGAAGAGGTTCTAGTCGATATTCTCAACCATCAGGTTCGTAGGCTGAGGAATAAGGTAGTCACTTCGGTGAAGGTTTTGTGGAGGAGTCAGTCTGTAGAGAGGGCTACTTGGGAAGCAGAAGCAGCCATGAAAGACAAGTATCCTCATCTTTTTCCCTCCGATTCAGTTTCAGCTTGAGGTAATAGTTCCTCTCCAGTCTCTTAGTTTACTCTTATGTAATTCAGCCTCAGTATCTTGTCCCCCTAGTTATCCGTGCATTTTAGCATATTATCCTGCTCACGAAACTCAGTTCAGTTAGATATATATTTCTAGTACTCAGTTGGTAGGGATTGCATCTCTTTCCTTCGAAATGTAGCTTTTCTTACTCTTCATTCGAGGATGAATGATCCTAAGGGGGAGATATTATAGCATCTTGAATTTGAAAAAGCCTAAAAAGGGAAAGGTTCATGAACCCCAAATTGGACCATGGACCCTTCACGACACCCTAGACGGTCTGTGAAGGGGACCACGACCCGTTAAGGGCCTTGTGAACTCATTCCAGAAGCTGCCCAATGTAAGGGTCACCATGACGATCACCCAGACGAGTCGTGGTGGACTTGATAACCTTCCAAGTGGGTCGTACAAGTCACCTAGTTGGTGGGGAGTGACCCAAGGTTACCGAAAAAGGGCCACGAATGTCTAATCGGCCCGTGAATCTTCACACGGACCGTGAAGTCGTCCGTGAAGGAGACTTATCAGGTTTTGAGTTTTGGGCTAACTTCAACTAATCATATCTCTTACCACAAATTGAATTAGGTGGCCCATGACCTCTCAAATTAAAGGTCTTTGAGTCATCTTTCTAATTCCACCAAGTTTGCCCCATTTAAAGTTTGGAGTAAATAGTTATGTCCGTTTTAGTGAAGCATTGTTAGGTTAAGAAATCTTCAAACCCACTTGATAGGCCGTGGTGCTCTAGAGGGCCTGTGAAGCGTGTCTTGAAGTAACTTTGGTAGCTTTAAGTCAAGGTCATATTGGTCTTTTCCCCTATGCGTTGGGCGCTTAAGCTGTGTTGTTTGAAGCCTAAACTACGTCGTTTTACTCAGTCTAAGCCTAGTAATACAGTCAAATACTACCTAAACCAAATCAGTTTCCTCTCAAGTCAATTCCAAGCAGAAAATGAGTGTTTCTCTAATTTCCAAGCCTAGGGTTCTCTCCTCCAAGTGTAAACTTCAGATTTCTCGCAGGGATTTTCAAGTACCAGGTATGTGGGTATTCAGTAAGGGTTTTGTTTGCCCTTATGCCTAAAACTTCAATCCCTTTTTCTTGATTATCATGATTTATCAAACTAGGGTTCTTGCCCAACTATGTAGATTCATTATCCCATTTATTCTTGTGATTTATACTCAAATTCTATACTTGTTTAAATGAGTTGCATGAATTCTTATCCTATTTGTTATTCCAATTATATTCTTTCAGTTTTGCATTGTATTGGGTTACGTCCAAAACTTTATTACTCTTTCTTACGTTAGATTGGCTTTGAGACATGAGATGTAGACTTCCGCTATTTTGCTTAAAAGCTTTGATATGAAATTGTCTTTTGAACTCTTAAATCTCTATGATCTTGTATGTATGTATGTTAAGTGGCTTGTATGAGGCCATTCGGGATCGTGTACACCATGTCACCTCTAGGGGGTACCTTGGGTCGTAACAATTACCCTTTCTTCGCTTCATTATAAGCTTTATGCTTCTTATTATTGACTTTTGCTTGGTAGTCCGTTGCTTATGGCTCCAGGCTAAGGTTTAGGCTTACCTACTAGTGGGGTATAATAGGTTCCATCATGATCTGAGAAATCAGGTCGTGACACCCACCTTGTTGGTAAGTGTTCGATTCTCCACATTGTAATTCCCTCCCCCATTTTCCCTTCACCCACCCCAATATTTTTTAATTATTTTTTAAAATGTAATCGCCTTTTTTTCCCTTGGATGCGAATGTAAGCTCTATATATAAATATATTAATTAATAGAAGTTATGATATATCTACAAAAACATACTATGTGATAAAAAACTATCAACATAAAATTATGCTGGTAGAAATTTTAGGAAATATTAGGGACAAACGTGCAACAAACATTTCCAAAAAATTAGTATATGATAGCATCAATGAATTACTTGACCCTCAGTCTTTTTTGAATATTTATATCTTTCAAATGTTAAGTAAACAAGAAAAAATAATTTTTGATGTAGGGGATACGTTAATTATTTCCAATAGATTTATGTGTGGAACAAATTTCTTGACATAACTAAGAGAGAACAACAAAATGAGAAAAATTTAACCAATGAACAAACGTGGTGATACAATTATAAATTTTTGGAATACAAAAATTAATTAAAAACAATTAAATTAAACCAGAAGACATGAAATTTTTTCCAAAAAATGAATGAATCTTTTACTTTACTTTATTATTTCAAAAGGGATAGTTTATAGGTCTTCTTGATAATTTTCTTTAATATTTAAATTCATATTCAATTTTAGATGCGTTATTATTTCACCCTTAAATGTTCAGAGTGAAAATTTATTCAATACATAAATCAATTTATTTAACTTTTGAAGTGCAAGATATTTTTTTTTGAAACTTTACCAACAACAATATTTGAATAACAACATCAATAAAAGCGCAAATAAATAAATAAATGACAACGAGTAAACATATAAATCTCAATCTTTTAATCACTCTTCAAAGCTCTCCCTCCAACAATTCTCCTAAGGAAAAAGAAGAAGAAGAATCTAGGATTTGAAGATTCAAGTCTCCTAATTCTCCATTGATTTCAAGGTTTTAGCATTAAACTATGATAGCTTACACCTATGGAGTCCTTTCCTCCATAGGGTCCCTAAATTCCCAAATTTTCAAAGTAAGAATTCACCAATTGAAATTAGGGCTTTCTCCAACCACATGGGTTCTTTCAAATTATGATCTAATTGATTGAATTATGTTTAATTATGCATGAATTTAGTTAAATTGTATGTTTTAAGATGAATCCCCATAAACCCATGTGAAATCCATGATTTCTAGATTATGATTTATGATGAGGTTTTGAATTACGAAAAGAGAAAATTTATGAAATTTTGCATGTTCTTCATGAATTGAAATAAATGCTTGAGGATGCTTTGAGAATGAAAGACCAAAGTTGTTGATTGTTATTGTTGGGTTGTGAAAGGATTTCTCACACATTACTTATGATATTAATGGAAAAAGGAGTTTTTCTCATATAAAGGATTCATAAGGGTTGAAAGGTTTTGTCAACTAAACTTGAATCAAGAATTAAGGAGCTATTCTGATGATAGACAAGAGGCGATTACCCATGTTTACTAATGATGAGATAAAGTATGAATTATGATTAAATGGATATTCCGTGGGATTTAAGCTTAGCACCGAGAGGATCTCGAGATGGAAGCTCTCCCGTTAGTAGAGGCCGAGTTTCTAGTAGCAATCTCCTCATTCCTTAACTATGTACCACCATAGGAAGATTTTCATAGATAGACATTAGCTAGTGGATCCACTTAAGCTAGAAGATATGGTTCTTACCTTGGCAAGTAAGGACACCTCTTTTCGGTGTGGGGTAGGCACTGGATTCTATGTTATAGCTCACATGGCCTATGTCGGTTAAGGCTAATTTCCCACATAATGAACTAAGGTTGTTTCCAAAGAAGAAGGTATTTCAACTATGGTTCCTTAAAGATGAATTAATTGCATTGACAATGACCCCTTTTAACTCATGTTTTCGTCATGTTACTTTATGATTTGAATTGGTGATTATATCCTTTTGGCATGATTTTATATCTCTATGCATAGTTATCATACTTGGTACATGTTTGTACTAAGCATACTCTTGCCTACATTGTTTCCCAAATGTAGGGCGTGACGACTCCTCCACATCCATTAGTGACTAGATCTTGTATTAGAAGAACTTTGAAGACTTGGTGAGTCCTCACACTTCGAGGACAAGGCCACATTTATCTTTCTTGTCTTTTACATTTGAACTTGTATGGGTTATGTCCCAACTGTCATTTTATTTTTATATTAGATGGCTTTGAGACTATGTTAGACTTCCGCTATGTTTTTATCAACCCGTGAAATGAAATGGACTTTTAAACTCTTTTATACTATGATCATGTATGATGTATGCTAAGTGGCTTGTATAGGGATTTTCGGGGTCTTGTATGCCATGTCACATCTAGGGGATACTTTAGGTCGTGACACACAACTCCCATCTAAAAAAAGGCACAGGACCACCTTAGAATTGTCGGGGACCCACTCCAGCTCATACTCCATGAGTTGATGTTGAATCACTGGTACGTCCATAATAACCCACATACATGCCATGTCAATCGAGAGGATTACACAAAAATTCAAAAGGGCAAGCTGACCAGAGTAGTCACCTAACTAAGGATCACACTATCAGACCCAAGTCCTCTATATCAGTCTACAAAGAACAAAGCCGTTGTAACACCCCAAAATTTCTAAGCTAATACCCGAACAACTCTACTCTTAAAATCTGAATCTTTCATCGTAAGTATACAATCTTGAAACGGGTGATGCCCTACTTGTTCATGTATATTAAGGTCCTTTACCAAGCGTATCAAGGGTATCAAAAATAATTTAAGGTCATAAGGGACCTCAAATACCAAGCGAAGTTCATGCATTCCTAGAGACTAAGTTTTCACATAACTTCATATAAAGGTTCAATTCAAACGACCATATCTGTCAGCATATAAAGAGTTAGGTGGCCTATGACCTATCAAATTAAAGTTCTAGGAGTATTATTTCCTGCCACTAAGTTTGCCTTACTTCGAGTTTAGAGTAAGAATTTATGGTTATTTTACTGGAATATGTCCGGGTTGAGAAATTTGGCAAGGACATCTGCTCATTTGGTGACTCGCTGAATGGGTTGGTGAATCACCTAATTAGCTCACCAAATTATCCCGAAAACCTTAAGTATCTATCTATTTTGGCGATCTAAAGTGCCATTTGGTGAACCAAGAAATATTTCATTGAGGGGACCTCCATATCACGGATTTGGCCAACGAGATTCATAAAAAGGTCATTTTCTTTTATTTTTATGGCCTTCTTACGTTCCCAGAAGGGTATTCGTGAAATTTTCCCTAAATTAACGTCCCTAATTCCATCTTATAACCTAATATCATCCCTAGAAATATAGGAACTCTAAAAATCAATAATTCTCCTTTTTCCAAAGATCAAGAACTCTGAGAAAGGGATTTCTCCAATTTCCCAAGATCTAAAGGCTCCATGTTCAAGATTCTCTTCAAGATACCTAAGGTTTTCAATCAAAGATTCTTCTCTACACTTTATCTCCCAAGATTATATTCAAGTTTCTCCAAGAAAAATTTTCTTCCAGGTATGTAGGACTTCAATGAGAGTATTCATTTTGCTCTCATGCCTAAAGTATTTTAATTCTCAAGAATTTCACAAGATTATTAGAAGTAAAGCTATGGTTTTATGAAATTATGATCTTTCTTCAATAAGCTATGTTTTCATTATTTCACTTTGGTTTTAAAATGTTATGGTACTGATTTAGCATGGTTTTTTGGCCATTCAAACCCTTATGGCTATTAAGCATGAAAATGTAACACCTAAGAATTTAGAAAGTGTAAGATGGGTTTAACGAGCAGGTCCATATACCTTAGCCCAACTGTGAACCTTTCACGGAGGCCTAAACGACTCGTGGAGAGTCCTAGGGTGGCCATTTAAATGAATTCAATTTTTCCCCTCTGGTTCACGTCCCCCTTCATGGACTGTGAAGGGCTAAACGGTCCATGAAGACTCCCATATAGGTCTCTTATCAGTTTTTTAAGTCAAGGCTATCATTTCCTATGCATCTAGTACGTAAAATATATCTTTTTAACCCCTATTCTAATCCCTATATAAGTATTTTAAGTCCTAAAACTACCCATTCAAAAATCATTCTCCTAAATTCCAAATTCCCTCCAAATTCCCTCCAAATTCCTCTCCCAAAAGGTCTCTCTAAAGCTAAGGAAGAAGAAGCTAGGGTTTCACTTCAAGATCTCCAATTCACCATAGCTTTTGGGCCTTGAGCACTAAGGTATGTTAGTATTCACCAATGGATTCCTTTCCTCCATTGGGTTCCCAAGATCTTCCAATTTTACAAGTTCAAATTCTTAAATTAAAGTTAGGGTTTTCTCTAATCTTCATGGGTTCTTTTCAATTTTGATTCAATTGCCTATTTTCTGTCTTCTAATGCATGAATTGAAGTATTTACATGATTTTTTTGTTGAATTCATATGAACCCATGCATGATTCATGATTTTTTACTATGAACACATGGTAAAGCTTATGAACTATGAACTAAGATTTTTATGAAGATATGCATATTTTTATGAGATTGATGTTTATGACTTGAGGATGCTTGTAGATGAAAGTGTCAATGAAATTGTGAAAGTTTTTTTCACATGTTAATATGATCATGATAGTAAAAGGATTTATCACATAAGTATTCATAAGGTTGAAAGGTTTTCTCACCTAAGTTGAATCAAGATTTAAGGAGCTATCCTAAATTAACTTTTAGCTTTGATTGGTAACCGAACGGTGACTTTCCATTGATAGTAAAATGAATATGATTAATGACTATTCCGTGGGATAGTACTTAGCACCGAGATGATGCTGAGATGGAGGCTCTCCCATTAGTAGAGGGCCGGATCTCTAGTAGCAATCTCCTTGTCCCTAACTACGTGCCCCCGTAGGATGTCTTAGCTAGTGGATCCACGTAAGCTAGAAGTTTAAGTTCGTTTATTTGGGAAGCAATGACATCTCTTTTCATTGTGAGATAGATGATGAGTGGTGAATTTGTACTTATTTAGAGCTCTTTTCTTATGATTTTGTGGCACTCAAATTGGAGAAAGAGGCTAATTATTCTTTGAATTATGTTGTTTTAGGTGTTTTGATGCTGGGAAAGAAAATGTTGATCAAAAGTGGAACCAAAGCTGAAAAAGAGAAAAACCTGGCAGAAAACAAGTCCCAAGTATCGCACCTGCAGAAGACCAGTAGCTTAAGCGAACTAGTCAAAGAAGTCAACTGTCTGCTTAAGCAAGGACGCAGGGTTCGCTTCTCTAAATTAGGAAGCGGAGGTCGCTTAAGCGAACTGAACTTCACTTTTGCGAAGTTTTCTTATGCGAACCTCCTGTCGCTTTTGTGAAGCCTACCTTTTTATATAGATGCAAAATAGGAACTTCTCAAGCCTTGGACCCAAAAATGTAGAAAAGAGGGCGAGGTTGGGACATTAGGATGATCCAAGATTTGTTAGAGAGAGAAGATTTTAGAGAGAAGAAACACTGTTCATAGAGTAGATTTTACATTGTTCTTGATTTTGGGGTTGAGACATTGAAGGTAAGTTACATCACATTTTAGTTGTGGATTTGAAGATTGTGTTCTATTTTAGTAAATCTCTTTTGCTTGTATGAAATTGGGGCTTTTGTGCTAGAAATAGTAAAAGTTATTTGGGTATTTGATTAAATTGCTCTATTGCTTTTGTAATTCCTTGTTTCCATGCTTGATTTCATGAAATAGGTTCAATCTAGTTTTCAGGTTTGAATTTATAGGTTGAGAGTGAACACTCAATCTTAGCTTCTGATATCTGGTAAATGCTCGAAAGAGATTGACTAGAGTGGAGAATTAGATCGATAATTGAATTTTCGCTTTCAATCTTGAATTTGAGATCGAAAGATAAAAGTTTAGGGTTTCATTGTTGGGTGCAAGGATTCTTTTGAAGAGTGGTCTAATTTAAGGTATTGGGTTATTTTGTATTGGTGTGATTGACACCGAAAGGAGATATCACAATAAAACGCTTTGAGATAGAAAAATAATTAGCGTAATTGAAGATGACCTAGCCTACCTATTAGTGATTTATCTTGGATTGAATTTCAATGGATCGTTGAGTATTGATTGGATCTCAAGTTTTTCCAATTCCCATACATCCCTTGCTTGATATTGCCTTGGCCCCCGTTTGTAGTTTTAATTAGAAAATTTGCCTTCTATTTGATAATTTTGTACATTGCTTGTTTAGTTTCAAACTAGTATCTAGTTAACCTTTATTTCTTCAATTGCCATTACATTGTTCTATTTGGGATTCGACCCCGACTCTTAGTTGGGTATTTTTATTGACGATGATCGCTGACTCTTTGAATTTATTATAAAGGGTGATTTGAGCGTTATTAAAAAATGGTTCCGTTGCCGGGAAACAATTAGGCGTATTGAATTGATTTAGAATTTCAAGTTTACTTGTTTCTATCTAAATTGTGAATAGTTGTGTTCAGTTTCTTTTGTTTTGTTTTTATGGATTTTTGTGATCGCTGCATCTTTGGGGATGGTATGCCTTCTACCGACCCATGTCATTGTGTGGCCATGCATAATAAGCTCATGTGATGCAAAGAAACCCTACACCTATCCTCCCTTGCGATGGAAAGTTTTGTAGAAATATATCGATTTCGGTGCTATGACTTGTTCCACTTTGAAATGAGGCTTAATCCTCTTAGGGCTAAGGTGAGAACAACCATGAGGGTGGAAAATCCACATTTTCCAATGGCCGAAAAGAGCGGAGAAGAGTCTCATGATGTACACCTTGCTTGGTGTGATGAGATGAGCCAATTCATGTTCGAAGTTGAACGGTTTGAAATCAAACCAAGCGGAGAGGTGAAAGTGGATATAGGAGATGTCTTGAGCTTGTGTAACCAACCCAAGGCAATAACAGTCTGAGAAGCCGAAATAGCTAGCATGATACTAGAATTGCAAGATTATTAGAAATAAAGCTATGGTTTTATGAAATTATGATCTTTCTTCAATAAGCTATATTTTAATATTTCACTTTGGTTTTAAAACCTTATGGTACTGATTTAGCATGGTTTTTTGGTCATTCAAACTTTTATGGATTTTAAGCATGAATATGTAACACCTAAGAATTTAGAAAGTGTAAGATGGGTTTAACAAGCATGTCCACAGACCCTAGCCCAACTGTGAACATTTAAAGGAGGCTTAAACGACCTGTGAAAGGGATTACCCCCTGTGGAGAGGGCTAGGGTGGCCATTTAAAGGAAGTCAATTTTTGCCCTTCTGGTTCACGACACCCTTCATGGACCGTGAAGGGCTAAATGGTCCGTGAAGGCTCCCATATGTCTCCCATCAGTTTTTTAAGTCTAGGCTATCGTTTCCTGTGCGTCTAGTACCTAAGATATGTATTTTTAACCCCTATTCTAAGCCTATATAAGTATTTTAAGCCATAAACTACCCATTCTAAAATCATTCTACTAAATTAAAAATTCCCTCCAAGTTCCTCGCCCAAAAGTTCTCTCTAAAGATAAGGAAGAAGAAGCTAGGGTTTCACTTCAAGATCTCCAATTCACCATAGCTTTTGGGCCTTGATCATTAAGGTATGTTAGTATTTACCAATGGAGTCCTTTCCTCTATTAGGTTCCCAAGATATTACTATTTTACAAGTTCAAGTTCTCATATTAAAGTTAAGATTTTCTTTAATATTCATGGGTTCTTTTCAATTATGATTCAATTGCCTATTTTCTATCTTCTAATGAATGAATTGAAGTATTTACATGATTTTGAGTTGAATTCATATGAATCCATGCATGATCCATAATTTTTGACTTTTAATACATGATAAAACTTATGATCTATGATTTTTATGAAGATATGCATGTTTTTAAGAGAATGATGTTTATGACTTGAGGATGCTTTTCGATGAAAGTGTCAATGAAATTATTGAAACTTTTCTCACATGTTAATATGATCATGATTTTGAAAGGATTTCTCACATAAGAATTCATAAGGTTGAAAGTTTTTCTCACCTAAGTTGAATCAAGATTTAAGGAGCCATCCTTAATAACTTTAGCTTGGATTGGTAACCTAATGGTGACTTTCCATGAATGATAAAATGAATATGGTTAATTACTATTCCATGGGATTTTACTTAGCACTGAGAGGATATTGGGATGGAGGCTCTCCCGTTAGTAGAGACTGGATCTCTAGTAACAATCTCCTTGTCTCTAACTTTGTGCCCCCGTAGGATGTCTTCGCTAGTGGATCAACGTAAGCTAGAAGTTTAAGTTTGTCGCCTTGGCAAGCAATGGTATCACTTTTCTGTGTTGGATAGATACCGGATTCCATGTTTTAGCTCACATGGTCTATGTTAGTTAATGGTAAACATACCATAATAATGAACTAGGTTACTTCTGAGTATCTCACAAGTGTTTTAAATATGTTAAGCTTGCATTGACTATGATTATGACATGTGTTTTCTAACCCTTTTATTTGATGATTTAGCTTGGTCATTTCACGCCATGATAAGTCCTTTTAGCATGATTTCATACCTTTTATACATTGCTATCATAAGTAGTACATTCTATGTACTAATGTAAACTTGTGCCTACATTGTTTAACTAATGTAGGGTCCGAAGTTCCTACCTCACATACTTGTAGTTAGTTGATCTCATTACCGATTCAAAGATGAAGAGTTGGTGAGTCCTCATGTTTCAGGGACCATGACACTTTTATTTCTATCTTTACTTCAGTTTTCGGACATTTGTACGTGGTGTATGGGTTATGTCTCAACCACTTCTTTTGATGTATTAGATGGCTTGTTGAGACTATGTTAGAGTTCCCCTATGTCAAACTCTTTTGATATGAGAAAGTTTCTTTGAAATCTTTATTTCTATTATCTTGTATGATGTATGCTAAGTGGATTGTGTTGGCCCTTTCGGGGTCCTTTATGCCATCTTATGCCTAAGGTATACTTTGGGTCATGACAAACTTGATATTCAGAGCAGAAGGTTTAGAAAGGTCCTAGGGTGTCTCGCAAGCCATGTCAAGTAGGGTCCTGTTAATGAGTGTGAAGTGTGCCACATTTATGAATAAAAGGCTATAAGATGTTTAGGAAATTCCTTTTCTGTTGTCATTCTAAAGTTGTACGATAGAGTGTATCTCTACATGCCTCTTTCGTAATCCTTACTTTACGTTTTTCAAGATATTGCCCACCGAAGAGAGTATGTTAGAAGGAAAGCAGGTGAGAATGTGGAACAAGAAGCTCCACAAGTTCCAGCCAAATCTTTGGCTTAGGAAATTACTAATGCGGAGTTCTGAGCCGCTTTCCAAGTGTTGGCTCAAGCTATGACAGATCAAGCCTATAGAGAGGCTAATGCTCCTGTGAATCCAAATGTAGGTATGGTGGCGGCAAGGATAAGAGACTTCACAAGGATGAATCCTCTTGATTTTATTATTCTAAGGTTGATCAGGATCCTCAAGAGTTGATTGATAAGGTTTACAAGATAGAGGAAATTATGGGAGTGACTACGGTTGAGAAGGCAGAGTTGGCCTCTTATCAATTTAAGGGCGTTGCTCAAGTTTGGTTTGAACAATGAAAGAGCGAGAGGACTATTGATTTTGGTCCTCTTGATTAGGAGAAGTTTAAGATTGCTTTTCTTTATAGGTTCTTTCCCCTTGAGATGAGGCAGGGAAAAATACTTGAATTCATCAACCTTCATCAAGGAAATATGAGTGTGAAGGAGTATGCTTTAAAGTTCACTCAATTGGCTAGGTATGCACTAACTATAGTTGCAGACCCTCGGGCAAGGAAGAGTAAGTTTGTTTCGGGTGTGTCTAAAATGGTGGTTAAGGAATGTCGTACCACCATGCTCATTAAGGAAATAAACATTTCTTGTTTGATGACTCATTCCCAACAAATAGAAGAGGGGAAGATAAAGGAAATATCTAGGGCGGTAAAGAGAGCAAAGACCGATGATGGTGACTTTTCACATTCGAGATCCGATGGACATGGTCGTTCTAGATTCCAATAAAGTTTCTCTGGTCAAGGTTCCTCTAATGCTCTAGCTCCTAGGTTCAACAAAGATAGGGTGTCTAACCCTATGACTCAAGGAGGAAATGGTGGTGGATCATCTTTGACTAATAACGCTAGTTTTGGAAGGAAGCATGATGGTAAATGCTAGCCGGTATGGATGTTTGCTTTAATTATGGTAAGAGTGGTCACAAGATGAGGGATTGTCCGTCACTTTCTACTAAGGGAAGAGATTCTAGGAAATCTCTTCCGAGTAGTTCGGGTTCAAGTGCTCCAAAGTAAAACTGAATCTATGCCTTCAAACTCGACATGATCAAGTGGGTTCTCCCGATGTGGTTACTGGTATGTTGAGAGTCCTTCATCTTGATGTTTATGGTTTGCTTGATCACGGTGCTAATTTGTCATTTTTGATACCATAAGTGGCTACGAGATTTGATGTTTCTCCAGATGTGTTGTTAGATCCTTTTTCTGTCTATAATCCTATTGGTGAATCAATTGTGGCTAAGAGAGTCGATATAAAGTGTCTCGTCTATTAATCCCATGGAGTCACTTATGTTGTTCTTGTAGAGCTTGATATGTTGGATTTAAAAGTTATTCTTGGTATGGATTGTGTAAAATCTCTGATTCAAAAAGGAAAGAATTTCAGGTTTTCTGGAATTTCTAGTGGCGGCACAAAAAGAGCCACCTACGGCCCGTGGAGTGACTTACGGTCCGTAGGTCAGGCCCATGGATGGCTAGTCCAGGTTTCTTAAAATGTTAAGCCTCAGTATTTTATATGGCTTGCCAGGACGGACCGCTGATCTATGTATGAGCCTTAGGTAGGTCTCGTAGGTGAGACCCACACTTAGTGAAATTTTTAGGGCCAAGAGTTGGATCTACGGTGGCCATGTACGGAGCGTAGGTTGATCCACGGACCGTACATGGGGTCCCGTTGTTGGGGGTCTAAAGTTTGAAAGTCTCTGAATCTATCTATGGTAGAACAGGATTGTCCATAGGTTGACTTACGGACCGTAGGTTCAACCATAGATAGGGGTCCGACAGTTATATTAGAAGGGCTTTTTGATGTTTTCTCTAGGTGTTTAATTCCCAATCTAAGTCGGTTTGGCCTTTAACCTAGACCCATAAAAACCCTTTTAATCCTGAAATCTACCCTTTCCAAATCATTCCCCAAACTCTCCACTCCTAAACATTTCTCTCTCTAGAAAAGCTTGAAGAAGAATAAGAGAAGTTAGGGTTTCAAGAATCAAGCTCCCATTCCTCAAATTGCTTAAGGGATTTGAACCTCAAGGTATGATAGTCTTCATCTATGGAGCCCTTTCCTCCATAGAGTTTCAAAATTTCTCTATTTTACAAGTTAGGAATTCTCCATTGAAGTTAGGATTTTTCGTCTATGCCATGAGTTCTTTTAAATGTTGGTTTAATTGATTTTTTTATAAACTGTGAAGCATGAATTGATATGAATTTCATGAATTAAGATGAATCCTGTGTTTTCCCCAATTTCAAATTTTGGCTTTGTTGATGGGTTGAATTGTGATGAAGATGAATTTTAGGAAATCTATATGAACCCATGCATGATTTATGTTTCCTAAAGCTATGATTTCATGATGAATTATGAATGATCAAAAGATGGGTTTTTATGAAAGTATGCATGTTAAATTATGGAATTTATGATGATTTAAGACTTGCTTTGAGATTTAAGCATAATTGATGATGTTGTTGAGTTGTGAAAGGTTTAAGGAGCTATTCTAATGACGTAAGTTTGGACTTGTCCATGGAATATGAAACGTCAATACTAATGAACTTTAGCTTGAATTGGTAACTATAGTTGTACCTTTCCATGGATAATAAGATGAATAAAAATTATGATTATTTCTTGGATTTATGCTTAGCACCGAGAAGATATTGAGATCGAAGATTTCTCATATGTAGAGGTCAGATTTATAGTAGCAATCTCCTTATCCCTTACCTATGTGCCCACATAGGATGATTGTCTAGATAGACATTAGCTAGTGGATCCACGTAAGCTAGAAGTTTAAGGGTCCTACCTTGGCAAGTAGGATGGCCCTATCAGTGTAGGGAGGATACCAGATTCAATGCTGGTAGGTCACATGGTCTTACAAGTCGGTTAAGTCTACTTCCCACAACAATAAACTAAGGTGCTTTTTTTAAGTCTATTTCACAAGTGATGCAAAGATGTTTAGCTTGCTTTGACCATGGTTTATGACTTATGTTTCTAACCCTTTTCATGTTTAGATTGGTCATTTTATGTCATGAAAATGTACTTTTTTGCATGTTTAAGTGGTTTTGTGCATTGCTATCATACATGGTACTTGATTGTTTTAACGCATACTCTTTCCTACATTGATTTATTGATATAGGGCGTGATGACTCTTCTTTATCCATTCATGGCTGGAGCCTAGTTGAAGGATTCTTGAAGATTGGTGAGTCCTCATGCTTCGAGGAATGAGAATCTTTCAATTCTTTTATGTCTTTCTATTCTAGACTCTTGTATGTGATGTGTGGGTTACGTCCTCGTCACTCTTTGATGTAATATTTGGCTTGAGACTATGTAGGCTTTCATCTCGTTTTATAAAACTCTTATGAATTGAACTTGTTTTTATATATTCTTATTTCCATTATCTTGTCTATGCATGCTAAGTGGCTTGTATGAGACCTTTCGAGATCTTCTATGCCATGTCACGTCTAGGGGTTACCTTGGGTCGCGACAAACTTGATATTCAGATCACAAGATTTTAGAAAGGTCCTAGGAAGTTTCATTAGCCACGTCGAGTAGAGTCTTGTTCATGAGTGTGAAGCACGCCACATTTATGAATGAGAGGCTATAAGATGTTTAGGAAATTCCACTTCTTTCATTACTCTTAAGTCGTGCGATAGAGTGTAACTCTATATGTCTCTCTCCTAATCCCTATCCTATGAGTTTCAGGATATGGCCACTCAAAGAGCTTAAGCTAGGGGAAATGCAAGGGAGAATGTTGAACAAGAATCTCCTCCTCAAGCTCCTCAAGTTCTGGCCGATCCTTTGGCCGAACAAGCGACTATTGCGGAGTTTAGGGCTGCCTTTCAAGTATTGGCTCAAGCCATGATAGCTCAAGCCAATAGGGAGGTTGTGGTCCCCGTGAACCCAAATGTGGGTACGACAGCATCGAGAATGAGGGACTTCACTAGAATGAACCCTCTGGAGTTTCATGGTTCTAAGGTTGAGGAAGATCCTCAAGAGTTCATTGATGTGGTTTACAAGGTGCTAATGATCATGGGTGTGATGTCGGAAGAAAAGGCGGAGTTGGTCGCTTATCAACTTAAGGGTGTGGCTCAAGTGTGGTTTGAGCAATAGGTGAGTGAGAGGGCGGTTGATGCGGGTCCTCTTGATTGGGAGAAGTTCAAGGTTGCTTTCCTTGATAGGTTCTTTCCCCTTGAGATTATGGAGGCAAGGGTGCTTGAGTTCATCAATCTTTGTCAAGGAAGCATGAGTGTGAAAGAGTATGCTTTGAAGTTCACACAATTATCTCGATATGTTCCTACTATGGTTGCCGATCCTAGGGCAAGGATGAGTAAGTTCATTTTGGGAGTGTCTGAAATGGTGGTCAAGGAAAGTCGTACCGCTACGCTTATCCATGATATGGATATTTCTTGTCGCATGGTTTATGTTCAACAAATAGAAGAGGAGAAACTTAAGGAAAGGTCTAGGGAGGCAAAGAGGGCTAACACCGGTGATGGTAATTTCTCACACTCAAGTTCCGATGGACATGGTCGTTCTAAGTTTCGAGAAAGGTTTTTTGGTCAAGGTTCCTCCAATGCTCCTCCTGAGTTCAACAAAGATAGGGTGCCTAACCCTAAGCCTCAACGAGGAAATGGTGGTGGATTCTCATCGGCTAGTTGTGCTAGGTGTGTGAAGAAACATAAGGGAAAGTGCTTAGCTGGTATGGATGGTTGCTTCGGTTGTGGTAAGAGCGGTCATAAGATAAGGGTCTATCCATCTCTCATGGCTAAGGGAAGAGAAGGTACGTAAGCTCCACCTAGTGGTTCGGGTTCAAATGCTCCCAAATAAAATCAATTCTATGCACTTCAAGCTTGCCATGAGAAAGAGGGTTCTCCCGATGTAGTTACCGGTATGTTGAAAGTCTTTCACTTTGACGTTTATGCTTTACTTGATCCCGGTGCTACCTTTTCTTTTGTGACGCCATATGTGGCTATGAGGTTTGATGTTCTTCCGGATGTGTTGTTAGATCCCTTTTGTGTCTTTACCTTTATTGGTGAATCTATTGTGGCTAAGAGAGTCTATAGAAATTTTCCCGTCTCTTTATCCCATAGAGTCACTCATGTTGATCTTGTAGATGTTGATATGTTAGATTTTGATGTTATTCTTGGGATGGATTGGTTGCATTCTTGTTATGCTTCGATTGATTGTAGGACTTGAGTGGTCAAATTCAAATTTCCAAATGAGCCAATTGTAGAGTGGAAGTGGGGAAATTCTACGTGTAAGGGTCAATTTGTGTCATGTCTTGAATCTAGAAAGATGACTCTAAGGGGTGAATATACCATCTTGTTAGGGTGAGGGATGTGGATTCTGAAACCCCTACTCTTGAGTCGGTTCCCATTGTAAATGAGTTTCCAGAAGTGTTTCTCGATGATCTACCAGTGTTCCTCCCGAAAAGGAAATAGACTTTGGTATTGATCTTCTCCCCAATACGCAACCTATTTCTATTTCTCCTTATCAAATGGCTCTGGCAGAACTTAAGGACTTAAAGGAGCAATTGAAAGATTTGTTGGATAAGGGTTTCATCTGACCAAGTGTTTCTCCATGGGGTGCTCCAGTTTTGTTTGTTCGAAAGAAGGATGGTTCACTTCGTATGTGCATTGACTACCGTCAATTGAACAAGGTTACCATTAAGAATAAATATCCTCTTCAAAGGATAGATGACTTGTTTGATCAACTCCATGGAGCAAGTTACTTCTCTAAAATCGATCTTCGTTCGGGTTATCACCAATTGAGGGTGAAAGAAGATGATATTTTGAAAATGGCTTTCCGGACTAGAAATGACCATTATGAATTCCTAGTGATGTCGTTTGGGTTAACGAATTCTCCAGCTGCGTTTATGGATTTGATGAATATGGTGTTTAGACAATATCTTGATATTTTTGTGATTGTGTTCATCGATGATATTTTGATTTACTCAAGGAGTGAGGGTGAGCATGCCGATCATTTGAAGATTGTGTTTCAAGTCCTCAAGGACCAACAATTCTTTGCGAAGTTTAGTAAATGTGAGTTTTGGCTAAGGTCCGTGGCTTTTCTTGGCTATATTGTTTCTGGTAAGGGTATTGAGGTAGATCCTAAGAAGACGGATGCGGTTAAGAATTTGCCTAGACTTCTATCTCCTTTAGATATTTGAAGTTTCTAGGGTTTGGCTAGTTATTATAGGAGGTTTGTTGAAGGGTTCTCTTCGATTGCTTCCCCATTAACGGCTCTGACTCAAAAAAAGGTTAAATTCACATGGTTCGAAGTGTGTGAGAAGAGTTTTCAAGAATTGAAAGACAGGCTTACTCGGCTCCGATATTGACTTTACCGAACGAGTTCGATAGGTTTGTGGTTTATTGTGGTGCTTCAAGGATTGGGTTAGGGTGTGTTCTTATGCAAAATGGAAAAGTCATTTCTTATGCTTCTAGGAACCTCAAGATTCATGAAAAGAATTATCCTACTCATGACTTAGAATTAGTGGCGGTTGTGTTTGCTTTAAAAATTTGGAGGCATTATTTGTATGTTGTGCATGTTGATGTTTTTACCGACCATAAGAGTCTGCAACATGTGTTCAAACAAAAAGATCTAAATCTTCGCTAAAGGAGGTGTCTTGAGTTGTTAATGGATTATGACATGAGTGTCCTCTGTCACCCTTGCAAGGCAAATGTGGTGGCAGATGCTCTTAATCGGTTGTGTATGGGTAGTGTTGCTCACGTTGAGGATGGTAAGAAAGAGTTGGTTCGTGATGTTCATAGATTGGTCCGATTGGGTGTTTTGTTGATTGATTGTAGTGAAGGCGGTGTTATGATTGACAATGGTTCAGGATCGTCCTTTGTGTCCGATGTGAAGACTAAGCAAGATCTTGATCCTAATTTGGTTGAGTTGAAGGAAGCGGAGCTCAAGAAGTCCGTTGAGGATTTCTCCCAAGGGGAAGATGGTGTGCTTCGATATCAAGGCTGTTTATGTGTTCCCGATGTAGATAACCTAAGAGGACAAATTTTGTCGGATGCTCATAGTTCTAGATATTCTATTCACCCGGCAGCTACCAAGATGTACCATGATTTGCAAGTGGTCTATTGGTGGAATGGGATGAAGAAGGATATTGCAGAATTTGTAGCTAAGTGTCCTAATTGTCAACAAGTGAAAGTTGAGCATCAAAAGCCGGGAGGTTTGTCCCAAGATATTAGTATTCCTACTTGGAAGTGGGAAGATTTGAATATGGACTTTATTGTGGGTTTACCATGCACCCGGCGGCAATATGATTCGATTTGGGTTATTGTGAATCGTATGACGAAATCAGCCCATTTCATTCCCGTCAAGGTTTCTTATTCGGTGGAGGATTATGCTAAGTTGTACTTGAGAGAAGTGGTCAGATTGCATGGAGTGCCTTTATCCATTATCTTTGATCGTGGTGCAGAATTTACTTCTAAATTTTGGAAGTCTTTCCAAAAGGGTCTTGGTATTCGCGTTAAGCTTAGCACGACCTTTCATCCTCAAATCGATGGACAAGCGGAACGTACTATCCAAACTTTGGAAGATATGTTGAGAGCTTGTGTAATTGATTTCAAGGGTAATTGGGATGATCATTTGCCTTTGATTGAGTTTGCTTATAATAATAGCTACCATTCTAGTATTGGTATGGCTCCATTTGAGGCTCTTTATGGTAGGAGATGTAGATCTCCTATAGGTTGGTTTGAAGTTGGTGAAGTTGCCTTGATAGGTCCCGAGTTAGTATATGAGGCTATGAAGAAAGTTCGGCTTATTAGAGAGAGGTTGAAAATGGCTCAAAGTTGACAAAAGTCCTTTGCCAATGTTAGAAGGGGAGATTTAGAATTTTATTTTAATGATTGGGTTTACTTGAAACTTTCACACATGAAGGGCGTGATGAGGTTTGGAAGGAAAGGGAAGCTTAGTCCCCGTTATGTAGGCCCATATCAAATTTTGAGACATGTTGGTAAGGTTGCTTATGAACTTGACTTGCCTAATGACTTGGCATCGGTGCATCCGATTTTTCATGTCTCATTGTTGAAGAAATGTGTTGGTCATCCGGCATCTATAGTGCCATTGGAGGATCTTGGAATAAAGGATAGTCTTTCCTATGAAGAAGTTCCGGTTGAAATTTATGACCGGCAAGTCCGAAAGTTAAGAAATAAAGAAGTAGCTTCCGTGAAGGTTCTTTGGAGGAATCAATTAGTTGAGGGAGCTACTCGGGAGGCCGAGGCCGATATGATGTCCCGATACCCTCATCACTTTCCCTCCGACCCTACTCTAGCTTGAGGTATTAAGTTCCTTATGGTTCATCCTATTGGTCCCATGTGTCTTAGTTATTTCTATGATTCCTTGATTATGCATGTTCATGAAGAGTCGAATTTTGAGAAAATGAGTTAACTTGATTGATTTCTTCATGACTATGTGCAATTGAGTATGAGTTGTATGTGGACATGATGATATGATGTTTTGAACATGCTTTAGCTTTCCAGGACGGATTGCTGATCTATGTATGAGGTATAGGTAGGTCTCGTAGGTGAGACCCAAACTTAGTGAAATTTTTAGGGCCAAGAGTTGGATCTACGGTGGCCATGTGCGGAACGTAGGTTAATCTATGGACTGTACATGGGGTTCCGTCATTGGGGGTCCAAAGTTGGAAAGTCTCTAAAACTATCTACGGTAGAATAGGACGGTCCATAGGTTGACTTACGGACCGTAGATAGGAGTGCGACAGTTATATTAGAAGGGCTTTTTGGTCTTTTCCCTAGGTGTTTAATTCCTAATCTAAGTCGGTTTGACCTTTAACCTAGCCCCATATAAACCCTTTTAATCCTAAAATCTACCCTTTCCAAATCATTCCCCAAACTCTCCTCTCCCAAATATTTCTCTCTCTAGAAAAGCTCGAAAAAGAAGAAGAGAAGTTAGGGTTTCAAGAATCAAGCTCCCATTCCTCAAATTGCTTAAGGTCTTTGAACCTCAAGGTATGATAGTCTTCATCTATGGAGCCCTTTCCTCCATAGAGTTCCAAAATTTCTCTATTTTACAAGTTAGGAATCCTCCATTGAAGTTAGAGTTTTTCTAATATGCGATGGGTTCTTTTCAATGTTGATTTAATTGATTGTTTTATGTACTATGAAGAATAACTTGATATGAATTTCATGAATTAAGATGAATCCCCACGAACCCATGTGTTTTCCCCAATTTCAAAAATTTGCTTTGTTGATGGGTTGAATTTTGAAGAAAATGAATTTTACGAAATCTATATGAACCCGTGCATGATTTATGTTTCCTAAAGCTATGGTTTCATGATGAATTATGAATGATCAAAAGATGGGTTTTTATGAAAGTATGCATGTTCATTTATGGAATTTATGATGATTTAAGACTTGCTTTCAAATTTAAGCATAATTGATTATGTTGTTGAGTTGTGAAAGGTTTTCTCAACTAAAGTTGAATCAAAGGTTTAAGGAGCTATTCTAATGATGTAAGCTTGAACTTGTCCATGGAATATGAAACGTCAGTACTAATGAACTTTAGCTTGGATTGGTAACTCTAGTTGTACCTTTCCATGGATAATAAGATGAATAAGAATTATGATTATTCTATGGGATTTATGCGTAGCACAAAGAGTATATTGAGATGGAAGCTCTCCCGTATGCAGAGGCCGGGTTTCTAGTAGCAATCTCCTTATCCCTTACCTATGTGCCCCAATAGGATGATTGTGTAGATAGACGTTAGCTAGTGGATCCACGTAAGCTAGAATTTTAAGGGTCCTACCTTGGCAAAAAGGATGGCCCTATCAGTGTAGGGAGGAAACTGGATTCCATCTTGTTAGTTCACATAGTCTTGCATTTCGGTTAAGGCAACATCCCACAACAATGAACAAAGGTGTTTTTTTAAGTATATTTCACTAGAGATGTAAAGATGTTTAGCTTGCTTTGACCATGGTTTATGACTTATGTTTCTAACCTTTTTCATGCTTCGTCACTGCAAGTCATGAAAATGTCCCCTTTTTGCATGTTTAAGTGGTTTTGTGCATTGCTTTCATACTTGGTAATTGATTGTACTAACATATACTCTTGCCTACAATGATTTATTGATGTAGGGCGTGACAACTCTTCTCCATCTATTCGTGGCTAGATCCTAGTTGAAGGATTCTTGAAGATTGGTGAGTCCTCATGCTTCAAGGACCGAGACTCTTTCATTTATTTTATGTCTTTCTATTCTATTCTCTTGTATGTGATATGTGGGTTACGTCCCCGTCACTCTTTGATATAATAGAAGGCTTGAGACTATGTAGACTTCCGCCTCGTTTTATAAAACTCTTATGACTTGAACTTGTTTTTATATATTCTTAATTTTCATTATCTTGTCTATGCATGCAAAGTGGCTTGTATGAGACCTTTCGGGGTCTTGTACGCCATATCACGTCTAGGGGGTACCTTGGGTCGTGACATATTGACTCTATCTTTTTTATGCTTCTATTGATTGTAGAAGCCGTGTGGTTAAGTTTCAGTTTCCTAATGAGCCCATCCTAAAGTAGAAACGGGGAAATTTTATGCCGAGGGGTCAGCTTGTTTCTTGTCTAAAAATTAGGAAAAGGATTTCTAAATGTTGCATATATCATCTTGTTCGGGTTAGGGATGTAATTCTGAAACCACTATTCTTAATTCAGCCCCCATTGTGAATGAGTTTCTGAAAGTATTTCCCCATGATCTACCTAATGTTCCTCCCAAAAGGGAAATAGACTTTGGAATTCACCTTCTCCCATATACGTAGCCTATCTCTAGTCCTCATTACCGTATGGCTCCAGCAGAACTTACGGAATTAAAGGAGAAATTGAAAGATTTGTTATATAAGGGAGGGTTTCATCCGATCGAGTATCTCTCCATCTGGTGCACCAGTTTTGTTTGTTCGTAAAAAGGATTGTTCACTTCGATGTGTATCAATTGAATAAGGGTACCATTAAGAATAAGTATCCTCTACCAGTATTGATGATTTGTTTGATCAATTCCAAGGAGTGAGTTACTTCTCTAAGATTGACCGTCGGTCGAGTTATCACGAGGGTGAAAGAGAGTGACATTCTGATGATGGCCTTTTCAACTCGGTATAGTCATTATGAGTGTTTGGTGATGTCTTTTGGTTTGACTAATGCTCTGTCCGCATTCATGGAGTTGATGAATAGAGTATTTAGACAAAATTTTAATATGTTTATGGGTGTTTTTATTGATAATATGTTTATTTACTCATGTAGTGAGGATGATCATGTTGAACATTTGAGGATTGTGTTGCAAATTCTCAAGGATCGTGAGTTGTATGATATGTATAACAAGTGTGACTTTTGGTTGAGGTCTATTTCTTTCTTTTGCCGTATTGTGTATGGTGAAGGTATTCAAGTCGATCCTAAGAAAACTGAGGCGGTTAATATTAGCCTAGACCTTTGTTTGCTTAAGATATACAGAGTTTCTTGGGTTTGGCTAGTTATTATAGAAGGTTTGTTGAAGGATTTTCCTCTATATCTTCACCTTTGACAATATTGACTCAAAAGAATGTGAAATTCTTATGGTCGGAAGCTTGTGAGAAGAGTTTATAAGAGTTGAAGGATAGACTCACTTTAGCTCCAAATTTGATACTACCGAAATGATAAGATGGTTTTATGGTGTATTGTGATGCTTCACGGGTTGGTCATGGTTTTGGTTTGATGCGACATGGGAAAGACATTGCTTATGCTTCGAGGAAATTAAAAGTTCATGAAAAGAATTATCCGACTCATGATTTTGAGTTACCGGCGGTGGTGTTTGATCTAATGATTTGAAGAAATTACTTGTATGGTGTGCAGGTACATGTGTTCACGGACCACAAGAGTTTGAAATACATATTCACTCAAAAGGATTTGAATCTTCACCAAAGGAGGTAGCTTGAGTTGCTAAATGATTATGACATGAGTATCCTCTATCACCCCGGTAAGGCGAATGTAGTGAGAATGCTCGTAGTCGACCATCAATGGGTAATGTTGCTCATGTTGAGAACGATAAGAAGGAGTTGGTTTGTGATGTTTATATATTTGCCTGATTAGGTGTTCGCTTACTTGATTATAGTGATGGAGGTGCAGTTGTTAATAATGGTTCGAAATCGTCTTTTGAGTCTAGCTTGGTAGCTAATTCCCCTAAGAGTTTACACGCTGGCTGGGTGGCCCCATTATTGGTTACTTTTGGTTCGAAACTGATGCTCACGGTTTGAGGCCGTAACTTCAAATTCAAGGTTGATGCTCACGATTCGAGTTCGTTACTTTTAATTCAAGGTCAATGCTTACTGTTCAAGGCTATTACTTGGTTTGGAAGTTCAGTGATGGTTCTGCTACTTACCATGCATTCATATGCATCACCAATCACTAGTATACTTGTTTGTTGGTTACACCCTTGGGTTTATGGGGGCCGATTAAGTTATGATTATTGTTTGTACCTTCCGGGCTTATGGGTTCTGGTTAGGTTATTGTTTTTCTATGTTCTCTTTTATTAAATATCTGATAGCGGATAGGCTTTGCCTTTAGAATTGTGGTTGTGAGTCCTCTTGTTCCTGGGTAGTTGACTTGGTATCTTAGTTGCTTGTGAATAGGTTGTTGGCTTGCTTTCAAGTGACGTTCGTGACACAACTTCTTTCCCCTTATATCTTATTTCTATTCTTTATTACCTATATACTTTAGTATCTCATGTTTAGTTACTTGTGCTATGCTTTCCGTATTACTTGTTGTTTATGTTGGTGTTATGTTATGAGGTCAGTTGGCCGATGCCTACTGAGTAGAATCTTTGGTACTCATACTATACTTCTGCTCCTTGCAGATTATGGTTTGAGTTATCACCATTGAATTGGAATCGTGTGGATCATCTTGGAGTCTCGAAGACTAGGGTGAGCTCCTAGCATTTGGATTTGTCGGTTTCCATCCATTTTTTGCTAGGCTTAGTCTTTTTATTGTTTTTAGTGACAGGTTGTACCTGTCTAGTATTTGTAAAAAGCCTTGTACTCATATTTTGACTAGATGCTCAATTACTGACTGATGGCAGGTCTTGATATGGTTCCTTGTGTTGTATTTCTATTGATTACCCTTTCTTTGCTTCATTATAGGATTTATGCTTCTTATTGTTGGCTTCCGCTTGGTAGTCCGTTGCTTATGGCTCTGGGCTAAGGATTAGGTTTACCTACTAGTGGGGTATAATAGGTGTCATCATGACTTGAGAAATCGGGTCGTGACACCCACCTTGTTGGTGAGGGTTCAATTCTCTACATTGTAATCCCCTCCCCCATTTTCCCTTCCCCCACCCAAATATTTTTTAATTATTTTTTAAAACGTAATCTCTTTTTTTCCTTGGATTCGAATGTAAGCTCTATATATAAATATATTAATTAATAGAACTCATGACATATCTACAAAAACATATTATGTGATAAATAACTATTAACATAAAATTATACTTGTAGAAATTTTATGAAATATTAGGGACAAACGTGCAATGCACATTTCCAAAAAATTAGTATATGATAGCACCAATGATTTACTTGACCCTCAGTCTTTTTTGAATATTTATACCTTTCAAATGTTTAGTAAAGTAGAAAAAATAATTTTTGATGTAGGGGATACATTAATTATTTTCAATAGATTTACGTGTGGAACAAATTTCTTGACATAACGAAGAGAGAACAACAAAATGAGAAAAATTTAACCAATGAACAAACATGGTGATAGAATTATAAATTTTTGGATTACAAAAATTAATTATAAACAATTAAATTAAACCAGAAGACATGAAATTTTTTCCAAAAAATTAATGAATATTTTACTTGACCTTATTATTTCAAAATGGATATTTTATAGGTCTTCTTGATAATTTTCTTTAAATTTTAAATTCATATTCAATTTTAGATGTGTCATTATCATCCTAAAATGTTCAGAGTGAAAATTTATTCAATGCATAAATCTATTTGTTTAACTTTTGAAGTGCCAGATATTTGTTTTGGAAACTGTACCAACAACAACATTTGAATAACAACAACAATGAAAGCTCAAATAAATAAATAAATGTCAAACTAGTAAACATGTAAATTGTTCATATATTTAGTAAGTGAGTGAAATAGCAATATTTGAAAATTAATTCATGAAACATGACATACGGACACTTAATAGAAGGACAAAGAAAATGAGATGTGAAGAATCCTATGACATACTTAGAATTGGAAAACAGTTAAAGACACAAATTGTCCCTGGAACAACATGGACATATAAAACAATACTAATATAAAGTCACACACATACACTAGTTCAAAGACTTTATATATTATTGTTGCGATTTGGTTCTTGATCATTAATATTGTTTAGTGATAGGTTATCCAGCAAAGTCACAACATCATCATTATTTCAATTGAATAAGTCAGTCAATGAAGGACATTGTGGAATGTCAGTAGAGTAGTTCTGGTAATCATTCATTTGCATTGATGCACCCATTGTGGGGATCTCTATTGAAGGATCCATTTGTAGTGTCATTGGAGAAGGTATTGTAGAAGACAATGGAGGATCTACAATTGGTGAAGGCATCATAGAAGTCGTTGGTGTTAAAGGTGTGGATTGAGGGACATTTAATGTAGACCCCTCATCACCAACATTCTTTTTCATTTCTTCACGTACTAGATGAAGGTTCTTCTTGATCACGTCACTTAGATCGTTGAGATCATAAGGATGCATGTCAAAAGAAATTGTTTTTCCATTCAATACTTCATGCATCTCATTCGAAATTTCCTTTACCCTATTTTCCTTTCTTACCTTAAGTAGTTTTTTCTTCAACTTCTTGATCCTTTTCTTAGTGAATTCTTCACTTGTCTCCATATTCTTTGATCTCTCCAACGCTGTCAATTCTTTAAACTTTAGAAAGGTGTTGATCGCAGAACCATGATTGGGAAACATCTTAGGTTCATCACTATAAGGACTATAGATGATGGCAGCCATTTCAATGTCACAAAGAGTACTGAGTTCTTGTGCCTTTTTAAATAACCCTATGGTTCTTTTCTTGTATGAAACTTTTCTATCAGTTTCATTTTCAATCAAAGCAAGGATTACTTTGTTTCTCGGCATGGCTAAAGAGGAGAAAAAAGTGGATATATGTGTTTGTTAAAAAATAACTTTGTTGTTTTTGTTGTTGTTCTTGTCTTTGCCTAAGATTAAGCCCTATATTTATGAAAAAAAAATTATTCTGTAAAATTTTGTGTAGTTTGAATTAGAGAATTATTTTTTGTCAACAATAACTATTTTGGAATAAATGTAAATGAGGGTGTATCATCTTGAAATATATGTAGTTTCTGGATCAGGACATATACTGACCAAATTTTTTGAGTCTAACTTTTCTTATTAGGAAAAGAATTAGTGTGGTTTAAAAGTGAATAAGTATTATCCACAAAACATGGTCATAAGTTTATAGAAAATGTGTTTTTCATAGAATTACATTATTATTTTTTCAAAATTTAGAAGAAATTATATGTAGTAAAAACTTTATGTTACTTTCAAATATATTAAAAGCTAAATCCTAGTTAATTGTGTTTTTATTAATATACGATACGCACCAACCTATTTCTTGACCCTTAGTGAAATCATTTTCTAAATTAGTCTTGATTTAAATCTATATGCCATAATTGTAAAAAATACTAATCAAAATAATGTGTTCACATATAGTAGAAAAATAAAAAGAGAAATATTATTCTTTTATAGATATATTATGTCACAAACCAATTTGTCGAGTAAATGATGACATCTACTATAATCCACCAGTACGTAAGCTAAACCCTATCCTAGAACGAGAAGTAATTAGTTTAAAACGAGAAACAAAGTGAAAGCAATAATTAAATATAGAAACAGAAGATAAAGCAGAAGCAAGCCCAAATATATATATAATAAAAGGATCCCTTCCAGAACCTAGAAAACACAAGTATAGAGATGCTAAATAAAAGTGTACAAGTCCCAAAAGTGGACCCAAAATTTATCTCAAAATGCAAAAGACTAGCCAACAAAATACAAATGGAAACAAGTAAATTCCGAAATGTCATGTGCTTACCCTCACCTTCGGATCAGGGAATTATAGTCTCGATATCATTGCTGGTAACTGGTGCTCAGACCTATATCACGAAATAGATGCATAGTGTAGTATGAGTACCCAAACAATAGGTACTCAGTAGGCATCATAGGCCGTCTAAGTAAGAAAAGCAAATGCAATATGAAATGTGAAAAATAAACACATAGAGGTCAAATAACGGGAAACAAAAAGAAATGCACACGAGTGTACTATGAATGGATAAGAAGTCAGTATAACTACTTAAACCTAACTAGACCAAATAAACCCAGGAGGTACACTCATGTGCAAGTTTAAGTAAAATCTGAACGGACCCCCATAAGACCATCGGCTACATGGAATAGCTAAGAACTAATAAGAGAACAAGATGATATTACCATAATTTCCACAACCTCTCCTAGACTACAATCACGGCAAAGGAATCCAACAATCCAACAAAATCACCCAAATAAAACTTGAATTGGATTAAAAGGGACATCAAGATAGAATCTCCAAGTCAGAACTTGAATCGGATCAAAGGGAAATATAAGATAGGACCTCGTTGCCAGAACTCTATTCGGATCCAAGGTTACTTACAATTGTGTCACCTAGATAGAACTTGAATTAGATCAAAGGAAAATATAAGATAGGACCTCCTAGTAAGAATTTGAATTGGATCAAAGGGAATAGGGTCACCCAACTAAGACTTGAAACTTACCAAATGGGTGATACAAGCGGCGACTAAACCCGGCTGAAAGAGATCTACTGGGAGCCTCAAAATAGGAGTAATACTAGGGTAAACGAGCTCAAACCATAGAAAACATAATCCAATGACTCCAAGATCCCTTTACCATCACAACTCACATCCAAACTATGACATAGGACAACCTTATAATCATTAGGGACCCACTCTAGCACATAATCCACAAGTCGATGTCGAATCATCAGTACGCCTATAATAACCCGCGCACATGCCATGTCAATCTAGAGGATTAAAAAAAAATACAAAAGGGCAAGTTGTGCTGAGTAGTCACCTAACTAAGGATAACACTATCAGACCCAAGTCTTCTATATCAATCTATAAGGAACTAAGCCGTTGTAACACCCCAAAATTTCTCAGCTAATACCTGAATCATTCTATAATACCTTACAACTCTACTCTTAAAATCGGAATCGTTCATCGTAAGTATATGAACTTGAAATAGGTGATGCCTTACTTATTACACATGTATATTAAGGTCCTCTACCAAGTGTATCACGGGTATAAAAAGTGATCTAGGGTCAAAAGGGACCTTAAACACCAATCCAAGATCAATTTCTTCCTATAGACTAAGTTTTCACATGACTTCATATAAATGTCCAATTCAAATGACCATATCTCTTAAAATATACATAGTTAGATGGGCTATGACCTATCAAATTAAAGTTCTAGGAGTCTTATTTCCAATACCACCAAGTTTGCCTTACTTCGAGTTTAGAGTAAGAAGTTATGGTCATTTACTGGAATATGTCTGGGTTGAGAAATTCGATAAGGACACCTGCTCATTTGGTGACTTGCCAAATGGGTTGGAAAATCACCAAATAAGCTCACTGAATTGTCCCGAAAATATTAAGTATATATCTATTTTTGCAATCTAAAGTGCCATTTGGTGAACCGCGAAATATTTCGTTTAGGGGACCTCCAGATCACCGATTTAGGCAATGGGATTCATAAAAAGGTCATTTTCTTTTATTTTTATGGCCTTCTTACATTTCCATAAGGGTATTCTTGACCTTTTACCCTAAATTAACTTCTCTAATTCCATAATATAACCTAATATCATAATTATACATATTGAAACTCTAAAATCCGTAATTCTCCTTCTTCCAAAGATCAAGAACTCTAAGAAAGGGATTTATCAAATTTCTAAGGATCTAAAGACTCTATGTTCAAGATTCTCTTCAAGATACCTAAGGTTTTCAATCCAAGACTCTTCTCCACACTTCGTCTTCCAAGATTATATTCAAGTTTCTCCAAGAACATTTTTCTTCCAAGTATGTAAGACTTCAGTGAGGGTATTCATTTCGCTCTTATGCCTAAAGTATTTTGATTCTCAATAATTTCACAAGATTTTTTGGATTAAATCTATGGTTTTATGAAATTATGATCTTTCTTCAATAAGCTATATTTTCATTATTTCACTTTGGTTTTAAAACCTTATGGTACTGATTTAGCATGGTTTTTTGGTCATTCAAACCCTTATGGATTTGAAGCATGAATATGTAACACCTAAGAATTTAGAGAGTGTAAGATAGGTTTAATAGGCATGTGCAAAGACCCTAGCCCAACTGTGAACATTCAAAGGAGGCCTAAACGACCCGTGAAAGGGTTATCACTCGTGGAGAGGGCTAGGGCGGCCATTTAAAGGAAGTCAATTTTTTGCCTCTAGTTCACGACCCCCTTCATGGACCGTGAAGGGATAAACGGTCTGTGAAGGCTCCCATATAGGTCTCCCATCAGCTTTTTAAGTCTAGGCTATTGTTTCCTATGCGTCTAGTACCTAATATATGTCTTTTTAACCCCTATTCTAAGCCCTATATAAGTATTTTCAGCCATAAACTACCTATTCTAAAATCATTCTACTCAATTGCAAATTTCCTCCAAGTTCCTCACCCAAAAGTTTACTCTAAAGATAAGGAAGAAGAAGCTAGGGTTTCACTTCAAGATCTCCAATTCACCATAGCTTTTTGGTCTTGATCACTAAGGTATGTTAGTATTCACCAATGGAGTCCTTTCCTCAATTAGGTTCCCAAGATCTTCCTATTTTACAAGTTCAAGTTCTCAAATTAAAGTTATGGTTTTCTCTAATCTTCATGGGTTCTTTTCCATTATGATTCAATTACCTTTTTCTATCTTCTAATGCATGAATTGAAGTATTTACATGATTTTGAGTTTAATTCATATGAACCGATGCATTATCCATGATTTTTGACTTTGAACGCATGATAAAACTTATGAACTATCATTTTTATGAAGATATGCATGTTTTTATGAGAATGATGATTATGACTTGAGGATGCATTTAGATGAAAGTGTCAATGAAATTGTTAAAGGTTTTCTCATATGTTAATATGATCATGATTGTGAAAGGATTTCTCACGTAAGGATTCATAAAGTTTAATGTTTTTCTCACCTAAGTTGAATCAAGATTTAAGGAGCTATCCTAAATAACTTTAGCTTGAATTGGTAACCTAATGGTGACTTTCCATGGATGATAAAATGAATATGATTAATTACTATTCCATGGGAATTTACTTAGCACCGAGAGGATATTGAGATGGAGGCTCTCCCATTATTAGAGACCGTATCTCTAGTAACAATCTCCTTGTCTCTAACTATGTTCCCCCTTAGGATGTCTTCACTAGTGGATCAACATAAGCAAGAAGTTTAAGTTTGTTGCCATGGAAAGCAATAATATCTCTTTTCGGTGAGGGATAGATATCGGATTCCATGTTTTAGCTCACATGGTCTATGTTGGTTAATGGTAAACATCCCAGAATTATGAACTAGGTTACTTCTGAGTATCTCACAAAGTGTTTAAAATATGTTAAGCTTGCATTGACCATGATTATGACTTGTGTTTTCTAACCCTTTTATTTGATGATTTAGCTTGGTCATTTCATGCCATGAAAAGTCCTTTTAGCATGATTTGATAACTTTTATGCATTGCTATCATAAGTAGTACATTATATGTACTAATGTATACTTGTGCTTACTTTGTTTCACTAATAGAGGTTCGACGCTCCTACCTCACATACTTGTAGCTAGTTGACCTAATTGACGATTCAAAGATGAAGAGTTAGTGAGTCCTCATGTTTCGAAGACCATGTCACTTTTATTGCTCTCTTTACTTCAGTTTTTGGACATTTGTACGTGGTGTATGAGTTACGTCCAAAAAAATTCTTTTGATGTATTAGATGGCTTGTTGAGACTATCTTAGACTTTCCTTTATTCAAACTCTTTTGATATGAGAATGTTTCTTTGAAATATTTATATCTATTATCTTGTATGATATATGCTAAGTTGATTTTGTAGGCCCTTTCGGGGTCCTTTATGAAATGTTATGCCTAAGGTATACTTTTGGTCATGAAAAACTTGGTATTCAGAGCACAAGGTTTAGAAAGGTCCTAGGATGTGTCACAAGCCACGTCAAGTAAACTCTTGTTAATGAGTGTGAAGTGTGCCACATTTATGAATAAAGGGCTATAAGATGTTTAGGAAATTCCTTTTCTATTATCATTCTAAAGTCGTAAGATAGAGTGTAACTCTAAATGTCTCTTTCCTAATCCTTACCTGATGCTTTTTAAGATATTGCTTGTCGAAGAGTGTACGTTAGAAGGAATGCAGGTGAGAATGTGGAACAAGAAGATCCACAAGTTTCAGCCGATTCTTTGGCTTAGCAAATGACTAATGCGGAGTTCTGAGCCGCTTTCCAAGTGTTGGCTCAAGCTATGACAGCTCAAGCCAATAGAGATGCTAATGCTCATGTGAATCCAAATGTGGGTATGACGGCGGCAAGGATAAGTGACTTCACAAGGATGAATCCTCTGAAATTTAATTATTCTAAGGTTGATAAGGATTCTCATGAGTTCATTGATAAGATTTACAAGATAGTGGGAGTTATGGGAGTGACTACAGTTGATAAGGTAGAGTTGGCCGCTTATAAACTTAAGGGTGTTTCTCAAGTTTTGTTTGAACAATGAATGAGCGAGAGGACTATTGATTTTGATCCTCTTGATTGGGAGAAGTTTAAGGTCTCTTTTCTGTATAGGTTCTTTTCCCATGAGATGAGGTAGGGAAAAGTACTTGAATTCTTCAACCTGCATCAAGCAAATATGAGTGTGAAGGAGTATGCTTTGAAGTTCACTCAGTTGGCTAGGTATGCTCTAACTATGGTTGCGGACTCTCAGGAAAGGATGAGTAAATATTTTTCGGGTGTGCCTGAAATGGTGGTTAAGGAATGTCGTACCACCATGCTCATTAAGGAAATAAATATTTCACATTTGATGGCTCATTCCCAACAAATAGAAGGGAGGAAGATAAAGGAAATATCTAGGGAGGTATAGAGGGCAAACACAGGTGATGGTGACTTTTCACATTCGAGATCCGATGGACATGGTCGTTCTAGATTCAAATAAATTTTCTCTGGTCAAGGCTCCTCTAATGCTCTAGCTCCTAGGTTCAACAAATATAGGGTGTCTAAACTTAAGCCTCAAGGAGGAAATGGCCTTGGATCTTCTTCGACTAATAATGCTAGGTGTGGAAGGGAGCATGATGGTAAATGCTTAGCCACTATGGTTGTTTGCTTTAATTATGGAAATAGTGGTCACAAGATGAGGGATTGTACGTCACTTGCTACTAGGGGAAGAGATGCTAGGCAATCTCTTGCGAGTCGTTCGGGTTCAAGTGCTCCAAAGCAAAATCTATTCTACGCCCTTCAAACTCGACATGATCTAGAGGGTTCCCCCAATGTGGTTATTAGCATATTCAGAGTCCTTCATCTTGATTTTTATAGTTTGTTTGATCTCAGTGCCACTTTGTCATTTGTGACGCCATATGTGGATATGAGACTAATTGTGTCTCCAGATGTGTTTTTGGATCCTTTTTCTGTCTCTAATCCTATTGGTGAATCAATTTTGGCTAAGAGAGTCTATAAAAAGTTTCTCATCTCCTAATCCCATAGAGTCACTTATGTTGATCTTGTAGAGCTTGATATGTTGGATTTCAAAGTTATTCTTGGTATGGATTGACTCCATTCTTTTTATGCTTCTATTGATTGTAGAACCCGTGTGGTTAAGTTTTAGTTTCCTAATGTACCCGTCCTAAAGTGGAAAGGGGGAAATTTTATGCGTAAGGGTCAGCTTGTTTCATGTCTAAAAACTAGGAAAATGATTTCTATAGGTTGCATATATCATCTTATTTAGGTTAGGGATGCAGATTCTAAAACCCCCATTCTTGAGTCAGTCCCTATCGTAAATGAGTTTCTGAAAGTGTTTCCCGATGATCTACCTGATGTTCCTCCAAAAAGGGAAATAGACTTTGGAATTCACCTTCTCCCATATACGCAGCCTATCTCTATTCCTCCTTACCATATGGCTCCACCAGAATTTAAGGAGTTAAAGGAGAAATTGAAAGATTTGTTATATAAGGGTTTCATCCGATCGAGTATTTCTCCATGGGGTGCTCCAATTTTGTTTGTTCGTAAAAAGGATGGTTCACTTCGATGTGTATTGATTACCGGCAATTGAATAAGGTTACCATTAAGAATAAGTATCCTCTACAAGTATTGATGATTTGTTTGATAAACTCCAAGGAGTGAGTTACTTCTCTAAGATTGACCTCCGGTCGGGTTATCACCAATTGAGGGTGAAAGAGAGTGACATTCTGAAGATGATTTTCTAAACTCAGTATGGTCATTATGAGTTTTTGGTGATATATTTTTGTTTTACTAATGCTCCGTCCGCATTCATGGATTTGATGAATCGAGTATTTACAGAAAAAATTAATATGTTTGTGGTTGTTTTTATTGATAATATTTTTATTTACTCACGGAGTGAGGATGAACATGTTGAACATTTTAGGATTGTGTTGCATATTTTCAAGGATCGTGAGTTGTATGCTAAGTATAACAAGTGTGACTTTTGGTTGAGGTCTTTTTCTTTGTATGGTCATATTGTCTCCGGTGAAGGTATTCAAGTCGATCCTAAGTAAAGTGAGGCGGTTAAGAATTGGCCTAGACCTTTGCTTGCTTCAGATATATGGAGTTTCTTGGGTTTTGCCGGTTATTATAGAAGGTTTGTTGAAGGATTTTCCTCTATCTCTTCGCCTTTGACAATATTCACTCAAAATAATGTAAAATTCCTATGGTCGAAAGCTTGTGAGAAAAGTTTATAAGAGTTGAAGGGTAGACTCACTTCGGCTCCTATTTTGGTACTACCGGAAGGATCAGATTGTTTTGTGGTGTATTGTGATGCTTCATGGCTTGGTCTTTGTTGTGTTTTGATGCAACATGAGAAATTCACATCTTATGCTTCGAAGCAATTGAAAGTTCATGAAAAGAATTATTCGACTCATGATTTGGAGTTAGCGGCGGTGGTGTTTGCTCTAATTATTTGAAGACATTACTTGTATGGTGTGCAGGTACATGTGTTCATGGACCACAAGAGTTTGAAATTAGTGTTCACTCAAAAGGATTTGAATCTTCACCAAATGAGGAGGCTTGAGTTGCTAAGAGATTATGACACGAGTGTCCTCTATCACCCCGTTAAGGTGAATGTAGTGGCAAATGCTCTTAGTCGACTATCAATGGGTAATGTTTCTTATGTTTAGGTTGATAAGAAGGAGTTGGTTCGTGATTTTTGTAGATTGGCCTGATTAGGTGTTCACTTACTTGATTTTAGTGAAGGAGGAGTAGTCGTTAATAATGATTCAAAATCGTCTTCTGATGCTAGCTTGGTAGCTAATACCCCTGTGAGTTTACAGGCTGGCTGGGTGGCCCCATTATTGGTTACTTTTGGTTAGAGGCTGATGCTCAGGGTTCCAGGCCGTTACTTCCAATTCGAGGCTGATGCTCACGGTTCGACGTCTTAACTTTCAATTCAAGGTTGATGCTTACGATTCAAGGCTGTTACTTGGTTTGGATGGTCAGTGATGGTTCTTTTACTTATTTAGCATTCATATGCTTCACCAATTACTAGAATACTTGTTTATTGGTTACACCCTCCGGTTTATGGTGGCCGATTGAGTTATGATTATTGTTTGTACCATCTGGGCTTATGGGATCTGGTTTGGTTATTGTTTTGATATGTTCTGTTCTCTGTTATTAAATTTCTGATAGCGGATAGGCTTTGCCATTAGAATTGCGGTTGTGAGGCCTCTTGTCCTTGGGTAGTTGACTTGGTTTCTTAGTTGCTTGTGAATAGGTTGTTGGCTAGCTTTCAAGGTACCTTCTTGACACAGCTTCTTTCCCCTTATATCCTATTTCTATTCTTTTTTGCCTATCTACTTTAGTATCTCAGGTTTAGTTACTTTTGCTATGCTTTCCTTCTTACTTGTTGTTTATGTTGGTGTTATGTTTTGAGCTCAGTTGGCCAATGCCTACTAAGTAGCATCTTTGGTACTCATAATATACTTCTGCTCCCAACAGATCTTGGCTTAAGTTATCGCCGTTAATTTGAAATCGTGTGGATCATCTTGGAGTCTCGAAGACTAGGGTGAGTTCCTATCATTTGGATTTGTTGGTTTCCATCCATTTTTGGCTAGGCTTAGTTTTTCTATTGTATTCAATGACATCTTGTACCTATCTAGTATTTATAAAAAGCTTTGTACTCTTATTGTGACTAGATGCTCAATTACTGGCTGATGGAAGGTCTTGAGATGGTTCCTTCTGTTGCATTTTTATTGATTACCCTTTCTTCGCTTCATTATAAGATTTATGCTTCTTATTGTTGGCTTTCGATTGGTAGTCCGTTGCTTATGGCTCTAGGCTAAGGCTGAGGTTTACCTACTAGTGGGGTATAATAGGTGCCATCCTGACTTGAAAAATCCGGTTCTGACACCCACCTTGTTGGTGAGCGTTCGATTGTCCACGTTGTAATCCCCTCCCCCATTTTCCCTGCCCCCACCCAAATATTTTTTAATTATTTTTTAAAACGTAATCTCTTTTTTTCCTTGGATGCGAATGTAAGCTCTATATATAAATATATTAATTAATAGAACTCATGACATATCTACAAAAACATATTATGTGATAAATAGCTATTAACATAAAATTATGCTTATAGAAGTTTTATGAAATATTAGGGACAAACCTGCAATGCACATTTCCAAAAAACTAGTATATGATAGCACCAATGAATAACTTGACCCTCGGTCTATTTTGAATATTTATGTCTTTCAAATGTTCAATTTTAGATGTGTCATTATCATCCTAAAGTGTTCAGAGTAAAAAATTATTCAATGCATAAATCAATTTGTTAAGCTTTAGAACGGCAAGCTATTTTTTTTTAAAACTGTACCAACAACAACAACAATAAAAGCGCAAATAAATAAATAAATGACAAATTAGTAAACATGTAAATTGTTCATAAATTTAATAAGTGAGTGAAATAAAAAACTTTGAAAAATAATTCATGAAACACAACATACTGACACTTAATAGAAGGACAAAGAAAATGAGATGTGGAGAGTCCTATGACATACTTAGATATGCAAAACAGTTAAAGACACAAATTGTCCATGGGACAACATGGATATATAAAACAATACTAATAAAAAGTAACACACACACTAGTCCAAAGATTTAATATATTATTGGTGCGATTTGAATCTTGATCATTAATATTGTTTAGTGATAGGTCATCCAGCAAAGTCACTACATCATCATTATTCCAATTGAATAAGTCAGTCAATGAAAGACTTTGTGGAATGTCAGTAGAGTAGTTCTGGTAATTATTTATTTGCATTGATGCACCCATTGGAGGGATCTCTATTGAAGGATCCATCTGTGGTGTCATTGGAGAAGGCACTGGAGAAGACAATGGAGGATCAATAATTGGTGAAGGCATCATAGAAGTCATTGGTGTTAAAGGTGTCGATTGAGGGACATTTGATGTAGATCCCTCGTCACCAACATTCTTTTTCATTGCATCACGTACTAGATGAAGGTTCTTCTTGATCACGTAACTTAGATCGTTGAGATCGTAAGGATTCATGCCTAAGGAAATAGTTTTCCCATTCAATACTTCATGCATCTATTTTATAATTTCCTTTACCTTATTTTCCTTTCTTACCTTAAGTAGTTTTTTCTTCAACTTCTTGATCCTTTTCTTAGTGAATTCTTCTCTTGTCTCCATGTTTTTTGATCTCTCCAATGCTGTCAATTATTTAAACTTTAGAAGGGTTTTGATCGCAGCTCCATGATTGGGAAACACCTTAGGTTCATCACTATAAGGACTATAGATGATGGCAGCCATTTAAATGTCACAAAGAGTACGGAGTTCTTGTGCCTTTTTAAAGAACCCTATGGTTCTTTTCTTGTATGAAACTTTTCTATCAGTTTCATTTTCAATCAAAGGAAGGATTACTTTGTTTCTCGACATGGCTAAAGAGGAGAAAGAAGAGGATATATGTGTTTGTTAAAAATTTACTTTGTTGTTTTTGTTGTTGTTCTTGTCTTTGCCTAAAATTGAGCACTATATATATGAACAATTTTGATTTTGTAAAATTTTGAGTAGTTTGAATTAGACAATTTTGTATTGTCACCAATAACTATTTCGGAATAAATCAAAATGAGGGTGTATCATCTTGAAATATATGTAGGTTTTGGATCAGGTCATATACTGACCAAATTTTTTGAGTCTAACTTGTCTTATTAGGAAAACAATTAGTGTGGTTTAAAAGTGAATAAGTATTATCCACAAAACATGGTCATAAGTTTATAACAAATTTGTTTTTCATAGAATTACATTATTATTTTTTCCAAATTTAGAAGAAATTATATTTAGTAGAAACTTTACGCTACTTTCAAATATCTTATAAATTAAATCCTACATAATTGTCTTTTTATTAATATATGATACGCACCAACCTATTACTTGACCCTCAGTGAAATCTTTTTCTAAATTAGTTTTGATTTAAATCTATATGCCATAATTGTAAAAAATACTAATCAAAATAATGTGTTCACACGTAATAGAAAAATAAAGAGAGAAATGTTATTCTTTTAAATATATATATTATGTAACAACCCAATTTCTCGAGTAAATGAGGACATCTACTATAACCCACCAGTAGGTAAGCTAACTCGTATCCTGGAACGACAAGTAATGAGTTTAAAAGTAGAAACAAAGTGAAAACAATAATTTAAATATTGAAACAGAAGATAAAGCGGAAGCAAGCCAAAATATATATACAATAAAAGGATCCCTCCCAGAACCTAGAAAACACAAGTACAGAGATGCTAAATAAAAGTGTAAAAGTCCTAAAAGTGGACTCAAAATTTGTTTCAAAATGCAAAAGACTAGCCAACAAAATACAAATGGAGACAACTAAATTAAAAAATGTCATGTGCTTACCCTCACATTCAGATTTGGGAACTGTAGTCTCGATATCATTGCTAGTAACTCGTGCTCGGACCTGTATCATGAAATAAAATACATAGTGTAGTATAATTACCCACACAACAAGTACTCATTAGGCATCATAGGCTGACTAAGTAAGAAAAGTAAAGGCAATATAAAATGTAAAATTTAAACACATAGAGGTCAAAGAACTGGAAGACAAAATATATTCACACGAGTGTACTAAGAACGGATAAGAGGTAAGTATAACTAGTTAAACCTAACTAGACCCCATATGCCCAGAAGGTACACTCGTGTGCAACTTTAAGTAAAACCTGAATGGATCACATAAGCCCGTCAGCTACATGGAACAACAAAGAACTAATAAGAGAACTTGATGATATTACCATAACATCCACAACCTCTCCTAGACTACAATCGCGGCAAAGAAATCCAAGAATCTAACAAAATCACCTAGATAAAACTTGAATCGGATGAAAAGGGACATCAAGATAGAACTTAAATCGGATCAAAGGTAAATATAAGATAGGACCTCAGTGTCAGAACTCTAATTTGATCAAAGGGGACTTACAATAGAGTCACCTAGATAGAACATGAATCAGATCAAAGGAAAATATAAGATAGAACTTCCCAGCCTTAACTTGAACTGGATCAAAGGGAATAGAATCACCCAACCTAGACTACAAACTGTCCAAAGGGGTGACACAAGCGGGGACTGAACCCGGCTGAAATAGATCTACTGGGATCCTCAAAATAGGAACAATAATAGGGTAAACGAGCTCGAACCATAGAAAACATAATCCAATGACTCTAAGATTCCTTTACAATCACAACTCACGCCCAAACTAAGGCAAAGGACCACCTTATGATCGCCAGGGACCCACTCCAGCACATACTCCACAAGTCGATGTCAAATCACCGGAACACCCATAATAACCCGTTTACATGTCATGTCGATCCAGAGGATTAAACAAAAATACAAAAAGGCAAGTTGAGCTGAGTAGTCACCTAACTAAAGATCACACTATCAAACCCAAGTCTTCTATATCAGTCTACAAGGAACTAAGCCGTTCTAACACCCCAAAATTTTTATGCTAATACCTAAATCACTTTGTAACACCTTACAACTCTACTCTTAAAAATATGAATCGTTCATCGTAAGTATATGAACTTGAAATGGGTGATGCCCTACTTAATACTCATGTATATTAAGGTCCTTTACGATGTGTATCAAGGAAACATGAAGTGATCTAGGTTCATAAGGGACCTAAAACACCAATCCAAGATCAATGCATTCCTATAGACTAAGTTTTCACATGACTTCATATAAACGTCTAACTCAAACGACCATATCTATCAACATATAAATAGTTAGGTGGGTTATGACCTATCAAATTAAAGTTCTAGGAGTCTTATTTCAAATATCACCAAGTTTGCCTTACTTCGAGTTTATAGTAAGAAATTCTGTTAATTTTACTGGAATATGACCGGGTTGAGAAATTCGGCAAAGACACCATCTCATTTGGTGACTTGCCAAATGGGTTGGCGAATAACCAAATTACCCGAAAGGGCCTACACAATCCAATTAGCATACATCATACAAGATAATAGAAATAAAGATTTCAAAGAAGATTCTCATATCAAAAGAGTTTGACAAAGGGGAAGTCTAACATAATCTCAACAAGCCATCTAATACATTCATAGAAGTAGTTGGAACATCACCCATACACCACGTACAAATGTCCAAAAACTGAAGTATAGAAAGCAATAAAAGTGTCACGGTCCTCGAAACATGAGGACTCACCAACTCTACATCTTTGAATCGTCAATGAGATCAACTAGCTACAAGTATGTGAGCAAGGAGCGTCGAACCCTACATTAGTGAAACAATATAGGCACAAGTATGCATTAGTACATAGAATGTACTACTTATGATAGCAATGCATAAAAGGTATCAAATCACGCTAAAAGGACTTTTCATGGCATGAAATGACCTAGCTAAATCATCAAGTAAAAAGGTTAGAAAACACAAGTCATAATCATGGTCAATGCAAGCTTAACATATTTAAAAAACTTTGTGAGATACTCAGAAGTAACCTAGTTCATTATTATGGTATGTTTGCCATTAACCAACATAGACCAAGTGAGCTAAAACATGGAATCCGGTATCTATTCCACACTAAAAAGAGATGTCATTGCTTGCCAAGGCAACAAACTTAAATTTCTAGCTTACGTTGATCCACTAGCAAAGACATCCTACGGGGTCACATAGTTAGAGACAAGGAGATTGTTACTAGAGATCCGGTCTCTACTAATGGGAGAGTCTCCATCTCAATATCCTCACGGTGCTAAGTAAAATCCCATGGATTAGTAATTAATCATATTCATTTTTTCATCTATGGAAAGTCACCATTAGATTACCAATCCAAGCTAAAGTTATTGAGGATAGCTCCTTAAATCTTGATTCAACTTAGGTGAGAAAAACTTTCAACCTTATGAATCCTTATGTGAGAAATCCTTTCACAATCATGATCATATTAATATGTGATAAAACCTTGAACAATTTCATTGACACTTTCATCTAAAAGCATCCTCAAGTTATAAACATCATTCTCATAAAAACATGCATAACTTCATAAAAATGATAGTTCATAAGTTTTATCATGTGCTCAAAGTCAAAAATCATAAATCATGCATGGGTTCATATAAATTCAACTCAAAAATCGTGTACATACTTCAATTCATGCATTAGAAGATAGAAAATACGCAATTGAATCATAATTAAAAAGAACCCAAGAAGATTAGTGAAAACCGTAACTTTAATTTGAGAACTTGAACTTGTAAAATAAGAAGATCTTTGGAACCTAATGGAGGAAAGGACTCCATTGGTGAACACTAACATACCTTTGTGATCAAGGCCTAAAAGCTATGGTGAATTGGAGATCTTGAAGTGAAACCCTAGTTTCTTCTTCCTTATCTTTAGAGAGAACTTTTTGGCGAGGAACTTGGAGGGAATTTGGAATTTAGTAGAATGATTTTAGAATGGGTAGTTCATGGCTTAAAATAATTATATAGGCTTAGAATAGGGGTTAAAAAGACACATCTTAGGTACAAGACGCATAAGAAACGATAGCCTAGACTTAAAAAGCTGAAGGGAGAGCTGTATCAGAGCCTTCACAGACCGTTTAGCCCTTCAAAATCCATGAAGGGGCTCGTGAACCAGAGGGGAAAAAAATTGACTTCCTTTAAATGGCCACCCTAGCCCTCTTCACGGGCGATAAACCCTTTCACGAGTCGTTTAGGCCTCCTTTAAATGTTCATAGTTGGGCTAGGGTCTGTGGACATGCCTGTTAAACCCATCTTTAACTTTCTAAATTCTTAGGTGTTACATATTCATTTTTAAAATCCATAAAGGTTTGAATGACCAAAAAACCATGCTGAGTCAGTACCATAAGGTTTTAAAATCAAAGTGAAATAATGAAAATATAGCTTATTGAAGAAATATGATAATTTCATAAAACCATAGCTTTACTTCTAATAATCTTGTGAAATTATTGAGAATCAAAATACATTAGGCATGAAGAGAAGTGAATACTCTCATTGACATCATACATACCTGGAAGAAAAAAGTTCTTGGAGAAACTTGAATATAATCTTGGAAGATGAAGTGTGGAGAAGAGTCTTGGATTGAAAACCTTAGGTATCTTGAAGAGAATCTTGAACATGGAGTCCTTAGATCTTGAGAAATTGGAGAAATTCCTTTCTTGGAGTTCTTGATCTTTCGGAGAAGGAGAATTACAGATTTTTAGAGTTTCAATATGTATAATGATGATATTAGGTTATATGATGGAATTAGAGAAGTTAATTTAGGGTAAAAAGTCAAGAATACCCTTCAGGGAACATAAGAAGGCCATAAAATTCAAAGAAAATGGCCTTTTTATGAATCCCATTGGCTAAATCGGTGATCTGGAGGTCCCCTGAATGAAATATTTAGCGGTTCACCAAATGGCACTTTAGATAGCAAAAATAGATATACACTTAATGTTTTCAGGACAATTTATGTGGAACAAGAAGCTCCACAAGTTCTAGTCGATTGTTTGTCTAAGGAAATGACTAATGCGGAGTTTTGGCCCGCTTTACAAGTGTTGGCTCAAGCTATAACAGCTCAAGCCAGTAGAGAGGCTAATGCTCCCGTGAACCTAAATGTGCGTATGGCGGTGACAAGGATAAGGGACTTCACAAGGATGAATCCTCTGGAATTTCATTATTCTAAGGTTGATGAGGATCCTCAAGAGTTCATTGATAAGGTTTACAAGATAGTGGGAATTAAGGGAGTGACTACAATTGAGAAGGCAGAGTTGGCCGCTTATCAACTTAAGGGTGTTGTCAAGTTTGGTTTGAACAATGAAAAAGCGAGAGGACTATTGATTTTGGTCCTCTTGGGAAAAGTTTAAGGGTTCTTTTCTTTATAGTTTCTTTCCCCTTGAGATTAGGTAGGGAAAAGTACTTGAATTCATCAACCTTCATCAAGGAAATATGAGTGTGAAGGAGAATGCTTTGAAGTTCACTCAATTGGCTAGGTATGCTCTAACTATGGTTGCGGACTCTCGGGCAAGGATGAGTAAGTTTTTTTCGGGTGTGTCTAAAATGTTGGTTAAGGAATGTCGTACCACCATGCTCATTAAGGAAATAAATATTTCTAGTTTGATGAATCATTCCCAACAAAGAGAAGATGGGAAGATAAAGGAAATATCTAGGGAGGTAAAGAGGGCAAAGACCGGTGATGGTGACTTTTCACATTCGACATCCGATGGACATGGTCGTTCTAGATTCCAAGAAAGTTTCTCTGGTCTTGGTTCCTCTAATGCTCTAGCTCCTAGGTTCAACAAATATAGGGTGTCTAAACCTAAGTCTCAAGGAGGAAATGGTGGTGGATCTTCTTTGACTAATAATGCTAGGTGTGGAAGTAAGCATGATGGTAAATGCTTAGCCGGTATGGATGTTTGCTTTAATTATGGTAAGAGTGGTCACAAGATGAGGTATTGTCCTTCACTTGCTACTAAGGGAAGAGATGATATACAATCTTTTCCGAGTCATTCGGGTTCAAGTGCTCGAAAGCAAAACTGATTCTATGCCCTTCAAACTTGACATGATCAAGAGGGTTCTCCCTATGTGTTACTGGTATGTTGAGAGTCCTTAATCTTGATGTTTATGGTTTTCTTGATCCTGGTGCTACTTTTTCATTTGTGATGCCATATGTGGCTATGAGATTTGATGTTTCTCCAGATGTGTTGTTAGACCCGTTTTCTGTCTCTAATCCTATTGGTGAATCATTTGTGGCTAAGAGAGTCTATAGAAAGTGTCTCGTCTCCTAATCCCATAGTGTCACTTATGTTAATTTTTTAGAGCTTGATATGTTGGATTTCAAAGTTATTCTTAGTATGGATTGACTCCATTCTCTTTATGCTTTTATTGATTGTAGAACCCGTGTGGTTAAGTTTTAGTTTCCTAATGAGCCTGTCCTAAAGTGGAAAGGGGGAAATTTTATGCCTAAGGGTCGGCTTGTTTCTTGTCTAAAAACTAGGAAAATGATTTCTGAAGGTTGCATATATCATCTCGTTCGGGGTAGGGATGCAGATTCTGAAACCCCCATTCTTGAGTCAGTCCCTGTTGTAAATGAGTTTCCTAAAGTATTTCCTGATGATCTACCTTATGTTCCTCCCGAAGGGGAAATAGACTTTGGAATTCACCTTCTCCCATATACGCTGCCCATCTCTATCTCTCCATACTATATGGCTCTAGCAAAACTTAAGGAATTACAGGAGAAATTAAAAGATTTGTTATATAAGGGTTTCATTCGATCGAGTATCTCTCCATGGGGTTCTCCGGATTTGTTTGTTCGTAAGAAGGATGGTTCACTTCAATGTGTATTGATTACCGACAATTGAATAAGCTTACCATTAAGAATAAGTATCCTCTACAAGTATTGCTATTTGTTTGATCAACTCCAAGGGGTGAGTTACTTCTCTAAGATTGACCTCCGGTCATGTTATCACCAATTGAGGGTGAAAGTGAGTGAAATTCTAAAGATAGCTTTTTAAACTCGGTATGGTCATTATGAGTTTTTTGTAATGTCTTTCGGTTTGACTAATGCTCTGTCCGCATTCATGGACCTGATGAATAGAATATTTAAGAAAATCTTAATATGTTTATGGTTGTTTTTATTAATAATATTTTGATTTACTCACGGAGTGAGGATGAACATGTTGAACATTTTACGATTGTGTTGCAAATTCTCAAGGATCGTGAGTTTTATGCTAAGTATAACAAGTGTGAATTTTAGTTAAGGTCTATTGCTTTCTTTATCCATATTGTTTCGATGCAGGAATTCAAGTCCATCCTAAGAAAACTGAGGCAGTTAAGAATTGACCTAGACCTTTGTTTTCTTTAGATATACGGAGTTTCTTGAATTTGGATGGATATTATAGAAGGTTTGTTGAAGGATTTTCCTCTATCTCTTCGCGTTTGACAATACTGACTCTAAAGAATGTGAAATTCCTATGGTCGAATGCTTGTGAGAATTGTTAATAAGAGTTGAAGGATAGACTCACTTCGGCTCCTATTTTGATACTACCGGAAGAATCAAATAGTTTTGTGGTGTATTGTGATGCTTCACTGGTTGGTCTTGGTTGTATTTTGATGCAACATGGGAAAGCCATTGCTTATGCTTCGAGGCAATTGAAAGTTCATGAAAAGAATTATTCGACTCATGATTTGGGGTTAGCAGTGGTGGTGTTTTCTCTAATGATTTGAAGACATTACTTGTATGGCGTGCAGGTACATGTGTTCACGGACCAAAAGAGTTTGAAATACGTGTTCACACAAAAGGATTTGAATTTTCACTAGAGGAGGTGGTTAGAGTTGCTAAAAGATTATGAAATGAGTGTCCTCTATCACCTCGCTAAGGCAAATGTAGTGGCGAATGCTCTTAGTCGACTATCAATGAGTAATGTTGCTCATGTTGAGGATGATAAGAAGGATTTGGTTCGTGATGTTTATAGATTGGACTGATTAGGTGTTCGCTAACTTGTTTCTTGTGACGGAGGAGTAGTCGTTAATAATGATTCGAAATCATCTTTTGATGCTTGCTTGGTAGCTAATTCCACTGGGAGTTTACAGGCTGGCTGGGTGGCCCTATTATTGGTTACTTTTTGTTAGAGACTGATGCTCACGGTTCGAGGCAGTTACTTCCAATTCGAGGCTGATGCTCACGGTTCGATGTCTTAACTTTCAATTCAAGGTTGATGCTTACGATTAAAGGCTATTACTTGATTAGGATGGTCAGTGATGGTTCTTTTACTTACTTAGCAATCATATGCATCACCAATCACTAGAATACTTGTTTGTTGGTTACACCCTGCGGTTTATGGGGGCCGATTGAGTTCTGATTATTGTTTGTACCTTCCGGTCTTATGGGGTCCGGTTAGGTTATTGTTTTGCTATGCTCTATTCTCTGTTATTAAATATATGGTAGTGGATAGGCTTAGCCTTTAGAATTGCAGTTGTGAGTCCTCCTGTCCCTGGGTAGTTAACTTGGTATCTTAGTTGGTTGTGAATAGGTTGCTGGCTTGCTTTCAAGGTACGTTCTTGACACAACCTCTTTCCCCTTATATCCTATTTCTATTCTTTATTGCCTATCTAATTTGGTATCCCATGTTTAGTTACTTGTGCTATGCTTTCCTTATTACTTGTTATTTATGTTGGTGTTATGTTTTGAGCTCAGTTGGTCGATGCTTACTGAGTAGCAACTTAGGTACTCATAATATACTTCTTCTCCCTACAAATCTTGGTTTGAGTTATCGCCGTTGATTTTGAATCGTGTGGATCATCTTGGAGTCTCGAAAACAAGGGTGAGCTCTAAGCTTTTGGATTAGTCGGTTTCCAACCATTTATTATTGGTGCGATTTGGATCTTGATCATTAATATTTTTTAGTGATATGTCATTCAGCAAAGTCACTACATCATCATTATTCCAATTGAATAAGTCAGTCAATAAAGGACTTTGTGGAATGTCAATAGAGTAGTTCTGGTAATCATTCATTTTCTTTGACGCACCCATTGGGGGGATCTCTATTGAAGGATCCATTTGTGGTGTCATTGGAGAAGGCAATGGAGAAGACAATGGAGCATCTATAATTGGTGAAGGCATCATAGAAGTCATTGGTGTTAAAGGTGTGGATAGAGGGACATTTGATGTAGACCCCTCGTCACCAGAATTCTTTTTCATTGCTTCACGTACTGGATGGAGGTTCTTCTTTATCAAGTAACTTATATCGTTGGGATCGTATGGATGTATCTCAAAGGAAATAATTTTCCATTCAATATTTTATGCATCTCATTTGTAATTTCCTTTACCCTATTTTTCTTTCTTACCTTAAGTAGTTTTTTCTTCAACTTCTTGATCCTTTTCTTAGTGAATTCTTCTCTTGTCTCCATGTTTTTTTATCTCTCCAATGCTGTCAATTCTTTAAATTTTAGATAGGTGTTGATCACAAAACCATGATTGGGAAACACCTTAGGTTCAACACTATAAGCACTATAGATGATGGCAGCCATTTCAATGTCACAAAGCGTACTGAGTTCTTGTGCCTTTTTCAAGAACCCTATGTTTCTTTTCTTGTGTGAAACTTTTCTATCTGTTTCATTTTCAATCAAAGCAAAGATTACTTTGTTTCTCGGCATGGCTAAAGAGGAGAAAGAAGAGGATATATGTGTTTGTTAAGAAATTACTTTGTTGTTTTTGTTGTTTTTGTTGTTGTTCTATTCTTTGCCTAAGATTGAGCCCTATATATATGAAAATTTTGGATTCTGTAAAATTTTGAGTAGTTTGAATTAGAGAATTCATTATTGTCAACAAGAACTATTTTGGAATAAATCTAAATGAGGGTGTATCATGTTGAAATATATGTAGTTTTTGGATCATGTCATATACTGACAAAATTTTTTGAGTCTAACTTTTCTTACTAGGAAAACAATTAGTGTAGTTTAAAAGTGAATAAGTATTATCCACAAAACATGGTCATATGTTTATAGCAAATGCGTTTTTCATAGAATTACATTATTATTTTAGCCAAATTTAGAAGAAATTATATTTAGTTGAAACTTTATGCTACTTTCAAATATCTTAAAAACTAAATCCTACTTAATTGTCTTTTTATTAATATATGATACGCACCAACCTATTACTTGACCCTCAAGTGAAATATTTTTCTAAATTAGTTTTGATTTAAATCTATATGCCATAATTGTAAACAATACTAATCAAAATAATGTGTTCGCACATAATAGAAAAATAAAAAGAGACATGTTATTCGTTTAAATATATATTATGTCACAACCCAATATCTTGAGTAAATGATGACATCTACTATAACCCAGCAGTAGGTAAGCTAACCCTTATATACAATAAAAGGATCCCTCCCAGAACCTTGAAAACACAAGTACAGAGATGCTAAATAAAAGTGTACAAGTCACAAAAGTGGACCAAAAATTTGTCTCAAAATGCAAAAGACTAGCCAACAAAATACTAATGGAGACAACTAAATTCCAAAAAGTCATGTGCTTACCCTCACCTTCGGATATGGGAACTGTAGTCTCCATATCATTGTTGGTAACTGGTGCTCGGACCTGTACCGCGAAACAGATGCATAGTGTAGTATGATTACCCAAATAACAGGTACTCACTAGGTATCAGAGACCGACTAAGTAAGAAAAGTAAAGGCAATATGAAATGTTAAAATTAAACACATAGAGGTCAAAGAACGGGAAACAAAAAGAAGTGCACACGAGTGTACTAAGAACGGATAAGAAGTATGTATAACTAGTTAAACCTAACAAGACTCCACAAACCTAGTAGGTACACTCGTGTGCAAGTTAAAGTAAAACATGAACGGACCCCCATAAGCCCGTCAGCTACATAGAATATCTAAGAACTAATAAGAGAACTTTATTATATTACCATAATTTCCACAACCTCTCCTAGACTACAATCGCGGTAAAGGAATCCAAGAATCCAACAAAATCATCCAGATAAAACTTGAATCGGATCAAAAGGGTCATCAAGATAGAATCTCCAAGTCAGAACTTGAATCGGATCAAAGGGAAATATAAGATAGGACCTCACTGTCAGAACACAAATCGGATCGAACGGGACTTACAATAGAGTCACCTAGATAGAACTTGAATAAGATCAAAGGAAAATATAAGATAGGACCTCCCAGTCAGAACTGGAATTGGATCAAAGGGATTAGAATCACCCAACCAAGACTTGAAACTGACCAAAGGATTGATACAAGCGGGGATTGAACTCGGCTGAAAGAGATCTACTTGGAGCCTCAAAATAGGAGCAATAATAGGGTAAACGAGCTCGAATCATAGAAAACATAATCCAATGACTCCAAGATCCCTTTATCATCACAACTCACATCCAAACTAAGGCAAAGGAACACCTTATAATCATCAAGGACCCATTCCAACACATACTCCACAAATGGTTGTCGAATCACCGTACACCCATAATAACCCTGTCAGTCCAGAGGATTAAACAAAAATACAAAAGGGCAAGATGAGTTGAGTAGTCACTTAACTAAGGATCACACTATGAGACCCAAGTCTTCTATATCAGTCTATAAGGAACTAAGACGTTGTAACACCCCAAAATTTCAAAGCTAATACCTGAATCATTTTGTAACGCCATACAACTCTACTCTTAAAATCTTAATCGTTCATCGTAAGTATATGAACTTGAAATGGGTGATGCCCTACCTATTACTCATGTATATTAAGGTCCTTTTCCAAGTGTATCAAGGTTGTAGAAAGTGATCTAGGGTCATAAAGGACCTTAAACACCAATCCAAGATCAATGCGTTCCTATAGACTAACTTTTCACATCACTTCATATAAACGTCCAATTCAAACGACCATGTCACTCAACATATAAATAGTTAGGTGGGCTATGACCTATCAAATCAAAGTTCTAGGAGTCTTATTTCCAATACCACCAAGTTTGCCTTACTTCGAGTTTAGAGTAAGAATTTATGGTCATTTACTGGAATATGTCTGGGTTGAGAAATTCGACAAGGACACCTGCTAATTTGGTGACTTGCCGAAGGGGTAGGCGAATCACCAAATTAGCTTATTGAATTGTCTCGAAACATTAAGTATATATCTATTTTGGCGATCTAAAGTGCCATTTGGTGAACCGCCAAATATTTCATTCAGGGGACCTCCAGATCACCGATTTAGCCAATGGGATTCATTAAAATGTCATTTTCTTTGATTTTTATGTCCTTCTTACGTTCCCAGAAGGGTATTCTTGACCTTTTACCCTAAATTAACTTCTCTAATTCCATCATATAACCTAATATCATCATTATACATATTGAAAATCGAAAAATCCGTAATTCTCCTTCTTCGAAAGATTAAGAGCTTCAAGAAAGGGATTTCTCCAATTTCTCAAGATCTAAAGGCTCCATGTTCAAGATTCTCTTCAAGATACCTAAGGTTTTCAATCTAAGACTCTTCTCCACACTTCATCTTTCAAGATTATATTCAAGTTTCTCCAAGAATATTTTTCTTCTAGGTATGTAAGACTTCAATGAGAGTATTCATTTCGCTCTCATGCCTAAAGTATTTTGGTTCTCAATAATTTCACAAGATTATTAGGAGTAAAGCTATGGTTTTATGAAATTATGATCTTTCTTCAATAAGCTATATTTTCATTATTTTACTTAGGTTTTAAAACCTTGTGGTACTGCTTTAGCATGGTTTTTTGGTCATTCAAACCCTTATGGATTTTAAGTATGAATATGTAACACCTAAGAATTTAGAAAGTGTAAGATGGGTTTAACAGGCATGTCCACAAACCCTATCCCAACAGTGAACATTTAAAGGAGGACTAAATGACCCGTGAAAGGGCTTATCCCCCGTGGAGAGGGAAAGGGTGGCCATTTAAAGGAAGTCAATTTTTTGCCCCTCTGGTTCACGAGCCCCATTCATGGATTGTGAAGGGCTAAACAGTCTGTGAAGGCTCCCATATTGCTCTCCCTTCAGCTTTTTAAGTCTAGGCTATCGTTTCTTATGCGTCTAGTACCTAAGATATGTCTTTTTAACCCCTATTCTATGCCCTATATAAAAATTTTAAGCCATAAATTACCCATTCTAGAATCATTCTACTAAATTCATATTTCCCTCTAAGTTCCTCGCCCAAAAGTTCTCTCTAAAGATAAGGAAGAAGAAGCTAGGGTTTCACTTCAAGATCTCCAATTCACCATAGCTTATGGGCCTTGATCAGTAAGGTATGTTAGTATTCAGCAATGGAGTCCTTTCCTCCATTAGGTTCCCATGATCTTCCTATTTTACAAGTTCAAGTTCTCAAATTAAAGTTAGGGTTTTCTCTAATCTTCATGGGTTCTTTTCAATTATTATTCAATGACCTATTTTCTATCTTCTAACGCATGAATTGAAGTATTTACATGATTTTGAATTGAATTCATATGAACCCATGCATGATCCATGATTTTTGACTTTCAACACATGATAAAACTTATGAACTACCATTTTTATGAAGATATGCATGTTTTTATGAGAGTGATGTTTATGACTTGAGGATGCTTTTAGATGAAAGTGTCAATGAAATTGTTGAAGATTTTCTCACATGTTAATATGATCATGATTGTGAAAAGATTTCTCACATAAGGATTCATAAGGTTGAAAGTTTTTCTCACCTAAGTTGAATCAAGATTTAAGGAACTATCCTAAATAACTTTAGCTTTGATTGGTAACCTAATGGTGATTTTCCATGGATTATAAAATGAATATGATTAATTAGTATTAGTATATCATGGAAATTTAATTAGCACTGAGAGGATATTGAGATTGGAGGCTCTCCCGTTAGTAGAGATCGGATCTCTAGTAACAATCTCCTTGTCTCTAATTATGTGCCCCCTAGCATATCTTCGCTAGTGGATCAACGTAAGCTAAAAGTTTAAGTTTGTTGCCTTGGCAAGCAATGAAATCTTTTTTCGGTGTGGGATAGATATCGGATCCCATGTTTTAGCTCACATGGTCTATGTTGGTTAATGGCAAACATCCAATAATAATGAACTAGGTTACTTCAAAGTATCTAACAAAGTGTTTTTGTAATACCCCAAGCTTCTAAAGAATTTTAATTGCAGAATTTAACTGAAGTAAGTGATCTACGGAGGCCATCTACGGGCCATAAATGGAATGACGGGCCGTAGGTGGTGACCGTTGATGGGACTGTAAACCTTCAGGATTTCCAAGTTCTTGAACTTTGACTTACGGAGTAGCAAGACGGGTCGTAGATCGATTGACGGTCCCTAGAAAAGACTCGTAGGTGTCCCCCAGACCTAGTTTTAATTTCTGACTAAGAAGTCTGACCTACGATGTACGGTCCGTCAGTAGACCTACGAGTCGTACATTGATGTCGTCGTTGCAGGTCCCCTAAATTTTAGTTTCTGAATCTTTTGACGGAAGGACAGTATGGTTCGTCGTCTGACCTACGGACCGTAGATCCCCTCCGTCGATTGGCCCCCGACAGTTTTTAATTAAGGGCTTTTTGGTTTTTTCCCTAAATGTTTACCTATGAAGCTAACTCGGTTATACCCTTAATCTAAGACCTATAAATACTTTATAAGCCTAATTCCTCTCATTCTAATTCATTCCTAAACTCTCATCTCTAAAATATTTCTATCTCTAAAAGAACTCTCTCAATTCTCAAGGAAGAAGAAGAAGTTAGGATCCTCCATTGAAGACCATCAATCTTCTCCAATTTTCATGTGGATTTCAGTGAGGTATGATAGTGTTCACAATTAGGATTCCTTTCCTCCAACGGGCCCTTCCTCTTCTTTATGATTTTCAAAGGTTTACTCTAACCCAATTAAATTAGGGTTTTGATCAATCATTGTGGGTTCTTCAATTATGATTTCAATTGTTGATTTTATGATTCCTAGTGCATGATCTAGCGTGATAAAGTAACTTAGTGCACGAATTAGCGTGAATTACATGATTTGATTTAAAGATTGCATGCACCCCATGTTCCCAAGCTAATTCTCCACAATTTGATAATATATGCTTTGATTGTTGGGTTGAGGTATGATTTAATGAAGTTTATGAATTCTCTATGAGATCAAGCATGAATTATGAATGAACTGAGGATAATCTTATGAATTTAGCATGATCAAGTCAAAAGTATGATTTTCATCTATTATGTGAGTTCCTTCAAGTATGGGTAAATTGTCCTAATTATGGCTTTCTAAGCATGAGCTGGCATTGAATTGCATGATATGAGTTGAACTTGCATGAACCCATATGAACTCTATGAACTATGAAATATGAGCATGATGAAGTAAGGGTGCTTTGAGAGCAAAGTACCAAAGTTATGTTATGATGATGCTATGGTTGAGTTGTGAAAGGTTTTCTCACTTAATACTCCCAATATGACTTAAAAGATCAAGAGGCGATTACACATGTTCTTAAGGAGCTATTCTAAAGACGTAAGCTTGGACAAGGTCCATGGAAAATGAAACATCTATAAGCCTGATTTTATCTTGAATTGGTAACCCTGGTTGTACCTTTTCATGTTTAATGATATAATATGTTAATGATTAATCCGTGGGAATTATGCTTAGCACCGAGTGGATATTGAGATGGAAGCCCTCCCGTTAGTAGAACCCAGGTCTTCTAGTGAAAGCTCACCCGTTAGTTGAGGCCAGGTTTACTAGATGGAGCTCTCCCGTCAGTTGAGGCCGAGTCTCCTAAAGCAATCTCTATCCCATAAACTATGTTGCCACCATAGGATGGTTTCTTTAAGTAGACATTAGTTAGTGGATCCACATAAGCTAAGAATTTCATGGTCTTACCTTGGCAAGTAGGACACGTCTTTTCGGTGTGGGGTAGACACCGGATTCCATGTTGATAGCTCACATTGTCTTACATGTCGGTTAAGGCTTTTCAGCACAAGTTAATGAACAAGTGTTCTCATTATGATATAAAGACAAGAAAGATGATTTAGCTTGCTTTGTCCTTGATATATGCTTTATGTTTCATGTTTCTCATGTTTATCATGTTTTAAGTTTGGCCATTACACGTCATGATTATATTTCACTCTAGCATGATTTACGTGTTTATGTGCATTTGCTATCATACTTAGTACTTAAATGTTCTAACGCATACTTTTGCCTACATTAACTTCTTTGGTGTAGGACGTGGCGATTCACCTTCCACTCGTGGCTAGAGTTTGATTAGAGAGTTGATAGAAGACTTGGTGAGTCCTCATCCATCCGAGGCCATAGCCTAGCTCTTATTTCTTTTTCATGTATTTCTTTTTAGTTTTTGAATTGTATTGGGTTACGTCCCAAACCTTGTTCTTTATATTAGATTGGCTTTGAGACATGAGATGTAGACTTCCGCTGTTTCTTTTAAAAGCTTTAAAATGAAATTCTCTTTGGAACTTTTATTCTCTATTATCTTGTATGTAAGGTATGCTAAGGGCTTGTATGAGGCCTCTCGGGGTCTGGTACGCCATGTCATATCTTGTGGGTACCTTGGGTCATGACAGTTTTAAATATGTTAAGCTTGCATTGACCATGATTATGACCTGTGTTTTCTAACCCTTTTATTTGATTATTTAGATTGGTCGTTTCATGCCATAAAGAGTCCTTTTAGCATGATTTCATACCTTTTATACATTGCTATCATAAGTAGTACATTATATGTACTAATGCATACTTGTGCCTACATTGTTTCACTAATGTAGGGTCTGATGCTCCTACCTCACATATTTGTAGCTAGTTGATCTCATCGACGATTCAAAGATGAAGAGTTGGTGAGTCCTCATGTTTTGAGGACCATGACACTATTATTGCTTTCTTTACTTTAGTTTTCAGACATTTGTACTTGTTGTATGGGTTACATCCCAACCACTTCTTTTGATGTATTAGATGGCTTGTTGAGACTACGTTAGACTTCCCTTTATCAAACTCTTTTGATATGAGAATGATTTTTTGAAATCTCTTTTTCTATTATCTTTTATGATGTGTGCTACGTGGATTGTGTAGGCCCTTTCGGGGTTCTTTATGCCATGTTATGCCTAAGGTATACTTTGAGTCATGACAAACTTGGTATTTAGAGCACAAGGTTTAGAAAGGTTCTATGATGTGTCACAGGCCTTGTTAAGTAGAGTCTTCTTAATGAGTGTGAAGTGCGCCACATTTATGAATAAAAGGCTATAAGATGTTTAGGAAATTCCTTTTCTGTTATCATTTTAAAGTTGTGCGATAGAGTGTAACTCTAAATGTCTCTTTCCTAATCCTTACCTGATGCTTTTCCAGATATTACCCGTCGAAGAGCGTACGTTAGAAGGAATGCAGGTGTGAATGTGGAACAAGAAGCTCCACAAGTTCCAGCCAATTCTTTGGTGAGGAAATGACTAATGCAGAGTTCTGAGCCGCTTTCCAAGTGTTGGCTCAAGCTATGACAGCTCAAGCCAATAGAGAGGCTAATGCTCCCATGAACCCAAATGTAGGTATGGCGGCGGCAAGGATAAGGGACTTTACAAGGATGAATCCTCTGAAATTTCATTATTCTAAGGTAGATGAGGATTCTCAAGAGTTCATTGATAACGTTTACAAGATAGTGGGAATTATGGAAGTGACTACGATTGAGAAGGCAGAGTTGGCCGCTTATGAAATTAAGGGTGTTGCTCAAGTTTTGTTTGAACAATGAAAGAGCGAGAGGACTATTGATTTTTGTCCTCTTGGGAGAAGTTTAAGGTTGCTTTTCTTTATAAGTTCTTTCCCCTTGAGATGAGGTAGGGAAAGTACTTGAATTCATCAACCTTCATCAAGGAAATATGAGTGTGAAGAAGTATGCTTTGAATTTGACTCAATTGGCTAGGTATGTTCTTACTATGGTTGCAAACTCTCGGGCAAGGATGAGTAAGTTTGTTTCGGGCATGTCAAAAATGGTAGTTAAGGAATGTCGTACCATCTTGCTCAATAAGGAAATAAATATTTCTCGTTTGATGACTCATTCCCAACAAATAGAAGAGGGGAAGATAAAGGAAATATCTATGGAGGTAAAGAGGGAAAAGACCGGTGATGGTGAGTTTTCACATTCGAGATCCGATGGACATGGTCGTTCTAGATTCCAATAGAGTTTCTCCGGTAAAGATTCCTCTAATGCTCTAGCTCCTAGGTTCAACAATGATAGGGTGTCTAATCCTAAGCCTGTAAGAGGAAATGGTGGTGGATCTTCTTTGACTAATAACGCTAGGTGTGGAAGGAAGCATAATGGTAATTGCTTAGCCGGTATGTATCTTTGCTTTAATTATGGTAAGAGTGGTCACAAGATGAGGGATTTTCCATCATTTGCTACTAAGGGAAGAGATGCTAGGCAATCTCTTCCGAGTCGTTCGGGATCAAGTGCTCCAAAGAAAAACTGATTCTATGACCTTCAAACTTGACATGATGAAGAGGGTTCTCCCGATGTGGTTACTGGTATGTCGAGAGTCCTTCAAATTGATGTTCATTATTTGCTTGATCCGGGTGCTACTTTGTCATTTGTGACGCCATATGTGGCTATGAGATTTGATGTTTCTCCAGATGTGTTGTTAGACCCTTTTTCTGTCTCTAATCCTATTGGTGAATCAATTGTGGCTAACAGAGTCTATAGAAAGTGTCTCGTCTCCTAATCCCATAGAGTCACTTATGTTGATCTTGTAGCGCTTGATATGTTGGATTTCAAAGTTATTCTTGGTATGGATTGACTCCATTCTATTTATGCTTCTATTGATTGTAGAACTCGTGTGGTTAAGTTTCAGTTTCCTAATTAGCCCATCCTTAAGTGGAAAGGGGGAAATTTTATGGCTAAGGCTAAGTTTTTTTCTTGTATAAAAACTAGGAAAATGATTTCTAAAGGTTGCATATATCATCTTGTTCTTTGACGTCATTCTTGGGATGGATTGGCTTCATTCTTGTTACGCCTCTGTTGATTGTAGAATCTGAGTGGTTAAGTTTCAATTTCCTAATGAGCCCATCCTAGAGTAGAAAGGGGGAAATTTTATACCTAGAATCGGTTTGTTTCTTGTCTTAAAGCTAGAAAGATGATCTCCAAGAGTTTCATTTATCATCTTATTCGGGTAAGGGATATAGATTCTGAAACCCCTACTCTTTAGTCAGTTCCCGTGGTAAATGAGTTTTCGGATGTGTTTCTCGATGATATACCTGGTGTTCCTCCTGAAAGGGAAATAAACTTTGGTAGTGACCTTCTTCCCGATACGCAACCTATCTCTATTCCTCCTTAGCGTATGGCTCCGGTGGAACTTAAGGAATTGAAAGACAATTGAAGGATTTGTCGGATAAGGGTTTCATTCGACCAAATATTTCTCCATGGGGTGCCCCGGTGTCGTTTGTTCGTAAGAAAGATGGCTCTCTCCGTATGTATATTGATTATTGGCAATTGAATAAGGTTACTATTAAGAATAAGTACCCGATTTCGAGGATAGGTGATTTGTTTGACCAATATCAAGGTGCTAGTTTCTTCTCTAAGATTGATCTCAGGTCGGGTTATCACCAATTGAGGGTGAGAAGTTGTGATATTCCAAAGACGGCTTTTCGAACAAGATATGGGCATTATGAGTTTGTGTTTATGTCGTTTGGATTGACTAATGCTCCAGCGGCTTTTATGGATTTGATGAATAGGGTGTTTAAACAATACCTTGATATGTTTGTGATTGTATTCATTGATGATATTTTGATTTACTCCCGAAGTAAGGAAGAGCATGCCGATCATTTGAGGATTGTATTGCAAGTTCTTAAGGATCATGAGTTATACGCTAAGTTCAATAAATGTGAGTTTTGGTTGAGATCTTTGGCCTTCCTTGGTCACATTGTGTCCGGTAAGGGTATTGAGGTAGATCCTAAGAAGACGAATGTGGTTAGAAATTGGCCTAGACCTCTATCTCCTTCGGATATTAATAGTTTCTTGCCTCTCCATTGACCTCGTTGAATCGAAAGAAGACTAAGTTTTTATGGTCGGAGGCTTGTGAAGGGTGCTTCCAAGAATTGAAAGATAGGCTTACTTCCACTCCAATATTGACATTGCCGGAAGGTTCCGATGGCTTTGTGGTTTATTGTGATGCTTCAAGGGTTGGCTTAGGGTGTGTTCTTATGCAAAATTGGAAGATGATTGCTTATGCTTCAAGGCAACTTAAGGTTCATCAAAAGAATCACCCTACCCATGATTTAGAACTTGCGGCGGTTGTTTTTGCCTTAAAGATTTGGAGGCACTATTTGTATGATGTCCATGTTTATGTATTTACCGACCACAAAAGTTTGCAATATGTGTTCATGTAGAAGGATCTACATCTTCGACAACGTAGATGGCTAGATCTCTTAAAGAACTATGACATGAGTGTCTTCTATCACCCGGGGAAAGCTAATGTAGTGGTTGATGCCTTGTGGTGGATGTTAAGGCTAAGCAAGCACTTGATCCTATATTAGTTGATTTGAAGGAAGCGGTTCTAAGGAAGGGGAATGAGGCTTTCTCCCAAGGGGGAGATGGTGTCCTTAGATATCAAGGCCATTTTTGTGTGCCTAATGTTGATGGCCTAAGAGAGAAAATTCTAGAAGAAGCTCATAGTTCCCTATACTCTATTCATACGGGAGCCACCAAGATGTACAGCGATTTGTGGGAAGTCTATTGGTGGAATGGAATGAAAAAAGATATTACGGAATTTGTGGCAAAGTGCCCAAATTGTCAACAAGTTAAGGTTGAACATCAAAGGCTGAGAGGCTTATCCCAAGATATGGCTATTCCTACTTGGAAGTGGGAAGATGTTTATATGGACTTCATAGTGGGTTTACCCCGTACTCGCCGGCAACATGATTTTATATGGGTTATAGTAGACCGTATGACGAAGTCGGCTCACTTCATCCTCATCAAGGTGTCCTTTTCGGTGGAAGATTATGCTATGTTGTACATTAGGGAGATGGTAAGGTTTCATGGAGTGCCCCTATCTATTATCTCTAATAGAGGTGCCCAATTCACTTCTCAATTTTTGAAGTCTTTCCAAAAGGGTCTTGGTACCAAGGTTAAGCTTAGCACGACTTTTCATCCCCAAACCAATGGGCAAGCGGAGCATACTATCATAACCTTAGAGGATATGCTAAGACCTTGTGTGATTGATTTCAAGGGTAATTGGGATGATCATTTACCTTTGATTGAGTTTGCCTACAATAATAGTTACCATGCAAGTATTGGTATGGCTCCATTTGAGGCTCTCTACGGTAGGAGATGTAGGTCTCCTATAGGATGGTTTGAGGTGAGTGAAGTTGCTTTGATGGTCCCAAATTAGTGCATGAAGCTATGGACAAAGTTTGCCTTATTAGAGAAAGGTTGAAAACGGTTCAAAGTCGACAAAAGTCCTGTGCCGATGTTAGAAGAAGGGATCTTGAATTTGAGGTTGTTGATTGGGACTATTTGAAAATTTTGCCCATGAAGGGTGTCATGAGATTTGGTAAGAAAGGGAAGCTTAGTCCCCGGTATGTAGACACATATAAGATTTTGAGACGTATTGGCAAGGTTTCTTATGAGCTTGAATTGCCTAATGAATTAGCATCGGTTAATCCAATTTTCCATGTGTCGCTTTTGAAGAAGTGTGTTGGAGATCCAACATCCATAGTGCCTTTAGAAAGTCTTGGCATCAAAGAGAGTTTATCTTATTCAGAAGTTTTGCTTGAGATGCTAGACCGACAAGTCCGGAAGTTGAGAAACAAAGAAGTTGCTTCTGTTAAGGTATTATAGAGGAATCAATTAATTGAAGGTGCTACGTGGGAGGCCGAGGCTGATATGATGTCCCGTTATCCTCATCTCTTTCCTTTCGAGTCTTCCCTAGCTTGAGGTATTTAGCTCCTCATGGTTTATTTATAGGATGCATGTGTCTTAGTCATTCTCATGTTTCCTTACGCATGCATTCATTAAGTGTTTATGGTTTGACATTTTGTGATGAAGCATGCGTTAGCTTGGAGTTGATCTTCCTTCTCGGATATGTGCATTATGTAGTTGCATTCATGATTGGAATCATAGAATTGTTATTTTCTGTACTCTTGTTGTTGCTAGCTGAGTTCCATTTGGGGACGAATGTTCCTAAGGGGGAGATATTGTAACACCTCAGTTTTTGAAAGAGAAATTTTCCGGTTTTGGGCCCAGATTCACTTTCTACGCACGCAAGCTACGAGTTGTAGACCAGTTGATAGGCCGTAGAATGCATCCGTAGAAAGAGGGTAAAATGTTTCGAAAATCAAGTTTCTGAAGTCGAGTATACGAGCTAACAGGACAGACCGTAGGTCTTCCCATGGACTGTAGAAAGGTCCCGTCAAAATGTTCCAGACTTAGTAAAATTTTTGAGGGTCAAGTTGGGTTCTACGGGTTGGATCTACGAACCGTAGAATGGCCTACGGGCCGTAGATCGAAGTCATCGAAATTGTCCTAAATTCTTGGATTTGTGAAGTTTTCTACGGTCCAACAGGACTGTTCGTAGTAACTCTTACGAACCGCAGGTTGGAACCATAGACTTCATCCAGCAATTATTTTTCAGGGGTTTTATGTTTTTTTCCATTTCTTTTAAGTCATTTTAATTACGGCTTTGCCCTAAATTGACCCACTATATAAGTCTTTCTTCCAAAATTTCCCTTCATTAATTACATTCTAAAATTTCCAACTTCCCCAAAATAATTCTCTCTCTAGAAAGTTCTCTCAATTATCAAGGAAGAAGAAAGTTAGGATCCTCCATTGAAGGTCATCGATTTTTAGCAAATTTCTTGTGGGCTTTGTTGAGGTATGTTAGCATTCACCATGGAAGTCTTTTCCTCCATTGGGTAGCAAATTTCTTGTGGGCTTTGTTGAGGTATGTTAGCATTCACCATTGGAATCTTTTCCTCCATTGGGTCCCTAGTTTTCTTCGAATTTTAAAGTTTAATTCCCCAAATTGAGTTAAGGTTTTGATCAATTCTTATGGGTTCTTCAATATTGATTCCAATTGTTGATTTTATGATTCCTAGTGCATGATCTAGTGTGATAACGTAATTTAGTGCACGATTTAGCGTGATTTATATGATTTGATTAGACATTGTATGAACCCATGCATGAGCCATGATTCCTAGTTATGAATTCATGATGAAGTATGATCCATGCATTTATGAACTTATGAAATTGATGAAAATATGCATGATTCTAAGATGAATTAACATGTACCCATACTAGATCATGATTTATGAACATATGAATAGCTTGCATAAGAGATGCATGTTTCATGAGAATTATGCTTATAATTGCTAGGGTGCAAATAGATGATGGCATCCATGAGTTGTGAAAACATTTTTTCACTCTAAGCTAAGAATATGGATGTGAAAGGTTTTCTCACATAATTAAGGGTTCACATGGTTGAAAGGCTTTCTCACCTATGAATCAATTAGGAGCTATTCTAATGACGTAAGCTTGGGGCAAGCCCATGGTATTTGAAACGTCTTGATATGATCTTAGCTTGGATTTGGTAACCCTAGATGTACCTTTTCCTTGGTTAAATTTTGAATAAGCTTAATTGACTATTCCTTGGGATCTTAATTAGCATCGATCGGGCCTTTGGAATGAAGGTTTCCATTTAGCGTATGTGGCCCTTTGGTAGCAATCCCTAAGTCCCACTACTACGTGCCTCGTAGGTTGTCTCAGATAGACACATAGCTAGTGGATCCACGTAAGCTACAGATTTATGGTCCTTACCTTTGCAAGTAGGACACCCCTTCTAGTGGTGTGGGGTAGATATCACTCCCTTTTTTTGTATGAGGCAGACACTGGATTCCATGTTGTAGCTCACATGGTCTATGTTGGTTAAACGTAAAAATTCCATAATAATGAAATAGGGTACTAGAAGTATCTCATGAGACAAGACTTATGATATGACTAGCTTGCATTGACCATGTTTATGCATTGAGTTTCTAACCCCTAATGCCACATGATTTAGTTTGATCATTGCATGTTCATGGTGATATCTCATTAGCATGATTTCTTAGATTAAAGCCTTTCATCGGCATGATTTATGTGATTATACGCATTTGCTTCATACTTAGTACACTCCATGTACTAATGCATACTTGTGCCTACATTCTTTTATAATGTAGGATCAGACAGTCATTCTTTGCACTCTCGTGGTTAGTTGCTTTCAGAGTTCAAGCTATCAGCATTGGTGAGTCCTCATGCTTCGAGGACTGAGAGACTTTATTTCTTTTCTCTACTTTTCAGTTTCAGACTTGTATATGATGTAAAAGTTATGTCCCGATCATTCTATTGTATTAGATGGCTTTTGAGACATAGTCGAGACTTCCGTTTGTGAATGCTTTACTTTTATGAGATTATCTATCTTTTTCCTCATTTTCATCTTTACCTTTTGTATAATGTATGCTAAGTGGCTTGTGTTGGGTCTCTCGGGGTCCTATATGCCATGTCACATCTAGGTGGGTACTTTGGGTCGTGACAACCTAGATAGTATATTTGAGTTGCTAATGTGGAGTAGGCTGATGTAAGCATTATTTATTACCCTTAAGAGTTTGGTCGAATGGATCATATGTAGCCAATGATGAGCCTCTTAAATCTAGTTCAAGTTTTCTCGAATTAGGAAGATATGAACTTAAAACGACGATAGTGGGCTAAGAAGGAAAACTCAGACTATTAAGAGATATATGAGGTGAATTTGTAAGCCAATGCGGGTACCAATTATAGAAAAACTTCTATAGAAGCAGGAAGAAGTTAAGAAAAGCATCCCAGAAAGAAACCCTAGAGGGAATCGTAGTACTTGCACATAGAGAGTTCAGTAGCCATGAGATTAGCATTTTTTAAGTATTAGAGTAAAGAAAATATAGACTAGTTTAAAGAAAATGAAATAGGCCCATACACTTAGAGTGTCATCTTCATAAAGGGAGACATGATAAAGTGAGGAACCAAGTCAAGTGTTAAGAATCAGATAGTGATGTGTTTAGAAAGAGTTACGGAGATATATCAATCAATTCATATTGTAGCTTATTCCTCAAATTTTCAATCATTATACATCATATTGATGTCTCGCATGTAAACATTATGTCCATGACCTATGCTCATACACTTCAGATAGATTCCTATATATGCTCAGTTCCCAGAATAGGAGGAGAATACTTTAGACTATTGATCTCAATCTTACTCCATAATGTTCTGAATATCAGCCTCATGATATGAATCTATTCATATAAGAATACATGTATCATAGTATGCTCAGTTTCATGAATTCATGATTTACCCTCAATTGGTAGAAAAATAATATTATGTCATGCATATTCTTATATCAGATTTCTTGAATGAATTGTGCTTATGATCTTTCGTTCTATGCTCTTTCATTGATCCTTTTTCAGTTTTGATAGTGATGTTGATGATAGTAGTTGAGTAGTGATAGATAGGAAAGGGTTGCATTTCTTATTGTAATAGTGGTGGTGTGATTATTCCATCTATTGTTATAAATGTGGAAGAAGAATGAGAAAAGTTTTACTATGAGTAATATTTAGATGATAGTAATTAGTCGGTTTCTAGGTAGTAATGAATAAAATTTCAGTTGGTACAGATGAAAAGAAAAGGAGGAATTCTTAGAAGAATTGGTTAGTAAGAGTCCATGGATTGGTTATAGTACTAGGCTTGAATATGGTGTTGATAACACGAGTATGAATGCATGATGCATTAGGTGCTTCTTGATTAGGACTTGAAGTTCTGTTGAATGCAGTGGTAAGGAGTAGTGTTCTTGGGATGAGATTTCTTATAGAGGCATAGAACCTGAGTCTTGTGATTTAGATTAGTATAATCACCTCATGTTTAGCACCTTGTGATTTAGAGTTAGGTTTGAACACAATAAGACCAGCCAGTTTGACTTAGACCTTTGTAAGAGTAGTCATATACCCTTGTAGGAGTTATGAGTTACAACTAATGAGATGTGGTATTCGTAATGGAGGGCATGGTTCAGAGGTATTGCTAGGCTTGAAAGCTAGCAGACGTATTGCATAAGGCATAGTGGTCCTATTCTTACTTTGTACTCAGATACCCTTAGTTCACGTCAAATAACTTCAGATAGAGCGTGACTATGTTCGAACCCATATCATTTGTGACTTATGTGCTATTGAAAGTTCCAAACTCTTAGTATGAATCAGTTTCGCCTATGTTAGTAGGCAAGTTTAGATGTCAGAAAGATAGAAAGAGTAACTACTTTCCCTTCCATGCTCAGTTCAGCTGTCATTCAAGAAGGAATGTTCCCACGGGGCTATCGACTAACTTCTCGCATGAGTTCATATTAATGTCAAATTCAAACGACTATTCCTCTCAACATATAAAGACTTCAGTGGCGCATGATCTATCAAATTAAAGGTCTAGGAGTCTTCTTTCCAACTCCACCAAGTTTTCCTTAATTCTAGTTCAGAGTAAAAAGTTGTGATTGTTTTACTAGAATATGTCCGGGCTGAGAAATTTGGCGAGGACAACTGCTCATTCGCAACTCACCAAATGGCTTGGTGAATCGCCAAATTAACTCACCGAATTGTCCTGAAAACCTTAAGTATCTATCTAATGTGGTTATCTGAAGACCCATTTGTGGAGCCGCCAAATATTTCAGTGATGGGACCTCCAGATCACCGATTTGGCCGACGGGATTCATTTAAAGGTCTTTTTCTTTTATTTTTATGGTTTTCTTACGTTCCCAAATGGTTATTCTTGACCTTTTACCCTCAATTAACTTCTGTAAGTCCATCCTTTAACGTGATATTATCATTATACGTATAGAAACTCTCAAAATCCCTAATCTCCTTCTTCCAAAGATCACGAACTCCAAAAAATGGATTTCTCCAATTTTCCAAGATCTAAAGGCTCAAAGTTCAAGAATTTCTTCATGATACCTAAGGTTTTCAAACCAAGACTCTTCTCCACACTTCATCCTCTAAGATTGTATTCAAGTTTCTCCAAGAACATTGTTCTTCCAAGTATATAAGGCTTTAATGAGAGTATTCATTTCACTCTCATACCTAAAGTATTTTTATTCTCAAGAATTTCACAAGATTGTTAGAAGGTAAACTAGGGCTTTTATGAAAATACAATCTTTCTTCAATAAGCTATGTTTTCATTATTTCACTATGGTTTAAAAACTTATGGTATTGATTTAGCATGATTTTTTGTAATGACCTGGTTGGTTATTTTTGAAAATTTTCATAAAATTTTCATTGTACTCCTCTCGATATCTACCCCGAGTCATTTATGAGTGAGTACTGAAATTGGTTTCGTGCTTTGTGTAAAAAGTCATTAAAGGTTAAAGTTATTAAAAATCATTTTTGATGTCTTTTGAATTTTTGAGTGTCGGAATAAAATTCCATTGATTTCATTTGTCCTGGAATGTACAAATTATTCTAAAAGAGTTATCAATTTTAGATTTGGAGTCTTTTAGAGGATTTGAGGTCTTAAGTTGGAAAAATTGTGGAATTTTAGCCTTTAGGTTGACTTTGGTCAACATTCAGGGTTCGGATGCACGGATCGGAATTTTGAGAGTTATGTTTGATTCGGAGGATGATTTTAGGCCTAGAAGAGGTCTTGGTTGAATTTTCAGAGGTTCTAAGTTTGATTTAGCCTTTTTAGGCGTTATGTTCATTTCTTGTGACTTTCACAAGTTTTGGATCAAGGAGACCTCATATTCATATTTTGATGGTTCTATTGAGTCTGGAACAACGAGTTTTGTCATTTTGCATATATGGTTTGTGCATATGGGGTTCTGAACGAATCCTGAGGGCTCATTTGATGATTTTTGAGTTGGCTGTGATTTTCTGGTGTCTGTTGTTCCTTGCGAGCGCGATAGGTATTTTCTTTTGCGAACCTCACGTTAGCGAGACCCTGATCATGAAAGTGAGGGAGGTGAGACCCTAGACCTTCACAAAAGTGAAAGACTTGTTCGTGATCGCGACTCTCACAAAAGCAAAGGCCTGTTCGCGAAAGCGAAGGTCATGATTTTTTGGGGTTTTATTTTTGTGAACCAGCGGTTGCTTTTGCGACATCTGAGAGGGTATTTGGCCTTCCATTTCAGGGTTTAATCCCCATTTTCCATTTTTTGAGCTTTGTAAAACCCTTGGAGGCGATTTTGAAGAGATTCTTGTGCTAAATCATTTGGGTAAGCCTTTGTGATCCTAAAACTTCAATTCCCTTTTGTCCTTTATTGATTTTAATATCGAAACTTGGAATTTTGATTGGCAAATGACAAGGTTTTTCAAAAACTTGAGTTCTATATTAAAATGGTGATTATGAATTGATTTTAATTCCTTTTTTGAAATGGTTTTCACCAATGAGTTCTAGATGCCTTGGATAACATTTTCAAGTAAAGATTTTCATATTGAAACCTCATTTTCGGAAATTGGTTCTTGAGCTGATTTGACCCATTTTTCAAAATGTATGATTAGGGTGTTGTTATTTCTAGAATCTTAGTATGATTACTTGATTGACCCATTTTTCAAAATGTATTTGGGATGTTATTCAGAAAGGGAAGACTCAAGTCTTGGATTGACTTTTGATTGAATTGAGGCAAGTGATCTAAACCTTGTAAAACAAGTAGAATCGTGTATTCTCTTCATTATGTGTGTTAGGAAGTAATGGGAATGAGGTGATGGGTTCAATTATTCTACTTGAATGATCTAAATGAATAAAAAGGGGATTAATGAAAAATGCAACGTGTTGATCATAATGCTTTGTGAATTGCCTTGTTGTTGACCCTAAATTTGTTAACTGATGAAATGCTTTGATGGAATTATTGTGGAATTGAATTATTTGAGTTGCTGTTTCTTCCTTACGGTATTAAATTGCTTATTTACATTGATTTCTTTGCACCGTGATGAGACATTTGATGATTATGCCGAAGGAAAATGGTTCCAGCAAGTGATGTGATATAAAGGTGAAGGGAAATAGTTATAGCTAGTGATATGATATAAAGTTTAAAGAAAATGGTTCTAGTGAGTGATATGATATAAAGTCGAAGGGAAATGGTTTCGGCTAGTGATATGATATAAAACCTAAGTAAAATGGTTCCGACTACTGATATTGTGCAGAAGGTAAATGTGTTCGATAAGTTATATGATATAAAGCCAAAGGAATATGGTTCCGGCTAGTGATATGATATAAAACCGAAGGAAAATTGTTCAAGCTAGTGATATTGTGCCGAAGGGAAATGGCTTCGGCAAGAGTTTGACTATTGTGATTTGATGTATTTTGACAATTGTAATTGATCTACTTGAAACTTGTGATTGATCTACTTGATACTTTCGAATGATCTACTTGATATGTGTGATTGACATACTTGAAACTTATTGGTTATTGAACTATGAATGTTAGAATGTGATTATTAAGCATTGTGAACCGTGAATTGTAAAACTATTAGGTTGGGCTGATTTCTACGTAGGTTTTAGTATGAGGATGTTCAGTAGGGATGAATGGAGTACTCATATTTTAGACAAATTTTGTTTTGTTTGTTGCTTGTAGAGTATCATGTTGTTTGGTGCTCACTCATTGCTTCTACACTTGGATAGGGTCTGAGCTCGGATCCGTGTGATTGCTCTTTTTCATTGTTACACCCCAAAAATTTCTAAGTTAAGACCTGAATCATTCTTCATTTGCATATAAGATCACGCCGAGTGATTCTTAATGGTTCTTAGATGCTAAGGTCAATTATTTAGTGCGAAAATGTGTTACACCTCAAAAATCTGATCTACAAATGAAAAAGAGAGAAGCCGAAAACCACAGAGGGGATCCACGGGCCATGAAGAGGACCACGACCCGTCACCCTACTAGTGGAGTTGCACCTAGCCAAAGTGGACCACAGATGCCTAGACGATCCGTGGAGCTTCACACGGACCGTGAGGCCGTCCATGAAAAGGGTCACAGAACCCCCAAGCTAATGTGAAGGACCACAGACTCCTAAACAGTCTGTGAAGCTTCACATGGACCATGAAGTCATCCGTGAAAGGGACTTATTAGGTTTTAAGTCTTGGGTCAACTTTAAATGATCCTATCTCTCATCAAATAATGAATTAAGTAGCTCCTGACATATCAAATTAAAGGTCTTTGAGTACTCTTTCAGATGCCACCAAGTTCTCTTCATTTAAAGTTCGGAGTAAACATTTATGCCTATTTTAGTAAAGCACTGTCAGACAGGTGAAGCTTCACGACCAGCTAAATGGCCTGTGAAGCCTTAGACGGCTCGTGAAGCCCCTCTTGTGAGGCACCTGATCCGTTTTTAAGTTAGGGTCATTGTGGTCCTTTTCCAAAGTGTTTGGTACCCCAAACTACGTCATTTTTACTCTATTCTAAGCCTAAAATACATCATTTCACACCAAATTAAGGGGTTAGAAAGTGTTAATCAATTATTTTACGTTCATTAACACTTCAAGACATTAGAGCAAGGTTACAAGAGGAGAAAAGCTAGGGTTCAAGCATTCTTTAAGTTTCTTCGATTTCTCCAAAGAACTTCATTCTTCGACGTATGTAAGGCAATCATAGTGATGTACTAGTTCATCCTCACGCCCTACATCTACTTTCTATCAGTAAAAGAGATAATCTAGGGTTTTATCCTTAGTTTTTAGTATTCTTCAGATGAGTTTGATAATGAGTTCTAAGTTCCTATTACAAATTGTTGAGGTTCTATACATTATGCATTGAGATTCTTGAGTTGACTATTCATGTCTATTTACAGCATGAACCCTATTGTTGAGTTATCACTATGAATCCTTTTTAACCAAACAATGGTCTTAAACTAATTTTCTGAGAAAGCAAAGATGAGTTTTGAGAAGAGTTTTAGACATGATTGAGAAAAAGTATAATGGAACTAAGTATTCCCAAATGTATCATTTTTACATTGAGAAAAGAGAAACTTTGATTTCTAAAAAACGTTTATGAGTTCAGAGATATTTTCGAGAAATTGCCTCTTTTAAGAGAATCTTCTGAGTAATTACCACAAAATACAGAAAGAGTTTGTTTTATACATTTGAGCATGAGTACATTATTGGGAATAGTATTAAGCACCGATATGGGGATGAGTTCAGAGAACTCAGAATCCCCATAAACCATGTCTTGCCAACATGGGTACAGGATCATACTTTTTAGATTAATCCTTATAGCTTAGTGGATCAACTTAGTGAGAGGTTCTATACCCCGGCACGGTATAGGACAGTTCTGGCAGTGTGGGCGAGACGTTGTATCATCACGTATTTCATAGTAATGGTTGTCGGTTAGAGAATCTCCCAAATAAGAGTAAAAATTATTTTACTGTATTTTTATATATATCTTTGAGTTAACATCTTTTATTTATGAAGCTTTAAATGTCTTCGTCTTTTGTTATTTCTTTGTATTGAGTTGAGTTGAGGTAAGTATTCATTCATCCCTATCAGTTTAGTTATTTATCCATTAAGCTATATTACATACTCGTACATTCAATGTACTGACATCATTCGATCTGCATCTTTTAATGATGTAGATGCATGTACTTAGAATCCTCAACAAGAGTCTGTTGAGATCACTTCATCTGCTCGTCAATTTTTGAGTGAGGCCTGATTGCTTCCGGAGGTCTCTAGTTTTATGAGTTATGAGAATTACTTTTTTTGAGGAGTCATGGTGTAACACCCCAAGTTTTCAAAGAAAGAAAATGCAGCTTTTCAAAATTTCTGGTGCCAGTGACTACAGAGGTCACCTACGGACCATAGGTGGAATGACGGGACGTAGGTGGGAACCGTCGATGGCACTGTAAATCTTCAGGATTTCAAGTTTCTGAAGTTTGACCTATGGAGCAACAGGATGAGTCGTCGTCCAATTGACGTCCGTAGATGAGTCCCATAGATCCCCTCCAAACTTAGCCAAATTTTAAGCCTAAATGGAGATCTCTGAATCAATTGACGGAAGGACAGATTGGTCAGTCAATTGATGTACGGACCGTAGGTCCTCACCGTAGATGGACCCCGACAGTTTTTATTTATGAGCTTTTTGGTCTTTTCCTTAAATGTTTAACTCCTAATCTAAGTCGGTTATACCCTAAACCCAGACCCTATATATATTTCCTAAGCCTAATTTCACTCATTCAAAACCATTCCCAAAAATCTCCTCTCTCAAATATTTCTCTCTAAGAAATTCTCTCAACTCTTAAGGAAGAAGAAGGGCTAGGATCATCCATTGAAGGTCATCACTTTGTAGTAAATTCTTGTGGGCTTTATTGAGGTATGAAACTATTCACCATTTGGAGCCCTTTTCTCCAATGGGTCCTCGACTTTCTTCAATTCTCAAGGATTAATTTTCCCCAATTGAACTAGGGTTTGATCAATTCTTATGGGTTCTTCAATTATGATTACAATTGTTGATTTTATAATTCCTAGTGCACGACCTAGCGTGGTAAAGTAATTTAGTGCATGAATTAGCATTATTTATATGATTTGATGTAAAGATTGGATGAATCCCCATGAACCCGTGCTATTTTCCCCAATTTCCAAATCTATGCTTTGATTGGTGAGGTGAAATGATGAATTGAGGAAATTTATGAAATCTCTATGAATCCACGCATGAATTATGATTCTTAAGCTAAGACTTTGCATGAATGAGATTATGAATAAAGTAAAGATTGTTTTATGAAATCAAGCATGTTCAACCAAAAGCTTTGATTTTACTCTATTACGTCGGTTCCTTCAATTGTGGTCAAATTGAATTATTTATGGCTTTCTAAGCATGAGTTTGCATTGAATTGCACGAATTAAGAAGAATTCTTATGAAAGCTATGTGAACCCTTTGATTTGTAAGCTTTTGGGCATGATGAACTATGTAAAGATGAAGTCTATGAACTTATGCATGTCTCATAAGAACTTAATGATGAATTAAGGGTGCTTGAGATTGAAGTACCAAAGTTTATGCTATGTTGATGTTGTTGTTGAGTTGTGAAAGGGTTTCTCACGTAATGCTCACACAATGAACTTGAATGAACAAAGAGGCGATTACCCATGTTCTTAAGGAGCTATCCTAATGAAGGGACAAGAGGCGATCACTCATGTTCCCTAATGTAGACAAAGATGCGACTACCCATGTCTACTTATGCTAATATAACTATGTTTAATCTGTGGGAAATATGCTTAGCACCGAGTGGACAAGTGGCGATTACCCATGTCTCACAAACTATGTGCCTCCATAGGATAATGGTCTATGATAGACACTAGCTAATGGATCCACGTAAGCTAAGAAGTTATGGTCCTACCTTGGCAAGTAGGGCAACCCAATTTTCGGTGTGGGGTAGACACCGAATTCCATATTATAGCTCACATGGTCTTATATGTCGGTTAAGGCTATTTTCCATAACTAATGAACAAAAGTGTTGTTATGATGTGTCACGACCCAAGGTACCCCCTAGACGTGACATGGCGTACAAGACCCCGAAAGGCCTCATACAAGCCACCTAGCATACATACATCCAAGATAATAGAGATTAAGAGTTAAAAAAGTTTCTCATATCAAAGTTTAAAAAGAAAATAGCGGAAGTCTACTTTTCATGTCTCAAAGCCATTCTAACATAAAGGGATAAAGTTTTGGACGTAACCCAATACGATTCGAACAAAGGGAAAATACATGAAAAATAAGAACAACTAGGTTATGTCCTCGGATGGATGAGGACTCACCAAGTCTTCTATCAATATTCTACTAAAGCTCTAGCCATGGATGGGAGGTGAATCACCAAGTCCTACACCAAAGAAGTTAATGTAGGAAAGAGTATGCGTTAGCACAATTGAGTACTAAGTATGATAGCAATGCACATAAACGCATAAATCATGCTAGAGAGAGATATAATCATGACAAGCAAATGGCCAAGCTAAAATAAGATAAACATGAGAAACATGAAGCATAAAGCATATATCATGGCCAAAGCAAGCTAAATCATCTTTCTTTACTTTTCTTTACTTTAAGTCCTCATAGCACACTTGTGCTTGTTAATTTGTGGGAAAAGCCTTAATCGACATGTAAGACCATGTGAGCTGTCAACATGGAATCCGGTGTCTGCCCCACACCGAAAAGAGGTGTCCTACTTGCCAAGGTAAGACCATGAACTTCTTAGCTTATGTGGATCCACTAGCTAATCAAAGGTCTATTCAAGACATCCTATGGGGGCACATAAATATGGGACATGAGGAATCTCCTTTTGTCCTTTCGGTGCTAAGCATAGTTCCCACGGATTAATCATAGTCATAATATTTTCATATCATTAGGAAGCATGGGGGATCTCCCCTACCTTACTATGAGAAGACATGAGAGATCTCCACTTGTCCTTTCCATTAGAAGAGCTCCATAGAAGACATGAGGAATCTCCTCTTGTATTGTCTTGGATAGGCACAAGGGATCTCCTCTTGACTATCATAGGGAGGTGGAAAACATGAGGGATCTCCTCTTGTTCCTTTCATTATTCATCATCAATATCTACATGTCATAAACTTTGGCACTTCAATCTCAAAGCACCCTTAATTCATCATTTAGCTCATATGAAACATGCATAAGTTCATTAGCTTCTTCTTTACTTAGTTCATCATGCTCAAAATTCATAAATCATAGAATTCATGTGAGTTCATAAAATTCCTTCTTAAATCATGCAATTAAATGCAAGCCCATACTATGAAAATCATAAACAAGTCAAATTGACCATATTTGAAGAAACCCACATGTTAGAGGAAAATCATGCTTTTGACTTGATCATGCTAATTTCATAAAAATTATCCTTAATTCATTCAAACTTCATGCATAATCTCATAGAGAATTCACAAGCTTCATCAATTCATAGCTCAACCCAACAATCAAAGCATCGATTATCAATTTGGGGAGAATTTACTTGGGATCATGGGGGTTCATGCAATCTTTACATCAAATCATGTAATTCACGTAATTTGTGCACTAATTTACTTTATAACGCTAGATCGTGCACTACGAATCAAAAAATCAACAATTGAAATCATAATTGAAGAACCCACATTGATTGATCACAAATCCTAATTCAATTGGGTTAGAATAAACCTTGAAATTTATGAAGAAAAGGGAGGGCCCATTGGAGGAAAGGGCTCCAAATGGTGAATACTATCATCCCTCAATGGAATCCACAAGAAATTAATGGGAATTGATGGTCTTCAATGGAGGAATTTAGCCTTCTTCTTCTTCCTTGAGAGTTGAGAGAGTTTCCTACAGAGATAAATATTTGAGGTGGAAGAATTTGGGGAAATCTTGTAAATTGATTTGGGAAGGGTAGTTTCTAGGATTAGAAGGCTTTATATAGTGTTAGGAAGGGTTAAATAACTGACCTAATAAGTAACTAGTCCATTAGGTGAAAAGACCAAACGATCCCTCATTAAAAATCTCGGCAAACCCCACCTACGACCCTGACCTACGGTTGGTAGGTCAACCTACGGCCCGTACGTGACCAACCGTAGGTCACATTGCCTTAGAACCAAAATTTAAATAATTTCTTTCCTCCAAAACAGTAGCAGCAATGACTTCCCCCTATCTCAAATGACTATTGGTAGATCAAACGACTATTAGTAGATCAAACGACTATTGGTAGATCAAACGACTATTGGTAGATCAAACGACTATTGGTAGATCAAATGACTATTGGTAGATCAAATGACTATTGGTAGATCAAATGACTATTGGTAGATCAAATTAGTAGGTCATTACTTAGAATATTTTTCAACTCCTTTCCTTGGGGCAGCCTCACCAACAACCCATAGCCCCTTGACCTACCATTGGTAAGTCCACCAACGGTTAGTAGGTCACCAAAGTTCCCAAAAATTAAATTTTTCACCTTTTTGAAATCCGGGGTGTTACATGATGTTTCTCAAGTTAAGTAAAGATGTTTAGCTTTCTTTGACTATGGTTTATGTCTTAAGATTTTTTTTAAAAGGCTTTTATAACGTTTTAGCTTGGTCATTGCATGTTATGAAAATGACCCATTTTTGCATGTTTTAAATGATTTCATGCATTGCTATTATACTTGGTACTTGATTGTACTAACGCATACTATTGCCTACATTGACTTGTTGATGTAGGGCGTGGCGATTCTCCATCCACCCGTGGCTAGAGCTTAGTAGAAGATTTGTGAAGACTTGGTGAGTCCTCATCCATCCTAGGACATAACCTAGTTGCTCTTACTTTTATGTTCTTTCTTTTGACATTGTATTGAGTTACGTCCCAAACCTTATTTCTCTTTCTTATATTAGATTGGCTTTGAGACATGAGATGTAGACTTCCGCTACTTTGCTTAAAAGCTATGATATGACATTGTCTTTTGAACTCTTAATCTTTATGATCTTGTATGTATGTATGCTAAGTGGCTTGTATGAGGCCTTTCGGGGTCTTATACGCCAAGTCACATCTAGGGGGTACCTTGGGATGTGGCAAACTTGGTATCAGAGCCAGGTTTAGAAAGATCCTAGGATGTCCCATAAGTCATGTCAAGTAGAGTCTTGTTCATGAGTGTGAAGCGCGCCACATTTATGATTGAGAAGCTATAAGACGTTTAAGAAAATTCACTTCTTTCATTATTCCTAAGTCATGACATAGTGTTTAACTATATATGGCTCTCTCCTAATCCCTATCCTATGCGTTTCAAGATATGGCTACCCGAAGATCTTATGCTAGAAGAAATGTGGGAGAGAATGTGGAACAAGATGCTTCTCCCCAAGTTCCATAAGTTTCGGCCGACCCTTTGGCCAAACTAGTGACTAATGCGGAGTTTAGGGCTGCTTTTCAAGCATTGACTCAAGCTGTGACGACACAAGCAAATAGAGAGGTTGTGGCTCCCGTGATCCCAAATATGGGTACGGTAGCATCAAGAGGGAGGGATTTCACTAGAATGAACCATTCGAAATTTCATGGCTCTAAGGTTGAGTAAGATCCTAAAGAATTCATAGATGAAGTGTACAAGGTATTGATGATCATGGGGGTAACATCGGAGGAAAAGGCGGAGTTGGCCGCTTATCAACTCAAGGGTGTTGCTCAAATTTGGTTCAACCAATGGAAGAGTGAGAAGGCGGTAAATAAAGGTCGTCTTGATTGGGAGAAATGAAAGGTTGCTTTCCTTGATAGGTTCTTTCCCCTTGATATGAGGGAGGCAGAGGTGCTTAAATTTATCAACCTTCGCCAAGGAAGCATGAGTGTGAAAGAGTGGCTGTAGGTGAGAACCGTCGATGGCACTGTAAACCTTGAGGGTTTCAAGTTTTTGAACTTTGACCTACGGAGCTACAGGACGAGTCGTTGTCCAATTGACGGTCTGTAGATGGGTCCCGTAGATCCCCTCCAGACTTAGCCAAATTTTAGGCCTAAATGGAGATCTCTGAATCAATTGACTGAAGGACAGGACGGTCCGTTGATTGATGTATGGGCCGTAGGTCCTGACCATAGATGGACCCCGACAGTTTTTATTTAAGGGCTTTTTGTTCTTTTTCCTAAATGTTTAACTCCTAATCTAAGTCGTTTATACCCTTAACCTAGACCCTATATATATTTCCTAAGCCTAATTTCACTCATTCAAAACCATTCCAAAAAATCTCCTTTCACAAATATTTCTCTCTCTAAGAAATTCTCTCAACTCTTGAGGAAGAAGAAGGGCTAGGATCCTCTATTGAAGGTCATCAATTTCTAGCATATTCTTGTGGGCTTTGTTGAGGTATGATAGTATTCACCATTTGGAGCCCGTTTCTCCAATGGGTCCTCAGCTTTCTTTAATTCTCAAGGATCAATTTTCCCTAATTGAACTACGGTTTGATCAATTCTTATGGGTTCTTCAATTATAATTTCAATTGTTGATTTTATGATTCCTAGTGCATGACCTAGCGTGGTAAAGTAATTTAGTGCACGAATTAGCATGATTTATATGATTTAATGTAAAGATTGGATGAATCCCCATGAACCCATGATATTTACCCCAATTTCAAAATCTATGCTTTGATTGGTGGGGTGGAATGTGAATTGAGTAAATTTATGAAATCTCTATGAATCCATGCATGAATTATGATTCCTAAGCTAAGACTTTGCATGAATGAGATTATGAATGAAGTAAAGATGGTTTTTTGAAATCAAGCATGTTCAACCAAAATCTATGATTTTACTCTTTTATGTGGGTTCCTTCAATTGTGGTCAAATTGACTTGTTTATGGCTTTCTAAGCATGAGTTTGCATTGAATTGCATGAATTGAGAAGAATTCTCATTAAAGCTATGAGAACCCTATGATTTGTAAGCTATTGGGCATGATGAGCTATGTAAAGACGAAGTCTATGAACTTATGCATGTCTCATAAGAACTTAATGATAAATTAAAGGTGCTTGAGATTGAAGTACCAAAGTTTATGCTATGTTGATGTTGTTGTTGAGTTGTGAAAGGGTTTCTCACGTAATGCTCACACAATGAACTTGAATGAACAAAGAGGCAATTACCCATGTTCTTAAGGAGCTATCCTAATGGAGGGACAAGAGGCGATCACCCATGTTCCCTAATGTAGACAAAGAGGCGACTACCCATGTCTACTTATGATAATTGAACTATGTTTAATCCGTGGGAATTATGCTTAGCACCGAGTGGATAAGTGGCCATTACGTATGTGTCATAAACTATGTGCTACCATAGGATGATGGTCGATGATAGACAATAGCTAGTGGATCCACATAAGCTAAGAAGTTATGGTCCTACCTTGCAAGCAGGTCAACCCTCCTTTCGGTGTGGGGTAGACACCGGATTCCATGTTATAGCTCACATGGTCTTATATGTCGGTTAAGGTTATTTCCCACAAATAATGAACATAAGTTTTGTTATTATGTTTCTCAAGTGAAGTTAAGATGTTTAGCTTGCTTTGACGATGGTTTATGTCTTATGATTTCTTTAAAAAGGCTTTTATCACGTTTTAGCTTGGTCATTACATGTTATGAATGTAACACCTCGTATATGAAAAAGGCTAAAAAGGGAAAACGGAGAAAGGTCCACGAACCCAAAATGGACAATGGACCCTTCACGGCACCTTGACGGTCCGTGAAGAGGACCACGGCCCATTAAGGGGCTCGTGAACTCCTTTCGGAACGTGCCTCAGGCACGGGCTACTTGACGATGACCCAGGCGGATCATGGAGGACTTGACGGCCCGTTAAGTGGGTCGTACAAGTCACCTAGTTGGTGGGGAATGACCCAAGGTCACTGGAAAAGGGACATAGAGGTCTAGACGGCACGTGAAGCTTCACACGAACCATGAAGTCATCCGTGAAGGAGATTGATCAGGTTTTGAGTTTTTGTCTAACTTCAAATGATCATATCTTTTAGCACAAAATGAATTACGTGGCCCATAACTTATCAAATTAAAGATCTCTGAGTCTTCATTTTAACGCCACTAAGTTCACCCTATTTGAAGTTTACAGTAAAATGTTAGGCTCATTTCTGTGAAGCACTGTTAGGCAGATGAAGCTTCACAACCAGTTTGATGACCCTTGAAGTGCTTCACGGCCCGTGAAGCCTGTCTTGAAGTCACTTCGTCAGCTTTTAAGTCAGGGTCATTTTGGTCTTTTACCTATGCATTGGGCACTTAAACGTCGTTTGATGTCTAAACTATGTCGTTTTACTCAGTTTAAGCCTAATAACCTAGTCAGAAACTACCTAGAACCCTCATTATCCAAAATCATCCAACTTAGAAAGAAAAGAGAAGAAAGAAGCAACAGTTTTCTCCCAAGAACAAGAAAAAGTTTTCTTCAAGTTCAGCCCCTAATCCAAAGGATTTCTCCGTAGCTTTCGTCACCAGGTATGTGGGATTTCACTAGTGGGTTCCTTTCACCCATTAGGTCCCTAGAATTCAGTGAGTTCTTCAGTTTCTCCATAATTTTCTTAGACCTAGGGTTTCCAAATCTTGGGAATCCATTGAAAGTTAGCTGTTATAGTTCCATTGCATAGATTACATGTCTTCTTGGAGAATTAATGTATTCCCATGTATTAAACTCAGAACCCTAGCTTGTATTCATTATCAGCATTTCATGAATTGTACTTGCTAGACAGATCAGTCAGAAAATCATGCTCTAGTATTTGCATGCCAAATCTGTCAGTATATTTATGTGCATTGCCATATATCATGTTAGTATTTGAGCTACTCAGTATATCAGTGCATTTTAGCTTTGCATATTCAGTTGGGAGTAGACTTAGCACCAAGTTTGACAAGTTCAGCGTACCAATAAAGTCCAGAACTACGTGCCAATGTAGGCTTAGAAGTCCCCTCTGTTGGGCCTCAATTTTAGTGTTCACGCCACAGTCATGCATTTATACCCTGGCAGGGTATATTTGGTCCTCTCGATGGGGCGTATACATCGGAATCCACGTTTAGCTCACGTGGTTTATGTCGGCTAACAGTAACTCCCGCAGTCATACTCTTAGTGCATTGACCATATTATCAGTATTTACTTCAGTATACAGTTCAATATGTTATCTTCATGATTAGTATTTGGTAATTGCATTTAGCTCAGTTTTCAGTTATACTTTAGTACAACCCCTTTTTCCATGTTCAGTTATATTGCTCTGTTTATATCGTTCAGTATATACTGTTCTTTTAGTATCTATATCCTGCATGCTCAGTACATCCAAAGTACTAACGCATACTTTTGCGCTACATCGTTTCATGATGTAGGTTCAGGCGCTCAGCATCCAGATCACGCTTAGCACGACTTCTAGTCCATACTCAGCAACTTCAGTGGTGAGTCCTCATAGTTCGAGGACAGTAGACATGCTTTACATTTCAGTCTTTACTTTCAGTTTCAGTCTTCTTAGAGTTAGCTTGGGGCATGTCCCAGTAACTCAAGTCCATTAGAGGCTTTCAGACATAGATTAGATTCAGCTTGAGTCATTGGTGTTGTTTTTAGTCATCACTAAACTCTTAGAATATTATGTATATGCATTCAGACATATTGGGAATTTTCCTAGATTAAGACATTAAACTAATTTTAGCTTCCGCACAGTATTATTTTAATTGAGTTTGTGTAGATATGACATGCCATGGGTTAGCTTGGGTCTCTCTTGAATCTAAGCACTGTGTCGCATCTAGGGGCTAGCCTCAGGGCGTGAACAATTTGGTATCAGATCATGAGGTTCAAGAGTCCTAGGGAGTCCGAAAGTCGAGTCTGTAGAGTCCTTCTTATCGGTGTGAAGCGCGTCACATCTATAATTGGGAGGCTACGATATTTAAGAACATCTCACTTTTTTCTTACTCATGTTCGTGCGATAGAGTTCAACTTTATAAAAGTTTCTTCTAACTCGTTCTTACGCATGGCTATGGGACGATTCCTTCCTCGAGAGCTAAGGGAAGTTAAAGTGAGAGAGTTCATGAACCTTAAACAGGAAGTGATGAGTGTGCATGAGTACAGTCCCAAGTTTACTCAGCTATCCTGCTATGCACCAGAGATGGTGGCAGATATGAGGAGCAGGATGAGCTTGTTCATGTCTAGGATGTCCCTCCTATCCAACAAAGAAGGTAAGGCAGTTATGTTGATAGGGGACATGGACATAACTAGACTTATGATTTACGTGCAGTAAGTTGAGGAGGATAAGTTAAAGGGTAGCGAAGAGTTTCACAACAAGGGGGTCAAGACAACAAGTAATGATACTGGCTAACAAAAGACCGGGAATGGGCATCGGTCACCTTTTTAGCCGAGGTCGTCTGAACCTACTCCATCTTCAGCTAGTGCACCTGCACCAAGAAACAGGAATGATCGCAGGAATCAGATTTCTCAGTATTTTAGAGCTCAGGGTACTCAGTCTCAAGATAATGGGGAAATAGAGCCTAATCTTCCTCAGCAGCTTCAACGAATAGAAATACCTAGAGAAGAGCTACTTCAAGAACATACAAAGGTACAAACCATTTGTATGCTATAGCCAGTCGTCAGGATCAAGAAAACTCACCAGATTTAGATGATTATGCATTGTTATATCCAGGGGCTACACTTTATTTTGTAACTCCTTATATAGCAGTACACTTCGGTGTAAGTGCAGAAACTCTCCCAGAACCCTTCTCAGTCTCTACTCTAGTTGGTGACCCAGTTATAGCTAGACGGGTATACAGAAATTGCCATGTCATAATTTCCCAGAAAGTCACCTTAGCAGACCTTGTAGAGTTAGAAATGATAGATTTTAATATTATTCAAGGCATTGATTGGTTACATTCCTGTTATGCCTCAATCGATTGTAGAAATAGGATCATTCGGTTTCAGTTTCCAAACGAGCCAGTCTTAGAGTGGAAGGGTAGTAACTCAGTGCCTGCAGGTCGATTTATCTCTTACCTTAAGGCCAGGAAAATGATTTCTGAAGGGTATATTTATCATCTTGTTCAGGTTAAGGACTCAAACTCTGAAACCCCAACTCTTGAGTTAGTCCCACTGGTTAATGAGTTTCCAGAAGATCTTTCCAGAGTTCCTCCCGAAAGGGAGATTGACTTCGTAATAGATCTCCTTCCAAATACCCAGCCTATCTCAATTCCTCCTTACAAAATGGCTCCAGCTGAGCTTAAGGAATTGAAGGAGCAGTTGAAAGACATTCTCAATAAGGGTTTCATCAGACCCAACATCTCTCCATGGAGTGCTCCAGTGTTGTTCGTGCGTATGAAACACGGTTCCCTCAGGATGTGCATTGACTATTGTTAGTTGAACAAAGTCACAATCAAGAATAAATATCCCATCCCAAGGATTGATGACTTGTTCAACCAGCTTCAGGGTGCTAGTTGCTTTTCTAAGATAGACCTCAGATCCGGCTATCATCAGCTCAGAGTCCGAGATAGTGACATCCCGAAGACAACCTTTAGGACTCGGTTTGGTCACTATGAATTTGTAGTAACGTCTTATGGACTAACAAATGCTCCTGCAGTTTTCATGGACATAATGAACAGGGTGTTCAAGCAGTAATTGAACTTGTTCGTAATTGTCTTTATTGATGATATCCTGGTTTATTCTTAGAATGAGAAAGAGCATGCGACTCATCTGAGAGTGGTTCTGCAAACCCTCCAAGATCCACAGTTATCCGCTAAGTTTAGCAAATGTTAATTTTGATTACACTCGGTCTCTTTCCTTGGTCATGTGGTATCCAGCGAAGGGATCCGAGTGAATTCTCAGAAAATTGAGGCAGTAAAGCAATAGCCCAGACCCATCTCTCTGACTGATATTAGAAGTGTCTTGGGCTTGGCCGGTTAGTACCGGAGGTTTGTTAAAGGATTTTCATCCATAGCTGCCCCATTGACCAAGTTTACTCAGAAAAAGGTCAAGTTTCAGTGGTTGGATGAGTGTGAGAAAAGCTTCTTAGAACTGAAGACCAGGTTGAATGTAGCTCCTGTCTTGACTCTACCAGAGGGTTCAGACGGTTATGTGGTTTATTGTAAGGCATCCAAGGTCGGCCTGGGTTGTGTGTTGATGCAGCAGGGTAAGGTCATTGCTTATGCTTCTAGACAGCTTAAGGTCCATGAGAAGAACTACCCGACTCATGACCTCCAGCTTGCAGCCGTCGTGTTTGCATTAAAGATTTGGAGACATTACTTATATGGTGTCCATGTTGATGTGTTTACAGATGATAAGAGCCTACAATATGTGTTCACCCAGAAAGAGTTGAATCTTCGTCAGAGGAGATGGCTTGAATTCCTCAAAAACTATGACATTAATGTACTCTACCATCCGGGTAAGGCCAATGTAGTGGCTGACGCCCTCAGCAGACTATGAGTATAGCACATGTTGAGGAAGTGAAGAAAGAATTAGCCAGATATGTTCACCGCCTTTGCTCGCTTAGGAGTTTGCCTTATGGACACTCCAGATGGTGGTATGATAGTGTAGAATGGATCAGAATCTTCACTGGTAGCGGAGGTTAAGGAGAAACAGGATAGTGATCCTATATTGCTTCAGTGGAAAGGTCCAGTTCATCAGCAGAGAGTTGAGGTTCTCTCCCAAGGGGGAGATGGTGTGCTTCATTACCAGGGTCGCTTATGTCTTCCTAATGTGGGTGAGTTGAGACAGCAGATCTTTAAAGAAGCTCATAATTCCCGATATTTTATTCATCCGGGTGCCACTAAGATGTACCGTGATTTACGGGAAGTCTATTGGTGGAACGGCATGAAGAGAGACATCACAGATTTTATGGCTAAGTATTCCAACTGTCAGGAAGTTAAAATAGAACACCAAAAACCAGGAGGTGTGGCTCAGGAGATTAGCATTCCTACTTGAAAGTGAGAAGTGGTAAACATGGATTTCATTATGGGTTTACCTCGTACTCGTAGACAGCATGACTCCATGCAGGTGATAGTGGATAGAGTCACTAAGTCAGCTCACTTCTTGGCAGTCAAGACTACAGATTAAGTGGAGAACTACAACAGACTTTACATCAACGAAATAGTCAGGTTGCATGGCGTTCCTTTAGTCTATAATCTCTGATAAAGGTCCTCATTTTACCTCTAATTTCTGGAGATCATTTCAGAAAGGTCTTGGTACTCAAGTAAATCTCCGTACAACATTTCATCCATAGACGGATGGTCAGGCAGAGCGTAACATTCAGACCTTAGAGGACATGTTGAGAGCTTGTGTGGTCAATTTCAAGGGTAGTTGGAATGATCACTTACCTCTCATAGAGTTCGCCTATAATAACAGTTTCCATTCCAGTATTCAGATGGTCCCTTATGAGGCACTATATGGGCGTAGATGCAGGTCTCCGGTTGGTTGGTTCGAAGTAGATGAATCAGCCTTGGTTGGGCCTGATTCGGTTCACGAGGCTATGGAGAAAGTTCAGCTCATCGGAGATAGACTAAAGATAGCTCAGAGTCATCAGAAATCCTATGCAGATGTGAGGAAAAGGGACTTAGAGTTTGAACTCGGTGATTGGGTTTTCCTAAAGGTGTCACCCATGAAGGGGGTGATGAGATTTTGCAAGAATGAGAAGCTCAATCCCAGATATATAGGTCCTTACAGAATCCTGAAAAGGATTGGTAATGTGGCTTATGAGTTAGAGTTGCCAGCAGAACTAGCAGCGGTTCATCCAGTCTTTCACATTTCCTTGTTGAAGAAGTGTGTGGACGATCCGGCATTGATAGTCCCTTTAGATAGTGTGGTTGTGAAGGATAGCCTCACCTCAGAGGAGATTCCCGTTGAGATTCTTGACCGTCGAGTTCGTAGGATGAGAAATAAGGAAGTCACTTTAATGAAAGTTTTGTGGAGGAGTCAGTCCGTAGAGGGAGCTACTTGGGAAGTAGAAGCAGCTAGGAAGGCCAAGTATCCCCATCATTTTCCCTCAGATTCAGTTTCAGCTTGAGGTAAAAGTTCCTCTCCAGTCTCTCAGTTTACACTTGTGTAATTTAGTCTCAGTATCTTGTCCCCCCAGCTATCCATGCATTTCAGCATGTTTGCATGTTCATGAAACTCATTTCAGTTAGATATCAGTTGCTAGTACTCAGTTGGTAAGGATTAGGTCTCTTTCCTCAAAAATCAGCCTTCTTAGACTTCATTCGAGGACGAATGATCCTAAGGAGGAGATATTGTAATACCTCGTATATGAAAAAGGCTAAAAAGGGAAAATGGAGAAAGGTCCACGAACCCAAAATGGACAATGGACCCTTCACGGCACCTTGACGGTCCGTGAAGAGGACCACGGCCCAATAAGGGGCTCGTGAACTCCTTCCAGAACGTGCCTCAGGCACGGGCCACTTGACGATGACCCAGACGGAAAGTGGAGGACTTGACCGCCCGTTAAGTGGGTCGTACAAGTCACCTAGTTCCAATGCCACCAAGTTCGACTCATTTGATGTTCGAAGTAAAAAGCTATACCCATTTTAGTAAAGCATTGTAAGGCAAGTGAAGCTTCACGACCGACTATACGACCCGTGAAGCCTTAGATGGCTCGTGAAGCGTCTCTTGTGAGGCACCTCATCAATTTCTAAGCTAGGGTTGTGGTCTTTTCCCAAAGTTTTTGGTACCCTAACTACGTCATTTTAACCCTATTCAAAGCCTAAACTACATCGTTTCACACCAAATTAAGGGCTTAGAATGTGTTAATCACTTCTTTTATGTTCATAAACACTTCAAGACATTGAATAAAGGTTCCAAGAGGAAAAATGCTAGGGTTCAAGCGTTATTCAAAATTCTTCAATTTCACCATAGAACTTCATTCTTCCATGTATGTAAGGCTATCATAGTGATGGACTAGTTCATCCTCACGCTCTACATCTACTCTCTATTAGTAAAAGAGATAATCTAGGGTTTTTTCCTTAGTTTGAGTATTCTTTAGATGAGTTTGATCATGAGTTCTGAGTTCCTATTCCAAATTGTTGAGTTGCTATACATTATGCTTTGAGATTCTTGAGTTGATTGTTCATGTCTAATTTCATCATGAACCCTATTGTTGAGTTATCATTGAGAATCCTTTTTAACAAAACAATGGTCTTAAACTAAATTTCTGAGAAAGCAAAGATGAGTTTTTAGAAGAGTTTTAGACATGATTGAGAAAAAGTATAAGGGAACTAAGTATTCCCAAATGTATCATTTTTACATTGAGAAAAGAGAAACTTTGATTTCTAAAAATCGTTTATGAGTTCAGAGATATTTTCGAGCAATTACCTCTTTTAAGAGGATCTTCTGAGTAATTACCTCAAAACAGAGAAAGAGGATGTTTTATACATTTGAGCATGAGTACATTATTAGGACTAGTATTAAGCACCGATATGGGGATGAGTTCAGACAACTCAAAATCCCCATAAACCATGTCTTGCCAACATGAGTACAGGATCATACTTTTTAGATGAATCCTTATAGCTTAGTGGATCCACTTAGTTGAGAGGTTCTATACCTTGGCACGGTATAGGACAGTTCTTACATCATGGGCGAGACGTTGTATCATCACGTAGCCCATAGTGATGTTTGTCGATTAGAGAATCTCCCAAATAAGAGTAAAAAGTATTTTATTGTATTTTTATATACATCCTTGAGTTAACATCTTTTATTTATGAAGCTTTAAATATTTTCATCTATTGTTATTGCTTTGTATTGACTTGAGTTGAGGTAAGTATTCGTTTAGCCCTATAAGTTCATTTATTTATCCATTCAGCTATATTACATACTCGTACATTCAATGTACTGACGTCATTCGACCTGCATCTTTTAATGATACAGATACAGGTACTTAGAATCCTCAACAAGAGTCCATTGAGACCACTTCATCCACTCGTCAACTTTTAAGTGAGGCCTCCTTGCTTCCGGAGGACTCCAGTTTTGTGAGTTATTAGTAGTAGTTTTTTTGAGGAGTCGTAGGTCTTGTCCCGACACTTATCTTTATATAGTAGAGGCTTCATAAATAGATAGTTTGGAGAGTCTTTCAGTTTCAGATATTTAATTTAAAACCTATGTTCATACTTAGTATATTTAGAGAGTTTTGAGATTTAAAGAAACTGTTGATTTAGCATTTCTTTCAGTTTGATGCGTGTGTATGCTTGAGTTAGTCTTTCGCTTGAAGTCAGCCAGGATGAGGGTTTGCTTGGGGACCAGCAATGGTTCTCGAGTGCCGGCCACGTCCAGGGTGTAGACTTAGGTCGTGACATTCTATTTATGAGGCTTTCAAAGAACTTTTAGAGGTAGTTGCTTGTCATCCTGATGGGCCCTATTGTTCCTTATTTTATGTTTTTTTCTATTCTAGAAAGAAAGACTTTGAAACTTTCACTTTTCTTTTAATTCAACATTTACATTAGTGGCTTGTACATGTGACAGCCAGGTTTTGAGATTATATTAGAATTACTAAGTTTTCCGCTCTTTTTTTATCATTGTCTTGCTCTGCATATTTTTTTTGTATTATTGAGTTTTGAGGCTGACTTGTCTGGGTGGGATAGATGAGTGCTATCACGTCCATTTTTGGGTCGTGACATTTTTATGATCATTCAAACCCTTATAGCTTTTAAGCATTATATGAATTACAACCTAAATACATGTTATTTTAATATATGACTTTTGAGTTGAGCCTCATATATTATTTAAGATGATAGGTGTTTTTCATACCTATGAGCATTATATGAATATATGTTATTTTGGGAGGACTATTTAGTATAGAGAGAACGCGGGATTAGAAAACCCAAGTCCCATAACTAAGAGCCAATGTAAGATTATGTTTCACCTCTTTGTTGGTTGACCTTCTGCCTCTGAGAGGCTCAGATTAGTGGATCCATATAGATATGATATGGTCCTATATTGCAGCAAGGTATAGGGCAGACCTCCCAAGTGGGTTAGCTGTAGGACATCATGAGCTCACATGGTGTATGTCGGTTATAAGAAACTTCTAGTAAAGTAAAGTAAAGCATATTTTTATTTATATACTTCAGTTCAGTATTTATTATTATTGCATCCCTACAAAAAGAGTTTAAGAATCTATTTAGAAAGCCACCAGTTAATTGGAATTGGTGTAATTACCAAGGTAGTAATTACCATCTTAATAATTACACAGCATACTAAATACACTTACCTATTTATTTGTTGCAGTGTAATTATAGTATAATTACAAATGTACTATTTTGATGCACAATTGCAATTATAAGATTATATTAAATTATAAAAATAAAAGTTACTTATTTAAATTTTACATTAGATAAATAAGAAACTTTATGAATAATATTAAATTATATATTTAAGATATTTGTTGTCTTGTGAAAATATATTAATAAATAAGCATATTGTCTTAACTAATATTATGAAAAAATAATTGATTTATATTTTTCAAATTAGTATATTTCAATTGAATTAATCATAAAAACTAAAATTACAAGATTTCTATGAACATAATGAAATACATGTTTGACAAAAATATTAATATTATAAATAAAATGTCATAAATTACTAAAATATTTGGTAAAAAGATAATCTATCAAGCTAAAAAATAAATAACTTGCATTATGAAATCTCAAGTCAATACTACTAAAATAAATTAAACTTAAAATATAACATAAGTTCTAAATTCAAAACAAATTTGTAACACCTCGGAAATTGGAAAGTCAGATTAAAAAGGAAAGGTGCATTTTTGGGCACTAATGCAGAGTCTATGAATCCAATCTATGAATCGTAGGAAGTCCTACACGCCATAGGAAGGAAGTCGTAGGACTTGGTTTGAGTTTTTGAAATATCAATTTTCTAATGTTTGACCTACGAATGAACAGGATGAGTTTTAGGGTGTTCGATGGGCCGTAGGAGGGTTTAGTTAAAGGGATCCAGACTTAGTGAAATTTTGGACTTAAATTTGAGTCTTATGGACCATAGAATAGACAATGATCGGTACAATGGTTTCATGGAAGGTTGGCTGGACTTTGGGTTCCAGTAGTTGATTCTACAGTTAACCAGTACGGTCCATAGAAAGTCTTACACACCGTAGGTCCAAACCATAGGGTCATCCGGCATATTTTAATTTAATGATGTTTTGGTCTTTTCCTACCCAACTGACCCTTAAACTATGTCGTTTTGACCCTATAAATACTCCTATAATCGTTTTTACTGATTAAACTATGCCTAAATTCTCTCAATTCACTCAAACTCTCCCAAAATCGCTCGAGTCTTCTTCTTAAAAATTCTCTCTCAAGCTTCAAAGTGAAGAACTAGGGTTTCAAGCTTCAAGTCTTATTCTTCTTGATTTATTAGGGTTTTGATTACTCAAGGTACGTGGAAATTCACCAAAGGATTTCTTTCATCCATTGGGTCCTAAAAGAAACTCAAAATCTCCAAATTCAATTTCACCCAATTATCTATGCTTTCATGTTATTCTTCATGGGTCCTATTTATTATGATTCAATTGATGTTATTTGATCTTATTATACATGATTCAAATCCAATTATATGTTTTCCAATTGATTTCATATGGACCCATGCCTCATACTTGATTTTGAGTATATGAACTTATAAACAAAGCTTATAAAATTATGAATATGATTATGATAATTATGAAAGCTGTGCATATTTTATGAAATAGATGATTTGTGAACTATGGATACTTTTGATATAAGTATGAATGATTTTTGAACTATGGATACTTTTGATATAAGTATGAATGATTTGTGAAAGGTTTTCTCACACATGAATGAAATCGTGATTTAGATGCTTAGAAAGGTAAGTGTCTATTATGAAAGTTTTATGAAATCATGATTTGAAAGGAGCTACTTTTATATGAACTTACGATTGGATTGGTAGTTTAATTGTGTCTTTCAAAGTATTTTGATATTAATATGATTATGTCTTTTACATTGGGATTTACTTAGCACCAAGTGAACTTTTGAATGGAGGCCCTACTGCTAGTAGAGGTTTGGTCTTTAGTAGCAATTCCCTTGTTCCAAACTACCTGCCCCAATAGGATTGTCTTAAATGACCTAACTAGTGGATCAACAATAGCAATTATGAATGAATGTGACAAAATTCTACCTTTGTAAGTTGTTTCCCTTTTTCGGTGTGAGGGTCATGCCGGACTCCATATTATAGCTCACATGGTCTTATTGTCAGTTAACGGTAAATATCCCACAAATGAACTATGTTTTCCTCAAAGGTTTAAAGAAACCTTTCCTTATGTCTTAAGTATGCATTGACTTTGATTATGACTCATAGATTCTTCAAAGGCTTTTTATATGTTTTACTTGGTCATGCATATCATGTTTAAAACTCCTCAAATTATCATGCCTATGTTTTTATGCATTTCTTCATATTTAGTACATTCAATGTACTAATGCATACTTGTGCCTATATTGTCATATAATATAGGGTCTGACGTTCCTCCTCCTGCTCGTGGCTAGCTTAGATTGTTCTACTAGCATGTTGGATTGGTGAGTCCTCATGCTTTGAGGACAAAGCCACCGATGCTTTATTTCTCATATTGTCTTTTCATTTTCAAACTTATACGTGGTGTATGGGTTACGTCTAAACCACTCCTATGATGTTAGAAAGGTTATGTCAAACATAGTTTAGTATTCCGCACTTATGTTTAGATTTCTCGTATGATATGAGACTTTTACTGTCTATTCTCTTTTGTTGTATTTCTTTTAGTCATGCTTATGTCAAATGGCTAGTTTAGGGCCTCTCGGAGTTCTATTCTCCATGTCACATCTAGGGTGTACTTTGGGTCGTGACAAAATTAGTCTTATGTCAAATTTCAACATAACATACATAAATATAATTTTTTTAAAAAGGAAAACATAAGTCTCTAACCTTACTCAACAATGAATTCTACTTTAATTTAAAAATAAGAATACAATCAAAATTATGCCTATAGAAAAATAAGCATGGCATAAAAAATAGATAATACGAAAAAATTGCATGAAATCAAATGAAGTAAAGGTTGAGAATGAGAAGGAAATGAAATATAAAAAATAAACTTTTAGAAACTTTTAGAATAATAAAAATAAAAGAAGAATTTAAAATAACAGAAATAAAACAAATTAAAACGGAAAAATAAAAATAGAAATAAAAAGAAGAGAATATAAAGTAATCAACTTGTAATTACACCATATAATTACCAATAATTCACAGCCCTTCCTTAGGAATTGAATAGTGTTTTTACCCCCTGCCAATTGCACCCAATTACCTGTTGACCAAGTAATTACCTGGCAAACCAAACAGGCCACAAACATTGTAATTACACCCAATTACACCAAATCAAATTACCAAGGTGGCTTTCCAAACAGACCCTAAATGATTTTTATCATGATTTATATTATTCTTCAATTGAGCTAACTTCAGTCTTTCAGTTCAATTATTCATTTTATTCAACCCTATGAAATACTCGTACATTCAATATACTGATGTCATTCCACCTGCATCTTTTCATGATGCAGATTAAGGAACTTAGGATAATCAACATGAGTTATGTTGATATCATATCATCCGCTCGTCGGCTTTGGTGAGACCTCCTTGCTTTCGGAGGACTCCAGTTTTATGATTTGTTAGTAGTAGCATTTTAAGGTGTCGTGAGTCTTGTCCCGACACTTATCTTTATACAGTAGAGGTTTCATAGATAGATAGTTTTGGAGACTCTTTCAGTATTCAGTTTCAGATGTTTTATTTAAAACCTTATGTTTCATACTCAGTATTTTCAGATAGTTTTGATATTCAATAAATTGTTTTAAATGTTTCCTTAATTTTGATGCTTGAGTTATTTTTCGGCTTAGCACTCGGACGATAATAGGGTTCGCTTGAGGATCAGCAATGGTTCTCGAATGCCGGCCATGTTCAGGTTGTAGGCTCGGGGTGTGAAAGTTGTCTGAAGTAACGTCAAAGACAATCTAAGGTATATCGGCTCCATGCAAGTTTATGACAATTTCTAGACTAAGCCTAGACTAAGGCCAAACATACTAAAAATCATCAAAAATAACAACCAAAACACACCACAAGGTAAGGATGATCAAAGGCAATACAACAAACATGTTATCAGTCTCAAAAACCTGATAAACATCCTAAAAATGGATTCGAAGGAATTAAGCATAATCAACTAGATACCTGCCCCAAATTCACACAAATCAATGTACTTTTACATATTCAAGCTCAATCTAAGGAATGGAAAATCGTAGCCTACCTTAAGGCATACCAAGCCCACCCCAAATTACTATTCTGGAGCTTTTCCCTTCCGAAAAGCCTTCGAATGCTTCCACATTTAAAATTTAAAGAAAATTATCAAGAAGACCTATAAATATCCATTTTGAAATAATAAGGTGAAGTAAAATATTTATTAATTTTTTGGAAAAAATTCCATGTCTTCTGGTTTAATTTAATTATTTATTATTAATTTTTGTAATCCAAAAATTTATAATTGTATCACCATCTTTGTTCATTGGTTAAATTTTTCACATTTTGTTGTTCTCTCTTCGTTATGTCAAGAAATTTGTTCCACGCATAAATCTATTGGAAATAATTAATGTATCCCCTACATCAAAAATTATTTTTATGGATCATTTTAAGAGAGAGTGCCCTAATAACAGGCTGGGTAATGGGGAAACAGAGCCCAATCTTTTTCAGCAGCTCCAGCAGATAGATTTGCTTTCAGAGGAGCTACTTCAGGGACAGGGAGGAGAAAATCGTCTGTATGCTATAGCTAGTCGCCAGGATCAAGAGAACTCACAAGATGCTGTCAATGGTATGCTTAAACTCTTTTTTATTAATGTTTATGCCTTATTTCATTCAGGTGCGAGTTTGTATTTTATGAATCCTTATACAGCCATGAAGTTCGGCATTTCCCCGAACAACTTCTCAAACCTTTCAGTGTTTCCAAACCTGCTGGCGAGTCTATTCTAGCAGAAAGAGTCTATCGTGATTTTACCATCTTTGTCTATCACAAGGACACCATGTCTTTCTTTGTTGAGCTAGACATGGTGGAATTTGATGTTATTCTAGGTATTGACTAGCTTCATGCTTGTTATGCCTTAGTCAATTTTAAAACTCGAATAGTAAAGTTTTAGTATCCTAATGAGCAAGTTTTAGAGTGGAGGAGTAGTTGAGCAGTGCCTAAAGGTCATTTTATTTCATACCTTAAGGCCAGGAAGCTAGTTTCTAAGGGGTGCATCTATCACTTAGTCCGAGTTAGTGACACTAGTGTGGAAACACCACTTATTCAGTCAGTTCCAGTTGTGAGTGAATTTCAAGAGGTCTTTCCAGACGATCTTCCCGGAGTCCTTTCTGAGAGAGAAATAGACTTCAAAATAAATACTCTTCCTGATACTCAACCCATCTCTATTCCACCATATAGAATGGTTCCAGCTGAGTTAAAAGAGTAAAAAGTTGAGAGATCTTCTTGATAAGGGTTGCATCCGACCAAGTGCCTTACCTTGGGGTGCTCTGGTATTATTTGTGAGGAAGAAAGATGGTTCCCTTAGGATGTGTATTGATTATCGCCAGTTGAACAAGGTCACAAACAAGAATAAATTTCCCTTTTCAAGAATTGATGAACTTTTCGATAAACTTTAGGGTGCCACTTACTTCTCTAAGTTAGACCTCAGATCAGGCATCATCATTTCAAAGTGAAGGAAAGTGACATCCCAAAGACAGCTTTTAGGACCCGTTATGATCATTATGAGTTCCTTGTTATGTACTTTTGTTTGACTAATGCTCCTGCAACATTCATGGATCTTATGAATAGATTATTTAAGACGTATCTCGACATGTTTGCTATCATATTTATTGATGACGTATTGATATAAACGAAGAATGAGGAGGACCATGCTAATCATATCAGAATAGTCCTCCTAACACTCAAAGATCAAGGATTATATGCCAGCTTTTCTAAGTGTGAGTTCTGGCTTGAGTCTGTGGCATTCTTAGGCCATATATTGTCTGGCGATGGAATTTGAGTTGACACTTAGAAGATTGAAGCAGTGCAGAATTGGCCCAGACCCACATCTCCAACTCATATAAAGAGTTTCTTGGGGTTAGCTGGTTACAACAAAAGGTTCATCAAAGGTTTTTCATTTATTTCATTCCCGTTGACCAAGTTGACTCAGAAAACAACTAAGTTTCAATATTCTAAAGCTTGTCAGAAAAGCTTTCACGAATTGAAACTCGGTTAACCACCGCTCCAGTGTTGACCCTACCAGAGTGTACAGAGGGTTTTGTTTTTTATTATGATGCATCCATAGTTGGACTTTGTTGTGTATTGATGCAGAAAGGTAAAGTTATAGCCTATGCCTCCAGACAACTACCTTACTCATGATATCTAGTTGGCAACAATAGATTTTGCTCTCAAGATATGGCGTCACTATCTCTATAGTTTTCATGTGGATGTGTTCACTGACCATAAGAGTCTCCAATATGTTTCTGTCAGAAGGAGCTTAATCTCACACAAAGAAGGTGCTTAGAGTTACTCAAGGATTATGACATGAGTATCCTCTACCAACCAGGTATTGCTAATGTTTTTGCTGATGCTTTGAGAAGGTTGTCCATGGGGAGCACTGCTTATGTCGAGGAAGGTAACAAAGAGTGAGCTAAGGAAGTGCACAGACTGGCATGGTTGGGTGTTCGATTGTTGGATTCTAGTGAAGGTAGAGTTGTCACGATGAATGGAGCTGAGTCCTCATTAGTGGCAGAGGTAAAGGAGAAGTAAGACAAATACCCCATTTTGCTTGAGTTGAAGGAAATGTGCATAAGGAAAAAGTGATGGCTTTTGCACAAGGGGGAGATGGTGTGTTGAGATATCAAGAAAGGTTATGTGTTCTAAAGGTGGATGATCTCTAAGAGAGGATCATGGAAGAAGCTAATAGTTCCAGATATTTGATCCATCCAGGTTCCACCAAGATGTACTATGACTCGAGAGAAGTCTATTGGTGGAATAGTAGGAAGAGGTATATTGCTGAATTTGTTGCTAAGTGCCAAATTGCCAACAAGTCAAGGTTGAGCATCAAAGGCCATGTGGTGTGGCTCAGAATATACCCCTTCCGGAATGGAAGTGGGAGATGATAATCATGGATTTCACTACAGGTTTACCACGATCTCGCAGACAGCATGATTCCATTTGGGTGATTTTGAATCGGACGACCAAATCAGCCCATTTCTTACCAGTAAAGACTACCAATACAGCACAAGAGTATGCAAATCTGTACATTTATTAGATAGTTCGACTGCATGGAGTTCCCTTGCCCATCATCTCAGATAGGGGTGCTCAGTTTACTGCGCAGTTTTGGAAGTCATTTTAGAAAGCTTTGGATTCTAAAGTGAAGCTTAGTACTGCTTTTCATCCTCAGATGGATGGTCAACCAGAGCGCACAATTCAGACTTTAGAGGACATGTTGAGAGCTTGTGTTTTGGATTTTAAAGGTAATTGGATGACCACTTGCCTCTTATCGAGTTCGCATACAATAATAGTTACCATTCCACTATTAAGATGGCTCCGTATGAGGCTCTATATGGGCGAAGGTGTAGATCTCCCATTGGCTGGTTTGAGGTTTGTGAAGCTGAGTTGATAGGACCAGATTTTGTTCATCAAGCCACGGAGAAGGTGAAGACAATTCAGTAGAGGTTGAAAACACCGCAGAGTCGTCAGAAATCCTATACTGATGTTAGGAGAAGAGATTTGGAGTTTGAAGTTGATGATTGGATATATCTGAAATTTTCACCCAAGAATGGTGTTATGAGGTTTGGAAAGAAAAGGAAACTCAGTCCATGTCATATTGGTCCGTATCAGATATCCAGGAGGGTTGGTAATATAGCTTATGAGTTGGAGCTACCGTCAGATTTAGCAGCAGTCCATCCGGTATTTCACATCTCTATGTTAATGAAGTGGTTGGGTGATCCTTCACTTATTGTGACTACCAAGAATACTGGTATCAAGGACAACCTATCTTATGAAGAGATTCCCGTTCAGATTCTTCATCATCAGTTTTGCAAGTTGAGAACTAAGGAGATTGCCTAAGTCAAAGTATTATGGAGGAACCAATATGTTGAGAAGGCTACTTAGGAAACCCAAAAGGATATGAAGAAGAGATACCATCATCTCATTTCTTCCGAATCAATTCTAGACCAAGTTACTAACTCTTTGTAAAGCACTCTTAAAATTTATATGTTGAAGTTGTACTATTTGATTGTTTTGTGCTTGTGTTGGGTTGTTAGATACTTCCCACCATTGTTATGCTTAGATTGATCTCATTCGAGGATTAATGTTTCCAGGGAGGAGATGTTGTAACACCTCGGACTTCGATAAGTTCTAAAGAAGGGTTCGTACAAGTCACCCATCAGTTTTTATGTTTTGGATCAACTTTAAACGATCATATCTCTCTGTTCAAAATGAATTAGGTGGCCCATAAACTATCAAGTTAAAGGTTTTTGAGTCCTCTTTCCAATACTACAGAGTTTGCTTTATTTCTAGTTCGAAATAAAGAGATATGCCTATTTTAGTGAATTTTCCTTTTCAGGCATCTAGTTAGTTTTCCTAGAGGGGTAGTTTGGTCTTTTCCCACTCCTTATAAGCCTAGGCAACAATTTTTTTCACCTAATTAATGGTCTAATCAGTGTGAAAACATCTTTTCATGTTCTTTAATAATTAGAAGAATTAGAGTAAGTTTCCAAGAGAAGAAAAAGCTAGGGTTCAAGAGTTCTTAAAGTTTTAAATTGATTTCACCAAAAACCTGTGTTCTTTCCAGGTATGTGAGGCTATCATAGTGTTAGACTAGTTCTTCCTCATGCCCTACATCTCAATACTATCAGAAAATGTCACATCTAAAGGATCCATTCATAGTTCTTGAAAATTGAATTCAGTGCTTTAATAGTTGATGTTTTGATTCTTTTGTTTTGTGTGATCTTATAATGTTGTTCATGCTTAGTATTACAAGAACCCTATTGATGGAGTAAAGTTATGTTTTCAAAAGGAATTATGCGAAAGTTCTAACGTATTGATGTTGGGTTTGAGGAACAAGCAGAGTTTAGAAACAATTTCCCAATTCGAAACTAATTTGGATTCCTAATTTAACTTTAAAATTCATCATGGAAGCCCAGGGGCAGCGCGCTAGTAAGGCATCAGGGCTGGTCTTCAGTAGTTGGGGCCTGGCGCCCAGTGCCGGTAGTGCGCTCCAAATTTACTTTTGAAGTTTGGGGTCTGGCGCCCCGCGCCAGCTGTGCGCCAGGATTTTCCAGGGCTTATATATCCTTTGTTTCATCCGGACGTGTTCCTTTGAGTTGTGGCTACGCTTTCCTTCTCTTTAGTAGCTCCTATAGGCTCCATTTACATTTGAAAATTCATGCATTATCCTACTCATATATCTTCATGCACTTTCAAAACTAAAGTGAGTATAAGAGAAAAGTTCAAGAGCTTTTATTGAGCAATTATTGAGAATCCTTTTTAATCAACAATGATCTTAAACTAATTCTCTGAGAAGACGAAGATGAGTTTAGAAGAGTTTCATACATGATTGAGAAAGAATAAAAGGGAACTAGGTATTCCCAAATGTAACATTTTTACATTGAGTAAAAAGAAATTTTGATTTCTAAAAAGTGTTTATGAGTTCAGGATATTTTCGGAGCAGCCACCTCTTTTAAGAGGTTATTTTGAGCAATTACCTCAAAACAGAGAAAGTGTATTTTTACTTGAGCATGAGTATATATATTTATCGGGAGTAGTATTGAGCACTAATATGAGGATGAGTTCAGACAAATCACATTCCTCATAAACCATGTAGCCATCATGGGTAATAGATCGTACTTTTGAGATGACTCCTTATTGCTTTTGAGCATAGCTTAGTGGATCCATTTAGTTGAGGTGTTCTATACCCTAAAAAGGTATAGGACAGTTGTGGCAGTGTGGGCGAGATTCTGTAACATAACATAGCTCATTGTGATGGTTGTCAGTTAGAGATTCTCTCAAATAAGAGTAAAGAGTGATTTATTGTATTTTTATATACAACCTTGAGTTAGCATCTTTTATTTATGAAGCTTTAAATATTTCATCTCTTATTATTATTTTGTATTGAGTTGATTTGAGGTGAGTATTCTTCCAGCCTTATTAATTAAGTTATTTATTCATTTAGCTTTATTACATACTCGTACATTCAATGTATTGATGTCTTTCGACCTACATCTTTTATGATGCAGATACAGGTGTTCAGGATCATCAGCAGGCGCTTCGTTGAGATCTCTTTGCATTTCCCCTTTGAGAGTTTTGGTGAAGCCTCCCTGCATTTCAGAGGGCCACATTCTTTCCATTTCAATATTTACTTTGGGGTGTCGAGGGTCTTGTCCCGATGTTCATGTTGAACTTAGAGGCTTCATAGATAGTTGGATTGGAGATATCCTCGGAGTTATTGTTAAACTATTTTACAACTATTATGTTTATTACATTGAGTATTTTTAGACAATTGATTTGAGTATTGACCTTGGGTTTAAATGGCCGAATTCTATTTTAAGTTGTGCATTGCTTGAGTAAGTCTTCCGCTAAAGAGTCACCAAGGTAAAGGGTTCTCTCGGGGATTAGTAATGGTTCTTGTGTGCCAGCCATGTCCAGGGTGTAGGCTTAGGGCGTGACACTATCCGGTTTCACATCTTCTATTAATATCAATTGAAATGGCAATTGATTCTACTTAAATATTGTCATTATAGTTAGTTGAGTTTTGAACGTTCTAAATTGTTAGCCTTCAGTTCAATGGCATATATATATTATTCTTCAACTTGTCTTTGAGAGGCATAAAAGAAAAAAAATATTTCCTATATCATTTACTAGAAGAACTTGTTCAATCCTCTTTGTTGAATCTTGGGGCATACACCTAATCACCCATATCAAGTGAAATATCCTTAAGGAAAGTGTCTGACACATCTTAAGCTTTGTTGAATTCTATACAAGTGTTCGTAGAAAAGTATTTTCTGTAAAGTTTCCAACAATCTTAAAGGTATTTTCATATTATGGTCAAACTCTCACGAAAACGTTAGAATCGAATTTTATTGGACAATGGAGTTGGAGGGTATCGATATTCTTTCATTTGATATGTTTTGTGTTTCAATTGTATCTAAAGTACCAGGTATGCGTAATTGAATTTATATCTCCTCAATTTCAATGCTTTAATACCTATTCTCGTGAGAATATAATCGATGAACTTTGGCGTCAAGGTAGTATATATAATCTCCATTCAATGTTTAAATTGTTAATGATTTTATACTATTTACTAATGTGAGCTTGTCCGTAAAAATGTATTGCATCTTATTTTGTGAAACACTATGTATTTTTATATCAAAAATATATAAGGCCAAGTGATGAAGGTACAACCCATCCTTCTCTAGCATGAGATGTTATGTAATTGAGGAATTACTTCATGTTTTTGTTATGTATTTGCTTGTTTATCAATTAAGAAATTACCATGATGATGATTTACAAAGCTATCAATTGCTTGTAAGCAGAGGCGGACCTAGGATTCCAGGTCAGTGGGTTCTAAATTTTAAAAATAACGATGATCTTAACCTAAAGTACTAAACATTAAACTAATGAACAAATACAAGTATTTAATTCACTAAAAATGACGAATTTCTTAAACATCATATAAAAATAAGCACTATCATTACAATAGCATTCGATGAGTTGTCATGTTTTGAAAATGTTCAATGATCACATCATTAGGTACACTTTCAAATACTTCATCTTCTATATAACAAACTACACAATCATTTAGAAAGTCATCACCAATTCTGCTTCGCGAGTCATTTTTAATGAACTTCATTGAGAAAGAAGCTCTTTCCAGTGTTGCAGTAGCCACATGTAATATCAAGCTTAAATTCACAAGCAAATAAACAAGTCCCCATGTGTTGTGCACATTTTTTTTAACCAATGCCATCGAAAGATCTCCAAGCCCTTTCAAATTTGAGAAACCGTTGTCTACTTTACTTACACAGTAAATATAAGTGTCTAGATCAAAACTAAGATCCTCAAGCTTGGAAGCATCAAATTCATTTGGATAATACGTAGCAAGCTTCATGATATTATTTTCATCATAATTTATAAAAGAATTCTCCGCACTCAATCTAGCCATTCCAAGAAGTAGATCATTATTCAATTCAAGTTCTGAAAGTTCCAAATCAATAACAGCATAAAAAATTTCACACGCAAATGATGAGAATATGTAACACTTGAGCTTTTACGCTTCGACTTTCCAACACCATATTTCTCATCCATTTTATGGATCATAATATTATTGTTTTCACAAAATAGGCAGATATCTTCTACCAAAGAATTTCGTTTAGATTCCCTCATCGATTGCAATTGTCTCTTTGTAAGATCAACAAGTTTCATGGCACTAAATATACCTTGATCTTTTCATTGCAGAGCCATATTCAAATCATATGTAATTGCCAAAAATTTTAACATCAAATGCAATATGTATATAAACTCATACGATTTAATGTCTCCCACTAGACTTTTTGCCATTTCTTTCTCATGATAATTTACACCCTCATTTTCAAGAACTTCAAGTACATAGGCAATTGATGAGAATAAGGAAATCAAGTTACATATTATCTTAAAATGAGTTCCCATGTGAGTATCACCCGGCCTTTGAAGTTTGAGTTCCTGGTTTAATCTACTTCCCCTATGAACTTCTCCAAGCATTAGTAAATCCTCTAATTTTTCAGCTTGATCCTCTCGAAGCATTTCCCTACGCTTAAAAGAACCTCCAACGATATTTAAAACATTAGAAAGAATGTCAAAAAAATTATTCACATCATTATGCTTTGTTTGGAATAGCTACCAGAGTCAATTACAATTGATAAGCGAAGTAATGAACGCAATATGCTGAAGAATTATCCCACAAAATCAACATTTTAAGGCCAATAAGATTTCCTTGAATGTTACTAGCTCCATCATAACCTTGACCTCATATTTATGATCGACTCAAATAATGGTCTAAAAGCAAAGAGTAGATTGCTTCTTTCAATGACTTTCAAAAGTGTCTTTTACATGAACAAGACCAAGAAATCTCTCAATAAGCTTACCTTGTTTGTTGACATACTGCCGAACAAGGGCCATTTGTTCTTTATGAGAAATATCCTTAGATTCATCAACCAATATTCCTAACTAAACCCCTTCAAGTCTTCAATAATTTCTTTCACCGTTTCTTGTGCTCAACAATTTACAATATCTTTCTGGATATCTGGAGAAGTGATGACGTTATTTTTTTGGAGCTTTTTGTATTACAAAATTTTTTACATCCTCTTTTTTATCTGCATACCACTTTATCTAACACCTCGGACTATGAAAAGAAGAAAACTAAAAATTTTGGATTGCAGGCAGTACCTACGATTGGTAAAGCACCTACGGGCCGTAGATGGCATCCGTAGGGAGTGTGGAAATGAAGCAAAGTTTTAAGGCTGAAAGTTAGGTCCTACGGTGGTCATGTACAGACCGTAGGAAGACCTACAAACTCTACATGGGTCTAGTCGAATAGTGGTCCAGCTCATGGTCTCTGAACCCACCTACAGTCGACCAGGACGGTGCATAGGAGGACCTATGGACCGTAGGTCCAAAACGTGGGTGGGTGCTCGAAAGTTAATTCTAAGGGGCTTTTGGATCTTTTCTTAATTATTTAAACCAAATATTATGTTTTTTTACCTTCTACCCTAAGCCCTATATAAAGGTTCTAAACCCCAAATTTACCCACTTTAATTTATTATCCTAAATTCCCTAAAGTTGATCAAATTCGTCCTCCCAATTCTCTCAACTCTAAGGAAGAAGAAGTGGAGCTAGGGTTCCATTCATGTCTTATAATTCTCCATTTTTATTGGGCTTGAAGGATCAAGGTATGTGTATATTCACCCATGGAGTCCTTTCTTCCATGGGGTCCCTAAATATTTCAACTTCCCAATTCAATTATTCAATTGATCAAATAAGAGTTTCAATCCAATGAATGTGGGTTTCTTTCAATTATGATTGATTATGATTAATTGAGTATTCTAATGCATAAATTGATGTTAATCCATGATATTTAGTTGAAATTGCATCGACCCATGCCTAAATTAGTTTTTTTTCAACTATGATCCTATGATGAACCCATGAATTATGAATTATGAACTTATGAAGATATGCATGTTTTCATGAAGCTATTGTAAATGAATAAATGATTCTTTGAAAGGAAAGTATTGATGCTATGGTTAAAGAATTTCTCACTTACTATTATGATCATGATTGTGAAAGGTTTTTCTCACAAATGAATTCACATTGGTCACAAGTTTTCTCATATATGTTGAATTATGTTTAAGGATCTATTCGATGTTTTGATATTGAAAAGTGTGGATTTGTATTGATCATTGCCTTTCCCTATGTTAAATTGATAATTGACTTTGATCTACTTTGTTGGGATTTAGACTTATCATCGAGAGGGTTTTGAGGTGGAGTCTTAAATAGGGTAGTTTCTAGTAGCAATCTTTAGTTCCAAACTACGTGCCACCGTAGGATTGTCTTAAAAGACTTAGATAGTGGATCCACTTTAGAATATGATGATATGTACGGATTCTACCTTGGCAAGAAGTATCCCCTTTTTTGGTATGAGGGATATACCGGATTCCATGACATAGCTCTCATGGTCTTATGGTCGGTAAAAGCTAATATCCCAGAAAATGATTATATATTCTTCAAAGTTTTCTTATGTCCTTTATATTAAAGTATTTGACTATGTCTTATGAATTGCATGTCATTTATTCTCTATAAAGCTTTTAAATGTCTTATTATGATTATGCCTATTCGATTTAAGTCATTTTAGTATCATGTTCATGTTTATGCATATTGCCTCATACATAGTACATTTCATGTACTAATGCATACTTGTGCCTACATTATCTAATGAATGTAGGGTCTGACGTTCCTACCGTGCACACTCGTGGCTAGACATCTTTTGGATTCCTCAAACTATTGGTGAGTCTTCATGTTTCGAGGATCAAGACCTTTTATAGTTTTATGTCATTTCATTTCAAACTTTGTATGTAATGTATGAGTTACATCCCAATCACTTTCCTTATGATGTATTATATGGTTTTGAGACTTATGTTAAACTTCCGCTTTTGTCAAACTCTTTGTATGAAATTCTTTTTTCAAAACTCATTAAATTCTAATATCTTATATGATATATGCTAAATTTCTTGTGTGGGGACTCTCTTGGTCCTATACGCCGCGTTACGCGTAGAGTATACTTTGTGTCATGACACTTCAAGAGATCAAGAAAATGACCTCTTCTTGAAGAAATTTCACCCTCATTGTGACCCCGAGAAGGTATTTCTTCCTTCAAAAGATACCTTACCAAATCAATCGAAGCATTCAAGCGAATCCGATGCTCACCTTCTTCTTTTTTGGATTACCTGTCAAATAAAGCTAGAATAGATTGGTTTTGATTCATTAAATCTAGCAACAACTTGAAACAATGTATATGAACATTGTTGGTTTCACCAAGATGCGTTTTAAGTCTTTCTACAACTTTATTCCAACTTCGAAAATCTTTCGTTGTGAAAGAATAACTTACTTTCCCATATCCTCCAATCTCATTGTTAGACAAGTAACAACATAAGCAATATGTTGCATCCTTTTTAATATTGTATTCTAGCCATTGAGAATATGGAGGTTTAAACCATTTAAGTTTAAAGTTACGCGGTGTTCCTCGAAAATCTCTTATTGGAAAAGTAAAATCAGCAAGTTGACAAAGTCCCTTTTGTATATAATATGTCCTCACTCGGTCACGTATATTAGGAGAAAATTTTGAAATTTGTGTTCTTTCAGCAGGATCGGATTTAAGATCCTAGTTGGTCAACACTTTGTCATTATCAAATGCTTTAAAAAGATCCACAGGCGATGCAAAACTTGACAAAGGCAATGCCAAATTTGACAAATAAGAGGTAGGAGCAGTATCTGATCTAGTTTGAAGGCTTGAAAAAATTCGTAATCATATTGACTTTCTTAAAAATCCAAAAAACACACAAAAACACAAATTATGTTAATGAGATGTTAGTCATGTGTTTTTTAATGACTCGGTTGGCCTTTTTTGGTATTTCTGTGAAATTTACAATTTTACCCTCTGGATATTGACCCTGAATTATTTTTTTTTTGAGTTTTGGAAGATGATTCCAAATTTTGAGAAAGAAGTTGAGAATTTGGTAAGGTTTGAGTTTGGAAGGCTTAAGTTGCTTAAAAGTTGTTGTCAGAGTCATTTGGAGTTTCAAGTGTCAGAATGAAATTCCATCAACTCCATTAGTTCCTTAATGTGGAATCTTATTTGTGATAGTTGTCGGTTTCTGATATCGAGTCTTAAGGATTTGAGGTCCTAAGTTGTGAAATTATAGAATTGTAGCCTTTGGGTTAACTTTGTTCAATATTCAATGTTTGGATGCCCAGATCAGAATTTCGAGACTTCTTTTGGATTCAGGGAATGATTTTAGGCCTAAGTGAGGTCTTGGTTGATTTTTTGAGAGGTCTCGATCTTGATTTAGTCTTTTTAGGCGTTGAGTTAATTTTTTAAAATTTTCACGGATGTCGGGTCAAGGAGACCCCGTATTCGTATTTTGACGGTTCCATTGAGTCCAGAACGTTGAGTATAATTGATTTGCATAACTTGTTTGTGTCTATGGGGTTCTGAATGAATCCCGAGAGTCGATTTGATGTTTTAAGAGTTGGCTGAATTTTTCTGGTGCTGCAGGCTTCATTTTTGCGAAGGCCCTATCACTTAAGCGACCTTCGCTTAATTGAAGGGCCATTGCTTAAGAGATCCTTGCAGAAGCAAAGGATGCTTGACAAAAGAGAGACCCGCGTTTTTAGAGGGGTTTGCTTAAGCGATCCCCTGGTCACTTTTGCAACAATAGAGGGTGGTTATGACTTGCAATTTCGGGGTTTAAATCCCATTTCACTGTTTTTGAGCTTGGGAAACCTTGGTGGCAAATTTTGAAGGGATTTTTTGTGCTCGATCATTTGGGTAAGCCTTTTCTATCCTAAACCTTCAATTTCCTTTGATTAATTATGAATTTTAACATCAAAATATGAGATTTTGAAGGGTGAATGTGGAGGTTTTGATAAACTCAAGTTCTTAAACTAAAATGATGACTTTGAAGTGATTTTATTCCCTTTTTCAAAACGGTTTTGTCTAATGATTTCCTAAAGCCTTGAGTAATATTTTCAAGTATGAATTTCCGGATTCAAACCTTCTTTTTTAAATTCGGGTTTGTGTTGATTGGCCCACTTTTCAAGAATATTGGTGTGGGTATTGTGAATACCAATAGATGATTTTGAATAGTTAATTATTATAGATTGTATGGTTTTGAATGTGATTCGGAAGGCGAAGACTCAATCAAGGAGTGATTAACGGATTGATTTGTTGCAAGTGATCTCTTAAACTTTGCAATTCGGTTGAATTGTTTATTTCTCTTTACCTATGTGTTGGGAGTAATCGGAATTGAGGGGAAGGGCTATTTTTTTCCACTTGAATAATGTTAACCAACAAAGAGGGGGGAAATAAAAAGGCATCTTGATGATAATGACAACTGTGAATTGCCTTGTTGTGATTCCTATTTGATTGTTGAAATATGGATAGCATTAAAGTGGACTTGTGTGATATGAATTGTTATCGCTTCCGTGTGATGTGATATTGCTTGTGTGCATTGATTGAGAACACCGTAATGAGACATGTGATGATTTATGATGCCAAGGTCTTTGCTGGCAAGTGCTACGATGCAAACGTCCTTACCGGCAAGTTCTATGATGCTGAGGTCTTTACCGGTAAGTGTTCTTTTGTGATCAAAGGCGAAGGGAAATGGTTCTTGCTAGTGATATAAATGTCGAAGGGAAATAGTTTCGGCAAGTGATATGGTGTGATAAAATTCGAAGGGAAATGGTTCCAGCTAATCATATAAATGCCGAAGGGAAATGGTTCTGGCAAGTGATTTAATATGAAAGCAGAAGATAAATGGTTCCGGCTAGTGACATTGAGCCAAAAGGAAATGGTTTCGACCAATGTTGACTTGTGATCACTCTACCTGAGGCATACACTTTACTTATTTTGATGCATATGATTGAACTATTTGATGTGGTTTGAATTATGTGTTTGATATGTGAGTTGAACTTGTTTCAATTTGGGCTTGAGATGCCTTTACATAAGTGTAAGTGAATTGATGCCTATCGATTGTTAAAAATGTGACTGTTGATCTTGATCTTGAGCCTTGAGACCTGTTTATTGTAGAACTGTTAGTTTTGGCTAATTTCTTTATAGGTTGTTGTTTGTGGAGGTTCGTTATGGATGGAAGGAAGTATTTGATTTAGCTAGGTAGCCCAGTTCATTAGGTTGCTTGCTGGGTACCGTGTTGGTGGTACTCATTCCTTGCTTCTACACATGTGTAGGTTTCGAGCCCGAATTCGTGTGATTTTCTTCTCCTGATTTTTTATGCTTGTCAAGGACTGAAGAGGTAGCTTCTTGTCACTTTGGTGGGCGCTTTTCTATTTCTTTTTATTTAAGCTTTTTCTACTAGAGAAACAAAGCCCAAGACTTGTATTTATCTTTCAAACTCTGTATTTACTTTAATGGCGTGTACACGTGACAACTAGATTATGAGGTGTTATTTAGAATAAATAAGTTTTTTGCCTTTGTCTTGTTCTTGCTTTACTTAATTCAATTTTTTTTATATTCATTGGGTTGAGGCTGACTTTTTTTGGTCGGAAAAGATAAGTTTCATCACGTCCATTTTTGGGTCGTGACAAATTGTATCAGAGCACCAGGTTCATATATCTCACAGTGTACAAGCCAAGTCTAAGTTGAGTCTGGAGGATCAGAATAGAGAAATTTTCACTTATCTTCGAGAGGCTATGAAGACTGTTAGGAAAGTACATTTTGTTCATTCTTCCCTATGGTGCGTGGTTGCCTTCGTTGTACTGAGTTGCCGCATGTTGTTTTTGCATATGTTGAGGACTAGAGCTTCTGTTCGTAGTGGTAGAGGGGAGGAAGCTCTCGAGGCAGTTGCAGATACCCAAGCTAGGGGTAGAGGTACGGCCTGAGCTAGAGTCTGTGCTCGTGGAGTAGCACTGGCCAGAGGTCGTGCCCGTGGAGCAGCACTAACTAGAGGTAGAGGTAGAGAGGCTTCTCCTGAGCCACAGGTTGTGGTTGCTAAGGACCAGGTTCCTTTCAGATTTGGAGCATCCTTGTTTTAGGAGACTTTGTTGAGGATGTTGGGTGTGATGGAGAACTTTTATCAGAGTGGTGCTATTGGTCCACAACATGGTTCTCAGACTGGATTAGGAGTGTAAACTCCAGGTCAGCAGCAGACTCCAGATTCTCAGTATCAGGTGGGTCAGCAACTAGTTGTTCCGACACCAGTTATGGGTGTTTAGATTGCTTCTGAGGTTATTCTGACGATAGCTGAGTAGCATTATTATGAGAGGTTTCTGAAGATGAAGCCACCCCAGTTTTAGGGTGGTAAGAGCGAGGATGTTCATGAGTTCTTGACTATGTGCCATGAGATTCTTGAGGCAATAGGTAAGTTGGATGCTAGAGGTGTTTGCTTCATTGTTCTTCAGTTGCATGGACGTACCGGAGAGTGGTGGAGGACTTTAGGGAGGTATAGACTGGTCCAGTCTCCTCTGATAGAGTGGGGTGTGTTTTCTAGTGGTTTCCTAGACCACTTCATTCCTTAGAGTGTGAGGGAGGAGAGTAGACTGAGATTTGAGGATCTAAGGCAGGGCAATTTTTCTATGACTGAGTATGAGGCCCATTTTTTAGAGCTTTCTAGGCATGCTATGAGTATTTGTCTTGATGAGGCAGAGAGAGTTCGCATGTTGGTGAGAGGGTTGTTTTTCTTACCAGGTCGTACGTGTTTTTAGTAGCCTGAGAAGGGGCTTCCTTCCAGTCCATTGTGAGCACCACCAAGGATGCAAAGTTGATGCTTTTAGAGGTGTTTAGAGAGCTTAAGAGGTCTCGTTCTTCTGGTCATTTTTCTAGTTTTCTGGTACCTCATTCGGAGGCAAGGGTTCACACCGAGTCAGTGGTTCCTTTCAGTACCATGGTCTGGTTCATGCATTTATGCCAGCAGCTGAGAATGGGTAGTCAGCCCGAGGATCTTATGGTTCTTGCCATGGTGGCCATGGTAGCTCCTCTAGTTTGCGGCAATAATTATCCGTGTCGAGATCTTCTTTTGGTTGTAGGGATCTAGGTCATATGATTCGGTAGTTCCCTCTACAGACTCACTCACGACCCCATCATTCATTTTCAACTGCTCCAGCTAGAGATTCAGCGCCTCCGACTAGAGGTTGAGGCATAGGTCAGTTTGGTAGAGGTGGCAGGACTTCTGGTATGGGTGCTACAGCTCCACAGGGTGGATGATGGGGTTCTACTAAAATTGTAGGTTGTCGAGATGGCCAGTGTTATGCTTTCCAGGGAGACGTGAGGCTGAGACTTCTGATGCTGTGATCACAGGTATTGTCCCAGTTTTACCATCAACATGCATCTGTATTATTTGATCCAGCGTCTACTTTTTGATATGTGTCTACCTATTTTGCTTGTGGGTTTGAGATGATGTCTAATTGCATGCCATTGCCTATTCATGTTTCTACACCAGTGGATGAATCCTTAGTGGTGGATAGAGTTTATCGATCCGGTCTTGTTTCTTTGGCTGGGTATGATACTTGGGTAGACTTTATCTTTTTGGGGATGGTAGACTTTGATGTCATTTTAGGAATGGATTGGCTCTCCCTGCATCATGTGATTCTTGACTTTTTTTCTAATACTGTGACCTTAGCGATGCCAGGTGTCTCGGGTGTTGAGTAGACAGGTGCTAGTGGATCTTACCTGGCAAATTTATCACCTTCATTCGAGCTCAAAGATTGGTTGATAGAGGGTGTTTGTCTTATTTAGCCTTCATTCGGGATACTAGTGTTGATCCACCTCCCAAGGATTCTATGCCCATCGTTAGGTAGTTTTGAGATGTGCTTCGTACTGATGTTCCAATTGTTCCTCTGGATAGGGATAATGATTTTGCCATTAACTTGGAGCCGAGCTCGAAGCCCATCTCCATTTCCCTTTATCGTATGGCTTTAACTGAATTGAACAAATTGAAGGACCAGTTACAAGATTTGTTGAGTAAGGGGTTCATTCGCCCGAGTTTTTCCCCATGAGATGATCTTGTGTTGTTTGTGTGGAAGAAGGATGGATCCATGAAGATGTGTATTGATTAGCGGTAGTTGAATAAGGTGACAGTTAAGAACAAGTAGCCTATTCCTCTTATTGATGACTTGTTTAATTAGCTTCAGGGTGCATGTCTATTTTCTAAGATTGATTTGAGATACGACTATAATCAGTTGAAGATTATGGTTTTGGATATCCCTAAGACAACTTTCAGGACTCATTATGGTCATATGAGTTTCTTGTGATGTCTTTCGGTTTGACTAACACCCCTGCAACATTCATAGAGTTGATGAATAGGGTGTTCGGACCTTATTTGGATGCCTTTGTGATAGTCTTCATTGATGACATCTTGGTGTACTCCAAGTTTAAGGAGGATCACGATCGATATTTGAGGATTTTTCTCTCGAGATTGAGGGAAGAAAAGCTTTATGCCATGTTCTCAAAGTGTGATTTTTGGCTTGACTCGGTTGCATTTCTAAGACACGTGGTGTCCAAGAAGGGTATTAGGGTGGATCCAGCCTAGATTGAGGCAGTTAGAGGTTGGACAAGGCCTACTTCTATCACTAAGATTCAGAGTTTTTTGGGACTTGGTGGTTACTATAGATGATTTGTTCAGAGCTTCTCCAATATTGCATCTCTTTTGACCAAATTCACTCAACTTAGTGTGAGCTTCCAGTCTAATGAGTGTGAGGAGAGCTTCCAAAAGGTCATGATCTTGTTGACTTTAGCTCCTGTTTTGACCTTACTCGAGGAGGGTGCAAACTTCACTGTTTATTGTGATGCTACTTGAGTTGGGTTAGGGGGTGTTCTGATACAGAAAGGCAAGGCAATTGCCTATGCTTCTAGACAGTTAAAGACCTATGAGAAGAACTACGCTACCCATGATCGTGAGTTTGCAGTTGTGGTGTTTGTGCTTAAGCTATGGTGGCATTATCTTTATGGGGTGTATTGTGAGGTCTTCACTGACCATTGGAGTCTTCAGTACATCTTCAGTCAGAGAGATCTTAACTTGAGGTAGCGTAGATGTCTTTAGCTACTAAAGGACTATGACATTACTATTTTGTATAATACAGGAAAGCCCAATGTAGTGGCCATTGATTTGAGTAGGAAGACTTCTAGCATGGGATGTTTTGCAGCTATCAGTGTTGAGGAGATACCATTGGCTAGAGATGTGCAGAGGTTAGCCAACAATCTCGTTCGATTGTACATTTTTTAGGAGACGGATGGTTTGATTGCTTTCATTGAGGCTCGTTCTTTCTTAGTTGAGTAGATACGTGAGCAATAGTTTGATGATGAGAAATTGTGTCTCATTCGACACAAAGGGTTGAGAGGGGAAGACAAGGGGGCTACCCTTGATTCTGATGGTGTCTTAAGGATTGGAGACAATATTTGTGTGCCCAAGACGGGCAAGTTCATTAGATTTATTTTTGAAGAGGCCTAGTTTTCTTGATATTCTATTCATCCGGGAGTGATGAAGATGTATCATGACCTGAGCCAACATTATTGGTGGTGTGGCATGAAGAGGGATCTTGCAGACTTTGTTTCTAGATGTTTGACATGCCAACAGGTCAAATGTGAGCATCAGCGGCCCGAAGGTTTATCTCAGAGGATGCCTGTTCCTATTTAGAAGTGGGAATAGATAACTATGGATTTTGTTTTTGATTTGCCTACCACCGTGGGTGGTTATGACTCCATTTGATAGGTTGACCGAGTCTATCAATATCATCCTTGTTCGGGTGAAGTATATGGCAAAGAAGTTAGCCGAACTTTATATCAGACACATTATGCAACGACACGGACTCCCAGTTCTACTGTCTCTAATCGAGGTTCCTTGCTCACTTCCCATTTCTGGAGGGCTTTGCAGTATGGTTTGGGTACTCAGTTAGATATGAGTACAACTTTCCATTCTCAGACAGATGGTCAGTCTGAACGGACGATTCAGGTATTGGAAGATATGCTCTATGCTTGTGTGATTGATTTTGGTGCTAGATGGGATCCACATTTGGCCTTAGAAGAGTTTTCCTACAACAACAGTTATCATTCCAGTATTCAGATGGCCCCATTTGAGGTGTTTTATGGCAGACAGTGTAGATCTCCGATTGGTTTGTTTGACTCAGTCGAGATGGATTCTTTAAATACAGACTTGCTTAGAGATTCTATGGAGCAAGTTCGTATGATTCAGGATAGACTGTTAACATCCCAGAGTAAAAAAAGAGTTATGCAGATCGGAGAGTTCGAGTCCTTGTGTTTATGGAGGGTGACGATGTTCGGCTTTGAGTGTCGCCTATGAAAGGTGTGATGAGGTTTAGCAAGAAAGGCAAGCGTAGACCCATATTCATTGGACCTTTTGAGATTTTGAGGTGAATGGGAGAAGTGGCCTATAAGTTGGCCTTGCAACCTAGCTTGTCATCTGTTGATCCTGTGTTTCATGTCTCCATGCTTCGAAAGTACGTGCCGAATGAGTCCTATGTACTTTCCCTAGATTAAGTTGAGTTGGGTCCAGATTTATGTTTTGAGGAGGAGCCTATAGACATCTTGGATAGGTAGGTTCAAAAGCTTAGAACAAGAGAGGTTGCTTCAGTGAAGGTGCAGTGGAAGCATCATTTCATTGGTGAGGTGACTTGGGAGACATAATCGGATATGCATGACAGATATCCTTATCTCTTCGAGGCTTCATGTACTTTCTTTTGCTTTTTTTTAAGAATGAACATGATTTTTTGTGGTGGATAATGTAATGACCCGGTTTGTTAGTTTTGGTATTTCTATGAAATTTACCATTTTTCCTTCTTGATATTGACCCCGAGTTATTTCATGTTTGTGTTTTTGAAGTTAATTCCAAACTTTGAGTAAGAAGTTGAAATTTTGGTAAGGTTTGGGTTTGAAAGTCTTAAGTTGCTTAAAAGTGGTTTTTGGAGTCTTCTAGAGTTTCGAGTGTGAGAATGAAATTCCATCAATTCCATTAGTTCCAGATTGCGGAACCTTATCCCTGAGAGTGATCGTTTTGTGATTCTGAGTCTTTTCAAGGATTTGAGGTCCTAAGTTGTGAAATTATGAAATTTTCAGTCTTTGAGTAGACTTTGGTCAACATTCGTAGTTCAGATGCTCGGATTAGAATTTCGAGAGTTTTGTTGGATTTAGGGGATGATTTTAGGCCTAAGTGAGGTCTTGGTTGATTTTTTGAGAGGTCTCGAGCTTGTTTTAGCCTTTTTAGTTGTTGAGTTAGTTTCTTGTGATTTTCATGAAATTCGGGTCAAGGAGAGTTCAGAGTCATGTTTTGAAGATTCTATTGAGTCCGAAATAACGAGTATAATTGATTTGCATATCTAGTTTGTGTGTACGGGGTTCCGAATGAATCACGATAGTCTATTTGATAATTTGAGAGTTGGCTAAATTTTTTTGGTGCTGCAAGCATCGCTTATGCAAAGGCCCTATCGCTTAAGCGACCTTTGCTTAAGCAAAGGGCCATTGCTTAAGCGATACTCGCAGAAGCAAATGAGGCTTCAAAAAATCTAGACCTGTGTTTTTAGCGGAGTTTGCTTAAACAAACGCCTGGTCGCTTTAGCGACATTAGAGGGTGGTTTTGACTTGCAATTTCTAGGTTTAAGCCCCATTTCACCATTTTTGAGCTTGGGGAAACCTTGGTGGCAGATTTTGGAGGGATTTTCTTTGCTAGATCATTTGGGTAAGCCTTCTTGATCCTAAACCTTCAATTTCCTTTGATTAATTATGAGCTTTAACATCAAAATATGAGATTTTGATTGGTGAATGTGGAGGTTTTCATGAACTCTAGTTCTTAAACTAAAATTGTGATTCTGAAGTTATTTTAATCCCTTTTTCGAAATGGTTTTCTCTAATGAGGTCCTAAAGCCTTGTGTAATGTTTTCAAGTATTAGTTTTCGGATTCAAACCTTCTTTTTTAAATTGAAGTTTGTGTTGATTGATCCACATTTCAAGGGAATTTGTGTGGGCATTATAAATTTTGGTATATGATTGTGAATACTTGATTATTATAGATTTTATGGTTTTTGAAGTAATTCGAAAGGGGAAGACTCAACACTTGGAGTGATTAATTGATTAATTTGAGGCAAGTGATCTCTTAAACTTTGCAATTGGTTGAGTGTTTATTTTTCTTTATTACCTATGTGTTTGGAGTAATCGGGAATGAGGTGAAGAACTATTTTTTTCACTTGATTAATGTTAACCAGCAAAAAGGGAGTAAATAAAAAGGCATCTTGCTGATAATGACAATTGTGAATTGCCTTGTTGTGATCCCTATTTGAATGATGAAACGTTGATTGCATGAAAGTGGAGTTATGTGATATGAATTATTGTCTCTTTCGTGTGGTGTGATATTGCTTGTGTGTATTGATTGTGAACACCGTGATGAGACATGTGATAATTTATGATGTCGAGGTTTTTGCCGGCAGTGCTATGATGTCGAAGTCTTTACCGCAAGTGCTATGATGCCCAGGTCTTTATCGACAAGTGTTGTTTTGTGATCAAAGCCAAAGGGAAATGGTTCTGCCTAGTTATATAAATGTTGAAGGGAAATGGTTCTTGCAAGTGATATGTTGTGCTAAATGTCGAAAGGAAATGGTTCCAGCTAATAATATAAATGCCAAAGGGAAATGGTTCTGGCAAGTGATTTAATGTGAAAGCCGAAGGGAAATGGTTTCGGCTAGTGACATTGAGCCGACGAGAAATAGTTCCGGCCAATGTTGACTTGTGATCAATCCACTTGATGCATACACTTGACTTATTTCGATGCATATGATTGAGCTATTTGATGTGGTTCGAATTGTGTGTTTAATATGTGAGTTGAACTTGTTGCTATTTGGGCTTGAGATGCCTTTACATGAGTGTAAGTGACTTGATTCTTATCGATTGATGAAATGTGACTGTTGATCTTGATCGTGAGCCTCGAGACTTGTTTATTGTAGAACTGTTAGGTTGCACTAATTTCTATGCAGGTTGTAGTTTGTAAAGTTTCAGTTGGATGGAAAAGAGTATTCGATTTAGCAAGGTTGCCAGTTTATTAGGTTGCTTGGTTAGTACCGTGTTGGTGGTACTCACTCCTTTCTTCTACATTTGGGTAGGTTCCAAGCCTGGACCCGTGTGATCGTCTTCTCTTGATTTTCTAAGTTTGTCAAAGACTAAAGAGGTAGTTGTCTGTCACTTCAGCGGGCCCTTTTCTTTCCTTTTTCTTTAAGCTTTGTTCTACTTAAGAAACAAAGACTGAGACTTGTATTTATCTTTCAAATTCTGTATTTACTTTAAAGGTTTGTACACGTGACAATAAGATTTTGGAGTGTTATTTAGAATGAATAAGTTTTCCGCCTTTGTCTTTTTCTTGCTTTATTTATTTTCGTTTTTCTTTTGTTTTCGTTGTTTGAGGATGACTTTTCTTGGTTGAAAATGACAAGTGCCGTCACATCCATTTTTGGGTCGTGACATGTTTGAAAACATTAACTTAGATATTATAACACCTCAGACTTTGATAAGAACTAAAGAGGGATCCGTACAAGTCACCCATCAGTTTTTAAATTTTGGGTCAACTTCAAACGGTCATATCTCTTAGTACATAATGTGTTAGGTGGCTAATTACCTATCAAATTAAAGGTCTTTGAGTCCTCTTTCTAAAGCCACCGAGTTTGTATGATTATTCGTTTGGAGTAAAAAGATATGCTAATTTTACTGAGCCTCCCTCTTAAGGCACCTCATCAATTTTTTATGAGGGGTAGTTTGGTCTTTTTCCACTCCTTCTAAGCCTAAGCCACATTTTTTTCACCTAACTAAGGGTCTAAATATTGTTTTTTTTCGGGAAGAAAAAAACATTTTATTGATCTCCACTACCTAGGGTTGTGTTTACATTTTTTTTGGAAGTACTAAATTAACAGATTCTACGCTAAAGACTATTCCATTCTCCCCTATATCTTCTATGCTTCATTGTAGTATTTTATCTAGCCACTCTTTATGCGTTCTTCCTTGTTTTCTGTCTTGAAAATTGTTTTATGCTTTCTGCACTCCTGCTAAATTTGTTCTACTACCCTATTCGGGTGTGGGACGTATCGCTCCCATTGTGCTGCACTGCGAGCCTTCCATATCTTATAGACGATTGCTGCTATAGCTACTAGTACCAATTCTCTACACCCTCTACCTTTTGTGCATCTGTCCAGTCTTCTCCATATCCCTTTAAAGTCTACTTGGTGAATCCCCTTTTAAAGCCATGTGAGTATTGTGTTCAAACATATTTTTGAGAATGGACACTCGAAAAATAGATTTTCTACCATTTCTGATACATCCCCGCACAACAGGCATTTGTCGTCTTGGCTTTTCCCTATCTTATGCAGTCTCTCCTTTGTGAGAAGTTCCCCATGTAAGGCTAGCCAACATATCACACTGTGCTTTGGGAGGGTTACCTTGGACCAGATCAATCTCCTCCACGGCCACTCTTCTAGCTCTCCTTTTCTCCATTTATATCCACTCGCAATCGTGTATTTTCCCGTAAGTTTCAGCCATCTATTTTCGATATACCCCCCTATAAATTTATCTCTGATTTGGCATATCTTCTTCCAATACCAACAACTATCTACTGGGATGATATATTGCTACAATTCCTTCCCCTTTAGGTAAATAGGATCCACACATCTAACCCATAGGTTACCAGCCTTCTGGGCGAAGTTCCACACATATTTGCCACAACTGCCTCATTCCACTGTATACACTTAGTGATCCCTAATCCACCTTCTTTTTTGGTCTTGTACACCAGGTCCCATGCCACCAGTGGTGCCCTAATCGTAGTTGTTTTACCACACCAAAGAAAATTTCTACAAACCATTGTTATTCCCTTCAACACTTTCTTTGCTAGGATGAACATGGACGACCAGTGGGTATGAATATGCAGTAGTATCGCATTGACAAGTAGCACCCTCTCTGCACATGAGATATGTTGATACCCGCAATTTATCACTCTCGCAGTCAATCTGTCAAACAACACTTCAATATCAATCTTTTAGAGTCGCCTTGCTGATATTGGTATCCCTAGATACCTGAATGGTAGTGTCCCTTTCTGGTATCCAGTTAATTCGCAGATATCATTTAAACATTGACTCGTCATATTGACTCCAATCACATTTGATTTTTTTGCATTTGTTTCCAGTCCCGATGCATTGGAAAAACTTTTCACTGCTCTCAATAGCCATAAGACTAATTGTAACTCCCCTTTGCAGAACATCAGCATATCATCCGCAAACATAAGTGGTTTAGTTTTAGATTTCTACTTAAAGCGTGGCACTCAAATCCCTCTTGTGTAGCAGCAACATTCAAGAGACGAGTGAAATATTCCATGTAAATGACAAACACTACACCTAAAGAGGCCTTTAGTGGCTATTAATTTTTATTTTAGCGGCAATATTTATTGCCACAAATACATTTACCGGTATTTGATTAAATGACATTGTATCCAATGTTGCTAAAGCCTCTTTTGTAGCGGAAACATCCACTTTCTTATCTTGTAGCGGTAAAAGAAAATATGAATTCTCGAAATAAAAAGAATATGTTCAACAATGGAGAAAATAACGAAATTAAACCACTATTTTTTCCCTAGGGAAACTCTGTCAGCTTCCTAGTTTCCTGGATGATGACCATTTGCAATAGGAATGCTAAGAGGAATGCTAATCCTCAAGGTCAAGAAGCTTCCCATGAACCAGAAGTGCAACCCCGTCAGGGAGATGTCTCTAATGCTTAGTTCAAGAATGCTATTCAGGCTGGTTAACAAGGAGTGGGTCGTCAGGATGTGGCTGATACATCAAGAATTCATGAGTTTTTTAGGATGAATCCCAAGAATTCAGAGGGTCGAAGATTACTGATGATCCGAAGAACTTTGTGGAAGAGCTTCAGAAAGTGTTTAAGGTCATGCGGGTTGCTAATGCAGAGCGTGTGGTGTCAGACTCATATCAGCTCAAAGGTGTTGCTAGGATATGGTATGATCAATGGAAAAAGAACAGGGCAGAGGGGGCACCACTTTTGAGCTGGCCTGTATTTGAGAATCATTTCTTGGGGAATTTCTTTCCCCAAGAGCTAAGGGAAACTAAGGTTACAGAGTTATTGAATCTGAAAGAAGAAGCTATGAGTGTGCAGAAGTACAACCTCAAGTTCACTCAGCTATCCCACTATGCTTCGGAGATGGTGGCAGATATGAGGAGCAGGATGAGTTTACTCGTGTTCGGGCTATCCAGCTTATCTATTAAGGAAGGTAAGGTGTCTAGGTTCATAGGGGACATGGACATAACCAGGCTCATGATTCCTGTAGAACATGTGCAGGAAGATAAAGGAAATAATAGAAAAGATTTTCGCAACAAGAAGGCAAAAATAGCAAGTTGTGAAACTGGCTAGCAGAAGACTGGAAATGGGAATCATTCATCGTTTTAGCAGATATCATCTGGACTTGCTCAATCATCAGCTAGTGCACCCACACCAAAGAACAAGAATGACCACTAGAATCATAATTTCAGAGCTCAACCAACTCAGTCTCAGGGTAGTGTGGCACAAGGGGCTACTTGGACCCCCATATGTGCTAAGTGTTTTAGGAATAACCTGAGAGCGTGTCGTGATGACTCCAATGGCTGCTTCAAGTATGCTCAGAAGGGTCATTTTATGAGAGAGTGCCCTAAGAACAGGCAAGGTAATGGGGAAATAGAGCCCAATCTTCTTCAGAGGCTCCTGCAGACAGAGCTGCTTCAAAAGGAGCTAATTCAGGGATAGGCAGAGGAGCAAACCATTTGTATGCTATGGCTAGTCACCAGGATCAGGAGAATTTACCAAACGTTTTCACTGGTATGCTTAAAGTCTTTTCTATTGATGTTTTTAGCTTACTTGATCCAGGTGCGAGCTCTTCTTTTGTGACTCCCTATGTAGCCATGAGGTTTGATATTTCCCCTGAACAACTTCTTCAACTCTTCAGTGTTTACACCTCTGTTGGTGAGTCTATTTTAGCAAAGAGAGTTTATCGTGATTGTACCATCTCTGTATATCACAAAGACATCATGGCTGACTTATTTGAGCTACACATGGTGGATTTTGATGTCATTCTACGTATGGACTAACTACATGCTTGTTATGCCTCAGTCGATTGTAGAACTTGAGTAGTCAACTTTTAGTTTCGTAATGAGCAAGGTTTAGAGTGGATGAATAGTTCAGCAGTTCCTAAAGGTTGTTCTATTTCATATCTTAAGGACAAAAAGTTAGTTTCTGAATGGTGCATCTATGACTTAGTCTAAGTTAATAACTCTAGTTTTGAGACACCGCCTATATAGTCACTTCCTGTTGTAAGTGAGTCTCCTGAGGTCTTTCCAAATGATCTTCTGGAGTCCGTCCTGAGAGAGAAATAGACTTCAGAATAGATATTCTACAGGATACTCAACACATTTATATTTCGCCATATAGGATTGCTCCAGCTGAGTTAAAAGAGTTAAAAGAGAAGTTGAGAGATCTTCTTGATAAGGGTTTCATCCGGCCATGTGTCTCACCTTGGGGGGCTCCGGTCTTGTTCATGAGAAAGAAAGATGGTTCCCTTATGATGTGTATCAATTACCACCAGTTGAACAAGTTCACCATAAAGAATAAATATCTCCTTCTTAGCATTGATGACCTTTTCGACCAACTTCGGGGTGTCACTTGCTTCTCTAAGATAGACCTCAGATCTGGCTATCATCAGTTGAAAGTGAAAGAAAGTGACATCCTGTAGACAGCTTTTAGGACCCGTTATGGTCACTATGAGTTCCTTGTTATGTCCTTTGGCTTGACTAACACTCCTGCAGCATTCATGGATCTTATGAACAGAGTATTTAAGTAGTATCTCGACATATTTGTTATTGTGTTTAATGATGACATATTGATATATTCGAGAAATGAGGAGGACCATGCTTGTCATCTTAGAATAGTCCTTCAAACTCTCAGGGATCAAGAGTTAGATGCCATGTTTTATAAGTCTGAGTTCTGGCTTGAACCCATGGCATTCTTAGGCCACTGTGTGTCTTGCAAAGGAATTTGAGTCGACTCTCAAAAGATTGAGGCAGTGCAGAATTGGCCCAGACCCACATCTCTAACTGATATGAGAAGTTTCTTGGGGTTGGCTGGTTACTACAGAAGGTTCATCAGATGGTTTTCATATATTTTGTCCATGTTGACTAGTTGACTTAGAAAATAGCAAAGTGTCAATGGTTTAAAGCTGGGAGAAAAGCTTTCAGGAATTGAAAAATCGGTTAACCACTGCTCCATTGTTGACCCTGCCAGAGGGTACAGAGGGTTTTGTTGTTTATTTTGATGCATCCAGAGTTGGAATTGGTCGTGTATTGATGCAGTATAGTAAGGTCATAGCCTATGCCTCAAGACAACTTAATATTCACCATAAGAACTACCCGACTCATGATCTCGAGTTGGCAGCAATAGTTTTTTCTCTCAAAATATGGGATCACTATCTATATAGTGTTCATACGGATGTGTTCACCGACCACAAGAGTCTGCAGTATGTTTTCAGTCAAAAGGATCTAAATCTCATACAAAGGAGGTGGTTAGAGTTACTCAAGTATTGTGACATGAGTATCCTCTACCACCTAGGTAAGGCTAATGTTGTTGCTAATGCTTTGAGCACATTGTCCATGGGGAGCACTACACATGTCGAGGACGGAAAGAAAGAGTTAGCTAAGGAAGTGTACAGACTTTCACGGTTGGGTGTTCGTTTGTTGGATTCCAGTAAAGGTTGAGTTGTTGTGATGAATGGAGATGAGTCGTCATTAATGACAGAGGTTAAGGAGAAGCAATACAAAGACCCCATTTTGCTTGAGCTGAAGGCAAATGTGCATAAGTAGAAACTGATGGCTTTTGCACAAGGGGGAGATGGTGTGTTGAGATATCGAGGAAGGTTATGTGTTCCAAAGGTAATTGATCTCCAAGAGAGGATCAATGAAGAAGCTTATAGTTCCAGATATTTGATTCATTCGGGTTCAAAAAAGAAGTGCCATGACTTGAGAGAAGTCTATTAGTGGAATAGTATAAAGAGGTGCATTGCTGAGTTTGTTGCTAAGTGCCTAAGTTGCCAAAAAGTCAAAGGCTATGTGGTGTGGGTCACAATATACCCCTTTCGGAATGGAAGTGGGAGACGATTAATATGGACTTCATTATAGGTTTACTGCGATCTCACAGACAGCATGATTCCATTTGGGTGATTGTGGATCGGATAACCAAATCAACCCATTTCTTACAAGTGAAGACTACCAATATAGCAGAAGAGTATGCAAATCTATACATTCATGAAATAGTTTGACTGCATGGAGTTCCCTTGTCCATAATCTCAAATAGGGGTGCTCAGTTTACTACGCAGTTTGGAGGTTGTTTTAGAAAGGTTTGGGTTCGAAGGTGAACCTTAGTACTGCTTTTCACCCTCAGATTCATGGTCAAGCAGAGCGCACAATTCAGACCTTAGAGGACATGTTAAGAGCTTGTGGTTTGGATTTCAAAGTTAATTGGGATGACTACTTTCCTCTTATTGATTTCGCATACAATAATAGTTACTATTCCAGCATTCAGATGGCTCTGTATGAGGCTCTATATGGGCGAAGGTTTAGTTCTACCATTGGCTGGTTTGAGGTTGGTGAAGCCGGGTTGATAGGACCAGATTTGATTCATCAAGCCATGGAGAAGTTGAAGACAATTCAGGAGAGGTATAAAACAATGCAGAATCATCAAAAATCCTATACAGATGTTAGGGAAGAGATTTGGAGTTTGAGGTTGATGATTGGGTCTATCAGAAAAGTTTCACCCATGATAGGTGTTACGATGTTATATAAGAAAGGGAAGCTCAGTCCCCGATACATTGGTCCTTAATGGATATCAAAGAGGGTTGGTAATGTGGCTTATGAGTTGGAACTACCACCAGAATTAGCTACAGTTTATCCAGTGTTTAATATTTCTATGCTAAAGAAGTGTTTGGGTGATCCTACGTTCATTGTGCCTACTGAGAGTATTGGAGTAAAGAACAGTCTGCCTTATGAGGAGATTACAGTTCAGATCCTTGATCGTCAGGTTCACAAGTTGAGAACCAAAGAGGTTGCATCAGTCAAATCTTGTGGAAAAACCAATTTGTTGAGGAGGCTACTTGGGAAGACGAGGAGGATATGAAGAAGAGATACCCTCACCTCTTTTCCTCCCAATAAATTCCAGACCAAGGTACTAACTCTTTGTAAAGTACTCTTTTAAGTTTATATGTTGAGTTTATGCTATTTGCATGTTTTGTGCTTGTGTTGGATTGTTAGATATTTCCCACCTCTATTATGCCTAGTTTGATCTCACTCGAGAAGGATTGTTCCCTAGGGGGAGATATTATAACACATCGGACTTTGATAAGGGATAAAGAGGAGTCTGTACAAGACACCCATCAGTTTTTAAGTTTTGGGTTAACTTCAAACAATCATATCTCTCAGCACATTTGAGTCCTCTTTCCAACGCCACGAAGTTTGGATTATTTCGAGTTCAGAGAAAAGCGTTATGCCCGTTTTAGTGAGCCTCCCTCTTAAGGCACCTTGTCAGTTTTTAAGAGGGGTAGTTTGGTGTTTTCCCACTCCTTCTAAGCCTAAGCCACGTTTTTTCACCTAATGAAGTATCTCAAGAGTATTAAAACATCTTTTCAAGTTCTTTAACACTTCAAAGACTTAGAGCAAGGATTTAAGAGGAGATAAAGCTAGGGTTTTCTAACAATCTTCAAATTTCATCGATTACACCAAGAACTTTGTTCTTCCCAGGTATGTAAGGCTATTACTAGTGTTGGAATTGTTCTTCCTCACATCTCGCATCTTAATTTAGTTAAAAATTGTCATATCTAAAGAATCCATTCATAGTTCTTAATATTGAATTTAGTTCTTTAACAATTGAGCTTTTGATTTCCTATTTGTGCATGTGAATCTTATAATATTGTTCATGCTTTGTATTTCATGAACCCTATTGATCTAGTAAAGTCATGTCTTCAAAGGAAAATAAATGAAAGTTTTTCATATATTGATTTTGGGTTGAAAGATAAGTAGAGGTTAGGAAAAATTTCCCAATTCTAAAATAATTTGGGGTCCTAATTTAACTTGAATTTGTGGGGGATGTTATGCAGGGCCTGGGGTGGTGCGCCAAGAAGGTGCCAGGGTTGAGGTTGTGCAATTTCGAACCTGGCACCCTGCGCCAGTAGTGCGTCCCAAGTCTGCTTTAGCAGTTTGGGCCTGGCGCTCCACGCCAACAGTGCGCCGTAAGTCTGCTTCTGATGTTTGGGGCCTGTCGCCCCGCGCCAGAAGTTCGCCAGAGGTTGTCTGTGCCAATTTCTTCTTTGTTTCATCCGGACGTGTTCCTTTAAGTTGTGGCTACGCTTCCCTTCTCTGTATTAGCTCCTATAAGCTCCATTTACCTTTGAAATTCCCTGCATATCCTAATCACATGTCTTAATTCACATTATAAACTAAAGTGAGTATAAGAGAAAAGTTAAAGAGCTTTTATTGAGTTATTGTTGAGAATCCTTTTTAACCAACAATGATCTTAAACTAATTTTTTGAGAAAGCAAAGATGAGTTTTTTGAAGAGTTTTAAACATGATTCAGAAAGAATATAAGGGAACTAAGTATTCCTAAATATAACATTTTTACATTGAGAAAAGAGAAACTTTGATTTCTAAAAAGAGTTTATGAGTTTAGGATATTTCAGAGTTGTTACCTCTTTTAAGAGGTTATTTTGAGTAATACCTCAAAACAGAGAAAGAGAATGTTTTATACATATGAGCATGAGTATATGTAGTATTGTGCACCGATATGCGGATGAGTTTAGACAACTCAAAATCCTCATAAACCATGTCTGCCAACGTGGGTAAAGGATCATACTTTTTAGATGAATCCTTACTGCTTAGTGGATCCACTTAGTTGAGAGGTTCTATGCCCCGACACAGTATAGGATAGTTCTGGCAGCATGGGTGAGACATTGTATCGTCACGTAGCTCATAGTGATGGTTGTTGGTTAGAAAATCTCTCAAAAAGAGTTAAAGTATATTTTACTATATCACTTATTATTTTGAGTTTTAGAAAATGAGTAAGTACTTGTAAAGTTTTAAAAAAGGTAGTTCCTTTACTTCGTTACATTCAGCTTGAGTATATCTTTATTTATTACAGTTCATTCCTTTAGTTGTTTGGCTTCGGCTATATTACATACTCGTGCATTCAATGTACTTATGTCATTCAACCTGCATCTTTTATGATGAAGATAGATGTGTTCAGGATCATAAACAAACATTTCGTTGAGATCACTGGGCGCTTCAGATAACTTTGGTGTGCCTCCTAGCTTTCTGGAGTGTAATGACCCTCTAGGTCTTTTTCGTGTTAATTCCTTCTTTACGTCATTTAGAGCATTCCTATAGAAACCCCAAGTCATTTGTGAATTGCTAACACTGTTGGTTTTGTTACCTAGTCATTCATTTGGGTTTTATGCCTGTTTTCCTATTTTGGAGCTTTCGAAACTTGAAAAGTTGATTTCGGTCATAACCTTACGTAAATGACCTCAGAACGAAATTCTGACAGTTCCATCAGCTCCGGAGTGGCAAAATTAGGCTAGTAGCATGGCTAGCCCGAGTCCCCAGGCTCCCGGTGTGACTTTGGGGCCAATTGACGCTTTAGCATTTGAAATTTGGCTCAAGGTTGACTTTGGTCAACATTCTGGGTAAACGTACTAAGATAAAAATTCCGTCAGTGCAGTTAGTTTCGGAATGTCGAGTTTGGCCTAGAATGACCCTTCGTGTTCTTCCCGGGGCTTCCGATCTAATTCTGAGGCCCTTTGTGTAGTTTGGCTAAAAAGGCACTTGGGTGTGGAACCCACTTTTTGTCAAAACGACGTCGTATGGAAATTTTGAATGCGCCATCGAGATCAGAACGTCAAATTTGATGGGGTAGCATATCTCGTTTGCGTGCACGGGGTTCCAAACAAATTCGGAGCACCCCGTCGGAGTTTTTGGAAAAGCCAAAACTTAACTAGTGCAGCAGCTGATGCTACAGACCCCTTTCCTCTCGTTGTTTGCAGAAAGGTGTCCTATTCGCAAAGCTCTGTCTCTTTTTTCTCCTCATTCGCGGAAAGGTGTTTGCATTAGCAGAGGTCTGGGAGTTCTGGGAAATCTTCTTCTCCGCGTTCGCTGAGGTGGGGATTCTTTCCATGCGCGTTTGCGGAGGTCAGTGTGACTAACAGTATATAAAGGGACAGTCGGGGTTGATCGTTGTTATTAGTTTGGAAGTTGATATCTTCTCCATTATGAGTTGGTGTTCGGTGTTTCCAAGTCCCAGGTGTTCGGAATTATATCGGCCTCGTGGGTTACTGCTCGAATAGTGTTGGGTGAGATCCGAATTCCATGAATTTGAGGTGTAAGTGGCTATCTTAGGCTTGTTGTTGTAAAAAATTTTTTGTTTTCTTTCTTTGATTTATCGGCTGTTTCAAGCCCCGAATTATGTTTGTTTCAGAACACAAGTTCGGGGGAGGGTTTGGGACCTTTTCACGGAGTCAATTATGGGATTTCCAAAGCGGGTCCCATATTTCTCGATTTTGACTCCAAAATTGGTCCGTCTCTGATTTTTATGTTTTTAGTCTCTAAACGACCATTTTAATGCTGTGATTCTATTTTTATAGCGTTGTAGCAGTCTGCGGTCGGTCGTAAGGGAAAAGCTCTTGCAGAGTTATTTGGAGCGTGCGCGATCGGCCTTCTGGTAGGTTATGACTTCCCTTCTTTTTAGATTGAGCTGGATCGTGCGAATGCATGCTGATTTGTGTGAATCTGGGGTGGGGTTCTAGTATTTCTTCTCTTCTTCTCAGAAATCTTGTTTTAGCCTTTATTTTTGGGCTGTTACGGGGTACTATCATGCTATCGGAGGGGTTGTTTTGGGGTTGATGCATGTGGTTTATTTGGTTGGTTGTTTATTTATGTTGGAGTATGTATCTGGCCTTAGTCTAGGATAGGCTAGTATTTCCTTAGACCCATGCACCTATTTGATTCTGGTATGTATCCAACGTCGATTCGAATGGACTAGGTCCTTGTAGACCGGAATAGCAGACTTAGGTCTGATAGTATGAGCCTAGCTTTGGCTTTGTATTATTGTGATCTTCTGGATTCTCTCTTCTTTTTTGTGGTGCCGATGGATCATCGGAGACGTGGTGTTGATGCCTTTTATTCTGCTGAAGTATTATATTGCAGTTTTTCGATTAGTCTTGTGCTTATTTCCTTTGCCGTGTGTTATTGTAGATTCTACCCTTTCAGCCTATTTTTACCTTTCTTGCTCAGTTGACCTATGATGCCTACTGAGTACCTATTCTATTGGTACTCAGGCTACACTCTGGATCTATTTTTGTGATGCAGGTCCGAGCACCAGCTATCAACGTTGAGGTCGAGATTGCTGCAGTTTGTTTCAGAGGCGAGGGTGAGCACATAGCGTTCTGCAATTACCTATCTCCTTCTGTTTGTATATTTTGGCTTTTCTTTTGCATTTTAGATAGTCTTGTTTCGGTGGTCTACTTTTGGGACTTGTACTCATTTTGTAGTAGCTCTGTATTTGTGATTTCCAGGTTCTGGGAGGTATCGTTTATTGTATATAGTTTGGGTTTGACCGCCTTTCCCCTATGTGTTCCTTTTTCTTATGCTTTCACTTAGTTGAGATTTAGTTTCCATCCTCAGTCCCATTACTGTCAAATTCTGAGACAGGGTTTGGCTTTCCTACTAGCGGGTTGGTAGGAGCCATCATGACTCATGAAATCAAATCGTGACACATATGCCCTAGTTTCATCTCATATTGATATTATAAACTACAAATCCCTTTACTTGCTTACTGGTTACTACAAATCAATCAATAATTATTTTGTTTTACAAACTCCCTCCTTTTTATGGAAATAAGTTGACTAAAAGTACAATCAACATTAATTAGCCTAAGTCTAGACCTTTTTCCTCATGGGATCGACCCTATCCTTGGTTAGGTTCTTTATTTGATAACGACCGCTTATACTTCTTTAGGGAGGTGAAATTTGGGTGTGTAAAATTTTGGCTTCATTGTCGGGGAATAAGGCTTTTAGATTAGACTAATTTTTTATTGCACTTTAGTCAATTATTTCTCAATTTACAATTTATTTTGCTTTTGTTTTCTACAAGTCTTATTTCCAATGTACGCCAAATACACGGAGTCAAGGCAATCCCCTGACCCCATACGACTCGGAATTTAGAAAAACTCTGCGAAGAATGACCGGAAGAGGTCAAAACCTAGAACTGAATGATCCTAACGGAAAGGGTCGTGATGAGGTACCTAGAGTCCTACTTCCAGGAGTGGTGGAAGTACCTAAAAACATTTAGGATAATCCTCTTTTTGATAATGCTGCTAGAGGGCAAAATCAACCAACACCCGATGTTCGTCTTAACTACATGGTTGATTATAACATTGTGGGATCCACTAATGCTCTAGTTGTTCCACGTTTGTGGTAACTAGCTGTCACGCCCCGAGCCTGCATACTAGATGTAGCCAGCACTCGAAAACCTTTTCTGATCCCCAAGCAAACCCTTGGCCTGGCCGACTACATAGTGGAAGACTACTCAAGCAATAAAAGGCTTAAAACATAATTTATCTCAATGTTACTCAACTGGAATATATGAAAATACTTATTTGCAACAATCATAATAGTTAACAATAACTCCGAGGACATCTCAGTTCAATATGAATGTTGGGACAAGACCCTCGACGCCCAATAACAAATACTGAAATGAAAAGAATATGGCCCTTCGAAATGCAAGGAGGACTCACCAATACTCTCAAAGGAGAAGTGCAAAGAGATCTCAACGAAGCGCCTGTTGAAGATCCTGAACACCTGTAGCTGCATCATAAAATAAGATGCAAGTCGAAAGACATCAGTACATTGAATGTACGACTATGTAATAAAGCTGAATGAATAAATAACTGAAATGATAAGGCTAGAAGAATACTCACCTCAACTGAACTCAATGCAAAGCAATATTAAGAGACGACATTTTTAAATCTTTGTAAATAAAAGATACTAACTCAAGAATGTATATAAAAATATAATAAATTACTCTTTACTCTTATTTTGGAGATTCTCTAACCGACAACCATCACTATGAGCTATATGATGATACATCGTCTTGCCCATGCTGCCAGAACTGTCATATACTTTGTTGGGGTATAGAACACCTCAAATAAGTGGATCCACTAAGAAATAAGGATCCATCTAAAAAGTATGATCCTTTACTAATGTTGACATACATGGTTTATGAGGATTTTGAGTTGTTTGAACTAATCATCATATCAGTTCTTAATACTACTCCCAATAATATACTCATGCTCAAATGTATAAAACATACTCTTTCTCTATTTTGAGGTTATTACTCAAAATAACCCTTTGAAGGAGGTAACTGCTCTGAATTTACTCTGAACTCATTACTCGTTTAGAAATCAAAGTTTATCTTTTCTCAATTTATAAATGATAAATTTTTAAATCAATAGTTCCCTTAAACTTTACTCAAAATGTCTCTTTAAACTTTTCTCAAAACTCCTCTTTACTTTCTCAGAAAGTCAATTTAAGAAAATTGTTCGGTAAAAAAAAGATTTGTATCAATAACTCAATGAATACTCAAATAATAAGGTTCATGCTGAAAAAATAGACATGAAAAATAAACTCTAGAACCTCTATGCATAATAGATAACAATTAAAAATTTAGGAATAGCAACTCAGAATTCAACAATAAACTCATCTCAAGAATTATCAAAACTAAGGATGTAACCCTAGATTATTCTTTACTAATAGAAAGTAGGTGTAGGGCATGAGGATGAACTCATTCCATCACTATGATCGCCTTACATGCATTGGAAGAACAAAGTTCTTGGCGAAATCGGAAGAACGATTGAAAACCTATCTTTCTCCTTTTGGATCTTTGCTCTAAGACTTGTAAGTGTTAATGAGAGTATCAGGGTTGATCAATTTTGTTAAGGAACTTAATTACGTGCAAAAGCATCGTGGGTTAGCCTTAGAAGGTGTGGAAAAGACTGAACTACCCTTATTTAAAAGTTGATAAAAACCTTCTATGGGTCCATCTACGGTTCGTGGTTTTTTCTACGGACCGTAGATCACATCCGTGGAATTCATATTTAATTTTTTAGCTCAAAACTTCATTTTACAGGTCCAATCTACGACTCGTTGAAGTTTCTACGGATCGTAGATCTAATCCTTAGACTTAATACTAAATTCTAGTCTCAAAAGTCTCTTTACGGGTCCAATCTACGGCCCATACAATGGATCCGTAGGAAAGGGACCCAAAAATTGAGTCTCTAAAAATTTTTGACGACTTGACAGTACAGGTCGTCGAATCACTGATGGCTCGTATATTGGAGTCGTCATTCACAGACTAAGAAAACTCTAATATGAATGTCTTTTGTAAAATAACCAGAACCTTTTACTCTGAGCTTGAAAAAAGGCAAACTTTGTGGCGTTTAAAAGAGGACTCAAAGACATTAGATTTGATAGGTTATGGGCCACCAAATTCATTATGTTGTGGGAGATATGATTATTTTAAGTTGACCTAAGTAGAATCTTATGTCAAAACTTAATCGATAATGAAGCTTTCAACTCAACTTTGTGCTAGGGGGTTCTTGTGACCTTAAGTCATATCCAAATCCATTCGAACACCAATGAAATGACCTTTACACGTATGAGCAATTTAAGACGCACCCCATACAATTTTTACATATAAATAAACAATGGTTTGGGCCTTAGCTTAGAAATTTTTGGGGTGTTACAATATATATCTCCCCCTTCAAATCATTTGTCCTCGAATTATGGATGAACTAAGAATGAAGAGGGTAGGGAAATGTTTAACAACCCAATTTAGTTCGAAATATACATAAAACTTATGAATTCAAAATAGCGAAGGAGGGACTGAATTGAATAAGTACTTCAGGAAGAGTTAATACCTTGGATTGGAACTAAATTGGAGATAAAGAGATGAGGGTTTTTGTTCTTCATATCTTCCTCGGCCTCCCACGTAGCCTCCTCAACAAACTGATTTCTCCACAAGACTTTGACAGATGCAACCTCTTTGGTTCTCAACTTGCGAACCTGACAATAGATAGGTTGTCCTGAATACCAATATCCTCGTTAGGCACAATGGGTGAAGGATAGCCCAAACACTTCTTTAGCATAGAGATGTGAAATACCGGATGGACTGCTGCTAACTCTGACGGTAGCTCCAACTCATAAGCTACATTGTCTACTCTCTTGGATACCCTCTAAGGACTAATGTATCAGGGACGGAGCTTTCCCTTCTTACCAAATCTCATAACACCCTTCAAAGGTGAAACCTTCAAATACACCCAATCATTAACCTCAAACTCCAAGTCTCTCCTTCTCACATCTGTATAAGTTTTCTGACGACTTTATGCTGTTTTCAACCTTTCTTGAATAGTCTTCACCTTCTCCATGGCTTGATGAACCAAATTTGGTCCTCTCAACTAAATTTCACCAACTTCAAGCCATCCAATGGGAGATCTACACCTTCGCCCATATAGAACGTCATATGGAGCCATCTGAATGCTGGAATGGTAACTATTATTGTATGAAAACTTGATAAGAGGCAAGTGGTCATCCCAATTACCTTTGAAATCAAGAAGACAAGCTTTGAATATGTCCTCTAAGGTCTAACTTGTGCGCTCTTCTTGACCATCAGTCTGAGGATGAAAAGCAGTACTAAGGTTCACATTTGAACCCAAACCTTTCTGAAATGACATCAAAAACTGTGTGGTAAACTGAGCACCCCTATCTGAACTGATGGATAAGGGGACTCCATGCAGTCAAACTATCTCACAAATGTACAGGTTTGCATACTGTTTTGTTGTATTGGTAGTCTTTACTAGTAAGAAGTGGGCTGATTTGGTATCTGATCCACAATCACCCAAATGGAATCATTCTGCCTATGAGATCACGGTAAACCTGTAATGAAGGCCATATTAATCATCTCCCATATCCATTTTTGAAGGGGTATATTTTGAGCCATACCACAAGGCCTTTGATGCTCAGCTTTGACTTGCTGGCTATTTGCTCACTTAGAAACAAACTATGCAATACACCTCTTCAAACTACTCCACCAATAGACTTATCTCAAGTCATGCTACATCGTTGTGGAACCCGGATGAATCGAATATCTAGAACTGTGAGCTTCTTCCATAATCCTCTCTCGGAGATCATCCACCTCTAGAACATATAACCTTCCTTGATATCTCAACACACCATCTCCCTCTTGTGCAAAATCCATCACTTTATGCTTATGCATATTTTCCATCAACTCAAGCAAATGGGGTCTTTGTCTTGCTTCTCCTTTACCTCTGCCACTAATGAAGACTCAGCTATATTCATCATAACAACTTCACCTTCACTGGAATCCAACAGTTCAACACCCTAGCATGCAAGTCTATGCACTTCCTTAGCTAACTCTTTCTTGCTTTCCTCGACTTGAGCAGTGCTCCCCATGGACAACCTACTCAAAGCATCAGCAAAAACATTAGCCTTATCTGGGTGATAGAGGATACTCATGTTGTAACCCTTGAGGAACTCTAACCACCTCCTTTATCTGAGATTGAGCTCTTTCTGATAGAAAACACTCTAGAGACTCTTGTGGTCTATGAACACATCCACATGATTACCATAGAGATAATGACACAATATTTTGAGAGTAAAAACCACTGTTGCAAACTCAAGATCACGAGTCGGGTAGTTCTTCTTGTGAATCTTAAACTGTCTGGAGACATAGGCTATAACCTTACAATTCTGCATCGATACACAATCAAGTCAAACTCTAGATTCATCACAGTAGATGACAAAACCCTCTTTACCTTCTAGTAGGGTCAACACTGGAGCAGTAGTTAACCGAGTTTTCAATTCCTGAAATTTTTTCTCACAAGCTTCAGGTCATTGAAACTTAGTTATTTCCTGAGTCAACTTAGTCAATGGAGATGAAATAGATGAGAACCCCTCGATGAACCTTCTGTAGTAACCAGCCAACCCCAAGGAACTCCTTATATCAATTGGAGATGTGGGTCTTGGCCAATTCTGCACTGCCTCAATCATGTGAGTGTCGACTCGATTTCCTTCGCCAGACACAATGTGGCCTTAGAATGCCACGGATTGAAGCAAGAACTCACACTTAAAAAACTTGGCATATAAATCTCGATCTTTGAGAGTTTGTAGGACCATTATGAGATAACTAGCATGGTCCTCCTTATTCCTTGAATAAATCAATATGTCATCAATGAACACGATAACAAACATATCAAGATATGGCTTATATACTATGTTCATAAGATCCATGAATGCTGCAGGAACGTTAGTCAAACTAATAGACAAAATAAGGAACTTATAATGAATGACCGTAATGGGGTTTTGAAAGCTGTCTTCAGGATGTCACTTTCTCTCACTCTGAACTGATCAGAGCAAAATCTAAGGTTTATATTAGAAAAACAAGTGGCACCCTGAAATATGTCGAAAAGGTAATCAATTCCCGGAAGGGGAAATTTATTCTTTATGGTGACCTTGTTCAACTGGCTGTAATCGATACACATCCTAAGGGAACCATCTTTCTTTCTCACGAATTAGACCAGAGCGCCCCAAGGTCAGACAATTGGTCGGATGGAACCCTAATCTAGAAGGTCTCTCAAGTGCTCTTTTAACTCTTTTAACTCAGCGGGAGCCATTATATATGGCAGAATAGAGATGGGTTGAGTATCAGGAAGAATATCTATTTTGAAGTCTATTTCTCTCTTAGAAGGTACTCCGAGAAGATCATCTAGAAAGACCTCTAGAAACTCACTCACAACTGGAACTAACTGAATAGGTGGTATCGCAACGCTAGAGTCATTAACTCAGACTAAGTGATAGATGCACCCCTTAGAAACTAACTTTCTGGCCTTAAGGTATTAAATAAAATGACCTTTCGGTACTGCTGAACTACGTCTCCACTCCAAAACTAGCTCATTAGGAAACTGAATGTTCACTACTCGAGTTCTACAATCGCGTGAGGCATAACAAGCATGAAGCAAGTCCATACCTAGAATAACATCAAAGTCCACCATATCTAGCTCGACTAAGTCAACCATGGTGTCCTTGTGATAGACAGAGATGGTATAATCATGATAGACTCTTTCTGCTATAATAGACTCTCTAATAGGTGTGGAAACACTGAAGGGTTCAAGAAGATGATCGGGGGAAATGCCGAACCTCATGGCAACATAAGGAGTCACATAAGATAAACTCGCACCTGGATCAAGTAGGAATAAACATCAATAGAAAAGACTTCAAGAATACCAGTGAAAACCTTTGGCAAGTTCTCCTGATCATGAAGACTAGTTATAGCATACAAACAGTTTTCTACTCAGCCTGCTCCTGAAGTAACTCCCCTTGGGGCAGCTTTGTCTGCCAGAGTTGCTGAAGAAGATTGGGCTCTATTGCCCCTATTACCCTGCCTGCTCTTACGGAACTCTCTCATAAAGTGACCCATCTGACCACACTTGAAGGAGCCATGGGATCCATCAGGACACGCTCCCAGGTGGTTCCTACCATACTTAGCACATGTGGGGGTCCGTGTAGCCCCTTGTGCCACACTACCCTGAGACTGAGTACCCTGAGATCTGAATTTATGAGAATTCTGATTCCCATGATCATGCATGTTCTTTGGTGTAGTTGCACTACCTGGAGATGGAGCAGGACCAGATAACCTTTGCTAAAAGGATGATCAATTTCCATTCCCGGTCTTTTGTTGTCCTGTCTCATGACTTGCTGTTTTGGCCCTCTTATTGCGAAACTCTTCTTTGTCCTTTAACTTATCTTCCTCAACCTCCTATACATGAATCATGAGCCTGGCTATGTCCATGTCCCCTATCAACATAGTCACCTTACGTTCCTTACTCGATAATTGGGATATCCCAGACACGAACAAACTCATCCTGCTCTTCATATCTGCCACCATCTTCAGAGCATAGCGGGATAGTTGAGTGAACTTGATACTGTACTCCTACACACTCATAGATTCCTACTTTGTATTTAGAAACTCTCTTCCCTTTGCTTCACTTAGTTCGCGGGGAAAGAAGCGCCACCAGAAATCATCTTCAAATACTGCCCAACTCAAAAGTGGTGCCCCCTCTGCCGTGTCCTTTTTCCATTGATCATGCAATATTCTAACTCCATATACTCTGCATCGGCACCACGCCTTACCTCAAACACTTTCCGAAGTTCCTCCACAAAGTTCTTTGGATCCACTGTGTTATTCGACCTTATGAACTTTGGGGGATTCATCCTAAAAAACTCAAGGATTCTTGATGTATCATCCACATCCTGATAACCCACTCTTTGTTGACCAGCCTGATTTTCCATAAGTCGAGTCAGTATTTGAATAGAATTCTGGAACTCAGCATTGGTGACATCTCCTTATGAGGGTTGCACTTCTAGTGCATTGGGAGCTTTTTGACCTTGAGGATTAACAAACCTCCTAGCATGACATCCTCGAACAGCTCTTCATGGAGGTATGATATGAAAAGAACATGAGTAAGAATAAGAACATGAGTAAGAATAAAGTGAAAGTTCCTAAATGTCATAGCCTCCCAATTCTAGATGTAGCGCGCTTCAAACCGATAAAAATAACTCTACTAGAAACGGTTTCATAGACACTCTAGGACTCTTGAACCTTGTGCTCTAATATCAAGTTTTTTCACACTCCGAGCCTACTCCCTAGACGTGGCTGGCACTCGAGAATCATTTCTGGTCCCTAAGTGAACCCTTGGCCTGGCTGACTTCTTAGCGGAAGACTACTCAAGCAATAAAAGGCTTAAAACATAATTTATCTCAATGTAACTCAACTGGAATATCTGAAAATACTTATATGCAATAATCATAATAGTTTGCAAAATAATTTAACAATAACTCCAAGGACATCTCAAATCTAACTATCTATGAAGCCTCTAAGTTCAACATGAACGTCGATACAAGACCCACGACGCCCCAAAATAAATACTGAAATGAAACGAATGTGGCCCTCCAAAATGCAAGGAGGACTTACCAAAACACTGAAAGGGGAAGTGCAAAAAGATCTCAACGAAGCGCCTATTGATGATCCTAAACACTGTATAGCTGCATCATAAAACAAGATGCGGGTCGAAAGACATCAGTACATTTAATGTACGAGTATGTAATAAAGCTGAATGAATAAATAACTGAACTGATAAAGCTAGGAGAATAATCACATCAACTCAACTCAATCCAAAGCAATATTAAGAGACGACATATTTAAAGCCTTGTAAATAAAAGATACTAACTCAAGAATGTATATAAAAATACAATAAATTACTCATCACTCTTATTTGGGAGATTCTCTAACTGACAACCATCACTATGAGCTATGTGATGATACCGCGTCTCGCCCACGCTGCCAGAACTGTCCTATACCTTGCCAGGGTATAGAACACCTCAACTAAGTGGATCAACTAAGCAATAAGGATTCATCTAAAAAGTATGATCCTTTACCCATGTTGGCAGACATGGTTTATGAGGATTTTGAGCTGTCTGAACTCATCATCATATCGGTGCTCAATACTCATGCTCAAATGTATAAAACATACTATTTCTTTGTTTTGAATATTTAAAAATAAACTCAATGAATACTCAAATAATAGGATTCATGCTGAAAAAAATAGCCATGAACAATCAACTCAAAAATCTCAATGCATAATATATAGCAATTCAAAATTTAGGAATAGCAACTGAGAATTAAATAATAAACTCATCTCAAGAATTATTCAAACTAAGGATGTAACCCTAGATTATTCTTTACAGATAGAAATTAGATGTAGGGCGGGAGGAAGAATTTAGTCCATCTCTATGATAGCCTTACATACCTGGGAAGAACGAAGCTCGTAGCGAAATTGGCAGAATAATTAAAAACATAGCTTTCTCCTCTTGGATCCTTGCTCTAAGACTTGGAAGCGTTAATGAGAGTATTAGGGTTGATTAATACTATTAAGGACCTTAATAAGGTGCAAAATCATCGAGGGTTAAGCTTAGGAGGGGTGGGAAAAGATTAAACTACCCCTCTTTAAAAGCTGATAAAAACCTTCTATGGGTCCATCTACGGTTCGTGGTTTGTTCTACGGACCATAGATCACATCCGTGGAATTAATATTGAATTTTTTGGCTCAAAACTTCATTCTACGAAACCAAATTATGAGCCGTTGAAGTTTCTACGGACCGTAGATTTAATACTAAATTTCAGGCTGAAAAAGTCCATTTAGGGGTCCAATCTACGGCCCGTAGAAGTTCCAATGGCCCATAGAATTGATCCATAGGAAAGGGACACCAAGAATTGAGTCTCTGAACTTTTTTGACGACTTGACAGTATAGGTCGTCGAATCATTCACGGCTCATAGATAGGAGCCGTCATTCACAGACTAAGAAAACTCTGATATGGCAGTCTCTGATAAAATGGCCATAAGTTTTTACTCCGAGCTTAAAAAAAGGCAAACTTGGTGGCGTTGGATAGAGGACCCAAAATAATTCAATTTGATAGGTCGTGGGCCACCTATTTAATTATGTGCTAGGAGATATGATTGTTTTAAGTTGATCTAAGTAGAATCTTATGTAAAAACTTAATCAATAATGAATCTTTCAACTCAACTTTGTGCTAGGGGGTTCTTGTCACCTTAAGTCATATCCAAATCCATTCGAACACAAAAGAAATGTCCTTTACACATATGATCAATTTAAGAATCACCCGATATGATTATTACATGCAAATAACGAATGGTTCGGGCCTTAGCTTAGAAATTTCAGAGTGTTACACTAGCATCCTAATGCAGATGCTTACATTTCGAGGGTTATTTACGGGGTTACCATCGGAGGACCCATATGCTCATCTAAGCAAGGTTAAAAGTGTTTGTATGAGTATCGTCAGACGATTATATTTAGACATGGATGCGATCGAGTTAAGGGTGTTTCCACTATCTTTAACAGATGACGCTATTGTATGGCTATCTGAGCTACCGTATAACTCAATCACTACTTGGGATGAACTGCACAAAGTTTTCTTGGTTAAATATTTCCTTTTGTCAAAGAAGATGAAGCTAAAAGATAGAATCCATAATTTTGTAACCTTACCTGGGGAGTCAGTGAGTGATGCATGGTAAAGATTCACTGGTTATATGAGGAGTATCCCAAATCACTGTATTGACAATGAATCTCTCAAGGAATTCTTCTACAGAGGATTAGATGACAATGGAAAAGCGGTGCTGGACACGATCATTGGAGGATCATACGCGGCTACCACTTTTCTACAAATAGCGGAAAAGCTAGAAAAGATTATTAAAAACAACAAAGCACGGAGCACCAAAACATCAGCTACCGCAAAGAGAACTTTCTCAATAGAAGCTACCCAACATCAATCTAATGATTACATTCGGGAAGAGATAGCGCAGTTGAGAATAGTGGTAGGCTTACTACTGAAACATGTGAGCAAGAATGCAGAGAAAGTTAATGTTGTTTTTTATCAAAATAGTGTTATACCAGCTGATTGGTATACATAAGAAGAGGATGCAAATTTTGTAAATAACCAGACGAGGAGTTTTTTTACTAACGCCCAAGGATCCAATCAGGATAATTGGCCCCATCTCTAGACTATCGCCCATGGATCCAATCAGGATAATTGGTGCCAATGTCAAGGAAATCAAGGTCGATACATTAGTAATTTCAATCATGAAAAACAATATAATCATGAAGGGAACTACAACCGAGATAACAACGACAACAGAAATGGGTATAACAAAAGAAACGATAGGAGTGGCCCATATGTCCAAAGAGGAAATCACGATGTAGGACCAAGTTTGAGTCGCATTGAAGATATGATGGCTAAGATGATGAAAAGGTTTGACGCAACTGATGATACTGTGAAAGAGATGCATACTGATTTGTCAAATGTTGGACAAAAGGTAAATTTGCATGTAGATTCTGTCAAATAGATTGAGCAGCAACTGAACCGACTTTCTTCAAGTATGAATCCGCGTCATCAAGGAACTCTCCCTAGTAATACTATCCAAAATCTGAAGAATGATGGGCATTGCATGGCTGTTACTACTTGGGGTGGAAAGCATACCATTGACCCCCCATGCAAACTGGGGTGGAAAGAGTGAAAGCACTAGAAGAGGATGAATCTGAGTTGGTGGACCAGCCAAAGAGTTCCAATGAAAAAGAAGCTGAAGTGACCCAAAACGTCATTTCAATGCCTAGACCTCCGCCTCCTTTTCCTAAAAGGTTGGTCAAGATAATTGAAGAGGGAAAGTATCACAAGTTTATATCTATGCTGAAGCAGCTATCCATAAATGTTTCCTTAATTGAAGCACTTGAACATATGCCTGGCTATATGTAGTTCATGAAGGATCTTGTGACCAAAAAGAGGGTTGTCAACTTCCAATATGATGATAAGCTGCAACATTATAGTACCATCGCTACTCGGTTGTTAATACAGAAGAAGGAAGATCCCGGAGCATTAACTATCCCACGCACGATTGGCATGATGCACTTTGTGAAGGCCCTATGCGACTTGGGCGCTAGCATAAACTTGATTTCATTGTCGGTGTACAAAATGTTAGGCTAGAGAGTCCCCAAACTGACAACAATGCGGCTATTAATGGCTGATCGAACTGTGAAGAAACCAATAGGTGTACTACAAGATGTGCTTGTAAAAGTTGAGGCATTCGTATTTCTTGCAAATTTTGTTATATTAGATTGCGAGGTTGACTTTAAAGTCCCTATAACCTTGGGAAGATCATTCCTTGCTACTGGGAGTGCACTAGTTGATATGGAGAGAGGGCAGATGAACGACTAAATAATGAAGAGGTGACATTTAATATCTACCAATCGATAAAGCATCAAAGTGACCTTGATATTGTATCTATGGTCAAGTGTACTATTGAGGAGAAATTAGAGGTGCCCATTGAGGAGAGATTAGGTATTGAAGCACTAGCTACGGTGATCATAAATTTTGATGGAGATGGTATTGACGGGTATGCTCAGTTAGCTGCTGCACCAGATGGGATGAATTACCCTCGTCTTCCACCGAAGAAGCTAGTTTTATATTTGAAGAATTGAGATACTCCACCTGCAAAACAATCTATTGATGAGCCTCCTAAGCTAGAGCTAAAAGTTCTTCCGTCTCATTTGAGGTATGTGTTTTTGGCAAAAATATTATCTTCCTGGTAATTATTGTTGCTGATGTAAATGATAGGCAAGTGGCTACTTTGATATCGGTGTTGAAGCGATTCAAGAGGGTGATCAGATGGACGATTACTGATATTATTAGTATTCCACTTGGGATATGTTCACACAAAATTCAACTCATGCCGAATGCCTGAAGTTGTAAAGAAATAAATCATCAAGTGGTTAGATGCTGGTGTAGTGTATACGATTGTTGATAGTAACTGGGTGTGCCCGGTTCAATGTGTGCCAAAGAAGGGAGGAATCACTGTGGTTTCTAATGCAAAGAATGAGCTGGTTCCAATAAGGCCTTTCACAGGGTAGAGAGTTTTCATAGACTATCGCAAATTGAATACTTGGAAGGAGAACAATCCTTTCCCTATGTCGTTCATGGACTAAATGTTAGATCGTCTAGTTGGAAAGCGTTGCTACTATTTTTTGGATAGGTACTCAGTCTATAACCAAATATCAATCGCACCAGAAGGCCAAGATAAAACCACTCCTATATACCCCTATGGCATATTTTCTTGCAAGAGGATGCCGTTCAGATTATGTAATGCACCGGCTACGTTTCTGCATTGCGTGATGTCTATTTTTTTTATATGGTAGAAGACACCATCGAGATATTCGTGGATGACTTCTCTTTGGTTGGTGACTCATTTGAAAACTACTTGACACACTTAGGTGACTTGCTGAAACAATGTGAAGAATGTTATCTCGTGCTAAACTGGAAAAAATATAACTTCATGGTCAAAGAAGGTATAGTTCTCGATCATCACATCTTCAGAAAAGGTATAGAAGTTGATAAGTCAAAATTCGAAGTGATTGAAAAATATCCACCACCGATCTCTGTGAAGGGTGTTAGAAGCTTTTTGGGCCATGTTGGTTTTTACAGGCGATTTATTAAAGATTTCTTAAATATTGCACATCCATTGTGCATGTTGCTCGAAAAGGAAACAAAATTTTAGTTTGACAATGATTTTGTGAAAGCGTTCGAGGGGCTGAAAGAAAATTTTATTTCTGCATCAATCATTATCTCACCATATTGGACTCAACCGTTTGATGTTATGTGTGATGCAAGAGGGGTAGCACTTGGCGTATTAGGGCAAAGGCAAGATAAAATAATGCATCCCATATATTATGTGAGTAAAGCCATTAATGTTATTCAAAAGAATTATACGGTTACTGAACAAGAATTACTTGCTATAGTATTCATTTTTGAAAATTTTAGATCATATTTCCTTGATACTAAAGTTATTGTGCACACTGATCATTCAACACTTAGATATCTTATGGCTAAGAAGAATGTAAAGCCGAGACTGATTCGATGGGTGCTTCTATTGCAAAAATTCAATTTTGAGGTAAAAGATAGAAAGGGGATAGAAAATCAAGTGGCTGATCACTTGTCCAGATTAGAGGAAGAAGCCATATTGAAGTTAGCTGATGGAGTTGAAATTGATGATACGTTTCCAGACGAACAGGTTTTGGCTGCTTCTTTTGATCTTATCCCTTGGTTTTCAGATTTTGCTAATTATTTGGCGAGTGATGTGGTGCCTTTGGATTTTTTGTTCCACCAAAGAAGGAAGTTCATGTCTGATGTGAAATTTTTTTTCCAGGAAGAGCCTTATTTGTTTCGTATTTGTGCTGATGGTATTATTCATCGCTGTATTCTTGAGGTAGAGATGATGATTATACTAGAAGCTTGCAATTCATCTTCTCTTGGTGGGCATCATAGTGGTATCCGGACTGCTCATAAGATCTTGCATTTTGGGTACTATTGACCTATTATTCACCGAGATGCTCATGTTTTCACCAAGTCTTGTGATCGTTGTCAAAGAGAAAGAAGTATTTCAAGGAAGCAAGAACTCCCTCTAAATCCCATACTTGTGATTGAGCTTTTCAATGTTTGGGGCCTTTAATTTATGGGTCCATTTGTTAGTTTGAATGGGATGAAGTACATACTTGTGGAAATCGACTACGAGTCCAAATGGGTGGAAGCTGTCGTGCTTTTAAACAATGAAGGAAAGAGTGTCACCGCAATCCTGAAAAGAATATATTCTCTAGATTTGGTGCACCAAGGGTGATTATCAGCTATGGAGGTTCTCACTTTTTAATAATTTGTTCAAAGCATTGCTTGAAAAATATGGTGTTAGACACAGTGTAACAACTCGTTATCATCCACAGTCTAGTGGACAAATCAAAGTACCAAATAGAGAGATCAAACAGATCCTTGCAAAAACTGTGAATGCAAACAGAACTGACTGGTCGAGAAAGCTAGATGATGCTCTATGGGCATATCGCACCGCCTTCAAGACCCCCATAGGTATGTCTCTGTAACAACTTGTATATGGAAAATCTTGTTACTTACCTATAGAGTTTGAGCATAAAGTGATGTGGCACTCAAGAAGTTGAATCTAGAGTGGGATGCCGCATCAAGTCAAAGATTGAACAAACTTGATGAGTTTCTCCTAAAAGCATATGAAAGTTTAGCCTTGTACAAAGAGAAGATGAAGAAGTATCATGATCAAAAGATCAAAAAGCGTGAATTTTCTCCCAGTGATTTGGTACTTCTATTCAATTTAAGGCTACGCTTGTTTCCTGGGAAGCTCAAGTCGAAGTGGACGGAACCATTTAGAGTCGCCCAAGTGTTTTCACATGGAGCGGTTGAACTTGAGAATGATGAAGGAATAAGATTCAAAGTAAATAGTCAAATGATCAAAATTTACTTGGGTCAACCGGAAGAAGTCAAAGAAGTCATCGAAGAATGGGATCTTGATAAAGTCAATGGTCTGCGTCGAGTCGCGACGTTAAATCAAGCGCTACTTGGGAGGCAACCCAAGCTATAATTTACCTAGTTTTAGAGAGTTTTAGTGATTTTTAAACTTTCTAAGTTAGAGTTTTTGCTAGATTACGTTAGTTAAGACTCCGTGTTTAAAACGAGTAAAGAAAAATGTAAAAGGAAGTCTTAATGCATGCTATATGTGCAGGGAAGTAAGAGAAATCTGGAAATTTTTAAGGTGCAAAAGGTTCTACGGGTTGGACCTACGGGTCGTAGGGCAACCTACGGAGCGTAGGTCTAATCCGTATAAACTTGGTCGCAGGTAAGTCATGACAGGACTGGTTCTACGGTTCCCATCTACGATTCGTAGTTCATTCGACAGACTATAAATGGCATTCGTATAATATGATGTCCAAATAGAGCTGCAGCTTTAAGTCTACGATTGCGCACTACGAACCGTACATATTTTTACTGTAAAAAATTTGCAATTGTAAACCCCAAGTATGTTTTCTGAATTTTACTAAGTGTTAGGTGAAATAACGAACCCATCTACGGCTCGTAGGATTTACTACAGACCATAAACGGTGTTTCGTAAGACTTGTCTGTTCAATTTTAATGACTCAACCCATGACTCATTCTAAATAAACCCCCCCCCCCTTCCCAAATTCAAGTTAATCCCCTATTTCCCCTTCCAAACCATTACAACTCTCTGAAACCGTTGCACCCGTCCATTTTCCCACCCTTTCACATCAAAATCACACCTCTTTCAAATTCCTAATCCCACTATTTAATCTCTTCTTCCCATCTTCTCCATTACTTCCTTCTTTTCTTCCATTTTTTTTACAAATTTTCACTTCTCCAAATGTAGCAGTCGCGGGTCCTTGAAATTATCAAAATGGTCATATAATTCTAGGCATCTAAAGTTTGGTGATACACTCACTCAACTTGAAATTCATCTAAAGGTATGACATTTGCCTAACTAGACTAAATTAGTTGAATTTGAAGCTGCTACTTGGCCTAGGGTATGTGATGCTTGTTTTTGTATGCCTAAATTGCTTAGATTATACCCTTGGGGTGAAAGTAGATATGAGTGTTATCAATTATGTGTAAATATGCAAATAAGTTACTCCATATTGTGTTTTTGACTTAGGGTTCATGATTGTTGCTATTTATTTTCTGATTCAATGATGATTGTAAACCCTAAGGATGAAGGAATAACATGAATATGTGTTGAAATGCATGATCTAGATATGGTTAGGATTAATTGAGGATGATAAAGTATGTTGAACATTGCTGAGTCTTAACAGTAATAACTTTGAGGTCGACAACTTTGATGTATAGGTCGTAGGTCTTCCTACAGACAATAGATTAGCTTCCATCATTTTGACAACACAAAAAGTAGCCTAACATAGTTTTGACGGCTTGATGTACAGACCGTAGTTCAATTGATAGACCATCCTGTCGAATAGCCAGTTCAACTTCAGAAACAAAAATATTGACTTCCTTTTTTACGGTTGTGTCACGACCGAAGGTACCCCCTAGACGTGACATGGAACACAAGACCCCTAAAGGCCTCATACAAGCCACTTAGCATACATACATACAAGATCGTAGAGATTTAAGAGTTCAAAAATCAATATCATATCAAAGCTTTTAAGAAAAAAAATAGCGGAAGTCTACATCTCATGTTTCAAAGGCAATCTATCATAAGAATAAAAAATAAAGTTTGGGACATAACCCATTACAATGGCAAAATGAAAAGGAACATAAACGAAATAACAACTAGGCTATGTTCTCGAATGGATGAGGACTCACCAAGTCTTCAACAATCCTTCGACTAAGCTCTAACCAAGAATATATGGAGAATCACCGGGCCCTACATTAACAAGTCAATGTAGGCAAGAGTATGCATCAGTACAATCAAGTACCAAGTATGATAGCAATGCACAAAATCATTTAAAACATGCTAAAACGGGACATTTTCATGACATGCAATGACCAAGCTAAAATATGATAAAGGTAAGAAAACATAAACATAAACCATGGTCAAAGCAAGCTAAACATCTTTACTTTACTTGAGGAACATCATAAAAATACTTTAGTTCATTGTTGTGGGAAGTTAGCCTTAACCGAAATTTAAGACAATGTGAGCTATCAACATGGAATCCGAAATACTCCCTACATCGGAAGGGCCATCCTACTTGCCGAGGTAGGACCTATAACTTCTAGCTTACGTGGATCAATTAGCTAATATAAGGTCTATTTAAGACATCCTATGGGGACACATAGGTATGGGACATAAGGGATCTCTTCTTGTCTACTCGGTGCTAAGCTTAAATCCAACAGAATAGTCCTTGATCATATTATTAATCCATGGATAGGTACATCAAGGAACACCAATCCAAGCTAAATCATGTGTATAGATGTTTCATGTTCAATGGAAATAGTCCAAGCCTACGTCATTAGAATAGCTCCTTAAACCTTTGATTCAACTTTAGTTGAGAAAACCTTTCAACAAGTTATGAATCCTTTACATGTGAGAAAACCCTTCACAATTCAACAACATTTTCAATTAAGCTTCAATTTTAAAGAAATTCATAAATCATCATTATTTCCATAATTGACCATGCATACTTTATAAAACCCTTTTTTGATCATTCATCAATTTTATCATGAATCATAGCTTTTGAAATTATAAAAATATGCATGAGTTCACATAAACTTCATAAATTCTATCTTCTTCATAATTCAACCCATCATCAATGCATATATATCAAAATTAGGGGAATTCATGTGGGTTCATGGGCATTCATCATAAAACATGTAATTCAACTCAATTCATACTTAGAAAACCATAATTGAAAGTAATTTGATCATAATTGAAAGAACCCACATCGTAGAAGAAAACCCTTGAATCAAATTGGGGAATTGTTACTTTCAAAATTGGAGATTTTAGGGATTCCGTGGATGAAAGGGCTCCATGGATGAACACTATCATACCTTGGGGTTCAAAGCCCTTAAGCAATTGGTGAATTGGAGACTTGACCTTGAAACCCTAACTTGACACCCTCTTCTTCTTCCTTAGAGAGAGAAATAATTGTGGAGGATGAACTTGGTCAATCTTTTGGAATTTGAGAGAATGAATTGAATTGGGTGATTTTGGGGGTAAAAATTCTTATATAGGGCTTTGGGTAGAAGGCAAAAAGACGTAGTATTGAGTTAAAACAATTGGGAAAAGACCCAATAGCCTCTGTCTTAAAAACTGTCGAAATGGCTTCAAGGAGACCCAAACGGCTCGTCCAAGCCATCACTGCCTGTCAAGCAGGTCGTGAAGATTTTTCAGCCAGACAGTGTTTCACTAAAATGGGCATAACTTCTTACTCTGAACTTCAAATGGAGAAAACGTGGTGGTGTTGGTAAGAGGACTCAATGAACTTTAATTTGATTGGTCATGAGCCACCTAATTCATTTTGAGCTAAAAGATATGATCATTTGACATTGACCCTAAACACTAAGTTTGACAAACCCCCTTCACGGACGACTCCACGGACCGTGTGGCGCTTCACGAGCCATTTAGACGTCCGTGATCCCTTTTCCAGTGACTACGGGAGAACACTTCCCAACTAAGAGCCTTTCACGACTCACTTGACGAACTGTCAAGTCCTCCATGGCCCGTATGGGTCACCATCAAGTGACCCCGGCCTGAGGCAGCTTCTAGAAACTCTTCACAACTGCCTAAACGGATCGTGGTCCCCTTCACGGCCAGTCTAGGGCTTTGTGGAGGGTTCCAGGGTCCATTTTGAGTACTAGACCTGCCCTCCTAGGCTTTTCCCTAATTCGAGGTGTTACAATATCTCCCTTGGGAACATTCGTTCTCGAATGAGATTCATGATATCACAAGGAAGGTAGGAACTTATCCTAACAGCCCAACATTAATGCAATCATATAAATGCACATATCCGAGGAGGAAACTTCAACTCCAAGCTAAAGCATGTTCGAAACATCAACTCATAAGGTCTATATGCAATTCATATTCAAATACACATAATCATAGAGAAATTAATCAAGCTAGCTCATTTTCTCAAAATTAGACTCTTCATGAACATGCGTAAACAAGGAATCATGTGAATAACTAAGACACATGAAACAAAAATAATGAACCATGGGGAACTAATTACCTCAAGCTAGAGTAGGATCGGAGGGAGAGAGATGAGGATATCGGGACATCATATCGGCCTCAGTCTCCTAAGTAGCACCCTCAACTAATTTATTCCTCCAAAGAACCTTCACGGAAGCAACTTCTTTATTCCATAACTTTCGGACTTACTGGTCTAAAATCTCAACCGAAACTTCTTCATAGGAAAAACTATCCTTTATGCCAAGGTTCTCTAATGGCACTATAGATGCTGGATCACCAACACATTTCTTCAATAATGAGACATGAAAAATCGAATGCACCGACGCCAAATCATTAGGCAAGTCAAGTTCATAAGCAACCATACCAACACGTCTCAAAATTTGATATGGGCCTACATAACGGGGACTAAGCTTCCCTTTCCTTCCAAACCTCATCACACCCTTGATGGGTGAAATTTTCAAGTAAACCCAATCATCAACATCAAATTCTAAATCTCTCCTTCTAACATCGGCATAGGAATTTTGTCAACTTTGAGCCGTTTTCAACCTTTCTCTAATAAGCCAAAATTTCTCCATAGCCTCATGTACCAACTTGGGACCTATCAAAGTACCTTCACCAACTTCAACCCAACCTATAGGAGATCTACACCTCCTACCATAAAGAGCCTCAAACGGCGCCATACCAATAGTAGAATGGTAGCTATTATTATAAGCAAATTCAATCAAAGGAAAATGATCATCCCAATTACCCTTGAAATCAATTACACAAGCCCTCAACATATCTTCCAAAGCTTGGATAGTAAGCTCCACTTGTCCATCGGTTTGAGGATTAAAGGTCGTACTAAGCTTAATACGAGTACCAAGACCCTTTTGAAAAGACTTCAAAAATTGAAAAGTAAATTGTGTACGACGATTGGAGATGATGGATGAAGGCAGTCCATGCAATCTAACTATTTCTTTCAAGTACAACTTAGCATAATCCTCCACCGAATAAGAAATCTTGATGGGAATAAAATGGGTTGACTTCGTCATACGATCCACAATAACCCAAATCAAATCATATTGTCGCCGGGTACGTGGTAAACCAACAATAAAGTCAATATTCCAATCTTCCCACTTCCAAGTCGGAATACTAATATCTTGGGACAAACCTCCCGGCTTTTGATTCTTAAGCTTCACTTGTTGATAATTAGTACACTTAGCAACAAATTCCGCAAGATCCTTCTTCATCCCATTCCACCGATAGATCTCCCGCAAATCATGGTACATCTTGGTAGCTCCCAGGTGAATGGAATATCGAGAACTATGGGCTTCCGATAAAATTTATCCTATTAATTCATCTACATTGGGAATGCACAAACAATCTTGATATCGAAGCACACCATCTCCTCCTTGGGAGAAAGCCTCAACGGACATTTTGAGCACCGCTTCCTTTAATTCAACCAAATTAGGATCAATATCTTGTTTAGACTTCACATCATGCACAAAAGACGATTCGGAACCATTGTGAACTATAACAGCACCTATAGTGGAATCAACCAACCGAGCATTCAACCGGGTCAATCTATAAACATCACAAACCAAGTCTTTCTTACCATCCTCAACATGAGCAACACTACCCATAGATAATCGACTAAGAGCATCCGCCACCACATTAGCCTTACCGGGGTGATAGAGGACACTCATGTAATAATCCTTTAACAACTCAAGCCACCTCTTTTGGCGAAGATTTAGATCTTTTTATTTGAACACATATTGCAAACTTTTATGGTCGGTGAAGCTGTCAACATGCGCACCATACAAATAATGCCTCCAAATCATTAAAGCAAACACAACTGCCACTAATTCTAAGTCATCAGTAGGATAGTTCTTTTCATGAACCTTGAGTTGCCTTGAAGCATACGCAATAACTTTCCCATTTTGCATAAGAACATATCCTAGCCCAATTTTTGAGGCATCACAATAAACCATAAAACCATCGGACCTTTCCGGCAAAGTCAATATCGGAGCCGAGGTAAGTCTATCTTTCAACTCTTGAAAACTCTTCTCACACGCTTCGGACCAAGTGAACTTAACCTTCTTTTGAATCAAAAGCCGTCAATGGGGAAGCAATCGAAGAACACCCCTCAGCAAAAATTCTATAATAATCGGCCCAACCCAAGAAACTACGAATATCCAAAGGTGATAGAGGTCTAGGCCAATTCTTAACCACATCCGTCTTCTTAGGATCTACCACAATACCCTTACCGGAGACAACGTGACCAAGAAAAGCCACAAACCTTAGCCAAAACTCATATTTACTGAACTTCGCAAAGAGTTGCTGGTCCTTAAGAACTTGCAATACAATCCTCAAATTATCGGCATGCTCACCTTTACTCCTTGAGTAGATCAAAATATCATATATGAACATGATCACAAACATGTCAAGGTATTGTCTAAACACCCTATTCATCAAATCCATAAATGTCGTCGGATCATTTGTCAATCCAAACGACATCACTAGGAATTCATAATGGCCATATCTATTCTAGAAGGCCGTTTTTGGAATATCATCTTCTTTCACCCTCAATTGGCGATAACCCGAACGAAGGTCGATTTTAGAAAAGTAACTAGCCCCTTGAAGTTGATCAAACAATTCATCTATTATTGGAAAAGGATACTTATTCTTAATGGTAACCTTGTTCAATTGGCAATAATCAATGCACATACGAAGTGAACCATCCTTCTTCCTCACAAATAATACCGGAGCACCAAATGGAGAAATACTTGGTAGGATTAAGCCCTTATCCAACAAGTCTTTCAATTACTCTTTTAGCTCCTTAAGTTTCGCTGGAGCCATTCTATATGGAGGAAAAGAGATAGGTTGCATATCCAGGAGAAGGTCAATACCGAATTCTATTCCCCTTTCGGGAGGAATACCGGGTAAATCATCAGAAAACACTTTTGGAAACTCATTAACAACGGGGATCGACTCAAGAGTAGGTGTTTCGGAATCCACATCCCTCACCCTAACAAGATGGAATATCCAACCTTTAGAAATCATCTTTCTAGCTTTAAGACATGACACAAATTAACCTTTAAGCATGGAATTTCCCCCTTCCACTCTAGGACAGGCTCATTTGGGAATTGAAACTTGACCATTCGGGTCCTACAATCAATAGAAGCATAACAAGAATGCAACCAATCTATCCCAAGAATAACATCAAAATCTAGCATATCAAGCTCTACAATATCAACATGAGTGACTTTATGGGATAAGGAGATGGAACAATTTCTATAGATTCTCCTAGCCACAATGGATTCACCAATTGGAGCAGAGACATGAAAAGGATCTAACAACACATCTGGAACAACATCAAACCTCATAGCCACATAGGGCTTTACAAAAACAAAAGTAGCACCAGGATCAAGCGAGGCATAAACATCAAAGTGAAATACTTTCAACATACCGGTAACCACATCGGGAGAACCCTCTTGCTCATGGCGAGCTTGAAGTGTATAGAATCAGTTTTGCTTTTGAGCATTTGAACTCGAACCTCTAGGTGGAGCTTGCTTACCTTCCGTTCCTTTAGCCATGAGAGATGGATAATCCTTTATCTTATGACCACTTTTACCACATCCTAAGCAACCATCCGTACTGCTAAGCACTTGCCCTCATGTTTCTTCCCACACCTAGCACAAGTAGTCGATGAAACTCCACCACCATTTCCTCCTTGAGGCTTAGGGTTAGGCACCCTATCTTTGTTGAACTTAGGAGGAGCATGGTAGGAACCTTGACCGGAAGACCTTTGTCGAAATCTAGAACGACCATGTCCATCGAACCATGAATGTGAGAAATTACCATCACCAGTCTTAGCCCTTTTCACCTCTCTAGAACTTTCTTTAAGCTTTTCCTCTTCTATTTGTTTAGCATGCACCATAAGAAAAAAAATATCCATATCATGAATAAGCATAATGGTACGACATTCCTTGACCACCATTTTGGACACTCCCGAAACAAACTTACTCATTCTTGCCCTAGGATCGGCAACCATAGAATGAGCATATCAAGACAATTGTGTGAACTTCAAAGTATACTCTTTCATACTCATGTGTCCTTGATGAAGGTTGATAAACTAAAGCACCCTTGCCTCCCTAATCTCAAGGGGAAAGAACCTATCAAGAAAAGCAACTTTGAATTTCTCCCAATCAAGAGGACCCGCGTCATCCTGCCTCTCACTCTTCCATTTGTTGAACCATACTTGAGCCACACCCTTTAAGTGATAAGCAGCCAACTCCACCTTTTCCTCCAGCGTCACACCCATGATCATTAGCACCGTCTACACCTTATCAATGAACTCTTGAGGATCCTCCTCAATCTTAGAACCATAAAATTCTGGAGGGTTCATTTTAGTGAAATCCCTCACCCTTGATGCCGCCGTACCCACATTTGGGGTCACGGGAGCCACAACCTCTCTATTGGCTTGACCAGTCATGGCTTGAGTCAACACTTGAAAATCAGCCCTAAACTCCACATTAATCACTTGTTCGGCCAAAGGGTCAACCGGAACTTGAAGAGTTTGAGGAGGAGCTTGTTGATCCACATTCTCTCCCGCATTTCTTCTAGCATGAGCTCTTCGGGTAACCATATCCTAAAACGCATAGGATAGGGGTTAGGAGAGAAACATATAGAGTTACACTCTATCGCACGACTTAAGATTAATGAAAGAAGTGGAGTTTCCTAAACATCTTATAGCCTCTCATTCGTAAATGTGGCGCGCTTCACACTCATTAACAAGACTCTTCCTGACATGGCCAATGAGACATCCTAGGATCTTTCAAAGACCTTGTGCTCTGAATACCAAGTTTTTCATGACCCAAAGTACCCCCTAGACGTGACATGGTGTAAAAGACCCCGAAAGGCCTCATACAAGCCACTTAGCATACATACATACAAGATCATAAAGATTTTAAGAGTTCAAAAATCAATATCATATCAAAGCTTTTAAGAAAAAAAATAGCAGAAGTCTACATCTCATGTATCAAAGAAAATCTTTCATAAGAATAAGAAATAAAGTTTGGGACGTAACCTAATACAATGCCAAAATTAAAAGGAACATAAAAGAAATAACAACTAGGCTATGTCCTCGAATGGATGAGGACTCACCAAGTCTTCAACAATCCTTCTACTAAGCTCTAGCCACGAATAGATAGAGAATCGACGGGCACTATATTAACAAGTCAATGTAGGCAAGAGTATGCATCAGTACAATCAAGTACCAAGTATGATAGCAATGCACAAAATCATTTAAAACAAGCTAAAACGGGACATTTTCATGACTTGCAATGACCAAGCTAAAATTTGATAAAGGTAAGAAAACATAAACATAAACCATGGTCAAAGCAAGCTAAACATCTTTACTTTACTTGAGGAACATCATAAAAATACTTTAGTTCATTGTTGTGGGAAGTTAGCCTTAACCGAAATTTAAGACAATGTGAGCTATCAACATGGAATCCTAAATACTCCCTACATCAGAAGGGCCATCCTACTTGCCAAGTTAGGACCAATAACATCTAGCTTACGTGGATCTACTAGTTAATATAACGTCTATTTAAGACACCCCATGGGGGCACATAGGTATGGGACATGAGGGATCTCCTCTTGTCCACTCGGTACTAAGCATAAATCCCACGAAATGATCCTTGATCATATTATTAATCCATGGATAGGTACATCAAGGAATGCCAATCCAAGCTAAATCATGTGTATAGACATTTCATGTTCGGTAAACGAAGAAAATGGTCTGGAGAGTCATTTCAGTATCCACAACTAAAAGGATTTTCATCCGCAAAAGTAGAAGGATAGACACAACCTAAAGGCAGAAAAAGATGAGGGTCCTAGATCGCATGCTCCGCCTGACCCTCACACACTTTCTCGAATCAGACAACGCCATCACAGAACTCAAGCTAAGGTGAAATTCCTCAAATTCACTTCAAAATTCCAAAGACCTCTCTATTTACTCTTTAAGGTTCCAACTCCCGCCCAACTGAATCAAACTTGCCTGAAGCACTAGATTCACCATGGCTGATGCAACCTAATTCCCAACTCTAGAAACTAACCTCATGCTCCACAACCAAAATCTTCTAACCATCAATAGCAATCCGCCGGTCCTTAGCCATCCTAAACATCACCTGCACCACCTGAATCTTATCTACCAGCTCACACAACACAACCCTTGGAAAAACAACAAGCTCCACTTGAACATCAAGGAACAATGACAGCCAAAAACAAGGAACTCAGCCCAAGGCAAGGCCAAAAATCCCCCTTTATCTCTAAAGATCCAACAAATCCAGCTGAAACACCACCTTCTGATGATAACCATGCAACTCCAAAGGATGACCATCCTAAAAATTATAAGTCCACACTAGGCCCAGCTCCAAGGGCCTACTCCAAGCAAAGGGAAAAACAGACACTACGAGCCCACAAGCTACTCTGCCACCGCAAATCTGAACTAGAACCAACTCAAGGATTCCACGAATTACTTTAATCCCTTCTTCAAGATGAACCTTCTTAGAATTTTCCATCTCCCAATAGAAGATAAGGTATGAAACCACTGGTGAACAGCATCACTCCAATTTTACATCATGCCCTGGCCTCGAGAGCTATCAACAAAGCAACAAAGAACTAACACAACCGTTAATCCAGGAAGAACAAGGGATTACACCTCCAACTTCAAGCTAGACATAACCAAACCCCAATACCACAAGAAGAGGACGAATCCAAAAGGAACCAAATGAGCGAAAACACCACTCCACAATTGAGGAAAGACTAAGGCAAAGGAAGAAAGCAACAAAAATGGACAACCACAACTAAAGAAGGGGAAACTACTAACACTACAACTCCAAAAACCAGTAATCGCTTAACTATTACCCAAAAGGGACGGCATACAACTAAACCAGCCTCTTAAGACAACTAGGCCCAACAACACACAAAACTCACACTGGCCAAGGCTGGTCTAGCCACCTATAGAACATGGATCGACATCACAGCAAAAGCCCACAACAAGGGTGGCAAAAAGGGAAACCAGCTATCCTAAGGCCGCAACTACAACATGATTATCAAGACAAAGGTATGGGAAGTTACCCAACCACTACTCCCAAATCGGAGCGACACAGCCTAGTCAATCCACTACTAAAAGAAATCAACTACCAGAGGGAAAACACAAACACAATCCTCAATTCAAGCTACCGAACGACTTAATTAAACCTGAACGGGCATGAAAGGCCCAAAACACAAAAATAGGAATTAATGGGATAAAACCACAAAGCTGCATACAAAGAAAAGGTACCCAAAGCCTAAACCTCTGGCCGGCCTCAAGAACCATAGCACATATCATGTTCGACCCTAACGTGAACACCGAATAAAGTATTGGCAATACCAAAGGCACCACCTCTGACCGAAAGAGCTGATAACCCATGGGACTGATTTAACTAAGTACCTCTCATCATGGTACCATGCTGGGGACAAGCTGTAGGCTGATTACCAAGCTCCCTACAGGTGCAACCAAGTCCGACCACCCTAGCCTGGAGAGTGTCACATGTCTGTAATTCCTAGGAAAGCAACGCCATCCTGGGGCACTCTCTAGACCAGTGATCATGCCGTCTAAAATCATAGCAACCTCCATAGTGGGAAGCTTGACGTGAAGAACGTGGTGATCTACCTGTCTGCCTTTGCCAAACTTAGGACCAACCCTAGCCAATTGTACTGGGGCCTTGCGATAATATCTGACATAGTGGCTTATCTCGCCGCACTCATAGCAGATATCACCAAGAGAAATTAGCTATGAGGACCCAACTGGAGTAACCTGGGGCCAAACACCTGAAGGTTTAGAATGAACACCGTAAGAAATATGGCCTGAACACTTCCTACTGTGGGAACCATGACCCTCTTGAGAACCCTCTTGGACACGAGATGCTACCTCCATAGGCCAGTTAGGTCAAGGAGAAAGATTTTCCTCGCTAAACTAATACTCACCTTAAAGTGGAATGTTGTCACCGATGTACTTAGGGCAAGGCCTCTTAACACTATCTTTGTAAGTCTCAGGGCACGCCTACTCCACAGCCCTTACATGACTCATAACTTGGGGAAATTTAGACCCCATTGATATTAGATGCTCCGATGCCAACCGCAATGGCAAAGTCAACCCCTAAATGTACCCTTGACTCAACTCCTGATCTGAAGGAAATAATGTGGGGCTATGCCTAGCCTACTCTAGAAATCCCAACGTATAGTCAGAAATGGATGACGAACCCTATTGGGGACCATTCAACCCAAATCTTCTCTGAGAAGCACCGACTACACCATGAACTGTACCTATCTGAAGTGTACCTTTAGAGGAGCTCGGACCTCCTAACACTAAATATCTTGGAACCAAAGCAGCCAAACACCATGCCACTACCTGGATACTCCCAAACTCTCTGAATATTGTAGAATGCCCTTGACCTCAAGGTCCAAGCCTGACTGAGGCTTCTAGCTCGATCACGTGCCAAAACTATGGTAAAATGTGCTGGGGCTCGGTCCACGTCCATTGAATGCTTCGTGCTATCCATCTAAGAGAGAGTATATTCCTAAGAAGTAATTTTAGATATTAATCAAAGTACAAGCACACGATAGGAATCAAAAATAGAATTTTCTAAAAATTCCCTATAGCATCTCGAAGATAATATAGAGATGTCTCTGCACCGATCCACGAGACTCTACTATGCATTTTCCCTCATACCAATGATGCCGGTTAACCTAGGGCTATGATACCAAACTATCACGACTCGATTTCTCATGTCATGATGGCACCTATTGCATCCCACTAGTAGGTAAGCCTAACCCTTAGCCCGTAACCATAACCAACGGACCACCGATTAGAAGTCAAGAAAAAGCATAAAGCTTATAAAAAGGAAAGAGGTAATCAACTGAAATATAATACAAAGACCCATCCTAAGACTTGGCATTCGTCAGCAGTTGAGCATCTAATAAAAAATAAGAGTGCAGGGATTTTACAAAATAATGTAAGTACAAGTTGTCTCTGAATATAATATAAAGACTAAGCCTAGCCAGAATAGACGAAAATCGGTGGCTCCAGAGGCCAGGAGCTGTAACACCCCATGTTTTCAAAGAAAGAAAATACAGCTTCTCAAAATTCTAGTACCAGTGACTACAGAGGCCACCTACGCACCTTAGGTGGAATGACGGGCCGTAGGTGGGAACCGTCGATGGCACTGTAAAACCTTCAGGATTTCAAGTTTCTTAACTTTGACCTACGGAGCAACAAGACGAGTCGTCGTCCAATGTACGGTCCGTAGATGGGTCCCATAGATCCCCTCCAGACTCAGCCAAATTTTAGGCCTAAATTGAGGTCTCTGAACAAATTGATGGAAGGACAGGATGGTCTGTCGTTTGACTTACGGACCGTAGGTCCTGACCGTAGATGGACCCCGATAGTTATTATTTAAGGGCTTTTTGGTCTTTTCCCTAAATGTTTAACTCCTAATCTAAGTCGGTTATACCCTTAACCCAGGCCTTATATATATTTCCTAAGCCTAATTTTACTCATTCTAAACCATTCCGAAAAATCTCCTCTCTCAAATATTTCTCTCTCTAAGAAGTCCTCTCATGTTTAAAGGAGGAAGAAGGGCTAGGATCCTCCATTGAAGACCATTGATTTCTAGCAATTTCTAGTGGGATTTGTTGAGGTATGTTAGCATTCACCATTGGAGCCCTTTCCTCCAATGGATCCCTAACTTTCCTCAATTCACAAGGATCAATTTTCCCCAATTGAATTAGGGTTTGATCAATTCGTATGGGTTCTTCAATTATGATTTCAATTGTAGATTTTATGACTCCTAGTGCACGATCTAGCGTGATAAAGTAATTTAGTGCACGAATTAGCGTTATTTTTATGCTTCGATTGGTGGGTTGAATTATTAATTGAGGAATTTTATGAAATCTCTAAGAATCTATGTATGAATTATGAATGAACTAAGGATGATTTTATGGAACTAAGCATATTCAAGTCAAAAGCATGATTTTTCCTCTATTATGTGGGTTCCTTCAAGTATGGGTAAATTGCCTTGTTTATGGCTTTCTAAGCATGAGATTGCATTGAATTGCATGATTTAAGTTGAACTCTTATGAACCCATATGAACCCTATGATTTATGAATTTTGTGCATAATGAACTATGTAAAGAAAAAGTTTATGAAATCATGCATGTCTCTTATGAAGTGAAATGACGTATTAAGGGTACTTTGAGATTGAAGTACTAAAGTCTATGATATGTTGATGTTGAGTTGTGAAAGGGTTTCTCACGTAATGCTCACACTATGAAAATTAATGAACAAGAGGCGATTACCCATGTTCTTAAAGAGCTATTCTAATGAAGGGACAAGAGGTGATTACCCATGTTCCCTAATGTAGACAAGAGGCGATCACCCATGTCTACCTATGATAAATGAACTATGATTAATTCGTGGGAATTATGCTTAGCACTGAATGGAAAAGTGGTGATTACCCATGTCCCATAAACTATGTGTCACCATAGGATGATGGTCTATAATAGACACTAGCTAGTGGATCCACGTAAGCTAAGAAGTTATGGTCCTCCCTTGGCAAGTAGGGCAACCCTCTTTCGGTGTAGGGTAGACACCGGATTCCATGTGGATAGCTCATATGGTCTTATATGTAGGTTAAGGCTATTTCCCACAACTAATGAACAAAAGTGTTGTTATGATGTTCTCACGTAAAGTAACGAAGTTAAGATTGTTTTGGCCTTGGTTTATACATTATGTTTTCCATGCTCTATCATGTTTTAGTTTGGCCTTTGCATGTCATGAAAAGGTCCCATTTTAGCATGTTTTAAATGTTTTATGTGTATTGCTATCATACTTGGTACTTGATTGTACTAACGCATACTCTTGCCTACATTAACTTCTTTCATGTAGGACTTAGCGATTCACCATCCACTCGTGGCTAGAGCTTAGTAGAAGATTTAGAAGACTTGGTGAGTCATCATCCATCCGAGGACATAGCCTACTTGTTCTTATATTTATGTTATTTCATTTTAGATTTGTATTGGGTTACGTCCCAAACTTTATTTCTCTATGTTAGATTGGCTTTGAGACATGAGATATAGACTTCTGCTATTTTTCTTAAAAGCTTTGATATGAAAATCCCTTTTGAACTCTTAACCTCTATGATCTTGTATGTATGTATGCTAAGTGGCTTTTATGAGGCCTTTCAGGGTTTTGTATGCCATCTCACGTCTACGGGGTACCTTGGGTTGTGACAAACTTGGTATTCGGAGCATAAGGTTTTAGAAAGATCCTAGGATGTCTTATAAGCCGCGTCAAGTAGAGTCTAGTTCATGAGTGTGAAGCGCGCCACATTTATGAATGAGAGGCTATAAGAGGTTTAAGAAACTTCACTTCTTTCATTACTCCTAAGTCGTGCCATAGAGTTTAACTCTATATGTCTCTCTCCTAATCCCTATCCTATGCGTTTCATGATATGGCGACCCAAAGAGCTTAAGCTAGAAGAAATGCAGGAGAGAATGTGGAACAAGAAGCTCCTCCCAAAGCTCCTCAAGTTTCGACCGACCCTTTGGCCGACAAAAGTGACTAATGCGGAGTTTAGGGCTGTTTTTCAAGCATTGGCTCACGCCGTGACGGCTCAAGAAAATAGAGAGGTTGTGGCTCCCGTGAACCCAAATGTGGGTACGGTGGCATCAAAAATGAGGGACTTCACTAAAATTAACCCTCTGGAATTTCATGGCTCTAAGTTTGAGGAAGATCCTCAAGAATTCATTGATGAAGTGTACAAGGTGTTGATGATTATGGGTGTGACACCAGAGGAAAAGGCGGAATTGGGCACTTATCAACTCAAGGGTGTTGCTCAAATTTGGTTCAACCAATGGAAGAATGAGAGGGCGGTTAATCAGGGTCCTCTTGATTGGGAGAAATTCAAGGTTGCTTTCCTTGATAGGTTATTTCCCCTTGAAATGAGGGAGGCAATGGTGCTTGAGTTTATGAACCTTCGTCAAGGAAACATGAGTGTGCAAGAGTATGCTTTTAAGTTCACCCAATTTTCTCGATATGCTCCTTCTATAGTTGCCGAACCTAGGGCGAGAATGAGTAAGTTTGTTTTGGGAGTGTCCGAAATGGTGGTCAAAGAGTTCCGTACCACCATGCTTGTCAATGAAATGGATATTTCTCGTCTCATGGTGTATGCTCAACAAATAGAAAAGGAGAAACTCAAGGAAAGGTCTAGAGAAACAAAGAGGGCTAGGACCGATGATGATAACTTTTCACATTCAAGGTCCGATGGACATGGTTGTCCTAGATTTCAACAAAGGTTTTCTGGTCAAGGCTCATCCAATGCTTCTCCTAAGTCCAACAAAGATAGGGTGTCTAACCCTAAGCCCTAAGAATGAAATAGTGGTGGCTTTTCATAGACTACTTGTGCTAAGTGCAGAAAAAAGCATGAGGGTAAATGTCTAGCTGGTTCTAATGCATGCTTTGGTTGTGGCAAGATGGATCACAAGATAAGGGATTGCCCCTTAGTGGCTAATAGTGAAGGGGATAACCGTCGACGCCCTCAATCCCAAAATTCATCAAGTTCTTGTGGAAATCAGAAGCAAAACCGATTTTATGCACTTCAAGCTCGTCATGAGAAAGAGAGCTCTCCCGATGTGGTTACCGTTGTGTTGAAAGTTTTTCACTTTGATGTTTATGCTTTGCTTGATCCCGGTTCTACCTTGTCTTTTGTGACGCCATATGTGGCTATGAGGTTTGATGTTGTTCCGGATGTGTTGCTAGATCCTTTTTGTGTTTCTACTCTGATTGGAGAATATATCATGGTTAAAAGAGTCTATTGAAATTGGCCTGTCTCCTTATCCCATAGAGTCACTCATGTTGATATTGTTGAGCTTGATATGTTAGATTTTGATGTTATTCTTGGGATGGATTGGTTGCATGCTTGTTATGCTTCTATTGATTGTAGGACCTGAATGGCCAAGTTTCAATTCCCGAATGAGCCTATCCTAGAGTGGAAGGGGAGAAATTTTATGTTTAGAGGTCAATTTGTTTCTTATTTAAAAGCTAGAAAGATGATTTCTAAGGGTTGCATAAACCATCTTGTTAGGGTGAGGGATATAGATTCTGAAACCCCTACTCTTGAGTCGGTCCCCGTTGTTAATGAGTTTTCGGAAGTGTTTCTCGATGATTTACCCGGTATTCCTCCCGAAAGGGAAATAGACTTCGGCATTGACCTTCTCCCGGATACGCAACCTATTTCTATTCCTCCTTATAGAATGGCTCCGGTGGAACATAAGGAACTAAAAGAGCAATTAAAAGATTTGTTGGATAAGGGTTTCATCCGACCAAGTGTTTCTCCATGGGGTGCTCCGGTCTTGTTTGTGAGGAAGAAAGATGGTTCACTCCGTATGTGCATTGACTACCATCAATTGAACAAGGTTATCATTAAGAATAAGTATCCTCTTCCAAGGATATATGACTTGTTTGATCAATTTCAAGGGGCTAGTTACTTCTCTAAGATCGACATTCATTCAGGCTATCACCAATTGAGGGTGAAAGAAGATGATATTCCGAAAACGGCTTTTTGGACCAGGTATGGTCACTATGAGTTCTTGGTAATGTCATTTGGATTGACAATTGCTCTGGCCACATTTATGGACTTGATGAATAGGGTGTTTAAACAATACCTTGACATGCTCATGATTGTTTTTATTGATGATATCTTGATCTACTCAAGGAATGAGGTTGAACACGCCAATCATTTGAGGATTGTATTGCAAGTCCTCAAAGACCAACGACTCTTTGCAAAGTTTTGTAAATGTGAGTTTTGGCTAAGGTTCGTGGCTTTTCTTTGTCACATTGTCTCCGGTAGAGGTATTGAAGTAGATCCTAAGAAGACGGATGCGGTTAAGAATTGGCCTAGACATCTATCACCTTCGGATATCCATAGTTTCTTGGGCTTAGACAGCTATTATATGAGGTTTTTTGAAGGGTTTTCTTCGATTGCTTCTCCATTGACAGCTTTTACTCAAAATAAGGTTAAGTTCATATGGTTCGAGGCATGTGAGAAGAGTTTCAGAGAATTGAAAGATAGACTTACTTCAGCTCCGATATTGACCCTACCAGAAGGATCTGATCGTTTTGTGGTTTATTATGATGCCTTAAGAATTGGGCTAGGATGTGTTCTTATGCAAAATGGGAAAGTTATTGCTTATGCTTCAAGACAACTCAAGATACATGAAAAGAACTATCCTACTCATGACCTAGAATTAGCGGCGGTTGTGTTTGCTTTGAAAATATGGCGGCATTATTTGTATGGGGTAAATGTGGATGTATTTACCGACCGTAAGAGTTTACAATGTGTGTTTAAGCAAAAAGATCTGAATCTCCGTCAAAGAAGGTGGCTTGAGTATTTAAAATACTATGATATGAGTGTCTTCTATCACCCCGGCAAGGCTAATGTGGTGGTGGATGCTCTTAGTTGGTTATCTATGGATAGTGTTGCTCATTTTAGGATGGTAAGAAAGAGTTGGTTCGTGATATTCATATATTGGCCCAATTGGGTGTTCAGTTGGTTGATTCCGCCAAGGGTGGTGTTACGGTTTATAATGGTTCCGAATCATCTTTTGTACATTATGTAAAGGCTAAACAAGATCTTGATCCTAGTTTGGTGGAATTGAAAGAAGCGGTGCTCAAAAAGTCTGTAGAGGCTTTCTCCCAAGGGGGAGATAGTGTACTTTGCTATCAAGGTCTTTTGTGTGTTCCCAATGTAGATGACTTAAGAGGACAAATTTTATCCAAAGCCCATAGTTCTTGATATTCCATCCACCCGGGAGCTACTAAGATGTACCGTGACTTGCGAGAATCTATTGGTGGAAATGAATGAAGAAGGATACTGCGGAATTTGTGGCCTAGTGTCCTAATTGCCAACAAGTGAAAGTTGAGCATCAAAAGCTAGGAGGTTTGACTCAAGATATTAGTATTCCTACTTGGAAGTGGGAAGATGTGAACATGGACTTTATTGTTGCTTTACCACGCACCTGGCGACAATATGATTCAATTTGGGTTGTTGTAGATCGAATGACGAAGTCAGCCCATTTCATTCCCATCAAAACTTCTTATTCGGTAGAGGATTATGCTACGTTGTACTTGAGGGAAATGGTTAGGCTGCATGGAGTGCCTTTATCCTTTATCTCTGATCGTGGTGCACAATTCACCTCTCAATTTTGGAAGCCGTTCCAAAAGGGTCTTTGTACTCGTGTTAAGCTTAGTATGGCCTTTCATCCCCAAACTGATGGGCAAGCGCAGCGTACTATCCAAGCTTTGCCAGATATGTGGAGAGCTTGTGTAATTGATTTCAAGAGTAATTGGGATGATCATTTGCCTTTGATTGAATTTGCTTATAATAATAGCTACCATTCTTGCATTGGTAAAGCTCCATTTGAGGCTCTATATGGAAAGCGGTGTAGATCTCCTATAGGTTGGATTGAAGTGGGTGAAGTTTCTTTGATTGGCCCCGAGTTGGTACATGAGGCTATGGAGAAGGTTCGGCTTATACGAGAAAGGTTGAAAATGGCCCAAAGTCGACAAAAGTCCTATGCCAATGTTAGAAGGAGAGATTTAGAATTTGATGTTGATCATTGGGTTTACTTGAAAATTTCACCCATGAAGGGTGTAATGAGATTCAGGAAGAAAGGGAAGCTTAGTCCCTAATATATAGGCCCATATCAGATTTTGAGACGTGTTGGTAAGGTTGCTTATGAGCTTGACTTGCCTAATAATTTGGCATCGGTGCATCCGGTTTTCCATGTCTCGTTGTTGAAGAAATGTGTTGGTGACCCGACATCTATAGTGCCATTAGAGAATTTTGGCGTAAAGGACAGTCTTTCCTATGAAGAAGTTCTAGTCGAGATTTTAGACTGGCAAGTCTAGAAGTTACGAAATAAAGAAGTATCTTCCGTGAAAGTTCATTGGAGGAATCAATTAGTTGAGGGTTCTACTTGCGAGGCCAAGGCAGATATGATGTCCCGATATCCTCATCTTTTTCCTTCCGATCCTACTCTAGCTTTAAGTACCTAGTTCCTCATGGTTCATCTTTTGGTCTCATGTCTCTTAGTCATTTCCATGATTCCTTGATTATGCATGTTCATGAAGAGTCTAATGTGTGAAAATAAGCTAGCTTGATTGATTTATCTATGATTATGTGCATTGAGCATGAGTTGCATAAAGTCTTCAAGAAATGGTGCGTTGAACAAGCTTTAGCTTTGAGTTGATATTTCTTCCCCGGATATGTGAATTATGTGATTGCATGCTAGGTTAGGTTGTTAGCTCTTTTCTCTTACCCTTCTCTTGATGGCTTGACTCTCATTCGAGGATGAATGTTCCCAAGGGGGAGATATTGTAACACCCCAAGTTTTGAAAGAAAGAAAATACAGCTTCTCAAAATTCTGGTACGAGTGACTAGGAGGCCACCTACGGACTGTAGGTGGAATGACGGGCCGTAGGTGGGAACCGTTGATGGCACTGTAAGATCTTCAGGATTTCAAGATTCTGAACTTTGACCTACGGAGCAACAGGACGAGTCGTCGTGAAATGTACGGTCCGTAGATGGATCACGTAGATCCCCTCTAGACTTAGCCAAATTTTAGGCCTAAATTGAGGTCTATGAATCAATTGAAAGAAGGACAGGATGATCGGTCGATTGACTTACAGACCGTAGGTCCTAACCGTATATGGACCCCGACAGTTATTATTTAAGGGTTTTTGGGTTTTTTTCTAAATGTTTACCTCCTAATCTAAGTCGGTTATACCCTTAATCCAGACCCTATATATATTTCCTAAGCCTAATTTTACTCATTCAAAACCATTCCCAAAAATCTCTTCTCTCAAATATTTCTCTCTCTAAGAAGTACTCTCAAGTTTCAAGGAAGAAGAAGGGCTAGGATCCTTGATGTACCGTGAATTTACGGTACTTTTGATGCATTAAACTTGGAATTTTTCAAGTTACTGAAGTGGTTTACTGTTAGATTTAATTGTTTTTATGTAAAAATTGCAGGGAATAGGCCTTTTTGAGCAGTTGAGAAGATTGATGCAGCAGCAGTTAACTTTTGGTGATGTACGAGACAGTCGACGAACCGTCAATGCTTTGACGAGTCGTGAGTTGGGGTCGTAGGTTTAGAAGCCTGAAGAATTGGCTAAGTATGGAATGACGGAAGAACAGGACGGGTAGTACATTGAATAATGAGTCGTAGATTATGCCCGTAGAAAGAAGCCCTCAGGAATTAATCTAACTACTGAATTATGGTTGGGACCTAGGAGCCGTAGGTTGCCAACCGTAGATGACTCTGCCCAGGAAAAATTTTCCAAGATTTCCTTTTCCTTGTCTAATTAGGATTTGTTCTCTATATATACATTATGTAAATTTCGTTTGAGAGTTGTTGACTAGTTTTTGAATATTACCTTCGGGCTTTGGGATTTATTTTTCATCTTTTGAGAAGATTAATTCTTGAAGATTGATTTATGCAATTTGCTTTTGATTTTCAATTCAAGATTGTGGAATTCATCTATAATCACTATAAGTTCATGATTTATTCAAACCCTAATATGAATTGTGAACAAACAAGCATGAGTAGCTAAATTCACAACTAGGTTGTGAGAACCATGAGTAATTAACAAAAGTAAAACTGATAATGTTGTAATTCTTGATAGTGTTTATGCATGTTTTATTTAATCTCTTCATTTAGATTGCTTTTTAACGAGGGCCCACGTTAGAACTCGCCTCATTTTTACTAGTCGGACCAAGTAGTAATGAATGAGAAAGAGATTACACAATAGAGATTTAGCGTTGAGTAGTCTGCTATATAATAACCCAACCTAGAAATAACGGTGGGTTAATCTGGGTCAAAGGTAAGGGTAAATAAATCGACCCACGTAGACGGACCAGTATGCGTAGTGAAATTCCCTATTTAGAGGACCAATCACTTAAGGATACATAACTTACCGATCATGCGTGCTAGACATTAGAAAGAATTATCATTGTTAGGTTTACTGAGTTAAGAGCTTATGGGGAACACATAAACCCTAGTTTCATTCTCATATTGATATCTCAAACTTCATAATTTCTGTTATTTGTTTATTTGTTTTAATTCCTCTCCAATAGTTGTAATTCTAGTTTATCAAAATCCCCCTTTCTTTTAGAGATAATTAGGCTAAACATACAACTAATCTTAATTAGCCTAAGTATGAACCATATTCCTCGTGGGATCGACCCTAACCTTCGTTAGGTTCTTTATTTGACAGCGACCGCTTATACTTTCTTAGGGAGGTGTAATTTGGGCGATATCAAATTTTGGCGCCGTTGCCGGGGAATAAGGCTTTTAGATTAGAGTAATTTTGTTAGTGCACTTTAGTCAATTATTTTCAGATTTACGTTTTATTGTTTTTTTTTATTTTCTACAGTTCATACCTCTAGTGTATGCCAAATACACGCAGTCAAGGCATTCCCCTGACTCCTTACGATCCTGAGCTAAGAAGAACTCTGCGAAGAATGGCTACAACAAGGCAACAAGATAGGAAAGAAAATGCTCCTACCAGCGAGGAGCAACAAGAGGTCTCTGGAGTTCAACCTCTGGGAGTTGCAGAGGTCCTTGGAAAACAATAAGCGGTTCTAGTACAGCAGCAGCCTGCACCTGATGCTCGCCGCAACTTTAAAGTGGATCATAATAATAATGGATCAACTGGCGCTATAGTTGTTCCTCCACTACCACCTGGATTCACATTAGTGATCACAAGCAGTCTGATGCAGATGTTAACCACTTGAGGACTATTTGCTGGATCACCATCGGAAGATCCTCATGCTCACTGGACCAAGGTGACCAGCATTTGCAAAAGCAGTGTGGGGAATCCAAATCTTGATATGAACGTGGTTGGCCTACGAGTATTCCAATTGTCTCTAACTGGAGACGCTACTGTGTGGTTGAATGAACTCCCGTACAACTCCATATACATATGGGATGAGTTGCATAATGTTTTCATTGAGAAATATTTCCCATTGTCAAGAAAGCTGAATCTCAAAGACAAACTAAATAACTTCAAGGCTCTTCCTGGAGAGTCTGTCAGCTGTGCTTGGGATAGATTTACAAGCTGCATGAGAGCCGTGCCAAACCACCGCATCGATGATGAGTCACTCAAAGAATACTTCTACCACGGAATAGATGATAATGGTAAGGCGGCGCTTGATACTATTGCAGGTGGATCTTATGGATCAATAACCTTCCTGGAGATTGCAGAGAAGCTCGAGAAGATATCGAAGAACAACAAATCTTGGATCACTAGAGCGTCATCTACGACGAAGAATACCTTCTCTATACATGCCGCGGAAAATTCATCTCATGATGAGTTCCATGAAGAGTTGGCGCAACTAAGAACTGAATTAGGTTTGGTACTCAAGCATGTAAGTGGAAACACAAAGGAGGTCTAGGCAATCCAATATCAACATCAGGTTCCGCAAAATGATTGGTACACTCATGAGGAGGATGCAAATCTTGTGAACGAGCAAACGGGGGGTTTCGAAACTAAGGCCTAAGGATCCAATCAGAAAAATTGGCACCAAGATCAAGGGAATCAAAGTTGAAACTATGGCAATTATAATCGGGAAGGACAATATAATCGTGAAGGGAACTACAACCGCAACAACGATTACAACCAAGGTGGTCTATACAACAAAAATGATAGGAGCGGTGCATACATCCCACTAGGTAATCGAGATTGTGGATCAAGCTTGAGTCGCATTAAAGACATGATAAGCAAGATGATAAAACGATTTGATGCGACGGACGAGAATGTGAAGGACATGCGGAATGATCTCTCAGGCATCGGGCAAAAAGTGGAGTCACATGCAGTGGCGATTCGACAAATAGAGCAGCAATTGAACCAATTGTCGATAAATGCAAATCTGCGTCAACAAGGAACACTTCCTAGAAACACCGTGCAAAATCCCAAAAATGACGGAAAATACATGGCTGTGATGACTAGAAGTGGGGTATAGACCATTGATCCTCACATGCCAACTGAAGAGGAAAGCACGAAGGCGTTTGATGAGGATGAGAAAGAGGTAGCAGAACTACCCAAGGATCGAAACGAGGTAGAGGCGGAAGTCACAAAAAAAGTCATCCCTATGCCAAGACCTCCACCCCCTTTCCACAACGGTTGGTAAAGAAGACGGAGGAAGGATCAGAATGTCAATACGGTCATTTAGACACCAAAATTACCCAAAATGGAGACGTACCAATTTTTAGAGTCCAACGGGAATCGTGGAATCCATGTCAAAAATTCAAAAATTGAATCTATCAAAAGGTCCTAAGATATGCCTTGAACTTGTGTCTGAACATAGGACACAATTCGTGTCCTACAACAGCGGAAACAACAACACTCAACAAAAACACAAATTTAAAAAGAGAAGGACAGCAGCTTAATGAAAAACCTCACCTCGAACATAGTTTCACTGACATAATCCTATCACTCCACCACGTTGCCCAAAAAGTTATGAGTACGTGAGACTTTGAATCACAAAAATCGGAGTTCGACAAAGGAGAAATCACAAAAATATTAAATGAAGCCAAGGCTGCCTCGTGACCCGCCTTAAGTAGGCTAGACACCAGACCAACGCGAACACGGGCGGCCGCGTAGATGCACATGCCAGATGCCATCTGCGAACATGGCCATGGGCGCACAGACGCGGGCGTGCCTCAGCTGACAACACAAGTGCCAAGGCTCCAAAACATCAACGGGGTGCCCAGGATTTGTTCGAAACCTCGTGCGCGCAAATAAAATATGCTACCCTATCAGAAATGGCATTCTGAACTCAAGGGAACTATCGAAATTCCCATCCGAGGTCATTTCAATCAAAAGTGGGTCCCACACTCAATTTCAATTTTTATCCAAATCCATGAGGGGCCTTGGAATTAGCCTGGAATCCTTGGGACCTAAACGAAGACAATCGATTTCAGATAAGAATTGGGACTAATAGATATGCCTAAAGACAATTATCAAGAAATGACAATTATTTTTTAGTCGGTTTTACTTTTCATTTTTAACATATCAAGAAAAGACAATTATTTATTTCCATGTTTTACCCTCGACATTAAATATTTTTTCTCCAAATCGTTTTCCAAGACCTAGTAATAAACATCATTTAATAGGGATAGTTTGGTAAATTAACTATATCAATAATTATTTTCTTAATGAGTGTACCAAGTCAAACAGTGACAAGTAAAAATAAACGGAGGGAGTATTTTATATTACGTGAATTCTTGGACTTTTTTCATTATTTAAAATAATTAAAATATTCAAAGTTCAAGATAAATATTTAAATTCTTTTTTTCATACTTTTCTTTTCTTTAATGAAGTTATACATTTTCTTAGGAGACAAATTACACTACTTTTAAGAATAACTTGAAAATAAACCAAAGGATATTAGTGATAAATATAATTTTAATTATATCCTTAAATATTTTTCTTAATACATACTATACATTATCTCATAAAAACTTAATATGGAATAAAAGGTGTATTTGAATCTCTGTCTCATATACCTTGACACATGCTCCATAAGAAACGATAAAAAATAAGTATATATTTATTAACTTATTTTTTAATTCTTTTTAGTATTCTTTATATTGTGCCTTAACCATCAATACAAAGATTAACAATTTTTTTTTTTGAAACTTTAAAATATTCATATTTTCAAAAAGAATTAATTTAAGCGCAGAAAAAAAGAAGTTGATTAATTTTATCTTCATTTTATAAATTGAGCAAATAATTTGTGATATATAACTTTAGTAATTTGAACTATTCCTATGAGATTGTGGGAGTATCAACTTACTCAAAAATGAAATTGTTGTTGCGTGGAAAGTGGAAAACCAAAAAGGGATATTACCGCATCTGAATGGAATCAACAATAATATTTTTTGGTTTCCAATTCAGTATTAATATTGGAATCCAATAAAATCTGGATTCCCACCGGAAAGTCCCACATTAGGGGTGGAAGCGCTCCCTAACAAAAGTGACTCCGTACCCAAGAGTACTCAAACCCCAGACCTTTGATTAATGATGAAGGAATGCTTACCACATTACCACAACACTTGTTGGCGGGGTTACAATAATTATTATAGAGTGTTTCATTTGTGTAATTATTTAACATTTTGCCTACTCACCACATGGATTTTTGGTTGAAAAAAGATCATTGGTCAAGTTATAGGCTATTTAGGTGTTAACAAAATTCAAACAATCACCATTCAAAAGCAAAAGAATATTATAGCAAAAATAATTTTCTCAAAATGAAGAGAAAAAGTCAAGATAAACGTGAAATTGAAGGAGAAGAAACAGGGAATTAATGTGATCAACCACCTAAAGTTATAATGTAAATTGCATTACAAAATAGAATAAGGGTAAAGCTGATCCATGTATATTTTATGTTGCTTCATCGTTATGAATTGATCAGGAACCTTAACAAAATCCCATCAACAAGACAGTGAACCTCCTTTCATTTTGAAAATATTGAAGAAAGAAACGTAATGTTCTCAACGATCCAGACATGTAATACGCAAAATTGCATTACAAATCAAAGGGTAAGTTGAGTGTAAATTCTATGTTGCTTCATGGTTATGAATAGGCCGAGAACCTTAATCAATCTCGTCAACAAAATAGTGAAGCATTAAATATTAAGCAAAAACAAATACAATAAGAAGATCAATCAATTTTCTAGTTAACCAAAAAAGACTATAGACTAAATGAAAAATATTTCAGAAGGCCAGATCTGGAGATCGGCTCTTCTTCTAGATCATAACGATATATATTATGGTAAAGTGAAGTATAAAGTGCCTTCATATACTAGTTATATTCGAACAATTTTTTTACATGTGAGACCATATTGAACGTAAATTTGTAAAATGCTCATTGGCTAATCACAACTGTTATCTTTTCTTTTTTCACGTTTCTCTTTATGATTTATCCTTTTCAAAAGACGTGAAGAAAAAGGGAAAGAAATGAAAATATTACCAATAGAATATCACTTAATTAGGGGTGGTTTCATAGGATGTATACTTTATTCGATACTAATATATGTAATATTGTGATATGTGGATAATATTAAAATATTATTTTTAATTATTTTAGATTGTGATATCTTGTTCGATTATTATAATTATATTATTTTATAAAAGTCCAACTATTATATTATTCTTCAAATTTGTATTTTTCTTATTCCTGAAAAAAAAATTATTTCTGAACTTTTATTGTTAGAGTCGTCAATATGGGCTATGTCTGTTGGGCCAGCCTTGCCTAACCCGTGATTTAATAGGGCTGAGCTAAGATTTTTGGAGCCCATTTAAGAAAAGGGATATTTTGCTCGGCCTGAATATGCCTACTGATTTGTGGGGCTTGAAAAATATGAGTAAGCCCGGCTCGTAGGCCAAATAAAAATTAATTAAAAAATATAAATAAAATAGAGTATTAAAAATAATAAGATCCAAACTCAAAATTTATTTAAAGTTTTAAATATTAAAATTTAAATACAAATTATGTTTATAAAATATGTAATTATGTAATACATAAAATAAAAATTTTCTAAAATTTCTAGGGAATCACCACGTAGGCCGTAGCTCATTTACCGGTAGTCATCTTCTCTTTGTAGTTTACCTTTTCTTATAAACTACAGATGAAAATGAAGATGTTAAGACTACTTTGCCAAAAGTTGATTCAGATGTGCTTGATGAAGATGTTGTTTTGGTTTTAGATATGCCATAAGTTTCATGAAATTGTTTTAGAGATAAGTGTCAAAAACACACCTAAACTATTTTTTTTTTTTTAATTTCATACCTAACCTATTGGGAATGTGAGTTTCATACCTAAACTATCACTTATTAGTTGAAGAAACACACCTGTGTGGTGTGTGTAATACACACTCTCTTTTATTTGCAAAAACCTTGCCACATGTATAAAATATTCCACATTGACAAAAATTAAATAAACTATTAATATTAGTTAAAAACTAAAGACTAAAGTATTACTATCCCAAAAAAATAATTATTATTATTTTCGAAGAAAATAAAATTTAAAATATTTTTCTCATCCCACCCAACCATTTCCTACCCCCCCCCCCCCCCCACAATCCCCCCGTCCTTTTATTTTTTCAAATTCTTTTATAAAATATTTTTAAAAAATTCAGACCTCACCCCCTCCCCCACTACTTCATAAAAATAAATTGATATTACTTTTTGAAAAAAAATAAAATAAAATTCTACCCCACCCCATATACCCCTCCGCTCCTAATTTATTTTCATTTTTTTTTACATATTTCTCATTTTGTGTTAGATGTGTATATATATTCTTAGCAAAATATTTTTTTATACTTACATACCGAATATAACAGAAATAAAAATTTTATTTTAAAGAAAGTCTTGCGGCAAGTAAAAAAAGTATCTTTCTCTCTCTCTCTCTCTATATATATATATATATACATATATATATATATATATATATATATATAGAAGAGTAGTGTGAGACTCCAGAAAGGATAATCTGTAATGACCCGCCAGGTCATTTCTGTGTTAATGCCTTCTTTCTGTCGTTTAGAGCGTTCCTGTAGCAACCCCAAGTCATTTTTTACTTGCTGGCACTGATTGTTTGGTTGCCTGGTCGTTCGTTTGGGTTTTATGCCTATTTTTCTGTTTTGGAGATTTTTTGAACCTTGAAAAGTTGATTTCGGTCATAACTTCATGTAAACGACCTCAGATGAGAATTCGTACTGTTCAATCAGCTCCGGAGCATCCAAAGTAGGCTAGAAGCATGGTTCGCCTGAGTCCCGGGGTTTCCGATGTGATTTTGGGGCCAGTTAGCTCCTTAGTCTTTGAATTTTGGTTTAAGGTTGACTTCGATCAACATTCTTCGAAAACGCACTCGGATGGAAATTCCGACAGTGCAGTTAGTTCTTGAATGCCGAGTTTGGTCTAGAACAACCTTTTGAGAATTTTCAAGAGCTTCTGATCTAATTTTGAGGCCTCCGGTAGAAGTTGGCTAAAATGGCTCATTGGGTGTGGGACTCACTTTCTGTCGAAATGACCTCGTATGGAAATTTATACTTCTCCATTGACTCTGGAACGTCGAATTCAAGGGGGTAACATATTTCGTTTGCGTGCATGGGGTTCCAAACGAATCCTGAGCACCCCGTCAGAGGTTTGGAATTGTCCAAAACTTAGCTAGTGCAGCTGTCAAAACTGCAGACCCATTTGCTCTCCGCATTCGCAGGATAGACTCCGCGTTCGCGGGCCAGAGGCCGCATTCGCGGAGGTCTGAGTTGGCGAGAGGTTTCTTGTGCTCCACGTTCGCGAAAGGCTCTCCGCGTTCGCGGAGGTCTGATGGGTGAGGGGAGATTTTGTTCTCCGCGTTCGCGGGCCTAGGGCCGCGTTTGTGGAGCACTGATTGGCTCACATCCGCATTCATGGAGCGTTGACCGCGTTCGCGGAGAAGAGGGCCCTGGCAGTGTCTATTTAATGAGGTCGAAGCTCACTTGTTGGAGAGCTTCAAAACCTCATATCTCCCTCATCCTGCATCGGTTTTTGGCGATTCGAAGTCCCAGGTGTTCTGATTCTCATTGGCTTCGTGGGTTTTAGGTTGGTTGGCGTTGGGTGGTCCTCAAATTCCGTGAATTCGAGTGGTAAGTTTGTTTTTGGCCTATTTTTTTTAAGTTTTTCATTGTATTGTTGTTGGCTGTTAGGAGTAGATCCGAGCCTTAATGGGTAGTCCATTTTGGGATTCAAGTTCAAGGAAGGATTTAGGACCTTTTCACGAAGTCAATTCCGAAAAAATCTAGAGCGGGTCCCACTTTGCCCGATTCGACTCCAAAATTGGTCTGTCTCCACTTGATAGCTTGGAAGCAGTCTGAGGCCGTACGGAAGGGAAAATCTCCGGTTGAGTGACTTGGAGCGCATATGATCGGCTTTTTGGTAGGTTACGGCTTCCCTTCTTTCTAGATTGAGCTTGAATGTGTAAATGTTGGTTGATATGTGTGAATCTGGGGTGGTAAGCTACTATTGTTCCCTTGCTTATCCTATTTCCTATTTTAGAATTTACTGTAGGGCTGTTCTTGGCTAGTATCATGCGATAGATTGGGTTACTCGGATTGTTGGTATTTATGTTTTGGGTTATCTGTTTGGTGGTTATCTGTAGTTGCATGAGTTGGCCCGGGTGATTTTCTTCCATGTTTGGTTGATTATTGCTATTTCGGCCTTAGAATAGGTTAAGGTGCTATTGCCTAAGTCCTATGCACCTGTTGACTTGAGTATGTATCCGACGTCAATTCAGATGGACTAGATCCTTGTAGACTGGTATAGCAGACTTGTGTGTGATAGCATGAGCCTTAGTTTAGGTGATCTCGTGGCTTTGGGATCTTTCGACTCTTTCCCCTCTATTTCTGATATCGTGGAATGCTGTCGGAAGATGTTGCATTGAGCCGATTGATGGTTGGATTGTGTTAGGCTAGGAGCCTTCGTTTGATACTCTTGTAGGGGAGGCAGCCCATGATATTTAGCCTTGCGTTGTATTGTTTGTAGTGGCTTTATCTGGTTTGAGGTTGTTAGCCCCAGTACACAGCTGATGTTACGCGGTTCCCATCCGGTATTTTTGGTGCTAGGTTCTCAGGGGTAGGCTACCAGCTCTAGTCCGTAGCTGACGTTATACAATTACAACCCGTTATTCCCAGTGCGAGTCCGTAGAGCGTAGACTACTAGTCCCAGCCCGCAGAGGACGTTACCTAGTTGAAACCGGTATTTCCAGTGCTAGACTGTTGAACGTAGACTGATTAGCTCCAGTCCGAGGCTGACGTTACACAGTTAGAGTCCGTTATTTACAGCTTGAGACCGTAGAGAGAGAGATAATATTTTTGATCTAAGACTGACGTTACCCGGCTAGAGTTTGGTATTTTGCAGCTCGTGACTGATGAATGGGCTAGGCCCATGTATTGTTCTAGCTCGAGACTGGCATTACCCGGTTAGAGTCCGGTACTTCTGGCTCGTGAATAATGTGGCTGGGCCCAGGTATTTTTCCAGCTCGAGACTGACGTTACCCGATTAGAGTCCAGTATTTCTAGTTCATGACTGATGATTGGGTTGGGCCCAGGTATTATTCAAGCTCGAGACTGACGTTACTCGGTTAGAGTTCGGTATTTCCAGTTCATGACTAATGATTGGGCTGGGCTAAGGTATTGTTCGAGCTCGAGACTAAGGTTACCCTGTTAGAGTTCGGTATTTCCAGTTCGTGACTGATGATTGGGCTGGGCCCAGGTGTTGTTCCAACTTGATAATTACGTTACCTGGTTAGAGTCTGGTATTTCAAGTTCGTGACTGATAATTAGGCTGGGCCCAGGTATTGTTCTAGCTCGAGACTGACGTTACCCGGTTAGAGTCTGGTATTTCCAGCTCGTGAGTGATGATTGGGTGAGGCCCAGGTATTATCTTTTTGGGTCCGAGATCCATGGGTATTGTGGCTTCTAGTGTTGGATCTTATTTCGTTACTATTGATTAGCCCTTCTGTGTACCTATCGAGCTTATGGGGGTCCGTTCGGGTTTTTACTTAAACCTGCGCACGAGTGTGCCTAGCGGGTCTTAGTGGGGGCCCAGCAAGGTTTAGCATAGCTATCCTCAGTTTACATTCTTCTTTCTCTGTTTCCATTTTCTTGACCTCTGTTGTTGTTGATTCTATCTTGTCCGTCTGTTTTTACCTTTCTTGCTCAATCAGCCTATGATGCCTACTGGGTACCTGTTGTTTTGGTACTCATGTTACACTCTATATCTGTTTTCATGATACAGGTCCGAGCACCAGTTATCACCGTTGAGATCGGGCCTGGAGCTGTCCTTTCAGGAGCCTAGGGTGAGCACATGGCGTTCTAGGATTACCTGTCTTCTTCTGTATATATATTTTGGCTTGTCTTTTGTTTTTGAGACAGTTGTTTCGGTGGTCCACTTTTGGGACTTGTACTCTTGTTAGTAGTTCTTTACATGTGACTTCCAGATTTTTGGAGGTGTCTTGTATATATCATTTTTGTTTGGTTTCGCTTTAGCCTTCTTTTATGTGTTCTTGTTGTATGCTTCCGCTTGGTTTGGACTAGTTTCCACTCTTAGTCCCATTACTGTAAAGTTCCGGGATAGAGTTTGGCTTGCCTACCGGTGGGTTGTAGGCACCATCATGACTTGATAAATCGGGTCATGAAAAATTGGTATTAGAGCCTAGGTTCGTTGGTCTCACTTGTACAGAACTAACATCTAGTCGAGTCTTTAGGATCGGTGCGAAGACGTCTGAAACTTATCTTTAGGTTGCTGCAAGATGTCCTTAGGATGTTTTCTTACCTTTTATCTTTTTCGTGCGTTGCTGTCTAGTTGGTTCCTTGAAATTTCACTTGTTTAACTCTATTACTTGATGGCTCGCTCGCGTAGTAGAGGTCGACCCCGAGGACGAAGGGGTGTTGCGGCACCAGGCCGTGTTAGAGTGGGGACTCTGGAGCCGGAGCCTCGAGTAGATCAGATTTCTCCTCACCCGATGGGGCCGGGACAAGCCCAGCCACCGCCTGTACCAGCTGCTGCTCCTGATCTTCAGGGCATACTTGCCCAGATCTTAGCTGCTATCAGGGGTGTGCAATAGCAGCTGCGTCGCGAGGCCCAAGGGGGCAGTGGAAAGAGGGTCAGACGTGATGGTAGGGCTAGTGGCCCCCATTCAAGGCCCAGAGTTTCTCGGGACCAGGTTTATCAGAGGTTCCACGCAGGTCAGCCTAGTTACCCATTTCAGGCAGCATTACAGATATCAGAGGTTAACCAGCACTGCCTGGGAACATATTGTGCCGGGCCGAGTCAGGGCCGGGGTGGTTCACAGACAGGTTCTTCAGGTCGGGGTGGCGGCCGGCCTTCAGTGGGTAGCAGATCATCACAGGGTTTCTTCACTTGCGGGGAACTTGGTCATTTGGCCAGGGAGTGCCCCGTCTCCAGATCAGCTTTACCAGCTCCTCAGGCAGCGAGACCGGTTTCGGTAGTAGCACCTCTAGCTAGAGGAGGGGGTCAGTTGCAGGGTTATGAGGGAGGCCCTAGGGGAGGCAACACAGGTGGTAGAGTTGATGCGCAGGGTAGAGGCATCTAGGGAAACTTTTATGCAGCTCCAGCCAGAGCAGAGGCCGAGGCGTCAGATGATGTGATCACAGGTAAGGTTCGCTTATGCCATCAGTCCGCTTCAGCCTTGTTTGATCCCGATTCTACCTATTCATATGTGTTGGATTACTGTGTGCATCGATTGGGAGTGAATCCTGAGCCCTTATTGGTTTCATTGCGTGTTTAGACCCCAGTAGGGGATTCTTTAGTAGTGGATCGATTTTGCAGGTCTTGTGTGGTGACCATTCGAGGGCAGGACACTCTGGTTGATCTTATTGTGCTGAGTATGGTAGACTTGGATGTGATTCTGGGTATGGATTGGCTATCTCCTCATCGGGATGTCTTGGACTGTTATACCAAGACCGTGACTTTAGCCATTCTTTGTATTTCGCTGGTGGTGTGGCAGGGTTCTTGTAGTCGCACACCAATTAGGGTGATTTGTTTTATTCGGGCTCAGAGGCTGGTGGACAGCTAATGCTTGGCTTACTTGGCATATGTTAGAGATATTAGTAGGGAGGGCCCTACAGTTGATTCAGTGCATGTAGTCCGAGAGTTTGTAGATGTGTTTCCTGCCGACCTTCCTGGCCTACCCCCAGATTGGGACATTGATTTTGGCATAGACTTGGAGGCGGGTACTCGTCCCATTTCTATCCCACCGTATCGCATGGCACCTGCAGATCTCTTAAGTAGAGGGTTCATCAGACCTAGTGTATCGCCTTGGGGTGCCCCAGTCCTGTTTGTGAAGAAAAAGAACGGCATCATGCAGATGTGTATCGATTAAAAGTAGTTGAATAAGATGACGGTGAAGAACCGTTATCCTATGCCTCGTATTGATGATCTATTCGACCAGCTTCAGGGTGGTGCCGTATTTTCTAAAATCGGCTTGAGATCTGGTTATCATCAGCTGAGGTTAGAGAAGCAAACATCCCTAAGACAACATTTAGGACTCACTATGGCCATTATGAGTTCCGGGTTATGTTTTTTGGGTTGACCAATGCCCTTGCCGCCTTTATGGACTTGATGACTTGGGTGTTTAGGCAGTATTTGGATTCCTTCATCATAGTCTTCAGTTATGACATCTTGGTATACTCGTGGAGCCATCGTGAGCATGAGCAGCATTTGAGGATAGTGCTCCAGTCTGTGAGAGATCATCGACTTTATGCCAAATTCTCAAAGTGCAAGTTTTTGCTTGAGTCTATAGCATTCTTTTGGCACGTGGTGTCCAAGGATGGCATTATGGTTGATCCAGCGAAGATTGAGGCTATCCGTAGTTGGGCTAGGCCCACTTCTATGACTGAGATTTGGAGCTTCGTCGGATTGGCAGGGTACTACAGACGCTTTGTTGAGGGTTTCTCCACTTTAGCGGCACCTTTGACTCGATTGACTCACCAGGATGTTCCCTTTGTATGGTCGGAGGAGTGTGAGAGGAGCTTTCTGAGGCTCAAGGAGTTGCTTACCACCGCTCCTATATTGACTCTTCCAGTTGAGAGCGAGAGCTTCAAATGTCTATTGTGATGTATCTGGCCTTGGTTTTGGTTGTGTTTTTATGCAGCAGGGCCAGGTTATTGCTTATGCATCGAGGCAGCTTAAGCTGCATGAGCACAACTACCCCACCCATGACTTGGAGTTGGCAGCGGTAGTTTTCATGCTTAAGATATTGAGGCATTACCTGTATGAAGTTCATTGTGAGATCTACATTGAACACAGGAGCCTTCAGTACATCATGAATCAGAGGGACCTTAATTCGAGGCAGCGCCGTTGGATAGAGCTCCTGAAAGACTTTAACCTCTCTATCTCTACCATCCGGGCAAGGTGAATGTAGTAGCGGACGCCTTGAGTCAGAAGGTAGTGAGTATGGGTAGTCTAGCCTTCCTTTCTGTTTCGAAGCGACCCTGGGCTTTGGACATTCAGTCCTTATCCAATCAGATGATCAGACTTGATTTTTCATATTCCAGCAGGGTGTTAGCATATGTGGGGGTTCAGTCATCTCTGCTTGATCTGATCAGTAGCCGTTAGTTTGAGGATGAGTCTTTGGTATCACTTAGAGATAGAATGTTGGCATGTGATGCCGGGCCGGTAGTCTGTCTTCATGGTGTGCTTGTTTCTATCATCTCAGACCGGGGCCCACAGTTCACTTCCAGCTTTTGGAGAGCATTCCAGGAGGAGTTGGGCACCCGTATGGATCTTTGCACAGCATTTCAGCCGCAAAATGATGGCCAGTCAGATGTGCACTATGCAGGTTCTTGAGGATATGTTGTGGGCCTGTGTTATAGATTTTGGGGGTCAGTGGGACCATTTCTTGCTTTTGGCAGAGTTTGCGTAAAACAACAGCTACCATTCCAGCATTCAGATGGCCCCGTTTGAGGCCTTATATGGTAGGCCTTGTCGCACTTCAGTTGGTTGGTCTTAGTGTACGGAGCCTAGGCCACAGGGTACAGATTTGTTTCAGGAGTCCTTGGAGCATGTGAGATTGATTCAAGAGAGGCTCAGGACAACTCAGAGTAGACAGCGGAGTTATGCAGACCATAGGCGTCGACCGTTGAGTTTTGCCATGGGTGGCAGAGTATTTCGACGAGTATCGCCCATGAAGGGCATGATGAGAATTGGGAGGCGGGGAAAGCTTAGCCACAGGTATATCGGGCCTTTTGAGATTTTAAGGGCAGTTGGTGAGGTGGCTTACAACATAGCTTTACCTCTAGCATTCTCAGCCGTTCATCCAGTTTTCCATGTTTCAATGTTGCACCGATATGTCCCAAATAAGTCTCATGTGCTGCAGTATAATGTTGTTTAGTTGGATGATCGCTTGACCTATACTATGGAGCCAGTTACTATTTTGGCCAGATATGTGAGGCAGCTGAGGTCGAGAGTCAATCCTGTAGCTAAGGTCCGTTGGAGGCATTGTCCAGTTGAGGAGGCTACCAAGGAGATCAAGCGGGAGATGCGAGAGCAGTTCCCCAGCTTATTGAGCCCTCAGGTACTTCTTGATCCATACTTTCGTGGACGAAAGTCCTTTTAGTAGTGGATATTGTAATGACCATCATTTATATGTTAATGCCTTCTTTCTGTCGTTTAGAGCGTTCCTGTATCGACACCAAGTCATTTATGACTTGTTGGCACTGACTGTTCGGTCACCTGGTCGTTCGTTTGGGTTTTATGCTTGTTTTTATGCTTTGGAGCTTTTTTGAACCTTGAAAAGTTGATTTCGGTCATAACTTCAAGTAAACGACCTTAGATGATAATTCTGACGGTTCCATCAGCTCCGAAGCGGCCAAAGTAGGCTAGAAACATAGTTCGCCTGAGTCCCGGGGTTTCCGGTGTGATTTTAGGGCCTGTTAGCTCCTTAGTCTTTAAAATTTTGTTTAAGGTTGACTTCAGTCAACATTCTTGGAAAATGCACTCGGATGGAAATTTGAACAGTGCGGTTAGTTCCGGAATGCCGAGATTGGTCTAGAACGACCTTCCGAGAATTTCCGCGAGCTTCCGAACTAATTTTGAGGCCTCCGGTAGAAGTTGGCTAAAATGGCTCATTGGGTGTGGGACCCACTTTTTCTCGAAACGACCTCGTATGGAAATTTCAACTGCGCCAATGAGTCCAAAACGTCAAATTTGAGGAGGTAGCATATTTCGTTTGCGTGCACGGGGTTCCGAATGAATCCCAAGCACCTCGTCGGAGTTTTGGAATTGTCCAAAACTTAGCTGGTGCAGCTGTTAAAACTACAGACCTATTTGCTCTCTGTGTTCGCGGAGATGTGAGAGAGTCTACTCCGCATTCGCGCCGATCTGAGTTGGTGTGAGGTTTCTTGTGTTCCGCGTTCGCGGAAGGTTCTCTGCGTTCGTGGAGGTATAGGTCCCTGAGCTCCGCGTTCGCGGGAGGTTCTCCGCGTTCACGGAGGTCAGTTTGGTGAGGGAAGATTTTGTTCTCTGCGCTCGCGGAGCACTGATTGGCTCACCTCTGCGTTCGCGAAGAAGAAGGGCCTAGCAATGTCTATTTAATGAGGTCGAAGCTCACCTGTTGGAGAGCTTCAAAACCTCATCTCTCCCTCATCTTGCATCGGTTTTCGGTGATTTGAAGTTCCAGGCGTTCAGATACTTGTTGGCTTCGTGGGTTTTAGGTTAGTTGGAGTTGGGTGGTCCTCGAATTCCATGAGTTCGAGTGGTAAGTTGGTTTTTGGCCTATTTTTGTTAAGTTTAGCATTTTGTTGTTGTTGTCTGTTAGGAGTAGATCCGAGCCTTGATGGGCGGTCCGTTTGGGATTCAAATTCAGGGAAGGATTTAGGATCTTTTCACGGATTCAATTCCAGAAAAATCCAGAGCGGGTCCCACTTTGCCAAATTTGACTTCAAAATTGGTCTGTCTCCGAATTTGTTGATTTTAGTGTCTAAACAACCATATTGACGCTGTGATTCTATTTTTGATAGCTTGGCTGCAGTCTGAGGTCATACGGCAGGGAGAATCTCTATTTGAGTGACTTGGAGCGCCATTGATTGGCTTTTTTGTAGGTTACGGCTTCCCTTCTTTCTAGATTGAGCTTGGATGTGTAAATGCTGGTTGATATGTGTGAATCTGGGATGATTAGCTAGTATTGTTCCCCTACTTATCTTATTTCCTATCTTAGAATTGACTGTTGGGCTTTTCTGGGCTAGTATCATGCGGTAGATTGGGTTGTTGACTCGGATTGTTGGTATTGGTGTTTTGGGTTATTTGTTGGGTGGTTATCTTTTGTTGTATGAGTGGGTCCGGGTGATTTTTTTCTGTGTTTGGTTGATTATTGTGATTTCGGCCTTAGAATAGGTTAAGGTACTATTGCCTTAGTCCTATGCACCTGTTGACTTGAGTATGTATCCGACGTCGATTCGGATGGACTAGATCCTTGTAGACTGGAACAGCAGACTTGGGTCTGATAGCATGAGCCTTAGTTTAGGCGATCTCGTGGCTTTCGGATCTTTTGATTCTTTCCCCTCTATTTATGAGATCGTGGGATGCTACCGGAAGATGTTGCATTGAGCCGATTGACGGTTGGGTTGTGGTAGACTGGGAGCCTTCGTGTGATACTCTTGAGGGGGCAGCGGCACGTGATGTTTAGCCTTGCGTTGTATTGTTCGTAGTGGCTTTATCTGGTTTGAGGTTGTTAGCTCTAGTACGCAGCTGATGTTACACGGTTCCCATCCGGTATTTCTGGCGCTAGGCTGTCGGGGGTAGGCTACAAGATCTGGTCCATACCTGACGTTATACGATTGCAGCCCGTTATTCACCTACAAGATCTGGTCCATACCTGACGTTATACGATTGCAGCCCGTTATTCACCGTGCGAGTCGTGGAGCGTAGACTACTAGTCCCATCCCGCAGTTGACGTTACCCAGTTGGAACCGATATTTCCACTACTAGACTTTTAAGCGTAGACTGATTAGCTTTTGTTCGAGGTTGAAGTTACACGGTTAGAGTCCGTTATTTCCATCTCGAGACCGTAGAGCGAGAGATATTATTTTCAGTCCGAGACTGACGTTACATAGTTAGAGTCTTGTATTTCCAGCTCATGACTGATGACTGGGCTGGGCCCAGATATTGTTCCAGCTCGAGACTGACGTTACCCGATTAGAGTCCGGTATTTCCAGCTCGTGACTGATGGGGCTGGGCCTAGGTATTGTTCCAGCTTGAGACTGACGTTACCCGATTAGAGTCCGATATTTCAAGTTCGTGATTGATGATTGAGCTGGGCCCAAGTATTGTTCCAGCTCGAGACTGACGTTACCCAATTAAAGTCTGGTATTTCCAATTCGTGACTGATGATTGGGCTTGGCCCAGGTATTGTTCCAGCTCGAGACTGACGTTACCTGGTTAGAGTTTGGTTTTTCCAGTTCGTGACTTATGATTTGGCTGGGCCCAAGTATTGTTCCAGCTCGAGACTAATATTACCATGTTAGAGTATGGTATTTCAAGTCCGTGACTGATGATTGGGCTGGGCCCAGGTATTGTTCCAGCTCGAGACTGATGTTACCCGGTTAGAGTCCGGTAGTTCAAGCTTGTGACTAAGATTGGGTGGGGCCCAGGTATTATCTTTTTGGGTTCGGAACCCATGGGTGTTGCGGTTTTTGGTATTGGATCTTCTTTCGTTACTATAGATTAACCCTTCAATGTACCTATCGGTCTTATGGGGGTCCATTTGGATTTTTACTTAAACTTGCGCACGAGTGTGCCCAGCGGGTCTTATGGGGGGCCCAGTTGGGTTTAGCATAGCTATCCTCCATTTACATTCCGCATTCTCTGTTTCCATTCTGCTGACCTCTGTTGTTGTTGATTATATCTTGTCCACCTGTTTTTACCTTTCTTGCTCAGTCGGCCTATGATGCCTATTGGTACCTGTTGTTTTGGTACTCATGCTACACTCTGCATATGTTTTTGTGATGCAGGTTCGAGCACCAGTTATCAGCGTTGAGATCGGGCATGGAGTTGTCTTTTCAGGAGACTAGGGTGAGCACATGGCATTCTTGGATTACCTGTCTCCTTATATATATATACTTTGGGTTGTCTTTTGTTTTATAGACAATTGTTTCGGTGGTCCACTTTTGGGACTTGTACTCTTGTTAGTAGTTTTGTACATGTGACTTCCAGATTTTGGGAGGTGTCTTGTATATACCATTTTGGTTTGGTTTCGCTTCAGCCTTCTTTTATGTGTGCTTGTTGTGTGCTTCCGCTTGGTTTGGACTAGTTTCCACTCTTAGTCCCATTAATGTTAAGTTTCGGGATAGAGTTTGGCTTGCGTACCGGTGGGTTGTAGGCGCCATCATGACTTGAGAAATTGGGTCTTGACATAATCACTTCCATTAGCGTGGATAACAGGCAACGTGGTTTATCATATGCAGAGTTGGTGCAGTTGGATACATCTCAGAGGAAACAACAGATAGGGACAACATTAATTGAAGTTGGCTTATGTTTTCTCTCCACTTTCGGAGGGAAATGAGGCAAGAAAAAAGACCGAGAAACCTCATGAAGGGAGGGTAAACCTCTCTATTTGATGACCTGGTTAATGTGGAACGTAAGGGGCATGAATAGCCCCTTCAAACAAAAGGAGATGACAAGGTATTTGGTAAAACAAAATTTCTTTGGCTGGAATACTAGAAACAAAAGTGAAGGAACATAAGTTCTTTAAATGTGTGGATAACATAGGTAAAGGCTGGAGTTATGCGCATAACTACTCATAAGCTGAAAATGGGGGAATCTAGATTTTACGGAAGCCTGCTGAAATGACTATTTTGATAGAAGAAATACATGATCAATTTATGCATCTAAAGGTAGAAAGTAAGGGTTCCAATTTTCATTGTCTTCTAACAATGATCTATTCCAAAAATTCTAGAGAGTAAAGGAGAAACTTATGGCAGGAATTACTCAGAATAGGTCCTAGCATCACCGAACCAAAAGACTTCCATCAAGTAATAAATGTGTTAAACCTTACAGATATGAAATCTACCAGAAGAAGGTATACTTGGACAAATAGTCACATATGGAGTAGAATAGAAAGAGCTCTTTGTAATGATTCTTGGGTGATACAACATGGAACACTGACAGCTCAATTCAAAGAGAATAATTTTTCAGATCACTCGTCGATTCTTATTGAGCACCACAATGCAGGTAGTGGACACCATAGACCTTTCAGATTTCTGAAAATACTGACTCAACATGAGAGCTTTTCAAATATTTTGACGACCATGTAGAAACAAAATGTAAAAGGAGGAGATATGTATAGAATAGGGCAAAAAATGAAGATGTGTAAAGAACCTCTCAAGAGGTTATTTACGCATGAAATGGGGAGCTTAGACAATAGAGTCGCTGAGGCAATAGAGAAGTTAGAATCCATCTAAAAACAGACCACTCAACATATGGGGACTAGTGTAGCCAACACTCTCTTTGACATAGAAAAAGAAGTTGTGGTTGAACTTCAAAAGTGGTCTGATCTCCAAGAGAAGGTGCTGAAACAGAAATCTAAGGATCACTGTTTGAAGTGGGAGTGTACAACAACAACCTGTATTTATTTGCCTGTATGAACACTAGAGCCAACATGAATAATATTTCTATTCTAACCAGTCTTGATGGTAGACTGCTCATAAAACATGATGAAATTGAGAAAGAGATACTTCAATTTTATAGAAGCTTGATGGGTTCTAGGAATGATTGTCTTCCTAATATTGATATAAATGTATTGAGGAAAGGACCAAGACTTAGACTGATTAAACAAAGGGAGTTGTGTGAGACTGTTACAAAGATGCATTATTTGATATGGCTGATGACAAAGATCCTAGTATTGATGGTTATAATGCATGTTTTTACAAGAAAGCTTGGACCATTGTTAAGGAGGATATTTATAGTGTTGTTCAAGATTTTTTTCCCAAGAATATTTTTCTGAGAAAGGTTAACACTGCAGTTGTTACTCTCATTCCCAAAAACTCTCATCCTGGAACAATAAAGGTCTTAAGGCCAATAGCTTGTTGCACCATTCTTTACAAAATTATATCCAAGGTTATCTCTAACAGAATTAAATGGGTTATTGATGAACTAGTTGGACAAAACTAGTCTTCTTACATACCTGGAAAAGTTATATGAGATAACATAAATCTCAGTCATAAACTGGTAAAAGGCAACACAAGGAAGCAGGTGTCACCTAGATGTATGATCAAAGTAGACATCCAGAAGGCATATGACCCTCTTGAATGGTTATTACTCCAAAAATACTTATAGAATTGGGATTTCCCAGTAGAATCATAGCATGGATAATAATTTGTGTTACAACCGTAAGATACAGCTTCCTGATTAATGGTAGATTGTCCAGCATTATGGAGGCAAAAAGAGGCCTTAGACAAGGTGATCCTATGTCCCCTTATCTCTTTGTACTGTCTATGGTATTGGATATTTTGTAATGTATAGAGGTCTTAAATTGAATATACACATTTGTTAGTGACAGAACATGACTGTTATGAAAAGTCATTTGTTCATGAAAGAACATGACCTTTATGAAAAGTCATGTGTTCATGAAAGAACATGACTTATGAAAAGACACATCTGCTCATGAAAGAACATGACTCTTATGAAGAGTTATCTCTTAAGTTCTATAAATATAAAGACTCTCTCGAAGTAGCCTAAGAAAAATATGCATGTATAAACAAGGGCTTTGTTGTATCTTTGAATAGTATTGTTTGTATTTATCCCAATATGTATATGGGCAATATCTCTTTAAAGAAAGTGGTTACACGCCTCAAAGCCATCTTCTTCTTCAATCATATTTCCTATTATTATTTTTCTAACAATTTTGAAGAGATATTTTATTTGGAGAAGATATTGGATCTGATTCAAAATTAGATTATTGAAGTTATATTGGAAAAGAGACTTTGATCCTCTTTGTTGTTGAGAGACAAAAAATTTTATGATGTAAGAGATCCAAAGATAAGCTGTTCTGAAGGTTGTAGGTTGCAAAAGGAAAAAGGAAATGGTGAAGGCAATTGGTTTGGCATTAATATGGAAAAGTTGTCACATAATTAGAGCGATGGATCAAGAAAGAAAACGATGAAAATCGATTTCTTTTATCTTAACTTTGCCTATTATTTAATTATAAATTTTTATCCTTCGAGATTTTGAGAAATTATTTTCATAAATGCTAGGATAAATAATTCACTTGTGGTGATCTTGACATGCATTTTAAATAAGTTTAGGAATAACATATTTGATATGCTTATTATAAATTTGTTATTTGGGAAAAAGAAAATTATTATGGAATAATTGTGTTATATAAAGATCATGTGAATTTTTTTTCAAGTTATAAGATGATATATCTGAATTCCTTTATTTGGTGGATAATATATTTAACTTGAAAGTTATTAGAATAATTTGAAATTAAAAGAAATGATAATTTTTGTTAGATCATTTGCGTTCATTAAAGGTTGAATACTTTGTTTTCTTATTAAATGCTCATGTGTTATAGTATTGGAACGCAATAAACTTGATAATAAGATGATCTATTGATATTAAATAGAAGACCACATGAGTTCAAAAAGGACATTTGAAACATTCAAAGTGTGGGGGTGATTGGATTATGATTAATAGTCAATAATATTTGAAGAAGTTTAAGATATAAATTATTTCTTCAACACCCACAAGATATATCTTTTATGTACTTAACATGGTAGTTTGTGTTTATAACCTGACAATTTTAGCGATGATTAGTTGTTTAAAATGCTAATGTGATGATTTCTATAAGCCTACATAAAAAATATTATGTAATTTCGTGATGTAATATCACTTGAAATATTGTGACTTTTCATGAAAAGAAGTATTTGTTGTAAGATACCTTTGTATAGACATGACTATTCATACATAGATGAATTGGTGCGTTGGTCTATAAATAGTGAATCATCTAATGATAATGATAAAATTCATATAAGTTGGATTTGTAACATGTATGAAAATGTCATAAAATTTACATCAAAATAGGCGTGAATTCCATAGTGCATAGTAGGATAAAAATATATTTAGCATATAAATGCTTGAAAAGAAATGTAATGGTTGAAAACAATATGATTTTGAAATGTTGGGGCCACAACTGATGTAGCCATTCTAAGCTATTGAGATAGTGATGATATATGTGATATGCCCATGTGAAATACTTGTTTATGATTTACATTAATCTTATAAAATTTAGTTGCAAAAGATGTAGTATAATAAGAGTGTGACTGAATAAGACTAAAATCCTTAAACTAAACACAAGTGATGGGAACCCAACTTTGAGTTAGTATACACTCTAACAATACAAGTTCAATGGGTAATAACAGGTTGCTTTGTGTTGCTAAAGCATAAGTCTTCTTTATAAAGCCTTGATTAAAGTATTCTGCATGTTGTTATGTAAAAAGTGGAGGAGTTGTTAAATGCTTGAAATAACAGGGGCATAGTGAAAAGCTCCATAGTCCAGTATGTTACACGGAGGTTGAATTAACTCTTAATGAAATTAGTAAATGTCTAGAGTAACAAGGACATAGTAGCTAATTTCACCTACATGTATATTGAAGTGGTGCCAGTTCAAGTAAGATCTAAAGGATTGGTCTTGTAAATATTTATGAAATCAGAATGAGCACATGGCCATAAAGGTGCTAAAGCAAATACCGAGGTTTCTAAGCTACAAATGTAATGACTCTCTGAGTCATTTTCGAGTTAATGCCATCTTTCCACCGTTTAGAGCGTTCCTGTAGCGACCCTAAGTCATTTAAGACTTGCTGGTACTGACTGTTCGGTCGCTTGGTCGTTTGTTTGGGTTTTGTGCCTGTTTTCCTGTTTTAGAGCTTTTGAAACTTTAGAAGTTGATTTCGGTCATAACCTTAGGTAAACGACCTCAAAAGGGAATTTTGATGGTTCCATCAGCTCCGGAATGGAAAAATTAGGCTGGTAGCATGGTTTGTATGAGTCCTGAGGCTTTCGGTGTGACTTTGGGGCAGTTTGGCGCTTTAGCCTTCGAAATTTGGCATAAGTTTGACTTTGGTCAACATTCTTGGAAAACACACTCAGTTAAAGATTTCATTAGTATGGTTAGTTCCGGAATGCTGAGTTTTGTCTAAAATGACCCTTCATGTGCTTCTCGGGCTTCCAGACTAATTTTGAGGCCCTTTCTGGAAATTGACAAAAAGGCATTTGGGGTGTGGTACCCACTTTTTGTCGAAACAACCTCATATAGAAATTTTGACTGCACCATTGAGTCCGAAAAGTTTAATTTGATGGGGTAGCATATCTCGTTTACATGTACGGGGTTCCGAACAAATCCCGAGCACCCCGTCGATGTTTTGGAAAAGCCAAAACTAAGCTGATGTTGCAGGCATGTTCCTTCTTTGCGTTCGCAGGCCTGGGGCTGCGTTCGCAAAGATTTTCCTTGTTGTTCTCTGCGTTCGCAGAGGTTTGCCTTGTTGTTCCCACATTCGCGGAGAGGTTCCGCGTTCGCGGAGCTCTCCCTTTCTCTTTTCTGTGTTCGCCTGATGTCTCCACAATCGTAGAGGTCCAGACGTCTCCCCTTCGCATTTACGGAAGGGTATCCGCGTTCCCAGAGGTATGATGCGTCTGGTCTTTTATTTAAAAACCAGACGCGATCAGATTGTTATTGCAAGTTTGAAAATTGATTTCTCTCTCGTCTTAAGTTAGAATTTGGTGATTCGAAGTCCCAAGTGTCTAGAATTGTCATGGCTACGAGGGTGGTTGATCGGTTAGTGTCAGGGAGTCCTCATTTGAGGTAAATTTTCATGTTTGTGGGCTTCCACAATTGGTTTTTCTTCTGATTTTCATTGGTTTTCTTGTATTGCTGCATGTGGCTGTTCTGAGCCCCAAATTTTGTTCTATTTTGGAACACAAGTTTGGGCGAGTGTTTTGGACTTCTTCACAGAGTCAATTTTGAAAATTCTACAGCGGGTCCCACATTTCCCAATTTTGACTCCGAAATTGATCTGTCTCCGATTTTGATGATTTTTGTGTCTAAACGATCATGTTGATGTTGTGATTCTATTTTTGATAGAGTGGCAGCATTCCGAGTTCATTTGGAAAAGAAAAGCTCCAGCAGAGTGATTTGGAGCGTGCACGATCGGCCTTCAGGTAGGTTACGGCTTCCTTTCCATTTAGATTGAGCATGAGTGTGTGAATTAGGGGCAGGTACCTAGTATTTATTCTCTTTTTCTGATAATTTATGATGTAGGGTGATTTCTCTGCTGTTTCATGGGTAGTATCATGCTGATAGGGGGATGCTTGTGTGTTGTTGCATTCCTTGTGCTTTATGTGGTTGATTGTTGATATTTGGAGCATATTGTGGCCTTAGTATGTCTCCGACGTCGTTTCGGATGGACTAGGTCCTTGTAGACCGGATTAGCAGACTTGGGTTTAATAGTATGAGCCTTAGCTTAGGCTTTTGTGCTGCTTATTAGCCTTTTTGTTTCTTCTCCCCATTTCTATGGCTCCGACGTGTTATCGGAAAGGGTATGTTTTTTAGGGTTTGGAGTGTTTCTAGCTTGATGTTGCTAGTGGTATTGATTGGGAGTAGACGTCGATCCACGATGACTTGGACTTGAGATCCTCTTCGAATTTGATATGCCCCCGTGCACTCTACTGGCTGGGCCGGTGCTCCCGGTGATGGCAAACTGGCTGTGCGGATTGGTATTTGAGTTGTTATGCCCCCGCGCACTCTTCTGGCTGGGCAGGTGTCCCCAAGAGTGGCTAGCTCACTGGGCGTATTGGTATTTGTTTTACTATGAGATTCTTTTTGGAGTTGATATGCCCTCGCGCACTCTACTAGCTTGGCCGGTGCCCCCGGGAGTGGCTAGTTGGCTGGGAGAATTGGATATTTGGGTCTTTGGTGGAGTTGGTATGCCTCCGAGCACTCTTACTAGCTGGGCCGCTGATGCCCCTAGGAGTTGTTGGCTGGCTGGGTGGCCCAATTTTGAAGTCAGACTTGTTGATTGGGTTGGAGTTGTCTGGTTTTGAGTTGTTCCTGGTTACCCTTCGTTCTTGTAGTTTTAGCTATTCTGTGTACCTGTTGAGCTTATGGGGGTCCGTTCGGGTTTTATTTTACTTGAGAATGAGTGTACCTTATAGGCTTATGGGGGTCTAGTTAGGTTTTGTTTAGCAGTTATTTTATTTCTTTCGATGCTCTCGTGTGTTTCTTTATACCCTCTTGGGCTTCTTCTCTAGTCTATATTCTATCCTTTCATATTGCTTTTACCTTTCCTGCTCAGTCGGGCAATGATGCCTTTTGGGTACCTGTTGTTTTGGTACTCATGCTACACTCTGTATATGTTTTCGTGATGCTAGTCCGAGCACCAGCTATCAGCGTTGAGATCAAGCCTGTTGCAGTCGTATTTGGGGGCGAGGGTGAGCACACAGCGTCTTGGGGCTACCCGTCTCCTTTTGTATATATATTGACTTGCCTTTTTGCTTTTTGAGGCAGTCTTGTTTCTGTGGTCCACATTTTGCACTTGTACTCATTTTGTAGTACATCTGTACTTGTAACTTCTAGGTTCTGGGAGGGATCTTTTATTGTATATTGTGTTTCGCTTGCTTTCGCTCTCCTTCTGTTTATTCTGTTATTTATGTTTTCGCTTAGTTAAGGTTGGTTTTTTCCCTTCAATCCCATTACTAGTTGGTTCCGAGATTTGGGCTGGCTTGCCTACTGCGGGTTGTAGCAGGCGCCATTAGGACTCAAGGAATCGGGTTGTGACAAGCTTTGTATCAGAGCCCCATCTTCGTCGGTCTCATTTTTTCAGAGCTAACGTCAAGTATAGTCCAGCGGATTGGTGCAAAGACGTCCATGACTTATCTTCGGGAGGCAACAAGATGTCGTTAGGAGGTTTTCCTATTTTGTATCCCTTTCGTGCGTCATTTATCCAGTTTGCTTCATGGAATCTTACTTGTTTCACTCTATCGCAGGATGGCTCGCACGCGCGGTAGAGCGGCCGGGGGTGATGCACTCGGGTTCAGAGATAAAGCCCCAGCTAGGGGTCGAGGCCGGGCTGCAGCACCAGCCTGAGATAGAGGGTGGACTCTGGAGCCAGAGCCGAAGCCTCAGGTTGATCATATTCTTCCTCAGCCGATGGGATCAGGACCAGCCCAACCACCACCTGCACCAACTACCACTCCGTACCTTCAGGCGATGCTTAACAAGATATTAATGGCTATTGAGGGTATGCAGTAGCAATAGAAGGCCCTAGCTCCAACTCCAGCACCGTAGGGTCAGCCTGCTCCAACAGCTCCAGAGGTTCAGCACTCGCCAGCACTGGTCACCGCTTAGCCGGGTGATCTAGATGGAGTCAGGCTTCTGCGAGAGAAGAAGATGATCGGGGTGTTTCTGAGATTGTCACCGTCGAGATTTTCTAGGGCTGTTGGGGAGGATGCCCAGGAGTTTCTTACTACTTGTTGGGAGCGACTGCATGCTTTGGGGTTCATGGAGTCGAGGGGAGTCGACTTCACTAGTTATCAGTGAGATAGGCCTACCAGACAGTGGTGGCGATCTTATATAGACACCGGGTCAGCGGGGTCCTTACCAGTATCGTGGACAGAGTTTTCAGAGGCCTTTCTAGGTAGGTTTATTCCACGAAGCCTTAGAGATCGGCTTCACAATTAGTTCTCGAGGTTGGAGCAGGGCTCCATGATGGTGTCTGAGTATAAGGTTAGATTACATGAGCTATCCCGTCACGCTACCATGATCCTTCCCACGGAGGAGGAGAGAGTTTGGGGCTTTGTTAGAGGATTGAGGATGCAACTGCACATTGAGACTGAGTCCATGGTTTCAGCGGGCTGCTCTTTTGTAGATGTTGTGGATCATGCCCACACACTTGAGCAACTCCGTTGTGAGGCCCAAGGGAGCAGCGGCAAGAGGGCCAGGCAGAAAGATAGCTACAATAGGAACCGTTCTAGGCCTAGGGATCCTCAGGACCAAGTCCATAAGAGCAGGACCAAGTCCATAAGAGGTTCAAGCCGGGTCAGTCCAGTAGCCCATTCCAGACATCACTGCATGCTAAGGAGGGTGACCAGTAACATCAAGATGGCTATAGTTCCGATTTGAGTCAGGGCCGAGGTAGTGCTCAGTCGGGTTTTTCAGACCGGGATGACCGGACTCTTGTTGTGAGCAGACCGTCTCAGAGTTGCTTTACATGCGGGGGCTCGATCTTTGGTCCAAGGAGCGCCCTCTTGGTAGATCAGTCGTGCCAGCTCCACACACAGCTAGACCCGCACCAGCAGCAGCACCTCAAGATAGAGGAGGAGGTCAGCATCAGGGTATTCGTGTAGGTCCTTGGGGAGGCAGGACAGGTGGCAGAGTGGATGCGCGTGGTAGAGGCGCCCAGGGCCATTTATATTAAGCTCCAGCAAGAGTAGAGGCTGAGGTTTCGGATAATGTGATTACAGGTACGATTCTTTTATGCCATCCACCCGCTTCAGCTTTATTTGATCCAGGTTCCACATATTCGTATGTGTCTGCATATCGTGCTCCTCGGTTGGGTATGAGTCCAAAGGCCTTATCAGTGCCATTGCATGTTTCGACCCTGGTGTGTGATTCTTTAGTAGTTGATAAGATCTTTAGACCCTCTGTGATAACTATTCAGGGGCGAGACACTCGGGCTTATCTTATTGTGCTTAGTATGTTTGATTTTGACTTGATTCTAGGCATAGACTAGTTATGCCCTCACCGAGTGGTCTTGGATGGCTCTGCTAAGACCTTTAGCTTAGCCATGCTTGGTATTCCACCTGTGGTGTGGCGGGGTTCTTGTAGTAACACGCCGGTTGGGGTGATTTCTTTTATTCAGGCTCGGAAGCTAGTGGCTAGCGGGTATTTGACATACTTGGCTCATGTTAGGGATGTCAGTAGGGAGGGCCCTACATTTGATTTAGTGCATAGTGTCCGAGAGTATGTGGATGTGTTTCCTTCCGACCTTCCTTGCCTACCCCTAGATCGTGATATTGATTTTGCCATTGACTTGGAGTCGGGTACTCGTCCTATTTCTATCCCACCGTATCGTATGGCCCCCGTAGAGCTCAAAGAGGTCATTGTTAAGCTTCAACATCTCTTGGATAAGGGATTCATTTGGCCTAGTATATCACTTTGGGGTTCCCCAATCCTATTTGGGAAGAAGAAGGACAATACTATGCGGATGTGTATTGATTACATGAAGTTGAATAATGTGACGATGAAGAACCATTACCCCATGCCTCATATTCATGATCTATTTGACCAACTTCAGGGTACCGCGGTGTTCTCTGAGGTTGATTTGAGATCTGGCTACCGCTAGTTGAGGATTAGGGCAGGGGACATCCCTAAGACTGCATTTAGGACTCGTTACGGCCATTATGAGTTCCTAGTGATGTCTTTTGGGTTGACTAATGCCCCTGCCGCCTTAATGGACTTAATGACCTGGGTATTCGGGCCATATCTTGATTCCTTTGTCATAGTCTTTATCGATGACATTTTGGTATACTCGCAGAGCCGGAGTGTGCATGGCAACATCTGAGGGTGGTGCGTCAGACTTTAAGTCAGCATCAAATTTATGCCAAGTTCTTAAAGTGCGAGTTTTTACTTGAGTCCATTGCATTCTTGGGGCATGTGGTGTCCATGGATGTCATTATGGTAGATCCGGCGAAGATTGAGGTTATTCGTGATTGGGCCAGGCCTTTCTCTAGAACTGAGATTCGTAACTTTGTTGGATTGGTAGGGTACTACTGGCATTTTGTCAAGGGTTTTTCTTCTATGACGGCGCCTTTGACTCAGTTGACGAACCACAATGTTCCCTTTGAGTTGTCGGAGGAGTGTGAGAGAAGATTTTTGAGGCTCAAGGAGTTGCTTACTACTGCTCCTATATTGACTCTTCCAGTTGAGGGTTAGGGCTTCACAGTTTATTGTGACGTATTCGGTGTTGGTTTGGGCTGTGTTTTGATGAAGTAGGGCTGGGTTATTGCTTATGTGTCGAGGTAGTTTAAGCTGCATGAGCGCAATTACCTCACCCATGACTTGGAATTGGTGGCGGTAGTTTTCGTGCTTAAGATCCGGAGGCATTACTTGTATGGAGTTCGTTGTGAGATTTACACTGATCACAAGAGCCTTCAGTACATTATGAGCCAGAGGGACCTTAATTTGAGGTAGCGTCGTTGGATTGAGCTCCTAAAGAAGTATGACCTCTCTATTCTCTACCATCCGAGCAAGGCGAATGTAGTAGCGGATGCCTTGAGCTGGAAGGCGAGGAGTATGGGTAGTCTAGCCTTCCTTTCTATTTCGGAGCGACCATTGGCTTTGGACCTCCAGTCCTTAGCTAATCAGATGATCCAGCTCGATATTTCAGATTCCAAGTGGATGTTAGCCTATGTGGGAGTCCAGTCATCTCTGCTAAATTGGATCTATAGTCGACAGTTTGAGGATGAGTCTCTGGTGGCACGCAGAGATAGGGTATTGGTAGGTGATGCTGGGTAGGCTACCTTAGATTCAAATGGGGTTTTGAGATTTGCCAACAGGTTCTGTGTTCCAAGAGTTTTGGGTTTGATTCAGTTGATCCTTAGCGAGGCCCATGACATCAAATATTCTATCCATCCGGGCACCACTAAGATGTATCGTGATTTGAGGCAGCATTACTAGTGGAACGGTATGAGGAGGGACTTCTCAGACTATGTGTCCCGTTACCTACGTTGCCAGCAGGTGAAGGCCGAGCATTTGAGGCCTGGTGGTGAGTTAAAGAGGTTACCCATTTTGGAGTGGAAGTGGGAGTGTATCACTATGGACTTTATTGTGGGCTTGCCTCGAACTTCTAGGAGTGTCGACAACATTTAGGTCATCGTGGATCGATTGACCAAGTCAGCACACTTTCTTCCCGTTCATACTTCCTGCAGTGCCGAGAGGTTGGCTTGTATCTACATCCATGAGGTGGTTCGTCTTCATGGTGTGCCTATTTCTATCATTTCAGACCGGAGTTCAGAGTTCACTTCCAGCTTTTGGAGGGTATTTCAGGAGAAGTTGGGCACCCGTGTCGACCTTAGCACAACATTTCACCCGCAGACTGATGGCCAATCGGAGCATACCATTCAGGTCCTTGAGGATATGTTGCGGGCCTGTGTTATGGATTTTGGAGGTCAGTGGGACCAGTTCTTGCCCTTGGCGGAGTTTGCGTACAACAACAGCTACCATTCTAGCATTCAGATGGCCCCATTTGAGGCCTTATATGGTAGACATTGTTGCTCTCTGGTTGGTTGGTTTGAATCTATTGAGCCTACGTTGCGTGGTACTAACTTGATCCAAGAGACATTAGAGCATGTGAGGGTGATTCAGGATAGGCTCTAGACGGCTCAGAGTAGACACCAGAGTTATGCCGATAATTGGCGTCGACCGTTGAGATTTGCCATTTGTGATAAAGTACTCCTCTGGGTATCACCCATGAAGGGTGTGATGAGGTTTGGGAGGCGGGGCAAGCTTAGCCTCAAGTATATTTGGCCTTTTTGAGATTTTGACGACAGTTGGTGATGTTCCCTATAAGTTAGCCTTGCCTCCAGCATTCTCAGCCATTCATTCAGTTTTCCATGTTTTGATGCTGCACCAGTATGTTCCAGATGAGTTTCATGTACTCCAGTATGATGCAATTGAGCTGGATGATCATCTGACCTATATTGAGAAGCCAATTGCTATCTTGGCCAAGAGATGTGAGGTAGTTAATTGCGATCCAGAGCCATTCATGTGGTTAAGGTCCGTTGGAGGCATCGTCCAATCGAGGAGGCTACCTCGGAGACAAAGCAGGGGATACGGGAGTAGTTTCCTGGCTTATTTGAGTCTTCAGATACTTCTTGACTCTTACTTTTGCGGATGAAAGTTCTTTTAGTAGTGGATGTTGTAATCACCCTCCAGGTCATTTTCAAGTTAATGCCTTCTTTCTATCATTTAGAGCATTCTTGTTGCTATCCCAATTCATTTATGACTAGCTGGCACTAACTATTCGGTCGCCTGGTCGTTCATTTGGGTTTTATGCCTCTTTTCCTGTTTTGGAGCTTTTGAAACTTGAGAAATTGATTACGGTCATAACCTAAGGTAAATGACCTCAGAAGGAAATTATGACGGTTCCATCATCTCCGAAATGGCCATATTAGACTAGTAGCATGGTTGGCAAGAGTCTCGAGGTTTTCGGTGTGACTTTGGGGCCATTTGGCGCTTTAGCCTTAGAAATTTGGCATAAGTTTGACTTTGGTCAACAATCTTGGAAAATTCGCTCGAATGAAGATTCCATCAGCGTGGTTAGTTTTTGAATGCTGAGTTTGTCTAGAATTACCCTTTGTGTGCTTCTCGAGGCTCCTGTTCTAATTCTGAGGCCCTTTGTGGAAATTGGCAAATATGGCATTTGGGGTGTGGGACCTACTTTTTGTCGAAACGACCTTGTATGGAAATTTCGACTGTGCCATTGAATCTGGAATGTCAAATTTGATGTGGTAGCATATCTCATTTGTATGCACGGGGTTCCGAACGAATCCCAAGCACACCGTCGAAGTTTTGCCAAGGGCAAAAACTCAGCTGATGTTTTACGCCTATTCCTTATTTGCGCTCGCGTGCCTGGGGCTGCGTTGTGGAGGTTTGCCTTGTTTTTCTCCACATTCGCGGAGGGGTGTTGCATTCGCGGAGGTATGCCTTGTTGTTCCCCACGTTCGTGGAGAAGTTCCCCATTCGCGGAGGTATGCCTTGTTGTTCCCCACGTTCATGGAGAAGTTCCCCATTCGCGGAGCTCTCCCTTTCTCTTCTCTGCGTTCGCGTGATGTCTCCGCATTCGCAGAGGTCTGGATGTCTCCCTTCCTTGTTCGCGGAGGTATGATGTGTCTGGTCTTTTACTTAAAAACCAAACACGATCAGAATGTGGTGGCAAGTTTAGAAATTGATTTCTCTCTCATCTTAAGTCAGAATTTGGCTATTCGAAGACCCAGGTGTCCGAAATTGTCGTGGCTACAAGGGTGGTTGATCGGCTTGTGTCGGGGAGTCCTGGTTTGAGGTAAATTTGTGTGTTATTGGGTTGCCATAATTGGGTTATATTGTGATTTTTGTTAGTTTTCTTGAATTGTTGCATGCGGTTGTTCAAGTCTCGAATTGTGTTCCATTTTGGAACACAAGTTCGGTGGAGTGTTTTTGACCTCTTTACTAAGTCAATTCCAGAAATTCGGAAGCGGGTCTCACATTTCCTGATTTTGACTATGAAATTAATCTGTCTCCAACTTAATAATTTTTTAGTCTAAACGACCATGCTGATGCTGTGATTCTATTTTTTAATAGCGTGGCAGCATTCTGAGGCCATTCGAAAAGGAAAAGCTCCGGCAGTGTAATTTGGAGCGCGCGCGATCGGCCTTCAGGTAGGTTACGGCTTCCTTTCCTTTTAGATTGAGCATAAATGTGTGAATTCATGATGATTGGTATGAATTGGGAATGAGTACCTAGTATTTCTTCTCTTCCTCTCATAAACCAAGATTTAAGGTCATTTTTCCACTATTTGGAGGGTAGTATCATCCTAATTGGGGGCTGCTTGTGTGTTGTTGTTTGCCTTGTGTTTTATTTGGTTGATTGTTGATTTTTGGAGCATGTTGTGGCCTTAGTCTAGGATAGACTAGTGTTGCCTTAGACCCATGCACCTTGTGACTGTGGTATGTCTCCGACGTCGTTTCGGATGGACTAAGTCCTTGTAGACCGGATTAGGAGACTTGGGTATAATAGTATCAGCCTTAGCTTAGACAATTATGCTGCTTGTTAGCCTTTATGTTTCTTCTCCCCATTACCAGAGGGGGGTGTTTTGTAGGATTTGGAGTGTTTCTGGCTTGGTGTTAGTAGTGGTATTGATTGGGAGTGGACGTCGATCCAAGAAGACTTGGATTTGAGATCCTCTTCGGAGTTGATCTGCCCCTGCGCACTCTACTTTCTGGGTTGGGGCCCCTGGGAGTGGCTAGCTGGTTGGGTAGATTGGTATTTGAGTTGTTATGCCCCAGTGCACTCTACAGGAAGGGATGGTGCCCCAGGAGTGGCTAGCTGGCTGCGCATATTTGTAAATGTGTTACTATGAGATCCTCTATGGAGTCGATATGCCCCCGAGCACTCTACTTCCTAGGTCGGTGGTCCCGGAAGTGGCTAGGTGGCTGCACGGATTTGATATTTGGGCCTTTGGTGGAGTTGTTATGCCCCCGGGCACTCTTACTGGCTGGGCTGCTGATGCCCCTAGGAGTTGCTGGCTGGCTGGCTGGCTGGGTGGCCCGATTTGGAAATCAGACTTGTTGACTGGGTTGGAGTTGTCTGGTTTGGAGTTGTTTTGGGTTACCCTTCGTTCCTGTAGTTTTGGCTATTCTGTGTTCCCGTCGGGCTTATGGGTGTCCGTTGGGGTTTTATTTTACTTGAGCACGAGTGTACCTTCTGGACTTATGGGGGTCCAGTTAGGTTTAGTTTACTGGTTCTTTTATTTCTTTAGGTGCTCTCGTGTGTTTCTTTATACCCGCTTGGGCTTCTTCTCTAGTCTAGATTCTATCCTTTTAGATTGCTTTCACCTTTCCTACTCAGTCGGCCTATGATGCCTCCTGGGTACCTGTTGTTTTGGTACTCATGCTACACTCTACATCTGTTTTTGTGATGCAGGTCCGAGCACAAGCTATCAGCATTGAGATCGAGCCTGCTGCAGTCGTATTTGGAGGCGAGGGTGAGCACACATCCTTGGGGTTACCCGTCTCCTTCTGTATATATATTGACTTGCCTTTGTGCTTTTTCAGCCAGTCTTGGTTATGTGGTCCCCTTTTGGGACAACTACTCATTTTGTAGTACATCTGTACTTGTGACTTCCAGGTTCTGGGAGGGATCTTTTATTGTATATAGTGTTTGGCTTGCTTTCGCTCTCCTTCTTTATATTCTGTTATTTATGCTTTCGCTTGGTTAGGGTTAGTTTTTTGCCCTCAATCCCATTACTACTTGGTTCCGGGATTTGGGCTGGCTTGCCTACTGGCGGGTTGTAGCAGGCACATCAGGACTCGAGGAATCATGTCGTGACAACAAATAATATTATGTGTGTGATATTTTCGGTTTTGACACATGGAGTTGTGGTTCAAATCTTTTAAGATACCAACTACTTAATCATAACTCTAAATTACTTGCACTAACGGAAAGTTCAAATCTATTATAAGATACTCTCTGGTATGCATGATATTATGAGAAATATTACAAACTAGTGGGGGATTATTTGATATTTTGTAATATATAGAGGTCTTAAATTGAACAGAGACATTTGTTCATGAAAGAACATGACTATTATGAAAAGTCATTTGTTCATGAAAGAACATTACCTTTATGAAAAGTCATCAATTCATGAAAGAACATGACCCTTATGAAAAGACACATCTGTTCATGAAAGAACATGACTCTTATGAAGGGTCATCTCTTAAGTTCTATAAATATAAAGACTCTCTAGAAGTAGCCTAAGAAAAATATGCATGTATAAACAAGGGTTTGTTGTATCCTTGAAGAGAATTGTTTGTATTTACCCCAATATTTATATGGGCAATATCTCTTTAAACAAACCGGTTACACGCCTCAAAGCCATCTTCTTCTTTAATCATATTCCCTATTATTATTTTTCTAACATATGGAATATCTAAACAGATGTCTTTGCACCTTACAAGAGAATCTATAGTTTAATTACCACCCTAGATGTCAGAAATTGGGCATCACCCACCTTAGCTTTGCGGATGACTTGTTGATGTTCACAAGAGGTGATGTGATGTCTGTCCAAATCCTAAAAAACAAGTTCTTGATGTTCTTTGAACCTTCTGGTCTGAAAGCCAATCTTAGTAAGAGTCAAATATATTTTTAAGGGGTGCCTAGGGATACTAAAGAAACCATCTTACAGAACCTTGGATACGAAGAGGGAGAGCTTCCCTTCAAATATTTTGGAGTAGCTCTGTCAACAAAGAGGTTAACTTTTGCACAATGCAGACCACTAGTTGAGAAGATAACTACTAAAATTACTTCATGGATGCCTAGAAGGGTCTCATATGCCTGAAAAACTCAACTAATTAGAGAAGTCTTGATGGGAGTGCAAGCTTATTGGTCACAACTATTTCTGCTCCCCTAGAAGGTTATTAAACTGGTTGAGGCTACATGTAGAAGCTACTTATGGTCAGGAGAAGCATATATCACCAAGAGAGCTCTTGTGGCATGGGATAAAATATACTTACCCAAAGGAGAGGTAGGACTGAACATCATCAATATGCGAATCTGGAATGAAGCAGCACTTTGCAAATTACTTTGGGCTTTAAGTCAACAGACGGAAAAACTCTAGATCACCAGGATTCACACGTACTATATAAAAAGGCGAAATTGTTTTACTATGGACCCTTCCTAAACAATCCTCATGGATGGTGAGGAAGATACTAAATATGAGGAAGTTTTGGACATCCACTAGCCAGCATCAAGATGCGATCAGAAATGGCAAATTCCACATTTCAGAGGCATATAAAAGTATTAGAGGAGATATAGATAATGCAGAATGGAGAAGCCTAGTTTGTCACTTTGTTTCCTGCCCCAAACAAGTGTTTACGTTATGTATTGCACTTCATGGAAGATTGAGAACGAAGGATGTCTTACTCAAATGGGGCATGCAAATTACAAGAGATTGTGTTTTATGTGTAAGTTACCTTGAGATCTTGCCTCACCTATTCTTTGACTATTTGTATTCCACTGAAGTGTGGCAAGGAAAATTACTTTGGTTGCACTGGCAAAGGACCATACAAACGTGGGATCAAGAATGCTGCTGGATACAACAAACTTGCAAGTCAAGGACCCCAAGAGGGGCTCTGCTCAAGGCATGCTTTGCAGCTGTGGTACACGGTGTATGGGGGGAAAGAAATGCCAGAATTTTCAACAAAAAGAGTAGGAATAAGGAAGCAGTGATACATGAGGTAAAAACAAACATGTGCATACGAGTTAGGAGAAATGTGAAACTCTTTACTCATATTCTGTCTCTATAGCATAGTCTATTGATAGTATTGGTGAACTTGTCGTTGTACTGGATACTTGTAATGATTGATCAGGTTTGATTGACTCTGTCTTTGTAAATATTTATTGGTGATTAATAATAAACATCAGTTAATTGACAAAAAAAACATTCAAATTTATCTCTTCTTTACTTCTAAATTTAGAGAAAAAAAATACCTATACTCTGAAAAAAGAAAAATATTTACCCTTAAATGCCCTGTTACTTTCATGCTCCCTTTTTTACTTTAAATGACATATATCTATTTTTATTCGCGCGCTGACTTTAACAACCACTTTATTTTCTTCTCTGATACCATCACAGTATATTACTATATATGAATATACTCTGATTGTATCAAAGAGTAACTGAGCAGTGTTTTCATTGAAGAATTGATTCCTTCTCATTGATACCATCAAGGTAAAATATATTTTGGTGGTATCAATGAGTAACTGAACAATGTTTTCATTGAGGTTTGCTTCAATCCTTCTATGAGATTACTCAATCATCCATGATACCTTTGCGGTATATCGACATACCGCCGTGGTATCATTGAGGTATGTTTCAATTCTTCAATATTTTAATTTAAAAACAGTTTTAAAAAGAGTTATAATTTAGATACAATTTTTTTAAATTTGCAAAAAGAGAAAAAAATACATAATGTATTTTCTACTAATTTAGAGTTTAATAAATAAGATTGTAACTTTAATAATTTTCTCTTAATTGTTTTTTATTTATTTCTTAAAAAAAGAGTCCAATCCTATATCATACCGATATGGTATCAATATATCGACGGAGTATCACAGAGGATTAAGCTTAGTCCTATATGATAACGATATGGTATCAATATACCAATAGAGTATCACAAAGAATATATTTTCTACTAGTTTAGAGTTTAATAAATAAGATCGTGAATTTTATAATTTTCTCTTAATTAATTCTTATTTATTCTTTAAAAAAGCCCAATTTTATATTTTACCGATAATGTATGAATATATCGAACACAAAGGATTAAGCTCAATCCTATATGATACCGATATGGTATCAATATACCAACGGAGTATCACAGAGGATTAATTCATAATAGTGAAGCTGACATCATGCGCAAAATAAGAAATGAGAAAGTGGGGTAAACAGGTAGATAATTTGGGTCATGGGTTCATTAAGGATAAATAGTTTGGGTTAGGTCCAATTTGGGTAAATAGTTTCACAATTGGGTCTATTTTGTGTAGTTTTCCCGTAAATTTAACATGAGAATATATCTTGTATCACATGAGATGCATTTTAAAATTCAAATACTTTTAATTTTTCAAATAATAAAAATAATTATGACAAAGTATATTAACTTTTTCCTAAAACTGTCAAGTGACTTTTCAATAGCTTGCCACTTGTCTTAGCCACATTGCAAACTACTCTCCTTTTTCTTTCTTTTTTAATTATTAATTTATATATATAGATTATGTAATGTATATTAACACATGAGAAATTAAGGTATTAGTAACGCAAAGAATTTTAATGCATATATTATGTAACACCCCAAAAATTTCTAAGCTAAGGCCTGAACCATTTTTTATTTGCATGTAAAAACTGTATCCGGTGATTCTAAAATTGCTCATATGTGTAAAGGTTATTTCTTTGGTGTTCGAATGGATTTGGATATGACTTAAGGTCATAAGAACCCCCTAGCACAAAGTTGAGTTGAAAGTTTCATTATCGATTAAGTTTTGACATAAAAATTCACTTAGGTAAACTTCAAATTATCATATCTGACAACACATAATGAATTAGGTGGCCCATGACCTATCAAATTAAAGATAATTGAGTCATCTTTCCAAGGCCATCAAGTTTTCCTTTTTTCGAGTTCGGAGTAAAAGTTATGGCCAATTTACTAGAGACTGTCATATCAGAGTTTTTTGAGTCTTGTGAACGACGGATCATACTTATGGCCATCGGTTGAATGACGAACCATCCTATCAATTCGTCGGTAAAGTACTGGGAGTCAAAATTGGGGAGCCAATTCCTACGGATCCATTCTACGGGCCGTAAGAACTACTACGGGCCATCGTTTGGACCCATAAATGGACTTTTGAGCCTTAAAAATTCAATATATATTCCACGGATGGTATCTACGGACCACGGACCGTAGATAGTCTTATGGACAATTTTTGCCAGCTTTTAAAGAGGGGTAGTTCAGTCTTTTCCCACCCTTTCTAAGCCTAACCCATAATTTATTTACACCTAATTAAGGTTCTAAACAGTATCAGTCCACCCCATTACTTTGATTAACGCTTGCAAAACTTCAAACAAGGAATCAAGAGGGGAAAAGCTAGGGTTTTCTAACGTTCTTCGAATTTCGTCGATTTTGCCAAAAACTTTGTTTTTCCTAGATATGTAAGGCTATTCATAGTATTGGACTAGTTCGTTCTCACGCCCTACATCTAAATTTAGTTAATAGTAAGTTAAATCTAGGGTTCTACCATCAGTTTTATGAAATTCCTACCTTTTGAGATTTTGATACTTTATGCTTTGAACTTCTTGAATTATTGTTCATGCTTATCATTCCACATGAACCCTATATAGAAAGAAGTTTTTGAGAAATTATTTCAACTAAGAGAATATTGTACGTGAGCATTTTAATTATATGTATATTTTTGGGAGTAGTGTTGAGCACAGATGGGGTAAGAGTTCAGACAAAGCAAATCCCATAAAATACGTAGCCAGTGTAGGATAGGATCGTACCAACATTCAGATGACTCCTCATTGCCTCAAGGCCTTCTTAGTGGATCCATCCGTTCAATTGCACTCTATACTTTGGCAAGGTATAGGACGGCTCTGGCAACGTGGGTAAGACGTTGTATCAACACAAGGCTCATAGTGATGGTTTTCGGTTAGACAAACTCCCTAGTAAAGTAAAGAGTAATTATTTATATACATTTAAGTTCAGTTCAGTATTTGGTATTATTTTGCATTTAATTTTTGAAGCTTAAATAATTTTATCTCATGTTTATGCTTTACTTCAGTTGAGTTATATTTCATCCTCTCAGTTCAGTTATTATTTCACTCAGCCATATTACATACTCATACATTCAATGTACTAATGTCATTCGACCTGCATCATTTTATGATGCAGATATAGGTTTTTAGGATCATTAACAAGCGTTTCGTTGAGATCACCCAGTCACTCATTCAGCTTTTGATGAGGCCTCCTAGCTTTTAGAGGACTCTAGTCTTTGCTTTACTTTTTGTAGTTATTTAAGGTTGTCGTGGGTCTTGTCCTGACGTCCATCGTAAAACAATAGAGGCTTCATAGACAGATAGTATTGAGAGTTTTTCAGTATTTCTATTAAGATATTTTGTTAAATTTATTACTGCTTTCATTTAGTATTTTCAGACAATTTAATTGAGTACTTTGACTTAATGATTTATTTCAGTTTTAAAGTCTATGTCTGTTTGAGTCAGTCTTCTGCTAAGTAGTCAGCTAGGCCAATGGTTTGCTTGGGGACCAGCAATGGTTATCGAGTGCCGACCATGTTTAGGGTGTAGACTCGAGACGTGACAAACTTCGTATCAGAGCACAAAGTTCTAGCGTCCTAGGATGTCTATGAAGCCGTGTCTAGTAGAGTTCTTTTTATCGGTGTGAAACATGTCACATCTATAATGAGGAAGCTATGACATTTAGGAACTTTCACTTTCTTCTTACTCCTGTTCGTGCGATAAAGTTCAACTCTATAAAAGTTTCTTCTAATCCTCGTGCTCCCAATGCACAGAAGTGAACCCCCTTAGGGAGATGTCACCTGTTGAGTTAAGGAATGCTATTCAGATGACACCAAATCAGGCTGGTCACATAGAGTGGATCATCAAGAGAGCTGAGGTTCCCTCAGAGTTTACTGGGTCAAACTAAATGAGGATCTTCATGGATGAGCAAAAGGTGTTTGAGGTCATGCATGTTGCTGAGAGCGTGTGGAGTTGGCTAATCAGCTCAAGGTAGCATGGCACGAGTAGAAAAAACTAGTGAAGAAGGTGCACCACTCTTAGGCTGGATGAGAATTCTTTACTGAGAGCTAAGGGAAGCAAAGGTAAGAGAGCTCCTCAACCCCAAGAGTCTATGAGTGCAAGAGAGCCTTAAGTCGCTACCAAGTGGCTCATATGAGAAGCAAAATGAGTTTGTTTATGTCGGGACTTTCTCACCATGCGTGTAATGAGGGGAAGGTAGTTATGTTGATAGGGAACATGGATATAGTTAGACTTATGATTCATTTGCAGTAGATGGAGGAGGATAAACGGAAAGATAGGGAAGAGTATCAAAGTAAGAGGGCTAAGAAAACAAATCATGAGTCCGGCCAGTAGAAGACCGAAAATGAAAATTGTTCATCCTTTCTGCAGAGATCATCTGGACCTGCTCCATCATCAGCTAGTGCGCCTGCACCCCGTAACAAGAATGATCACTGAAATTAGAGTTCTCAGAATTTTTGAGTTCAGGGTTCTCAGTCTTACGGAAGTGTGGCACAGGGGTTTTGGAGCCCACCTTGTGCTAAGTGTGGTAGGACCCATTCAAGAGAGTGTCGTGATGGCACAAATGGCTATTTTAAGTGTGGTTAGTTAGGTCACTTTCTGAGAGTTTGCCCAAAGGGGAGGCACGGTAATAGGGGCAATAGAGCCCAATCTTCTTCAGCGGCTCCAGCAGACAGAGCTACTCCAAGAGGAGGTACTTCAGGGATAGGCGGAGAAACAAACCATCTGTATGTTATGGCTAGTCACCAAAATCATGAGAACTCACCAGATGTTGTCACTGGTATGCTTGAAGTCTTTTCTATTGATGTTTATGTCTTACTTGATCCAAGTGCGAGTTTGTCTTTTGTGACTCCTTATGTAGCCATAAGGTTCGGCATTTCCCCCGAAAAACTTCTTGAGCCCTTTAGTGTTTCTACAACTGTTGGTGAGTCTATTCTAGCTGAAAAAGTCTATCGTGATTGTACCATCTATGTCTATCACAAAGACACCGTGGCTGACTTAGTTGAGCTAGACATGGTGGATTTTGTTGTCATTCTAGGTATGGACTGGCTTCAGGCTTGTTATGCCTCAGTCGATAGTAGAACTTGAGTAGTCAAGTTTCAGTTTCCTAATGGGCCAGTTTTAGAGTGGAGGAGTAGTTCAATAGTGCCTAAGGGTCGTTTCCTTTTATACCTTAAGGACAGAAAGTTGGTTTCTAAGGGTTGCATCTATCACTTAGTCCGAGTTAATGACTCTAGTGTTGAGACACTGCCTATTTAGTCAGTTCCAGTTGTGAATGAGTTTCCAGAGGTCTTTCCAGACGACCTTCCCTGAGTCCCTCCTGAGAGAGAAAGAGAATTTATAAAAGATATTCTTCCTGATACTCAACCCATTTCTATTCCGCCATATAGAATGGCTCCAGGTGAGTTAAAAGAGTTCAAAGAACAGTTGAGAGATTTTCTTGATAAGGGTTTCATCCGACATATTGTCTCACCTTGGGGCGCTCTGATTTTATTCGTGAGAAAGAAAGATGGTTCCCTTAGGATTTGTATTGAGTACCACCCGTTAAACAAGGTCACCATAAACAATAAGTGTCCCCTTCTGAGAATTGATGACCTTTTTGACGAACTTCAGGGTGCCACTTGCTTCTCTAAGATAGACCTGAGATCTGGCTATCATCAGTTAAAAGTGAGAGAAAGTGACATCCCGAAGACAGCTTTTAGGACCCGTTATGATCATTATAAGTTTCTTGTTATGTCCTTTGGTTTGACTAACGCTCCTGCAGCATTCATGGATCTCATGAATAAAGTATTTAAGCAGCATCTGAATATGTTTGTTATTGTATTCATCAATGACATCCTGATCTACCTGAGGAATGAGGAGGATCATGTCAATCATCTCATAATAGTCCTCCAAACTCTCAAAGATCGATAGTTATATGCCATGTTTTCTAAGTGTGAGTTATGGCTTGAATCCGTGGTGTTCTTAGGCCACTTCTTGTCCGACAAAGAAATCCAAGTCGACACTCAGAAGATTGAGGTAGTACAGAATTGTCCTAGACCCACTTCCCCAACTGATATATGGAGTTTCTTGGGGTTGGCTCGTTACTACTGAAGGTTTGTCGAGTGGTTTTCATCTATTTCATCCCCGTTGACTAAGTTGACTCAGAAAATAGCTAAGTTTCAATGATCTGAAGCTTGTGAGCAAAGCTTTGAGGAATTGAAAACTCGATTAACTACTGCTCCAGTATTGATCCTACTAAAAGGTACAGAGGGTTTTGTCATCTATTGTGATGCACCCAGGTTGGGGCTTAGTTGTGTGTTGATGCAGAAAGGTAAGTTTACAGCCTATGCCTCTAGGCAACTTAAGATTCACGAGAGGAACTACCCGACTCATGATCCAGAGTTGACAGCAATAGTTTTTGCTCTCAAGATATGGCGCAACTACATGTATGGTGCTCATATGGATGTGTTCACTGATCACAAGAGTCTCCAGTACATTTTCAGTCAGAATGAGCTTAATCTCAAAGAAATGAGGTGGTTAGAGTTACTCAAGGATTAGGACATGAGTATCCTCAATCACCTAGGTAAGGCTAATATTGTTGTTGATGCTTTGAGCAGGTTGTCCATGGGGAGTACTGCTCATGTTGAGGAAGGCAAGAAAGAATTGGCCAAGGAAATTCATACACTTGCACATTTTGGAGTCCGTTTATTATATTTCAGTGAAGGTGGAGTTGTGGTAATGAATGGGGTTGAATCATCATTAGTGTTAATAGTGAAGGAGAAATGAGACAAAGACCCTATCTTACTTGAACTAAAGGCAAATGTTCATAAGAAGAAGGTGATGGATTTTGAACAAGGGGGAGATGGTGTGTTAAGATACCAAGGTAGATAGAGTGTTCCAAAGGTGGATGAGCATCAAGAGAGGATCATGGTAGAAGCTCATAGTTCTAGATATTCGATCCATCCTGGTTCCACAAAGATGTACCACGACTTTAGAGAAGTCTATTGGTTGAATAGTATGAAGAGGTGTATTGCATATTTTGTTGCTAAGTTCCCAAATTACCAACAAGTCAAGTTTGAACACCAATGGCCATGTGTTGTGGCTCAGAACATAGCTATTCCTGAATGGAAGTGGGAGATGATTAATATGGACTTTATAATTAGCTTGATGTGATCTCGCAAACAACATGATTCTATTTGGGTGATTGTACATCGGATGACTAAATTAGGCCATTTCTTACCGGTAAAGACTACCAATTTAGTAGAAGATTATGCCAGTTTATACATTCGTGAGATAGTTTGGCTTCATAGAGTTCTGTTGTCCATCATTTCATATAGTAGTGCACAATTCACCGCTCAATTTTGGAAGTCATTTCAGAAAGTTTTGGGTTTGAAGGTAAACCTTAGTACTGCTTTTCATCCTTAGACAGATGGTCAATCAGAGCACACAATTCAAACCTTAAAGGATATGTTGAGAGCATGTGTGTTGTATTTCTAAGGGAATTGGGATGCCAGTTTATACATTATAGAATTTGCATATTTGGCTTCATAGAGTTCTGTTGTCCCAGATCATTTCATATATGTAGTGCACAATTCACCGCTCAATTTTGGAAGTCATTTCAGAAAGTTTTGGGTTTGAAGGTAAACCTTAGTACTGCTTTTCATCCTTAGACAGATGGTCAATCAGAGCACACAATTCAAACCTTAAAGGATATGTTGAGAGCATGTGTGTTGTATTTCTAAGGGAATTGGGATGACCACTTGCTTTTTATAGAATTTGCATATAATAACAACTACCACTCCATTATTCAGATGGCACTTTATGAGGCTCTTTATGTGAGGAGATGTAGATATCATATTGGTTGGTTTGAGATTGGTGAAGCTGAGTTGATAGGGCAAGACTTGGTTCATCAAGTCATAGAGAAGGTGAAGACTATTCAGGAAAGGTTGAATGCAGCGCAAAGTCGTCAAAAATCCTATATTGATGTGAGAAGGAGAGACTAGGAGTTTGAGGTTAATGATTGGGTCTATTTGAAAATTTCACCTATGCAGGTGTTATGAGATATGGTAAGAAGGGAAAGCTCAGTCCTCGATACATTGGTCCTTACAGTATATCCAAGAGAGTTGACAATGTAGCTTATCAGTTGGAGCTACTGTCAGATTTAGCAGTAGTCCATCTGTATTTCACATCTCTATGCTAAATAAGTGTTTGGGCGATCCTTCACTTATTGTGCCTACCGAGAATATTGGTATCAAGGATAACCTATCTTATGAGGAGGTTCCCGTTCAGATTCTTGATCGTCAAGTTCGCAAGTTGAGAACCAAAGAGGTTACATAAGTCAATGTCTTATGGAGAAATTAGTTTGATGAGGAGGCAACATGGAAAGCTGAGGAGGATATGAAGACTAGATACCCTCATCTCTTTACCTCCAATTTTGTTCAAGTCCAAGGTAATAACTCTTCCTAAAGCACTCATTCAATTCAGTCCCTCCTTCACTATTTTGAGTTCATGAGATTTATGTATAATTTGAACTAAATTAGGCTATTAAACATTTCCCTACCCTCTTTATACTCAGTTCATCATCATTCAAGGACGAATGATTCCAAGAGGGAGATATTGTAAAAACCATGAAGATTTCTAAGCTAAGGCACGAACCATTCTTTATTTTCATGTAAAAACCGTACCGTGTGATTCTTAAATTGCTCATATATGTAAAGGTCATTTCTTTGATGTTTGAATCGATTTGGATATGACTTAAGATAACAAGAACCCCTTAACACAAAGTTGAGTTTAAAGCATCATTATCGATTAAGTTTTGACATAGGATTCTACTTAAGTTAACGTAAAACGATCATATCTCCCAGCACATAATGAATTAAATGGCTAATGACTTATCAAATTGAAGGTCTTTGAGTCCTCTTTCCAACGCCACCAAGTGTGACTTTTTTCATGTTAGGAGTAAAAGGTTATAGCCAATTTACCAGACACTGCCATATCAGATATTTATGAGTCTGTGAACGACTGATCCAACTTACGGGCCGTCGGTTGAATGATGAACCATCTTCTCAAGTCATCGGTAAAGTACTGGGAGTCAAATTTTGGGACCCAATTCCTATGGATCCATTCTACGGGCTATAAGAATTACTACGGGCCATCCTTTGGACCCTTAAATGGACGTTTGAGCGTTAAAAATTCAATATATATTCCACGGATGAGATCTACAGTCCGTAAATTTAACTAGGAATCGTAGATAGTCTCGTGGACTATTTTTGTCAGCTTTTAAAAAGGGATAGTTCAGTCTTTTCCCACCCCTTTTAAGCCTAACCCATGATATTTTTACACCTAATTAAGGTTCTAAATAGTATAAGGCGACCCCATTACTTTTATTAATGCTTCCAAGACTTAGAGCAAGGATTCAAGAGGAGAAAAGCTAAGGTTTTCTAACATTCTTCGAATTTCATTGATTTCGCCAATAACTTTGTTCTTCTCTGGTATGTAAGGCTATTCATAGTGTTGGACTAATTCATCCTCATGTCCTACATCTAAATTTAGTTAGTAGTAAGTTGAATCTAGGGTTCTACCCTCAATATTATAAAATTTCTACCTTATAAGATTTTGATACTTTATGCATTGAACTTCTTGAATTATTGTTCATGCGTGTCGTTCGACATGAACCCTATATATTGAATCTTGCTAAAAGCATCTTGAATTAGTAAGTTCCATACATTGATTTTGAAGAGTAAAAGATAGTTTAAGAGAAAAGTTTTGAGCATGGTTTTCAAAGAGAAAATATGGAGACTTGAGTGGTTCCGAGAGTGTCATTTTTACCGTGAAAAGAGAATACTATTTTCAGAAAAGTACAGAGAGTTTTCAGAGTAATTCAGAAATACTTAGTATAGCAGTCACTTTTTAAAGAAGTTTTCTGAGAAATTATCTCAACTTAGAGAATGTTGTACGTGAGCATTTTAGTTATATGTATATTTTTAAGAGTAGTATTGAGCACCAATATGGGGAAAGAGTTCAGACAACTCAAATCCCATAAACTACGTAGCCAGCGCAAGATAGGATGGTACCGATATTCGGATGACTCCTCATTACGGAATTACAAACAGTCATTTCACTAGATTCATTTTATCTTTTCCTATTCTCATACATGCATGTATACAATGCAGCAGTTAGCAGGTATATATAGTACAGATGGGAAATCAAACCATCAACTACCTCGTACAATCAGGTAATAGGTTCATTGCATGCTACGGAATAACAAATAGAGGGGATTGATGTTTCTTGTTATGATAGTAGTGGTGTGATTATTCCACCTAAGCTTATAAATATGGAGGAAGAATGAGATGAATTTTTACTATGAGTAATAGTTAGATGAGGTAGTTATGTCAGTTCCTAGTAGTAATGCGTGAAATTTCTGTTGGTACAGATAGCGAGAGCATGAGAAATTCTTAGAAGGATTGGTTAGTAAGAGTCCATAGAGTAGTTATAATATTAGGGTTGAATGAGCTGCATGTCGATGAATGCATGAGGTACTAGGTGGTTCTTGGTTAGGGCTCGAGGTTGGTTGAATGTGGTGGTAAGAATTAGTATTCTTGGGATAAGATCCCCTATAGAGGTATAAAACCTGAATCTTGTGGTTTAGATTAGTATAACCACCTCATGTTTAGCATATTGTGATTTAGAGTTAGGCTAGAACATAGTAAGAGCTGGCAGTTTGACGTAGACCTTGGTAAAAAGCAGTCATATACCCTTGTAGGAGCTATGAGTTGCCGCTGATGAGGTGTGGTATTCAGAAATGAGGGCATGGTTTAGAGGTGTTGCTTGGCTTGAAAGCTAGCAGTCGTATCGCTTAAGGCCTGGTAGTCATATTCTTACGTCGTGCTTAGATACCCTTGTTTCATGTCAATAACTTCATATAGAGCGTGACTATGTTATCCCACATCGTTCTTGACTTATGTGCTATAATGACTTCTAAACTCATAGTATGAATCAGTTTCACCTACGTTAGAAGGCAAGTTAAGAAGTAAAAAAGATAGTAAGAGTAACTCTTTTCCCTTCCATGCTCCGTTCATCCGTCATTCAAGGATGAATGATCCCCAGGGTGAGTTATTGTAACACCCCAAAAAATTATAAGCTAAGACTAAAATCATTATGTAACACCTTGCAACTCTACTCTTAAAATCTGAATCATTCGTCATAAGTATATGAGCTTGAATCGAATGATTTCCTACTTGCTCATATGTTTTAAGGTCCTTTACCAAGTGTATCAAGGGTATCTAAAGTGATGTAGGGTCATAAGGGACCTCAAACACCAAGCCAAGTTCAAAGCATTCCTATTGGCTAAGTTCTCACATGAGTTCATATAAAGTTCACTTTCAAATGATCATATCTCTAAGCACATAATGAATTAGGTAACGTATGACCTATCAAATTAAAGGTCTATGAGTCTTTTTTCCAACTCCACCAAATTTCCCTTATTTTGAGTTCGAAGTAAAATATTATAGTCATTTTAATGGAACATACCCAAACTGGGAAATTAGGCGAGGTCAGCTTCTCAATCTGTGATCCACCAAATGGGTTGGTAAATCACCGAATTAGCTCACCAAAATGTCACGAAAACCTTAAGTTTTTCTGTCTATTTAGGCGATTTAAAGTCCCAATGGAAGACTCACAGAGTATTTTCGGTGAGGAGGCCTCCAGATCACCGATTTGGTCAACGAGATTCATTAAGAAGTCGTTTTCTTTAATTTTTATGGTCCTCTTATGTTCTTAGAAGGGTATTCTTGACCTTTTACCTTTAATTAACTTCCCTAAGCCCATCTTACAACCTAATAACATCCTTTTATGTATAGAAACTCTCAAAATCTCTAATTCTCATTCTTCTAAAGATCAAGAACTCCAAGAAAGGATTTCTCCAATTTCTCAAGATGTAAAGGCTCCAAGTTCAAGGTTCTCTTCAAGAATCCTAAGGTTTTCAATCCAAGATTCTTCTCTACTCTTCATCTCCAAGAAAATTGCAAGAAAGACAAAAGATAGGGTTTCAAGTCTTCCAATCAAGTTCTTCTTCAAACTTCTTCAATAACTTTATTCTTCCAAGTATGTACGGATATTCATAGTGTTGGACTAAGTTCGTCCTCACGCCCTACATCTAAATTTAGTCAGTAAGAGTTAAATATACTTTTCTATTCAAAGTTCTACAATTTTTTCTGAATTTGAATTGTGTTCTTATTTCGAGTTTGATTTCCTAATTATGAGATTATGGTAACTTATTCATTGAGATCCTTATATTGTTGTTCATGCTTATATTTTCACATGAACCCTAATTAATGAGATTTATTGAAAGCTTTTGTTCAATTATTTTCATACATTGATTTTGGAATTTAAAGTGAGCCAAAGTATATTTTAAAAATATTATTTTGAGAAGAGTTTGAAGGGGAACATTAATGGTCCCAAATGTATTATTTTTACACTGAGAAAGAAAGTATTATTGCAAGAAAAGTATAAAGAGTCTTTCAGAAGTATTTTAGACAGATAAAGAGAAGTTTTATTACCTATTAACGAGGGTATTATTTTCACATTGAAAAGAAAGTACTATTTTCAAAAAGGTATAAAGAGTTCTCAGAAATATTGAGTATAGAGCAGTTACCTCTTAAAGAGGCCCTTTTGAGAACTTATCTCAATTAGAGTATATTTTACTTGAGTACTAAGTTATATGTTTTGGGAGTAGTATTGAGCACTGATTTAGGTGAGAGTTCAGATAACTCATAACCCCATAAACCACGTAGCCAGCGTGGGATAGGATCATACTGGCATTCAGGTGAATCTTCACTACCTCTGAAAAGGCCTATTAGATGGATCCATGAGTTGAGTATGTTCTACACCCCGGTAAGGTATAGGACAGTTTTGGCAGTGTGGGCAAGGTGTCGTATCATCACAAAGTTCATAGTTATGGTTGTCGGTTAAAGAATCTCAAGATAGAGTAAAGAGTATTTCATTATCATATTTATATATGTACAGTTCATTGAATTAGAATATTTATTTCTAAAGCTTTTAAATGATTTTATCTCTACTTATGCTTTACATTCAGTTAAGTATCTTGCTTCAGCTTCTTCAGTTCAGTTAATTAATCTCCTCAACTATATTACATACTCGTACATTTAATGTACTGATGTCTTTCGACCTGCATTTTTTCATGATGCAGATACATGTGTTCAGGATCATCAACAGGTTCTTCATTAAGATCACTTTGCACTCCTTAACAACTTTTGGTGAACCCTCCTTGCATTCAAAGGGAATCAATTTTTTTGTCTTTCGGTTTAGTAGTTTTGAGGTTTCGTGGGTGTTGTCCCGACATCCATATTGAACTATAGAGGCTTCATAGATGGATAGTATTAAGAGTCTTTCAGTATTCCTTTTGAGATGCTTTGCAAACTCTTACTACTTTCATTCAGTATATTTCAGACAAATTAAATTGAGTATTTTGAGACAAGTGAGTTACTTCAACTCTTAAAGCCTATATTTGCTTGAGTCAGTCTTCTGTTAAGTAGTCAGCCTAGCCAAGGGTTAACTTTAGGACCAACAATGGTTCTCAAGTGTCGGCTATGTCTAGGGTGTAGGCTCATTGCGTTAAAAATGAGCCGACTAGGTTAATCAATCTACGATGACCCAAATGCTATCAACACCTTGAGAAGTCTACAAACCCCCCCCCCCCACAATGAAGTTTATAATGATCTGTTCCTACTTCCTTTCAGGAAAGATTAATCTCTAAACTCACCACTAGGCCTCAAATGATCAGCCTTCACCTGCTGGCAACACAGGCAATGAGCTACATAGTCTATATCTCCCTCTTCATACAGCTCCACCAGTAATGCTGCCTTAGATTTCTATACATCTTAGTCGTGCCCGAGTGAATAGAATACCTGGAGTTGTGAGCCTCTTGAAGTACCATCTAAATCAAATTCCCAACTCTAGGAACACAAATATGGCCCCTAAATCTCAAAAGGCTCTTAGATTCTAACGTCACCTCACCAGCATCACCACTTAGAACTTAATCACGAATAGCCACGAAATCGATTTCCTCTAACTGCCAGCCACAAATTTGCTCCAACACAATGGAGCGAGCCTCAACACAAGCTAGAACTCAACTAGGATAAGAGGTATCAAGCCGCACCAACCTATTGGCTAAGGACTGGATGTCCGAAGCAAAAGGTATCTTCAAAACTAAAAGGAAGGTTAGAATACACATACTCACCGCCTTGCGGCTCAAGGCATCTACCACCATATTTCCCTTGCCCAAATGGTACAAAATAGAAAGGTCATAGTCTTTCAAGAGCTCAATCAACCTACACTACTTTGAATTGAGGTCTTTTGGCTCAAAATATACTGAAGACTCATGTGATCCATGAAGATCTCACAATGCACTCCATACAAATAGTGCCTCCAAATCTTAAGCACGAAAACTACGGCCGCCAACTCCAAATAATGAGTGTAGTAGTTGTGTTGGTGCACCTTAAGCTGCCTCGACGCATAAGAAATTACGTGACCTACTATATTACAACACATCCCAACCCAATGCCGGATGCATCACAATACACTACAAACCCCTAGCCCTCAACTGGAAAGTCAAAATAGGAGTGGTGGTAAGCAACTCCTTGAGGTTTAGAAAGCTCACCTCACACTCATTAGACCAATAGAAAGGAACATCCAATCTAGTTAGCCTAATCAATGGCACTGCTATAGAAGAGAAGTACTTAACAAACTATTTGTAGTAGACTGCTAACCCAATGAAACTTTGAATCTCTATCATGTAGGTGGGCATAGCGCAATCATGCACCATCTCATTCTTTGTTGGGTCTACTATAATCCCATCCTTGGACACTACGTGCCCTAAGAACACTATAGACTCAAGCCAAAACTTTGCACTTTGAGAACTTAGCATGACGTCACTGATCTCCTAAAGTCTTGAGCATAATCCTCAAATTTTTCTCATGCTCCCCCTACTTTATGAGTATATAAGAATATCATTAATTAACACAATGATGAAAGAGTCTATATAAGGCCTGAACACATGTGTTATCAAGTCCATGAATGCCACTTGGTCATTGGTCAACCTAAAAGACATCACCAGGAACTAGTAATGGCCATAACGAGTCCTAAAGGATGTCTTAGGGATGTCCTCTACCCTAATATTTAACTAATGGTTATCTTGATCTCAAGTCAATCTTAAAAAACACCATAACACCCTTAAGCTGAACAAACAAGTTATCGATAGAAGGCATAGGGTCTTTATTCTTCACCGTCGCCATGCTCAGCTGCTTATAATCAATACACATCCACATAGACCCACCTTCTTTTTCACAAATAGAACAGAAACACCCCTAGGTGAGACACTCAGTCTAATGAAGCCCTTACCCAAAAGATCCTGAAGCTGAATATTGAGATCTTTAAGCTCAGCTGGCATCACACTATAGGGCAGAATAAAAATAGGAAGACACAAGGTCAACAGAAAAATTAATATCACACTTAGGAGGAAGGCCAGGTAGGTCAGTAGGGAAAAAATCTATGAACTCAGGCATAATAGGAACCAAATAAACCATAGGGCCCTCCCTACTAACATCACGAATATTTGTTGAAGAGGCAAACACCCTCTAGATACTAAACTCTAAGAACGAACATAAGAAATGATCACAGTCGATGTGCGGCTACTAGAACCCTACCACACAATCGGTGGAATGCTAGGCATGGCTAAGGTAATAGTCATGGCAAGAAAATCTAGGACCACACGACAAGGGTATAACCAGTCCATGCACAGAATAACATCAAATCAAGCATATCAAGCAATATTTGGGTATTTATATTCTACACCAATAAACTGAAGATTGTGAGCTTAAATTGTTTAGAATTTTAACCCTTTCTTCAACTCGTGATTTGTAGTGAATATTCATATGTGTAGTTGATATTTTCAAATTTGGATATTGTGTTAGAGATAAACAATATTTGGATTTTGGTTGAAGTTTTGTGCTTTTGCATTTAGTTGAATAATATTTTATTTATGATTTGGGTTTTTGAATTTCTAATTGATCTCATGCTTTAATTGATTCTCAAAGGGAGTGATCAATCCTAGGACTTGCCCATCTACTTTGATTTTCTTGTGAAAGTTCTTTGAGGTTGAAAAAGATCGATTAGCATGATTTGATGATTGATTAATGGATTAGATCTAGAGATAGTGTATATCCAATCTAACCCTCATCTTATGTATTTGAGCTAGAAATAAGAGAATCCTAGTGTTGCCTATTATTGGTTGGTTTTAATGGATACTTGTTAGGTTTTAAAGAACTAGTTGAAAAATACTTATTTGTGATCGAGAGATACAAGTGGTTACTTTAGAATCCAAGCAAAGTTGATTTACCCATGATTATTTAGATAGTAGTTAAATATTTACAATGGATCGTATCAATAGTGATTGAATCCCATTCCCGAATCCCCTTACTATCATTGATTGAGAAGGTCTTATATTTTCTTATTTTTAGTTCTCATGTTTGTTTCATATCAAAAACCCTCCCAAAAAATAATTGTAACAATTATTCGTATTCAAATTAGTGACTCGTAGTTCTTTATTTCTTCAATCGCACTTACATTATTTCTTGTCGTATTCGATCCCAACGGTAATGTTCTAATTCTTGTGAAATTACATTTTTGTGTGAAATGACCATTTTGTCCGTTCTCCTTAGCAGTTTCATGCCTTGTTTGTATTCCGGGAGTGGTTGGTATGGTCCCTTATGCAATCGGGAGGGATTTTAGTGATTTTGAGACCTTGAGTGGAGTTTTTAAGGAGATAGTTGACTTTGGTCAACATTCCGAGATCCGAGCATCGGATGGTGATTCTGTCAATTCCGTTGCATCCGAAACATCGATTTTGGTCTAGTAGGGTAATTGGTTAGAGCCCTGAGATCTTATAATTTATTTTGGGTATTTAGGCTAAAAGTTGAGTTTTAGGCCTAAAAGAGTTCCGTAGGGGTATTTTGGTCACAACAATATTTTTTTCAGAAATCCAACAATTCAATTGGCTCCAAAACATGTTTTCTGATCAATTTGCACTATTGGTTCATGTTTATAGGGTTCAGAATGAGTTTCGAGGGTTAAAAACATGTTTTGAATGGTGTTGGTGCAAGTTGACCATGGTCAACAAACCCTTTTTGGCGGAAAATAGTCCATATTTTTGGTTTCTTCCTTCTATTTTTCATTTCCACCATTGTTACACAATTGGAGCTTAGGAGAGTCGAATTTTGAAGCAATCTTTTGAGGAAATTCGTTGGAGTAAGTCTCTTTATCATTTCTAAATCATTTCCTAACGATTTTATCTTCCAAAACTCTTTAAAATTCGAGATCTCAATGTGGGTTTTGGGGTTTTTTCCCCCCAATTTCAAAACTAGTAATTTCATAATTTCAAATCCATTTCCTACTCGATTTTAATGAGTTTTTCAACCACGAACTCCTCTTGATGTGTAAAACCAGATTTTCAACTAAAATTCCAATTTTGCCCTTTTCATTTTCGAGGTGATTTTTGGATGATTTTAACCCCGGTTCTTAAACCTTGCAATATGGGTATCATTGAACTCCTTTTGATGAATTCTTTCCATTCTTGATAGTCGGGGGTCGTTTCGCAGTTGGTATTTGAAGTTAAAGCTCTGGAAGAATGTTCAGGTGAAGTTTTCGACCTTCGAGGTAGGTTTGGCTATCCTTCTTTGAGACTGGGATTGGGTAATTGATTGTTCTTATGCCATAGGCTTTGAGATGGGATCGTAATATGATTTGGGATTTTTGATTCTATTGTGATGCCCGTGTGGGGGCCTTATTTGTTACTCTATTTGCTTTGTGAGCATGTGATTCTTAAGTTGCCTGTGAGAGAGGCTTGTAAAACTATTTGACTTGTAATGCCCGAGAGAGGGGTTGAGTTGGGGATTTTAGCATACTTTGAGAAATGAAATGCTTTTCTAAATGGTGCTTACTTATTTCAAATGAACTCTTTCCCATTGTTTTTATATGAGGGTGTATAACATGATTTGGTCGAGTTTTGAGAACTTTGAACCTTTCATTACATGTTGAGTTGATTATTGCCTCCATGTTATATGTGTTGTGATGCGTTCATCCTCATTCATCATATCATTGATCTTGGGAAGTTGAGAAATGTGGAGATTCTTTTTGAGAAAGAAAATGAGACACTTTTTATATCCTTGACCACGAGCTAGGTGGCAACTTGATGAGATTTTGAGATTGTGATTTGGTATATAGACTGCGAGTCCCCCATGGGTCCTTTTCTGGAAGCCATAGCTCGGCAGGGTGTATACAACATGTTGTGCGACAGCCTTGATTCCACTGTACCACCACATCATTGCATCACCTCATTGCATTGCATCGATCTTTGTGTTTGTGTCTTATCTGATGATCTTTGATATTACTATGACTTATGTGTTTACTTTACTCACGCCGTTCTATATAAACTGGCGACACCGATGCCGAAGTGGGACTTTTCTGTATGCAGGTGGAAGAGTTCCTTAGTTTATTTCATAAGTTTGATTAATTCCTTATACTCAGTTGGTCAAACCTACTAAGTACATGTGAATTTTACTCACCCCTACTTCTGTATCCCTTTTGATGCAGATTCTAGTCAGGGTACTCCTTGTGGCGGTTGATTATCTAGTGAGCAGGCACATTTTGGAGTAGTGGTGAGATCCTGTGCTCCGGATCACCATTAACTCCATCTTCCATTTCAGTCTTTACTATTATTCGGAGACTTAGGATGTAATTATATTCAGGGATTGATTTAGATGCTCTTTACACTTATAACACCAGGATTTTGGGAAATTCTTCGTTGTTATTCTCTTCTTTTCGGTTGTGGCCTGACTTCCTCTTTGGGAGTCTCGTATGTGTTTTATTGTTCGGCTTACACATCAGGGTGGTTTTGGAATGTGTGCCATCATGACCTCGGTTTTTGGGTCGTGACACCAACTCATACAAAGTTGGGTATTATTTTGCATATGACCGTTTATATCTTCTTTGTGAGGTACAGTTGAGCTTTATCAACGCTTTAAGATGATAGGCACATTCATGTCTACATCACAATCCAATACCACAAAATTCACTAGAAGGATAAATTTGTTTATTTTTACCAACATATCAAAGAGAATTCCCACTGGGCATTAAATAGACCGATCAACCATGAGCAACTGCATTTGAGTAGGCTTGTCGGATTCGACTCCGACTCATACAAAGTTAGGTATTGATTAGCATCAACTTGTTTTGTGATCTAACATTTCATCCTCATTTTTTTATGTTGTGTTTGTGATGTTGTTTGTAGATAGGCCTTGACATAAGCAAATATCCATAAAGTGTGCCAAACCAAACACTCATCCCTATCCTCAAGCAAAGAAACAAAAGGGGATCTTTATAGTAGAGCCTCAAGTTTCTTTCCAAACCACTCAATGTAAGTCTAAACGTGTGAGTAGTAAGGGAAAGAAGAAAGTCTCTGAGTCTCGGGGAGATGAGGATAGTGAGAAATAAAAGTCTTTGATATACATGGTCAAATTCTGACTTTGAAAATTATGAGGGTGGGTCTAGTACCTCAATTCATATTCCACTCCTGAAATCTCCTTCATCCTAACATAAATGGAGTGAAACCAAGTCTAAAGTCGTGCATGACCCCATTGTTGCAAGTGTACCACCACCAATCCCTATGGTAGCCCCTCGGCAACTAAACTGTTTAAAAGTAGTGGATCAATACACAATACTTGAGGAAAAATGGTTTTCCATGGATGGCATACTTGATATGTACCCGAAAATGTTATAGGTCATTCGTTATCAAAAATTTGAATGGTTTACACAACCATGAACCCCTTATGTGCCAACATGGGTTTGGGAGTTGTATAAGGTATATAATAGTTTATTGCAAAAAGAGAAGAAGAAAGGGGCATCAAGAGACTATTGACATTGTTGAGCTCCATGGTGAAAGTGAAATGTAGCTGATCCTCCATTAAACTTTTCTTTGAGGTGCACGGTAAATGTTCACCATGAATTGCAAACCAAGTTAGAAAATACTTTGGATGAGTTTAGGGGGGTGGCTTTCCCCATTGCTTAGTGATGTTACTCCTGTATGGATTGTGAAGGCTGTGGTAATTGAGAAGTGGGATATAAGTGTGGCTGCTCAGTATTGGTTAGGATTCATTTTTAGATCATTAATGTCATCTCAAAATGAGTCCATTATTCACCATAAGCAACATTATTGGGATCAATCATTGAGCATAAAGAGTTGAATTTAGGGACGATTGTTGCTCCAGAGATTGCGATAAAAGAAAAACAAAATCAGACATCTCTTCTGTTATTGTGTCTTATTACTAGGTTATGTCGTAAAGCAGGTGTTCCCTATGTAGCTAAAGGGTTGTGGAGAGTGCACCTACCTTATCTTGTGATATTCGTAGGATTGAGTTTGAGTACCTTAGAGATGAGGCTGAGTGCAAGAAGAAAGCACTGGTTGACACTTCCTAGGTTGTTGATGTGTAGTCTCTGGAGGTTTAAAAAATACCTCCCACTCCGAGCATCCCTGTTACGCCCAAATTTACACTTCAATTAAAAAGTATAAAGTGGTCGCTGTCAAATATAGAACTCAACTAGGTTGGGGTCGAATCTCATAGGAAATAAGGCGAGAACTAAGCCGTATGCAGCTATTTGACTATTAAGTACTTACTTCCGAAATAAAATGAGAAATGTGGGAAATTTTGGGATTTAGTTGTACTAAGATTTTTAACAAGTAACGTTTAACAATAACACTTGACTTAAAGTATTTGAGTGTTAAACACTTGACTTAAAGTATTGAAGGAGATTTAACAAGGATTATGTTCACCATGTCTGTTTAACCAACTTTCGGGTAATTTCTAAAACTAGATTTTGCACTGCATGATATATCAGTTTATCAACTTTAACTACAATTAACAGTCTCCCAACCTTATCAACTGCATATCACTTTCATTCTCTCAAAGTGAAAGTGTTTACCTCAATTCAATGATAATAACTCGAGTAGTTAATCTTGCTACAACATTAAGTATTAAACGGGTTCGAATCCCCGAATTGTGTCATTAACTCTTTTCCCATGTTTTACACCATTTTACTCAAACTAGTGATACTTAAGGCAGGTTCTAATATTTGCAACTACTGGAAATCAATTGAAACGAAAGATTTAATGAGATATACATTCACAATGCAGATTTTAGTCCATAAATTCTCTTATTGTTGGTTACATCGCCATGGTTCCCACAACCTTGGTTGTGCTGTTTCGCTGCTCATGCTTAATGAAATAACAACGATAATTGCATTCATTCAAGGGAAGTAAAAACTTACAAGAGATTAAAACAATAGATGACAATATTGATTTCAATAAACTTCCGAATCTCCCAAAAACTTCTGCAAGAGTAATATGTTCTTCCCAAGAAAACTCTAAAACTATCCCTAAACGTGATAAATAAATAAAACCCTAAAAATAGTATATATAGTTTCCAGAAAATTTGCAATTTAAAAATGGAAAGTGCAGATCCCGAGGTGCATATGACAAAGGTCATGATAGCCCGTCACTAGGGTGATGGTCCATCAGAGTGGCCGTCTGAAACTTTAGTAACTTTGGTTGATTTCTGCATAGTTGACACCGCAGATGATGGCTCATCACAAGGTTGACGGTTCGTCAAGGTGGCCGTCAGGAACTTCTGTGACTTTGGTTGATTTCTACATAGTTGACGCTGCAGATGACGGCTCGTCACAAGGTTGATGGCTCATCAAGGTGCCGTCAGGAACTTTTGTGACTTTTGTTGATTCCTACAGAGTTGACTAGGCAGCAGACGGTCCATCACATAGATAACAGCCCGTCAGTGCTGTCGTGAGGTCTCAATACTGCTGGCACTTAGCTCCAATTTACTCTTCTTTTTATATTCACACTTTTCCTGGCTATCATCGTGTTAAACTATCAAAACGACACTGTTTGTTACTTAAGTTCTTATAAATATTCTTAGTAAAACCATTAGATGTGTCGTCAAATGCCAGCAGATATGCAGTGCAGATGGACTGCATATGCATAACTGAAAATGCATCTGCACTACATTTTGTGCTGTATATATGACGATGGACTTGACTGCCCGTCAGTTGTGTGACGGTCCATCAGGCAGTTTGTCAGACCTGCACTTACACTAATTTTCTAGTCCTGCACACTTAACATCCTTTTAATATATCAACCAACTACTAAACTTACTATGTTACATATTTTATACATGATTGTTGGGTTGCCTTCCAACGAGCACCTGATTTAACATCGCGGGACGATTCAAACACCTTGATTACTCAAACTTCATCAAGGCATATAAATTCTATTACCTTCACCTCCTCCGGGACTCCAATGTAGTGCTACACCCTCTGTCCATTCACTTTTAATCGCTCACCTTTTTCATTTTCAAGCTCTATAGCTCAAGATTGAAATACCTGTGCAACCTTAAATGGTCCCGACAACTTGGACATCAATTTACTTGGAAACAATCGAAGCCTTGAGTTGAACAGCAGTACCAAGTCTCCAGGACTGAAACTTCTTTTCTCAATGTGCTTGTCATGGTACAACTTCATCCTGTCTTTGCAAAGAATAGATCGTTCATAAGCTCTCAATCGAAACTCATCCATCTCATTTATCTGCTCCAACCTCATATTAGCTGCTTCACTCCAACTCAGATTCAGTTTCTTTAGCGCCCATTAGGCCTTATACTCTAACTCCACAGGCAGATGACATACCTTTCCAAATGCTAACTTGTATGGCGACATACCAATGGGTTTTTTAAAAGCTATCTGGTATGCCCACAGTGCATCATCTAACTTTCTTGCCTAGTCAGTCTTGTAAGCATTCACAGTCTTTGCCAATATGGACTTTATTTCCCGGTTTGACTCCTCGACTTGCCCACTTGATTATGGATGGTATAGAGTTGCCATCTTGTGCTGCTTCACGCCATATTTAGCCAATAATGTGCTGAACACTTAGAAACAAAAATGTGAGCCTCCATCGCTAATAATTTCCCTAGGTGTGCCAAACCTAGAAAAAATATTTTTCTTCAAGAACTCAACAACACTCTTACCATCATTATCAGCCAATGCCACTACTTCTACCCATTTGGAGACATAATCTATAGCCACCAAGATGTACTTCTACCCATAAGGACTCACAAATGGTTCCATAAAATTGATGCCCCTTACATCAAATAACTCCACCTCCAAGATAGGAGTCATAGGTAACTCATGACGATGAGATACAACTCCTTGCCTTTGGCACACGTCACAACCCTTTACCAAGTCAAATGCATCTTGATGAATGGTGGGACAATAATAACCACTTTAAAACATTTTGTGATCAGTTTGAGCTCGCCCATGATGCCCCCTAACTGTAGAGGAATAACATGCCTGCAGAATACTCAACATCTCAGCTTCCGGCACACACCTCCAGATCAAATTATCAGCACATACCATGTACAAGTATGGTTCATCCCAGAAGTATTTGCCCACTTCATGCAAGAACTTCTTATTTTGTTGAAAAGTCAGATCGTCTAGCATCAATTTACTAACAAGATAATTTGCAAAGTCAGCAAACCAAGGATAAAGATCAAGAGTCGCGGCTAATAGCTGCTCATCTGGGAATGAGTCATTGATTTCAAGTTCAGCTTCCACTTTATTTTCTGTTTCTAATCGAGACAAGTGGTCTGCTACTTGGTTTTCACAACCTCTTTTATCTTTTATCTCAAAGTCAAACTCTTGTAGCAAGAGTACCCATCTAATCAACCTTGGCTTTGCATCCTTTTTTGCCATCAGATATCTCAATGCTGAGTGGTCAGTTTTGCACTATCACTCTTGTTCCCAACAGGTATGCTCTTAATTTTTCAAAGGCATACACAACTGCCAGCAACTCCTATTCTGTGATAGTGTAATTCTTCTGAGCTCCATTTAGTGCCTTAATTGCATAATATATTGGGTGAAAGATCTTATCTCGCTTCTGACCCAGAACAACTTCCAAAGCAACACCACTAGCATCACACATTACCTCAAATAGTTCAAACCAATTTGGAGCAATAATAACTGGGGCTGAAATCAGCTTCTCTTTTAGGCATTCAAACACTTTCATACATTCTTCATTAAATTTGAATTTGATCTCCTTTTCTAATAGCTTACACAAAGGATGTGCAATCTTGGAGAAGTCTTTCATAAACCTCTGATAGAAACATGTGTGCCCCAAGAAGCTACGAACTCCTTTCATAGAAATAGGTGTAGGCAACTTCTCAATCACCTCAATCTTTGACCTATCCACCTCCAAACACTTTTCAGAGATCTTGTCACCCAACACTATTCCTTCTTTAACCATGAAGTGACACTTTTCCTAGTTAAGAACCAGGTTTACCTCTTTGCATCTCTATACGTCCCTGCTAAGATTCAATAAACAATCGTCAAAATTATCACCTACCACAGAAAAGTCATCCATAAATACCTCCAAGATGTCTTCAACCATGTCCGAGAAAATGGACATCATGCATCTCTGGAATGTAGCGATAGCATTACACAATCAAAATAGCATGCGTTTGAACACAAAAGTACCATTTGGGCATGTAAAAGTGGTTTTCTCTTGATCTTCAGGAGCAATAGAAATTTGGTTGTAACTAGAGTACCCATCCAAGAAGTAATACCAGCCTCTTCCTGCTAATCTATGTAACATCTGATCCATGAAAGGCATTGGAAAATGGTTTTTCAAGGTCCATTTGTTCAACTTTTTGTAGTCCATGCAAACTCGCCACCCTATGGCTGGCCTTTGTTGGATCAATTCATTCTTAGCATTTGCTACTACCATCATACCGCCCCTCGTAGGCACATATTGTACTAGGCTGACCCAATGGCTATCTGAAATGGGGTACACACACCTGTATCTAACCATTTGATAATCTCTTTTTTCACCACCTGTTGCATAGATAGGTTCAATCTCCTTTGATTATCTATGCTTGGGATGCAGTCCTTCTCCAACTGGATTTTGTGAGTACAAATACTAGGAGGTATGCCAATGATATCAACAATTGGCCAACCTATTTCCCTTTTGTTCCTCCTCAGCACTTCTGGAAGTGCTTGCACTTATTCACTAGACAAATCTGCAGCTACAATAACTGGTAAAGCATTACTTTCCCCAAGAAATACATACCTCAGATGGCCTAGTAATCCTTTCAATTCAACTACAGGTGGCTCCTCAATGGATGGTTTTGCTGGAGGAGTTGGTCTGTTTTTAGATCCAGATCTAGCTTCTTAGGAGCATAAGGATGTGATCCCATGCCTTGCAAGGCATTTACATTCTACACATAGTCTTCTTTAAATACATCATCAAAGTTCATAATTATTACAGGTAATGTTTCAACTGTGAACCTTTCTTCGATGGATGCTTCAATGTTCCCATCAGCTATATCTATTGCAGACACCACACTTATGTCTTGTGGTTTTTTCATAGACTTACATACCTTGAATTTTATCTCTTTATTGTTTAACCTGAATTTTAGCTCACCACTTTCCACATCAATGAAGGCTCTACCTGTGGCTAAAAATGGCCTCCCTAAAATTATGGGAACTTCAAAATCAACATCACAATCTAGAATTACAAAATCAGTAGGGAAAATGAAACTCTCCACCTTCACCAACACATCACATAGAATACCCACTGGTCTTTTCACTGACCTATCAGTCATCATTAGTCTCATTGTTGTTGGTTTAGGAGCTCCCAAACCCAATTGTTTGTATATTGCTAGAGACGTGAGTTTTATGCTAGCCCCTAGATCATACAAAGCTTTTACGAAATCAAATGCACCAATTGTGCAAGGTATGGTAAACGCACCTTGATCTTCCTTCTTCTGTATCAGAGACCTAGTAGTGATTGCACTGAAATGGTGTAAGTTATTTGTGGCCTCAAAACTGACTGCCCTCTTCTTCGTCACCAAATCCTTCATAAACTTGGCATAACCTGGCATTTTCTCTAAAGCTTCGACCAATGGGATGTTCACTTAATGCTGGTGAAGCATTGAAATAAACTTTAAGAACTTACCATCTTTAGCTTTCCTTTTTAGCCTCTGTGGAAATTGAGGTGGTGGTCTGAGAATGGGTTGTAAAGGCTGTAACACCTCCACTGTGGGCTCCTTAACTTTCCTTGTCTCTTCAATAGTGTCTAACTTCGCTTTTACTTCTTTGGATGCATTAGGTTCTACTAAACCTCAGTAAATTACATCCTTTTTCTACTAGATGATCATCATTAGCTTCAACACTTGTCTTCTGCTAAAGACTTGCAGGTACCAATCATTGAAGTGATTTACCTCTCCTAGTAGTGATAGCCATACATTACCATCCTTATTTGGGTTTTGTATCGTATCACTTGGTAGTGTTCCATTCTTCCTCTAATTTAATGAGGCTGAGAGCTGCCCCATTTGCTATTCTATCTGCTTTATGGAAGTTGAGTGTGAATCTACCAGCTGACTCATAGTTGAAAAATCATTCTTCAACTCTTTTACTACAGAATCTGTAGATTCAACCCTCCACAAGACTTTTGCCAGCATATCTTCCATTTGAGAGCTAATGGACCCATTACCTATCCTATCTCTATTACTTGGAGGCACATACATACTACTGTGATCATATTTGAAAACATCCTTGTTTTGCCAATTACCTTGATCACTGTTTCCAGATCTGTCATACTGACTGTCTCACTGATAGTTCCTACCTTGATTTCCATAATTGTAGCCTTGGTTACCCGAGTTATAATTCTGAAAACCCTCCTGGTTGTTCAAGTATTTCGCTTCTTCATCAAACTCAAATTTCTGGTATTTACACCTACCTGCAGCACCTAATGCATGTACCTTTTCTGGACCAGCTGCTAGGAGGTGTGTACTGAGTAAGTCTATCTGTGTTTTCATGTGGGCCGTGTCTTGGTCACGTTCTTCCTCTCTCTTTCGCTGCTTTGCTCATAACTCAAAAGTGAATCCAAGATCCCCAATTTCTGTATCTCTGGTGTGCAAAGCTCTATTGTTCTTCGATACCTCATCCATGATCTCCACAATTTCAGGGAAGGGCGTCCTCATGAAAGATTCACCGCACACTACGTCTACCACTGACTTGGTCACCAAATTCAATGACCTATAGAATGCCTGTTTTAAGTGCCTCTCTGTGAGTTCATGGTTTGGGAATTTCTTTAGCTTTTGACTAAACCTCCGCCATGTATCATGCAATGCTTCTCCTGGCAGTTGCTTGTGAGAGCCTATCTCATCATTCATTTGTAGCTCTTTTGCTTCTGCGAAGAATCTCTCCATAAAAGCTTCCTTCAATTCTACCCAAGTTCTGATTGAGCCATGTTGAAACTCATTCAACCAATTTGTAGCTTCCCTGGTTAGAGACAATGGGAATAATATTATTCTCATTGCAGTTTGACTGGCCCCAAGAATCTCAGCCGATTTGCAAATACCAACAAAGTTCATCAAATGTTGATTTGCACCCTCACCAGTTGTATCTCTAAACAACCCCTTCAGGTTTAATAGTTGGATCATGGTACTGGTGATGGTAGATTTGACTCCTGGTGGCAGTGTTGGAAGTACTATAGCTCCAGTAGCTCCATCTCCATCCAAATCTGGATCATCATATTCAGTAGTTAGATTTGCCCGCTATTGACCTCGACCTCTTGGAGCTAATGGTAGTTGCTGACGAGCTAACGGTTGTTGTTGATGAGCTAATTCCTCTTCCTCTTCATCCTCATCAACTACCTTGTTTGGGTTATTGACATTGATGTTGGCACCTCTTGCTAGGACTTTGGCATCCTGTCTCAATTTTTGTCTTTGTGCCTCAAGTTCTTGTGCATTTACCATTCTTCTAATGGTTCATCTAAGCTCAGGGTCGTAAGGAATTAAAGGTGGTCCCTTATTTCTGGTATTTGGCATGCACTAACTTGTACTTTTTACACACGAAGACAAAAACAAAAAGTAAAATCAGGAAATAAGACTAAGAGTAAAATAACACACACTTGACTTAATTAATAACCGTATTCCCTGACAACGGTGCCAAAATTTGATACGCCCAAAATTACACTTCAATTAAAAAGTATAAAGTGTTCTTTGTCAAATATAGAACCCAACTAGATTGGGGTCTAATCCCACAGGGAATAAGGTGAGAACTAAGTCGTCTGCAGTTATTTGACTATTAGGTACTTACTTCCGAAATAAAATGAGAAATGTGAGAATATTTGGGATTTAGTTGTACTATGATTTATAAAAGTAAAGTTTAACAATAACACTTGACTTAAAGTATTTTAGGAGATTTAACCAGGATTGTGTTCACCATGTCTGTTTAACCAACTTTCGGGTAATTTCTAGAACTAGATTCTGCACTGTATGATATATCAGTTTATCAACTCTAACTACAGTTAACAGTCTCTCAACCTTATCAACTGCATATCACTTTCATTCTCTCAAACTGAAAATGTTTACCTTAATTCAATGATAATAACTCGAGTAGTTAATCTTGCTACATCATTAACTATTAAACGGGTTTGAATCCCCGAATTATGTCATTAACTCTTTTCCCAAGTTTTACACTATTTTACTTAAACAAGTTTAACTTAAGACAGGTTCTAATATTTGGACCCACTAGAAAATGATTGAAACGAAAGATGTAATGAAATATACATTCATAATGCAGATTTTAGTACATAAATTCCCTTATTGTTAGTTACATCGCCATGGTTCTCACAACCCTTGGTTGTGGAGTTTAGCTGCTCATGCTTAACGAAATAGCAATAAAAATTGCATTCATCCAAGGGAAGTAAAAACTTACAAGAGATTTAAAAAATAGATGACAATAGTGATTTCAATAAACTTCCAAATCTTCTCCCAAAAACATTTGCAAGAGTAATACGTTCTGCCCAAAAAATTCTAAAATTCTCCCCAAACGTGATAATAAATAAAGCCCTAAAAATAGTACATACAGTTTCCATAAAAATTAAAATTTAAAAATAGAAATTGCAGATCCCGAGGTGCATGTGACAAAGGTCATGACGGCCCGTCATTAGGGTGACGGTCCATCAGAGTGGCCGTCGGAAATTTCTGTAACTTTGGTTGATTTATGCATAGTTAACATTGTAGATGACGGCTCATCACAAAGTTGACGGCTCATCAAGGTGGCCTAAAAAACTTCTGACTTTGGTTGATTTCTGCATAGTTGACGCTGCAGATGATGGCTCATCACAAGGTTGACGGCGCGTCAAAGGTGGCCGTTAGGAACTATTGTGACTTTTGCTGATACCTGCAGAGTTGACTACGTGGTTGATGGTCCGTCACAGAGATGACGGCCCGTCAGTGCTGTCGTCAAGTCTCAATATTGTTGGCACTTAGCTCTATTTTACTCTTCTTTCTGTCTTCAGACTTTTCCTGGCTATCATCATGTTAAACTATAAAAACGACATTGTTTTTTTCTTAAGTTCTCACAAATATCCTTAGTAAAAGCATTAAATGCATCATCAAATGCCGACACATCAATTCCCACCTCATGTATTCATGCCACCAATTCTCCACCTACTTCTCATGCCCCATCTTGTCCCCCATTGACTTAATCTTCCATACTAAAGATAGGTCATCTAGCACACTCGACAAATGTGCGAGCTTTCCAATTAGAGGCTCAACTACCCTCTATGATTGATAGAGCAATTGAGGTTGCCCTTGCACTTCTCTAGTAAGAGATTTGGGGTCATAGGGAAACTTAATGTGCATATTGGGAGAATATTGATAGGTTGGCTTCTATAGTTGATAAGCTAGAGCAGACGTAGCAAGATAGTATAGGTGTTGACTAGTCAACCTTAAGAGCGATATCGCGGTGTTGAGAAAGGATGTGGATGAATTGAAATCTACTGATATTTATTATTTGTGGGTTGACACCATTCTTCCTGAGGTACACATGTGGAGGTACCTCCGACTACTATGTCTGGTGCTATAGAGCCTCAAGTTGTAGAAGATGTGGATGCCTCTGAGACTGGTGAGAAGGAGTTGGGGATTGAGCATCAAACTGAGGCAGCTGAGCATATAGTTGACCCATTTGAGGAGCTGCAAGAACTTGAAGAGGTGTTTGTGCAGATGACTATAAAGGAATCCATTTGTGATACCTCGATGCTTGGTTCTAATGGGTCCAAACCTACTGAGGAGACAACTACCCCTTTCTGGAGTTCATGAGCAGAGCAGGGCACTGATGCCCCAGATAAGTCCACATGAATGAGCCAAAATTTTACTCAGTCATAGCTGTGATAGGGGGACCTCTTACTCCATCTATGAGTTTATGTTATTTTGTTGGCATTGAGAACAATGCCTCTTTTTCATGGAGGAGAGCGGTTTATATTAGTGTTTTTATGAATGATGAATGTAATATTTGATATTAATCCTTTTATTTTGATTTGTAATTAAACTTGATGAAGTGATGCTAGTATAACTTCTTATTTTTGTTTATAGTATGCTTGTTTTGGCTTTGTAGTATAACTTCTTGTTCAAATGCTTTGTTAGATATCATGCTTCTGTCATATTGAGTATCATCTGTGCAATATTGTATGACTTGAAAAGTGCTCTTGTTGAGATGTATGTTGATAAATGATTCAGGTTTTTCATACCAAAGAACCAACTTCATTGTCAAGGTAAATGGTTTGCATATTCCTTGCATGAATTTGAGCATCTTGTGTTGACTAATTTGATATCAATTCTTGTGGTTGTGTAATGATCATTCTATGCTAGATAGGATTGTAATAAGTATTGCAATGATGAGTGTTCTTGGGTGCCATGTGAGGGAAGGTTCTGCTTGGATTTCATGTGTTGTGAAAACTTAAAACTGGCCTTGTTAGTACAATGATTTGGTACATGTGAACATGGAAAACGGTCATAGGCAATCTTTGAGAGTGAACCATAAGATCTAAACCACTGTTTTGATCACCATGTGAGGTGTGTGATCTAGTTTTGCCCAAGTTGTGCCTAAATCTCTTCATTTTTTAATCAATTGAACCTTCAGCCCTAAGCCTTCTAAATTGGTCCAACTGTTTGAACCAAAATCATCTTGAAGCATTTAGGTATGGTTGAAAACCAACTTAGGCCAAAAGCCAAAGTAGAGGACGTGATAAGTGGAGGTAAGAATTAATGAAGAATGAATCTTGTGTGAGATTGGGGTGATTTTATCCAAATTGATGTATTGCAAAAGAGGAACCCTTCAAAAAATCTAAAAAAATTAATCAAAAAATGTGACACTAGAGATGATTATAATTTTGTTATTTCAATAAAAGGGTTCCCCATTACTGAAGCCTAGAATAACCAAAGAAAAAAGGGATAAGGCACAAGTACTCCCCTAGACTATGACTGAAATCTCAGAGACATATCTTAACTAAACTAAGGTCCTATTACCCCAGAACCCATTTTTTGTAATTTTATACACCTTTTTGGCTTACGTGGCATCCAAATATCTCCCACGCGCCTCAACTACGTGGAGTCATGAAATGTACCAAGTAAGCCAAAAGGTATATAAAATTACAAAAAAAATGAGTTTGAAGGAGTAATAGGACCTTAGTTTAGTTAAGGTATGTTTCTGGAATTTCGGTCATAGTCTAGGGGAGTACTTGTGCCTTATCCCAAGAAAAAAAGCATGAATGATGATACGTGCCTAAAAAAAGAAGGAGTGAAATAATAAGGGCCTTGGTAATGCTTCAAGAAGGTAGAGTTACTATCCCCTAAATTTTATCCTACCTTGCCCAATAACCTCATTATAAGTCGGTGAAAGACCTTTGTGTTCCCACGAGAACTAGTTCATTGATCGTTTGAAAAATATGACTAAGCTTATGGATTAACACATGCATGTTATTCTCCTTGTGAGAGAGTGTTTGTTATGATCCCTTGATGATAAAAAAAATTTATGGTTTGTGAGAGCATGGAATCACTCTTTGTATTACGGCACTCAAGTACATTTGCCTAGCATACTTTTGCATCTTGGTTAGCTATTGTGAGCATTTGATTTAATTGATAATGATTAGTCAAAGCTAGAAGCTTATAATGCATAATCGGAAGTTGTGAGTATTGAAGCAAATCGAATAATCCTCAAGGTCATTTACGAAATGTATTAGTGAAAACACTTGCATGCTAACTCTCAAGAAGCACTCTTTGTAAACATCTTTATTGAAATGATAGGTATAATATTTTACTTGAGTAAAAGTAAAAGTTTAAGTTTGTTGTGTTAAGGAATCAGGGACTTATGACTCGTTTAAGGCTTTTGGTTTATCAAAGTAATATCCTCAATGTCCATTTATATCCCTTTCTAATAATAATGTGATTGTATTTCAGCTATGGGAGCCATAGAACACTATGAAATTAAAAGGGATCGAAAGGAGACTAAAAGATTCAAGAAAGTAGGCAAAATTATATTGAGCATCATCAATGCAGATTGGCGCATCACCGAAATGAATGTAGTTCGCTGAAAATAACAGTTCATGTCAATCAAGTTCCCCTTAGTTTGAAGATAGAATGTAATAGTCGGTCCATCACCAAACAAACTCGGCAAAGGCCTGAAGCATTGCAAAAATTCACAGTTGCCTGGAGGAAGAAATGGACTTTTCACGTTGAATCGGTGAAGGGGACAAACATTTTGGTGTATCGCTGATTCATTCACCAAGCCCAATCGAGCTCACCGAATTGGATTAAAGGGTAATTTTGTGAAGAATTTCTTGAAAGTATAAATAGATTTTTGAAGTGAGAGAAAAATAATTTTTACATTCTGAAAATTCTGAGTACCTTCTCTACAAAATCCTTAGCATTGGGAAGAAACTTATACTTGGATATTTTGGGAAACTTCTAGTAATTGAAGGCTTTTAAAGATTTATTTCTTTAGGAATTCAACTCAATAGTAGGGCTAAATATTATGGTATATCTTCTTTAATTTTTTCAACAAATAGCTAATTTTCTATTCTTAGAGGTGGGCAGTGTATGAATGTTTAATCTACGTTTGGGTATTGTTTAATTGCTTCTTAAATGTTGAATTGAATTGGGTTCCGCTGTCTTTTTATGTTTTCATATATGATTTAAGATTGCAAACTCTGATTTATTTTAGATCTCTTGTGTTTCTAGTGAAAGGACATTTGATGATAAGAGATAGTTGATAATGACTCGATTGGGTTTGTTTGACAGCTGAAACTTGAAATAGTTTAGATAAATTAAAGCATTAGATTGGTATTGGTGGATTACACATTGAGGTTTGATAAAACCTATATGATAGTTGATAGTTGATTGACAAATGACTATCATTACCTCTAATTTAAGCTTACTATGTGATATTCAAATGATTGAGCCATTATCAATATCCAAATTACAATATTATAGATCATACTAGCACTCCTAAGAGTCTCCATTCACTTGTGATAAAACCTTGTTTTAATACATTGTGGTTGTTAACTTGAAGTAACTGAGAAATCATTCAGATTATACATTTAAATTGTTACTCAACCCCTCCCCCCTCCCCAATTTACTTTTCATGCATAATTTTTTACCAACGTACAAATCTCTAATGAAATAAAATACATTTTAAGGTGAATTTTATTCAACCCCTATGGGATCGATCCCACCTCTTAGTTGGGTTACATATTACAAAGAATTGTCTATGCGTTGATTTTAAATGTGTAGTTGAACGTTCTCATAGTTCTTGATTTATTCTAGCCTTTAAACTTATGTAATTCCCCCAAATCTCTCATTCAATGTTATTATTCCGGAGATTATTCGTAAAATCAGCAACACATAATATGAACAATAGACAATAATATTCGACTTAGATTATTTTTAAGGTCAACAACCAAATTTCCATGCCCATAGACCTACTTAGGTTATCCCATCAACCCTAGACATAGAACATATCACTAACTGATGTGCCCACACTTGAGGACACATTTGATGCTTTTAACTATGAATAATTATGAGTTCTTAAGCAATCATAGTGTCTTTTAATAGTTTTTCTACTGATTTAAATAGGAAATCAGCCAAGGCGAGAAACAAAGAAAAATGAAGTAAAGTGTTACTAAAGGAGAGGTCTAGCGGTATGCCCGACAATTCGTCAGATCATGATGGGTCGTCTGGGTAGCTATCACACTTGCAGGGGAAGAAAAAAGTCTGTAATGTTTTTTTATGGTAAAGGTGATGGACGTCAGGTCTACGACAGGCCGTCACACTGAACATCACACCTATAGAGCAAAATAAACATTCTAAAGATCAATGATGGCCAAAAAAATGGACCATCACACCTGTGATGGGCAGTCAAACACAGCGTCAGACACAGCGTCAGACGAGTATCGATATTTCTGCTTTTTGTTTTTAAATTTTGAATTTTCTAGAACTATAAATATGATTTTTAGGATTTTATTTTAGTATCTTTTTGTTTTAGCGAAGAAGATAGTATCGCTTGAATGGAGTTTAAACGATTATTACATTGGTTTATTAAAATAAAAGTGTTGATTGTCTTTAACTCTTGTAAGTAATTACTTCTTGAATGAATGGAGTTCCAATCCTTATTTCTATAATTATAAGTGGCTAAACTCCACAACCAAGGGTTGTAAAATCTATGATGACTTGACCTAAAAATAGAGTTTTTATGGAATAAATCATGTGTTGTGTCTTTATACCTTATTATCTCTTTCATCTCAATTGACTTTTAATGGTTGCAAACATTAAAATTTACATTAAGTTTTGCTTGTTTGAGTAAAAAGGATAAAACTTAGAAAAACTGTTAATAACAAGAATTTGAGGAACTAGACTCGTTTAATGGTTAATGTTGTAGCAACATTAACCAACTTGAGTATCTATTTGTTAATATTTCTCTCTCTAAAGCTTGAAGAAGAAGACTTAGGGTTTCAAGATCAAGCCTCCAAATTCACCATTGATGTTGGGCTTTTGAAATCAAGGTCTGACAGTATTCACCTATGGAGTCCTTTCCTCCATAGGGTTCCTAAATTCTCCAATTTTACAAGTTAGAGTTCCCAATTGAAACTAGGGTTTTCTTCAATCTCATGGGTTCCTTTCAATTATGATTTAATTGATTGTTTTATACCTTTTTACGCATGAATTGAAGTAATTACATGTTTCTAAGTTTAATTCATATGAACCCATGCATGATTCATGACTTCTAAACTATGAATATAAGATGATGCTTTTGAACTATGAAAGAGGAATTTATGAAGATAAGCATATCTTTTCATGAAGTTGATATAATTGATTTGAGGTTGCTTTGAGAGTGAAGCATCGATGTTGTTATTGTTATTCTGAAAGGATTTCTCACATAAAGAATTCATAAGGTTGAAAGGTTTTCTCACCTAAATTGAATCAATGACTAACGAGCTATTCTAATGAACTCTAGCTTGGGTTGGTTATTCAGTTGTGCCTTTCCATGGATAATAAGATGATTATGATTAATGATTATTCCATGGGATTTTTTCTTAGCACCGAGCGGACAAGTGGTGATTACCCATGTCCCATAAACTATGTGCAACCATAGGATGATTGTCTTAGATAGACATTAGCTAGTGGATCCACTTTAGCTCAAACTCATGGTCCTTACCTTGGCAAGTAGGACAATCTCTTTTTGGTGTGGGATAGACGCCGAATTCCATGTTATAGCTCACATGGTCTTCGTCGGTTAAGGCTAATTTCCCACAATAATGAACTAAGGTTACTTTCTAAACGTATCTCATTGTGTTTTAAAGATGTTTAGCTTGTATTGACCATGATTATGCTTATGTTTTCTAACAAGTTATTATATGAATTAGCTTGGTCATTGCTTGTCATATAAAGTCACTTTTTCATGATTTTATTACTCTTATGCATTGCTATCATACTTGATACATTCCATGTACTAACGCATACTTTTGCTACATTATCTCATGAATGTAGGGTTTGACGCTCCTACCTCGCAGTCTCGTGGCTAGGTGATTCTATTGACTTTGAAGATTGGTGAGTCATCATGTTCCGAGGACCGAGACTCTTTTATCTTTTTATGTCATTTCAGTTTTGGACTTTGTATGGGTTACGTCCCACCTTCATTCTATTCATGTATTAGATGGCTTTGAGACTTATGCTTAGACTTCTGTTTTTGATCAAACTCTTTTATATGAACTGCTTTCTTCGAAATCTATTTAAATTATATTATCTTGTATGATGTATGTTAAGCAGCTTGTGTGGGGCCTCTTGAGGTCCTATGTGCCATGTCACGTCTAGGGTGTACTTTAGGTCGTGAAAAACTTGGTATTCAGAGCACAAGGTTTAGAAAAGTCCTAGGATGTCTCATAAGCCACGTCGAGTAGAGTCTTGTTCATGAGTGTGAAGCGTGCTACACTTATGAATGAGAGGCTATAAGGCATTTAGGAAATTCCACTTCTTTCATCACTCTAAAGTCATGCAGTAGAGTTTAACTCTATATATCTCTCTCCTAATCCCGATCCGACACTTTTCAGGATATGACCACTCGAAGGGCATATGCTAGAAGGAATGCGGTAGAAAATATGGAACGAGAAGCTCCTCAAGTTCCGATTGACATTTTGGCCAAGCAAGTGACTAATGCAGAGTTTAGGGCTACTTTTCAAGTGTTGGTCCAAGCCATGACGGCTCAAGCCAATAGGGAGGTTGTGGTCCCCGTGAACCCAAATGTGGGTACAGTGGCAACAAGAGTGAGGGACTTCACTAGGATGAATCCTCTGGAGTTTCATGGTTCCAAGGTTGAGGAAGATCCTCAAGAGTTCATCGATAAGGTATACAAGGTTTTGATGATTATGGGTGTAACACCGGTGGAAAAGGCAGAATTGGCCGCTTATCAACTTAAGGGCGTTGCTCAATTTTGGTTCAACTAATGGAAGGAAGAGAGGGCAGTTGATGCGGGTCCTCTTGATTGGGAAAAGTTGAAGGTTGCTTTCCTTGATAGGTTCTTTCCCCTTGAGATGAGGGAGGCTAAGGTACTTGAACTCATTAACCTTCATCAAGGAAACATGAGTGTGAAGGAGTATGCTTTGAAATTCATGCAATTGTCTAGATATGCTCCTACTATGATTGCCGATCCTAGGGCAAGGATGAGTAAGTTTGTTTTGGAAGTGTCCGAGATGGTGGTTAAGGAATGCCATACCGCCATGCTTACCCATGATATGGACATTTCTCTTCTAATGGTTCATACTCAATAAATTGAAGAGGAGAAACTAAAAGGGAAGTCTAGGGAGGCAAAGAGGGTTAAGACCGGTGAAGGTGACTTTTCACACTCAAGGTCCGATGGACATGGTCGTTCTAAGTTCCGACAAAGATTTTTCAATCAAGGTTCCTCCAATGCTCCAACTCCAAAGTTCAACCCTAAGCCTTAAAGAGAAAATGGTGGTGGATCCTCATTGTCTGCTTGTGCTAAATGTGGAAGGAAGCAAGAGGGCAATGCCTAGCTGGTTCCAATGCATGTTTTGGTTGTGGCAAGACGGACCATAAGATTAGGGATTGTCCCTCCGTTGCTAAGAATGAAGGAGATAACCATCGGCAAGCTAAACCTTAACCTTCGTCAGGTTCTAATGGGAGTCAAAAGCAAAACATATTTTATGCACTTCAGACTCTTCATGAGCAAGAGGGTTCTCCCGATGTGGTTACCGGTATGTTGAAAGTCTTTAATCTTGATGGTTATGCTTTGCTTGATCCCGGTGCTACCTTATATTTTGTGACGCCATATATGGCTATGCAGTTTGATATTCTTTCGGATGTGTTGTTAGACCCGTTTTATGTCTCTACTCCTATTGGTGAATCTATTGTGGCTAAGAGAGTCTATAGAAGTTGTCCCGTCTCCTTATCCCATAGAGTCACTCATGTTGATCTTGTAGAGCTTGATATGTTAGATTTCGATATTATTCTTGGGATGGATTGGCTACAGTTTTGTTATGCTTCTATTGATTATAGGACCCGAGTGGTCAAGTTTCAATTTCCAAATGAACCCGTGCTAGAGTGGAAAGGGGAAAATTCTATGCTTAAGAGTCAGTTTGTTTCTTGTCTTAAAGATAAAAAGATGGTTTCTAAGGGTTGCATATAACATATTGTTCGAGTTAGGCATATGAATTCCGAAACCCCTATCTTTGAGTCGATCCCCATTATTAATGAGTTTCCAGAAATACTTCCCGATGATTTACCATGTGTCCTCCCGAAAAGGAAATAGACTTCGGTATTGACCTTCTCTCGGATACGCAACTTATCTATATTCCTCCTTACCGAATGGCTCCAGGAGAACTTAAGGAATTAAAGGAGCAATTGAAAGATTTGTTGGATAAGGGTTTCATCCGATCGAGTATCTCTCCATGGGGTGCCCCAGTTTTGTTTGTTCGGAAGAAAGATAGTTCACTTCATATGTGTATTGACTATCATCAATTGAATAAGGTTACCATTAAGAATAAGTATCCTCTTCCAAGGATAGATGATTTGTTTGATCAACTCCAAGGATCGAGTTACTTCTCTAAGATTGACCTCCGGTCGAGTTATCACCAATTGAGAGTGAAGAAAGATGACATTCCAAAGATGGCTTTCCGAACTCAGTATGGTCACTATGAGTTCTTGGTAATGTTGTTTGGTTTGACAAATGCTCTGGCCACATTTATGGATTTGATGAATAGGGTGTTTAGACAATACCTAGATATGTTTGTGATTTTGTTCATCGATGATATTATGATCTATTCAAGAAGTGAAGATGAGCACACCAATCATTTGAGGATTGTGTTGCAAGTCCTCAAGGACCAACAACTCTTTGCAAAGTTTAGTAAATGTGAGTTTTGGTTGAGATTCGTGGCTTTTCTTGGTCACATTCTTTCTAGTAATGGTATCGAGGTAGACCCTCAGAAGACGGATGTGATTAAGAGTTGGCCTAGATCTCTATCCCCTTCGGATATTCGAAGTTTCTTGGGTTTAGTTGGTTATTATAAAAGAATCGTAGAAGGGTTTTCTTCGATTGCCTCTCCATTAACAGCATTGACCCAAAAGAAAGATAAGTTTGTATGGTCTGAATCGTGTGAAAAGAGTTTCCAAGAATTGAAAGATAGACTTACCTCTGCTCCGTTATTAACTTACCGGAAGGGTCCGATGGGTTTGTGGTTTATTGTGATGCTTCAAGGGTTGGACTAGGATGTGTTCTTATGAAAAATGGGAAAGTTATTTCTTAAGCTTCACGGCAACTTAAAACTCATGAAAGAACTATCATACCCATGATTTAGAACTAGCGGCAGTTGTATTTGCTTTAAAGATTTGGAGACATTACTTATATGGTGTTCATGTTGACGTCTTCACCGACCACAAAAGTTTTGCAATATGTATTCAAGCAAAAGGAAGTGAAGTTTCAATAGATGGAGGAATATGAATAGACGCTTTTAGAAGCTCATAATATGTTTGACCACCATAATAGTGTTAGTCTTCCATTCAAGTTTTGGAGGATTCATGATGTTTTGAGGGTGCGATTAGGATGTGTTCTCATTAAGAAAGGTCGTGTGATAGTTTATGCTTCAAGATGGTTAGAAAAGCATGAGCAAAACTACCCTCTCATAATTTGAAGGTGGTTACAGTGGTATTTTCTCTAAAGTTTAGAACTACATTTATACGTTGAAACCAATGAGATTTATACAAACCGTAAGAGCCTAAAATATATGTAAATTTGATCCTTCAATTTACACGGATAGACAAAACTACTCAATGTCTATGTCAAATTTTACTATTCGGTGTCATTGGGAAACATATTTGTTTAGATAGATGCATTAAGAAGGAAATCCATAGGTGTTATGGAACATATAGCTCATGCAAAAGGACTTTTAGCCTAGGATTTGCACATACTCAAAGATACAAGTATCAAATTGGTGTGAGGAACTCAGAGACACTATTAGCTTATGTTCAGTTCACGTCCTTATTGGTAACACACATCACGCCCACCTAATAAGAGGATGAGAAATTATGCGACAACCAAAATAAGATTCTAGAGGGTATAGACAAGGATACGACTTTTGATTAGTTACGTTGTCCTTTTTGACATAAATGGTTTGAGACAAATTATTTTTTAGGAAGCCATAACTCTAACTTCACTATATGCCCGAGATACTCAGTAGTACTTCCTTAAACAGTTATATTTGTAGGAGGAGAGAAAAAGAAATAAGAAGGCGTTGCTAACTTTATTTCTAGTTGTGTAACTTGTCAATATTTTAAAGTTGAGCATTAATGACCCATATGATTAATACAACAACTCGAGACCCCCAGTGGATATGAAAGTGTTACTATGGATTTTGGGACCCTGTTATCATGAACCCTTAGAGGTTATGACTCAGTATGGGTGATTATAGGTCAATAAAACTAGATATAATGGAGAAATGTAGTAGAGATTTATATGAAAGAAATTGTTTAACTCTACGAGGATCTATTGTTCTTTTTATTTGAAGGTAAATCACTATTTACGTCATGTGTTTGGAAATCTTTCAAAAATCCTTGACTATAGTTTTAGAGGATATGCTAGAACCATTCGTTCTTGATTTTTGAGGCCGTTGAGATGCTTATCTACCCTTGACTGAAATCGCTTACAATAACTCTCACTTAAGCATTAGATGGATCCATATGAAGCGTTATATGATAGGTGATGTAATTCTCATATCAGATAGTATGATGTTGAAAACACAAATGTATTGGGGTCAGACTTGGTACAGAAAGTTATTGACAAGGTCTAGTTTATCTGATAGATGCTGCGCACAGGTCAAAGTAGACAAAACTCTTAAACACATATGAGGAAAGGAGGTTTAGAGTTCATAGTTGGAGATCGAGTTCTCCTACGAGTCCCTCCATGGAAGGCGTGAAGCTATGCAAGAAAAAGAAAAAAAAGGTAAATTAAGCTCGAGATTTATAAGACCTTATGAGATTACTTGACCGAATAGGAGCAGTGTTTATCATACAATGTTCTGTGTTCTATGTCTGCTAGGAAAATGTATGTCAGAATCCTCTCCCGTGCTTGAAGTATCAACTATATAGCATGATAAGAACTTAACTTTTGAGGAGGAGCCAAAAACTACTGTTGACAAACAAGTAAGAAGGTTACGGTAAAAAAAAATTGTATTCATAAAAGTTTTATGGAGAAATTATACCATTGAAGAAGCTACTTGGGAGTCGAAAAAAGATTTGCAAGTCAAGAGTCCTCATTTATTTCAGTCTGAAGGTACGCACTTATTTAAATTTGGGAACCAAATTTTCTGAGGTGAGAAAAATGTAATACCCTATACTAAAATAAGGGCAAATAAGTCTTTAGCTTTTTTTTTATAATAAAAAGAGGAAGAAAGTGGAAAAGAGACCTAATTAAATTGGTTTTTTTAAAAAGAAAGGGAAATTAAAGGGGAAAAAAGGGGGCTTCAGCCCACTTCCTGTGTATGTATGGGAAGGGCTCTAATAGAAGACCCTTTCCGGTTCTTCCCTCCAACCACTTTGAAAATTCGAAGGACAACACATAAGAAGCTTCTATCTTGCTTCCCAATAAAGGACCAGCAAAGGAAAATTAAAGGCCTCGATTCGTAGTGAAAGAGAGAAGTAGAAAAGAAAGATAAATTTGATGAACTTAGTTTAAAGATTTAAATTCATAGATTTCATGACTATAGAATTGAGATTGTTAGTTTAGGAAAATAAGGTTTAAAGAGAAAAAGAAATCTTCAAAATTTTTAGGATTCGAGTGAGTACGTTAAATGATTAGACTAAGCTTTTGTATTTTAGCATAGATGAAATAAAAGTAGATGGGCAGTAAGCTTATGTTGGTTTATTATAGTGTGAAATTAATCAAGATGAGTCTATTTTGTGTGATCTATGCACCAATTAGGCGATTTGGCAGATTTCGAGTCATTCATGGAACCTCGAGGGTTGGGTATTTTAATGTAGTATGAGTTATCATAAACGAAGAAGTTAACATGAGATTATTATGATATGATTATAGATTGATCAAAGAAAGCCTTATGGATTACTTAAGGTGACAAGTTTGGTACTTCAACACGAGTACATCGACTAGTAATCTTACCACAATTTGAATTTTATAACTCTCATGATTTATACATAGTTTATAAAGTGAATGTGTTACCGAATGTTTTGAACTTGCATGTGGGACAAGTCTTTTTACTTAATATGATATTGAAACGGTTACGTGAGATGTTCTCACTTTTATAAGACTTGTTTATTGTTCATTGAAATATGATTTACCATTATTGAAAAGGTTTGTTATTTAATTAAAAAGTAAGTATCGTGACATATGTTTTTTGGTTTAAGTTTTATATAATATGATTTGATAAGAACTTGAATGTCTTATACTATTTTGGAAAATGCTTCTACTAGTTATAAAGAAAAGTATAAATGGGAATAGACCTTGATGGATTTTGTGGCTAACGGCGGGTTCGTTAGACCTGGTACACCTTGTAGTTATAGATTACCGATATAGTTCTTACTAGTGGGAAGGTAGAACTAGCATACCGTTACTGATATCCCTCGAGTAGGGATCTACTGATATGAATATTTGACTCTTTTATAAGGAGTTCACTGTCATTGGTTTCTTCTTAATGAAGAAGGCCACACTAATTATATGATTCATTCTTGGAAACCTCCCAAATATAAGATTTGATATGTAAGTGTTTCCCTGAGTTTATTACTAAATGTTTGCATTGATTTTTGCTTACATGAGACGAATAAGGTTGAATGTTGTTATTGTTTATGAAAGGGAATTTATTTCATCATTCTAATTATCATGCAAGCATGTTTTTTGACTTGTCCCTCATTAAAGTGTTTGTGGTTAAGTGTTATTACTCATTGAGCTAGCGTCTCACTCCCTGCTAAATATTTTTATAGAGAACACAAGTAATGTTGGCTAGATTTCATTAACTAGAGCTATCAGGTTGACATCCCATGGTAACCCTACACTTGTTTGTGCGGGCAACAAGCTTATCTATTTGCTATGGATCTTGCTTTGAACTCTTAGAATCGCTCCATAGTCGCTTCTTTTACTTGAGTCATGAGTATTCCTTCGTCTTTATAGACGTGTGACTGGTATTAAACCTCTTTCAATTTTTGGAGATGAATTAGTATTATTGTGTGGCAAATAGATTGTTAATGGATATCGTGTCGTGAATTGGAGATGTTATTAGCTGTGCTACTGATTTCAGAGACAGGAAAAGATTGGATAGGCCTAAAAATAGGGAAAACTCTGTCTGATTTTCTGTAGATTTATGTTAATGCTTGCTTTGAGATTGTTCCCCTTTAGTGCCGGTCATGGTCCTAAATTGGGTCGTGACAAGTTTGGTTTGAAAATGTCATTGACGTCAATACTTTGCTTTCTACATATGCATCATCTAAAACAACGATTTTTTTCAACTGTAGCAAAGAAAGAAACTTCATAGAAGTCAAAATAGGAAAAAATAAAAAAGTCTAGCAATCCCTTATTATTACTTAATTGGTCAAAAATGTCCTTTTACCAAATAAATATATTATTTAATTTCTTCTTGAACACATTCTTTTTCATAATAAATATTTTTTATTAGCAAATAATCATCCTACTTTAATTTGAAGAAAAAAAATTTTAAAAAAATATATGTTATTTTGTTATAATTATTTTTTATCAATATCTAATTAAAAATTAATGATGAGTTTACTACGATCTTATATATATATATATATATGACATATGTCAGTCGTTAAAAGGGTACATTAAGTTATTCGATTTATTTTAATTGATAAAACGATAATAAGAAGGAAAAAAAATTATTTTCTACATTTTTAATAATTAAAGTGATTTTAAAAGAAAGAAAACAAGAATATGGCATTTTTGTTCATTTCACATAGTTTGATGACATTTTTGACCATTTTCCGAAATAATATTCTTATTAGGAATAAGATGTGTTAAAAAATATTTATTGAAAAGGACATTTTTGACTCATTTAGTAATAATAAGGGTATTTCTAGACCAAACTATCAACAACAAGAACAATTTTGGACCAAAGTATTGACGACAAGGGCATTTTTGTACCAAACTATAAGTTGAGGACATTTTTATTCATTTCACATAGTTTAAGGACATTTTGGACCCTTTTTCATTTCCAATATAAAAAGAAGAGAAAATTTCGTAAATAGCCAAGAGTTGAAACATAATGAGTCTCCTTAACTATAGTTTGCCTAATTAAGTAATAGTTATAGTTTCAATCGCTTTGCTTACTCAATTTGTATATCTCACGGGAAATTTAATTTTTTTTATACAAATTGGACTCTTAATTTAATTAATGAGGCGGTAATTTTGGTTATTAAAATGAAAAATAATCCCACAATTCACAGTTATTACCAAATATGACTTCTGCCAAACGAATAAAAATAAATTTAACTTTCTGAAATAAACATGTCAAAAAATGATTTAATAAATATATAAACCAAACATATATAAACATCATTAACAAATACAGTTGCAATCGATATACCAATGAGAATTATGTATACTTGCTGATAATATACAAATATTCACATGTGATTAAAAATTGTGTAAATATATAAAAATCAAATGTATACAATTACATTCACATATAGAAAAATCTTTAAAAAATATACAAATGCTAAATGCACTAATGCATAAAATACAATAGAAACAATTGTATATATATAATTGCTGAAAAAGATTCAAATAAGGTCTAAAAAGATTTTTAAAAAGTCGCAATAAATATTGATACGCTAAATCCAAAGAATCATATACAACATAATGTGAAATGTATTGATAGAAATATAGATCACAAAAATATATAAATTAAATTATACAAATACCTTACTTTCTTCACTGTTATCTTGATCCATTGACCCAAATTCAACATTTTCTTCTTCAGATGTTTTTTATTCAAAGCAAGAATGAAGGTGCCAGAGGCTATGGACGTAGATGTGGACTACACCATTGGGGTAGTGGCAACCAGACTTAGTAGGGGATTGACACATTGTGTTTTTGCACACTTGCCTTGGCTAGTGGTTCTTCTATCTAAAGTATGTCTCAAGAAAAGTATGAAATTATGGATTGTTGTTTCATATGAAGTGATTTTGTTGTTTTTCACCATCGTGGAATGTGGAAAAGCTTATATCCTCTATTTTGCTTTGAATGAACTCAAGGTCAAGTACCCAATTTCTCATTGCTATCTATTCGATTCAACTGTGGTTGCATATTAAAAAAAAATCCTGAAAAAATTGTTGCATTTTGGGAGAGAGAAATGATATCTTTGAAATTTCAATTTTGATTGTGGTGGAGTAAATTAAGGAGAGAAATCAGTGGGTGTTTGATGAGAGAGAATAACTAATTTGTATAAAAAGTAAAAAGGCAAGAGAGAGGCCGTTTTATGCGTTGATACAAATTAGGTTCGTGGGTCCCGCGAAATTAGTAATCTTTTGAATTAAACATTAGCTGTGAATCATAATTAGTTGAAACTATAACTATGATAAGTAATTCACAAGTATATGTTTACTTAACTACGTAATGTATACATAGACTTTGAATCACTCTAAGTTTACTCTAGAAGGGATTTCATTTTCCTCTCATGAGGTTAATTTTATTGAAATTAATTTTATAGACAAATAATTATGTGGTAAAAGTTTAAATACAAGTATTGAAACTACAAATTAGTAGTCGGTATGTTTGATAAAGAAAATGTTGAAATAAATGGAACAAAGAGAAATCATATGTTGGAAAATAAATAAAATAGTGCTTGTAGAATGATTGGATTAAGTTGCAATATTCTTACTTAAACATCCTCTGATTTTGCTTAAAATGAACTTATCTTTATTCTAGCTTTTAAAAAAAATAGGTCCAAGCACAATTAGAAGCCTTGCTGCTTGTGATTTCTTCCACATATTCCACAAACTCATTTCGCAGCCGCAGATTCATCTCATTTGAGACCAAGTCTTAAGTCAGTCGTACATTCAGAATTTTTGACTTGGAAATTACAACGATTTAGCTAATTCTATGCTAAAAACATATTTGCACACAATATTAATATTAAGTAAATGGGAAGAAATACAGTTTTATATATATACATTTAACATTTTCACTTTGATATTTGTTGTTGAAAGTTGAATTCCGTAAGATAGAAGTATTAAAAACACTTCTAAACTTGATGTGAATTATTAATTCATCCCCGAACTATTAACAACCTTTAAAATACCTTTTTACTAGACTAACTGAACTTAAATACACCCTTCATCTTGCAACATGAGTGAAAAATACCTTAAATTATCACCAAGTTTAGTAGTATTTTCAACACTTCTCTCGATTGTTTACTAAGAGTCACATACTCTTACAAGAGTTTGAGACCATCTGCTATGTCATGTGGCAGATGAAGATGTATTGTAAATTTAGTTCATCAAGTAATAACATATTTTTAAAGCTATTAATAATTCAAAAATGAAGAGATTCTTTTAACGATGAATACCAAATTCAAGTAAGAATTTACCTACGAATGAGAAAAGTAAAAGAGTCTCTAAAAAATTTGGTCAACATTTGCCAAACCCCTCTAATCCTAATAAAAAATTACGTGTGCATTGTGAGTTGTCGTGTTCGATGAAATTGAGCTAGAAAGGACCCACAGAGCCACGTGCAATATAGAAAATCCAGCAAGTACCATCTCTTTTAGCTCTCTCTTCACTGTTTCTAGCTTTTAGCCTTTTCAACAAACACCAAAACTTTTCTCTCTCTACAGACACAGATGACGGAGGAATTGTCAAAAATACTTAGATGACGACGCCCTCTGCCGCTGTCGCCGTCGTTTTCACCTTAATAAACATCTTCATTTATGTTCAAGCCTTGGGTGGTTCCGCCACCACTCTTGCCGTCGTCTACGGAAGCGCCGCTACTATCTGCGGCATAGTTGCTAACCAACCAATACAAACAATCCAATGTTGGAAAGACAATCAATCTACGCCCACACCAATTTCACCTAACGTCTCGTTCGACTTCATCGCCGGCGGCTTCGACGGCTTCGCCGCCGTCCGCTCCGGTGGATTTTCCCTCCTTTTCTGGAACACGAGTTTCATCCCCAAACGACTGTATTTCAGCCACTCAACCTTGTTAACAAGCGTTACAATGGGTGGCGACCAAATTTGCGGCATAACGAACAGTACCCAACAAAATGCTACGTGCTGGAGAGGCGATTTGAGTCAACAACCGAATGGGTCATCACAATTCATATCAATTTCATCTGGGTCTGAATTTTCATGCGGAGTATTGGAAAGTTCAAACAGGGTTGTCTGTTGGGGAAATAGTGATATCGCTTCAGCTATCCAATCTGGGTTCGGTAATGAAACGATGATGAACATATATGCCGGCGGACGGCACGCTTGTGGGGTGAACTCTACCGGATTTTTAATTTGCAGAGGTGATAACAAAAACGGTCAGCTTAATGTTCCTTCTAATTTGTCTAACGAGTATTTTGGATTAGCTTTGGGGGTTAATCATACTTGTGGAATTCGAAGTGTTAATCGCACAGTAATTTGTTGGGGTGGAAATGGTGCATTTTCAAATAATGTGACAGAAGAATTTTTTTTTGAATCAGTCGCAGCTGGGTTAGATTTTACGTGTGGATTGACAACAAACAATTTTTCAGTGGTGTGTTGGGGGCCAGGTTGGACTAGTAATATGGTTCCTCAAGGGGCTGCGCTTCCTTTACCGATGATTCTTCCAGGTTCATGTGTACAAAGTAATTGTACTTGTGGTATATATCCGCAGTCACAAAGTCTCTGTTTTGGTAATGGTAATATTTGTAGGCCTTGTGATTTCTCAATTTTAGCACCACCAACATCACTACCATCACCAGCACCACCTCCATTGGCACCTTCTTCGCCTTCGAAAAGGCTAAGGAGAGGTTTATTAGCTTTTGCCATTGTTGGATCAGTGGGCACTTTGGCAGGGATTTGTAGTATAATTTATTTTCTGTGGGCTGGTGGTTGTTTTGGAAAGAAGAAAGTTCATAATTCTGTTCAACCTACTATTACTGCTACTACTACTTCTAATGGTGGGCAATTATCCAGTAGTAGTCCTATTTCAAGATCATCAACTCTTAAGCGTCAAGGGTCGCGGTTGATGAGGCGTCAAAGGAGTGGAACTTCTTCTAAACACGCAGACAGGGCAGAGGAATTCCTGTTTATAGACCTTGCTGCAGCTACTAACAATTTTTCTCTAGAGAATAAAATTGGTGCTGGTAGCTTTGGGGTGGTTTACAAGGGCAAACTACCGGATGGTCGTGAGGTAGCCATCAAACGTGGAGAAACGGGTCCAAGAACAAAGAAATTTCAGGAGAAAGAAAGTGCATTTGACTCAGAATTAGCTTTCTTGTCTCGGCTACACCACAAACATTTAGTTAGACTTGTTGGTTATTGCGAAGAAAGGGATGAAAGGCTTTTAGTTTACGAGTACATGAAGAATGGAGCACTTTTTGATCATTTACATGATAAGGACAATGTGGAGAAGAGTAGTTGTATAGTGAATTCTTGGAAAATGAGGATCAAGATTGCTTTAGATGCTGCACGAGGCATCGAATACCTTCACAACTATGCAGTTCCGCCTATAATTCACAGGGACATTAAGTCATCCAACATCTTGATTGACGCAAACTGGATTGCAAGAGTGTCTGATTTTGGATTATCATTAATGGGGCCAGAGTCTAATCGCGATTACAGCAGCAGGCCAATGAAGGCTGCTGGGACAGTTGGGTACATTGATCCTGAATACTATGGTCTAAATGTGTTGACAGCAAAGAGCGATGTGTATGGACTTGGAGTGGTATTATTAGAACTTTTGACAGGAAAAAGAGCAATATTCAAGAGCGAAGAGAACGGAGGTGCACCAATGAGTGTGGTGGACTTTGGAGTACCAGGAATTATGGCTGGAGAATTGAACAAGATTTTAGATAAGAGAGTAGGGGCAGCAGAGGCAAGTGAAGAAGTAGAAGCAGTGGAATTGGTGGCGTATACTGCAATGCATTGTGTGCATTTGGAAGGGAGAGACAGACCTACCATATCTGACATTGTTTCTAATTTAGAGAGAGCTTTGGCTGCATTTGATGATAGCCATGGCAGCGTCTCTAGTGGTCCAATTTCCTTTGTTTCTGACTGATAATTCCACTCTCATTCTTTGTTTATGGCTAATTAATTTGTGTGATTATTTTGTTACTAGTGTAAAGAGTAGATTGTTCATTCTAACAAGATGTGTTCTAAAGATTGGTACTGTTGCTAACTTGAAGGAATTACAATTATAACTAGTATGACAGATTCCGTCTTATAATTCATCGTTCAAATTCTTGACTATTCAATGTTGAATGGTGAAGTACATTTGTTCATAATGCATTCATGAATCATCTATGTAATTTGCTTCTTTGTTTAGGCATTTAGCTTATTCTGAAAGCTCAAACCAAGACTTGGTTGTCGTTAAAAGTGGAGGATTTTGACAGCTTCCAGAGTGGTAAACACAAGTTTCAAAGTGTAAATAGTAGAGATTTATGGTTGTTGCAGCTTGTGCTCAATAAAAGAAATATGTCTTTCAACTTGGCTTTGTACTTATTCAATTTTATATAGATTTAAACGGTCAAATTAAATAACACATTTATGGATTATACTAAACTTTATTGAGTGAAGGAGGAAGTCTAAAAAGACGTACCAAACCCAAAAAGTGGTCCAAGATTTTGATGTTTCCCTTTTGACGACTAATTCCTACACGTTGGGCAGAATTAGATGAGAATTGACTTTCAAAATTTGATATACTTTACATTTTAATTTGTTTGTATTATTTCATTTTGATATGAAATTTTTTAAAAATATATTGTTATTTTTTACAAGTTTGTGATTTTAAATATAATACGTACAAAATTATAATTAAAGAGTTACTAAATATCTCCTTTTAAAATGAGCTAAAAATAAAAATAAGATAAATAAATAAATAAAAATAGAGGAAGTACTTATTAAAATCAGTCAATTAAGGCGGTCTCTCTCTCCAAGATGTTTACACCTGATTTTCAGCCTCATTAGGGATATTTTTTTAGGCTTCCCTCTTTCTTAAATACTTTATTATTTTTATTAAAAATAGATGACTCATATTATATACTTCCTCTACTCATTTTATATGGCAATTTTTTCTTTTTAGTTCGTTTTAAAAGTATATTACCTTACTATAATTAAAAATAATTTAACTTTAAAATAAATCTTTTATCTTTAATGAGATGATTTTCAATCATACAAATATCTAAAAATTGTTTTAAATCATAAGTTTCAAAAATCTTCATTTTTTTCTTAAACACTATACCAAGTCAAATGGTGTCACATAAAATACGACGGAGGGAGTAGTATTTTAAAAAATTAAAATATAATTAAGTATATTCTTTCCATTTTATTTGTGATTGAGAGTAATTATTTTTGGAAGTAAAAATTGACTAATTTAAAATAAGAAATCTTGATTAAGGAACGGTTTGAACATGCGATATTAATTCATATTTTAAAATCATAATATGAAATAAGATTGATATAAAGTTGAAGTTTTCTTTGAACATGCAATTTGAATTTCTTAAGTTGTATTTTTTATATAAATATGAAAACTCTATGATGTGTGAAAACTATCAAAATTTTCATAATTCTTACACAATTTAACCGAATAAGCAAATTATTGTCCGTAATAAAATATGTATAACTTACCTAAATCCCATAGTGTAAGGAGTAAATTACATCATATCCCTACTTTTTTCTAATTTACAAAAATCCCTTAAAATATGAGTCATCCGGATACATCTCAATATGCGTGATACATAACAATTGATATATTAAGTAACTATTCTGTTACCATTAAAAAGGAAACAAATCATAAGCATTAATATGAAATCACGCAAATCACACAAATCACATTGATGTCAATCTCTTCCGAGTCATAACAACTTCAAACTATTCAAAATTCAAATTTTCTTCTCTCACTTCTCTCTCAAAATCGTCTCAGATTCAAAAACAAATTTGAAAAAATTATCTGGTAATGATGAATGTATTTATTTTGTTGAGACATTCAAGAATATGGGAAAGCGATGTGAGTTATGAACGATACAAAAGTGATGAAATAGTTGTTGGACAAACAATTTCTTTTGTGAATCTCAAATCCGTCATTAGCAATGGAAGACAATTCAATGTCTTTTGTCGAAAGTAGTATGAGACCTGCTTGATGTTTCATAGTAGGGTTGTTCAAAACTGAACCAAAACCGATAACCCGAACTGAAAAAAAGTTATTGGTTTATGAGTAATGGGTTATTGGTTTAGAGGTTTTGATAACGGTTTTGATTTTTTTTGTTATCGGGTTATCGGTTCTTAACGGTTTGAGGTTTTTTCTTAATGGGTTAACCGATAACCTGATAGTAAATTAAATAATTATATTTATATCATTTTGTATATAAAGTCCTTGACTTAGAGTTTAGTTTCCTACTTTTATTTCTGGCTGTCTCAAACTCTTGGACATTCTACAATGTAAAAGTGTTTGCTTTTTAGCAAAATGTAATTTGTGAACTTATGTGCATGGTTCATTTGGTTTGTCACCTTGTTTCTAAGTGATTTTTAATGACTTTTTTTTGGTGTCAAATCTTAACGGTTAAACCGATAACGATCAATAACCAATAAAACAATAACCGATAAGCCAATATATTAATGGTTCTTTAACGGTTTAGCATCTCTTTAAACCGATAACCAATAAGTCAAATCGATAAACTTCAAAACCGAACCGAACCGACCGATACGCAGCTCTATTTCATAGTCATCTCGCCTGGATTCAAATTTCAAATTTCTTCAAGCAAACCATCCAATATTCTTTCAATTTTCATTAAAAATTTTCGCAAAATTGGAGAAGATACATCATGAATATCTCGATTTTACTGAGAAATTTAGAAATTATTTTTTTGAGATGGACGAAATCCCAAATCGTCTAAAATCCTTTCAATTTTGATTCAAATTGGACGAAAATTTAAGTCGATACATTTTGAATATCTCAATTTTGTTAAGACATTCAGAAATCTGAGAAAGTGAGATAAGGTGTGAACGATACAGAAGTGATGAAACTATTGTTTGACAAAATATTTCTTTTGTGAATCTCAAATTAGCCTACTAGATATATTAGAGAAGTAAAGATTGCATGTAAAGTGTTTGGTTTTAGATCGATACATTACTGTTTGGTAGTTATTAAGTATCAAACAATACATGTATTGTTAGTTTGTATGAATGTATCATTGCTAAAGAATGTGTATTTAGCAAAAATTTGTATGAATGTATCATGACCATTAATGTGTATAAGATATGTGTGATACACATTAGTCATTAATATGTATCAGATACATATAGTATTAATTCGAATGTATAATTTTTTATCAATAAAGCGGGCATGATACTAAAGTGGGCATGATACAAAAATAACAAACTATTAAAAATGATACAAAAAAAACAAACAGTAATACATGATACCAAAAATAACAAACAGTAATCCATTATACAAAAAAATTGTCCAACAGTTAAACATGATACAAAAATTGCCCAACAGTTAAACATGATACCATACGTATCAGTAATTTTTTAAGATGAAAAAAATATAAAAAAATTGAAAACTGAAGTGATGGAAAGAGATCTACTTCTTGAATAACTTGAAATCATTAATTGGAAAGAGAAAAGATTTGAAAATAAAAAATGGATTAATGGAGGTAACTGTGGAGAGATTTGTGGCATGAAAAAATGAAGGAAAATCTTGGGTATGGATTTCAAATTGATGTATCCAGAAAAGGGGATGATAGGAGCAAATAAGGGATTTTTGATATTTTTTTAAACGATAGGAAAAATAAGAAAATATGGTAAAAAAGGGTGTGTAGTTAGGTAATATTTCCATAAAATATTAGAATATCCTAATAATGCGCCATATTTATCAATCACAAATCTTCATATTATTTTTATAAATAAATATTTGTGATTATAAATTTTATAATATACATAATTATATTATAATCTGCTGATCAGTAAAAGTAATACTCCCTCCGTTTAAAAAAGAATGACCTAGTTTGACTTGACATGAAGTTTAAGAAAATAAAGAAGACTTTTCAGTTTTGTGGTCCTAAATTAAAGTTATGTCAAATATACCAAAATATCCTTTAATCTTGTGACCTTAAACATGTCATGTGGAAAGTTGAAATGAAAATGTTGCCAAAAAAGGAACGGGATCATTCTTTTTTATAGAGACTAAAAAAGAAATGAGGTCATTCCTTTTGAAATAAAGGGAGTAACTAATTATTCTTTAATATTAACTTTCCACATGATGCAAACAATTTCTTCAGGCCTAGTACGAGTCTTTTTCGCAAAATTTAAAATGATGAAACTTTTATCATAAAATATAAACTTATAGATCAAATTTTATATTTATTTTTCTTAAAATCATGATACTTTTTGAAAAAATTGGAATTTTTCATCAGTACACTTTTCATCTATTAAAGAGAGAACAAACCTTTAATTGATTAATTAAAGAGAGATTAATTAGAGATGATTAAACAAATTAAATAATAATATGATGGTAGAAATACATAATTTCTCAAGGGTGTCATAATAAAATAAAAAAGTGACATAATTTCTCGATTAAATATGGTTAACATTCAATTAAAAATTCTACCGACTCATATTTGGAAATTTAATAATTTACTCACATATAAAATCAATGAAAAGTGATTTTTTATGTTAAAAGAAAATAAATCATGGTTTTTTCCCTTCCTATTTTATGCCGAAAAATTAATAAATTTGTGAAAATATGTTAGAGAAACTAATTAAAGGTTTGTAATAGGGACGAAATTACAATTTTTTCAAAATAGTACTCCCACCGTCCAATAATAGTTGTCCACTATACTATTTTGGGATATCCAACAATACTTGTCCACTTTATGAAATCAATGGATAATTTTACACTTAGTTCCTAATTTACCTTTATTATTAATTATAGTCATTTTCTCAATTGTACATTTTTTCAAGACATTCTATTTATTATATTCAAAGGGTGATATAATAAAATTACCCTTCTATTTATAGTTTCTTAAAAAGTGTGCAAAGTCAATAATGGACAAATATTATTAGACAGATGGATAGAGTATTTGGAGCGGTACCTCTTAAATTCCGGAAATTAATATATTGTTATTCCGTTACACATATAAATTGATCTAGGGTAGTAAAAGTGGATTTAATTTATGGTCGGTGACACAAGCTCTTAGTCATTTTTTCTATCGATTTTGCCGTTTGACGTTATACACATTTATGAGAATCACACATTGTGGCAAATAAATAACAATACTATATTTCAGGAAACAAATTCTATAATTGTATTGTTAGTCAAAGGTGAAAACGGCAAACATCAATTGTAGTGTTAAATCATTTTAACGTAAGGGACAAGATAAAAACAAATGGAGAGTTATTATCATGTGTAACAAATTAATTCTTTCTTGTTTCGATTGTCCCTCTCCTAGGAAGGAATACAAATTTTCACATTCAATAAGGGCAATATATATATATAAATATAAATAAGTGTGATGGATAAGAGGAGTCAATTTTGGGATAAATTTTGAATAGTCTTTAATATTTTGTTTGGTTGCAAAGCCTGAGATAACTTATCCCATGATTAATAATTAGTATCGGGATAAGTTATCTTTTTTCTTGGGTAGTATAATAATCTCGGGATAACTTATTTCGAGATAAAATACGTAGATGACAAATATATCCCTTTAAACCTTTTTTATACATCACTTTTCATATTTATATGTATTTACATTATTTTTAATACCATGTATAATAATGTTACTACTCCTTATTTTTATGATAATTCTTCATATTTTTCTATTAAAAATTACACTATATAAATATAATTTTTATTTATGAATTTATTTGACTAATTTTTATGTTTATTTATATTTTGATTTAGCCAGGATTTTCATTAAGGGATGTGTAAAAAGTAATTATGAGGCTAGTAGGGCTTGAACACGTGACCTCATTAAATTTTCATGATCCCTTAACCACTAGACTAAATCTTTAACTTGTGTCAAAAAGTGTCAATATTTGTATAAATATGTATTAAATCAAAATTTGACCTCTATATACAATGTAATTTTCCGGCGAAGAGGTGTCGCTTGACACCCCTCGGCAAAGGGTGGCTCCGCCCCTGTGTGGGAATGCACACACAAAGATATTTAAGCTAATTAAGATGAAAGTTTTATTTTTAAGAATGAATAACTAAAGCTTGCAAAGAAAATATAAAAAAACTAAAAAAAGTGTAGGGTAATTTTGTAAACAAACAACTTGTTCTTAAAATTTATGCAATGCATATTATTTTGAACACAATAAACCGAATACTCAATAAGAAATTATCTCAGCATAATTTATCACATCATAACTAATCCAACGTTACTTATCCATCATAACTAATTCCATCATAACTTGTATTCAAACCAAACGACTCCTTAATTCATGATGACAATGACCCAATCTGATTGAGAGCCTGCTTGGCATTGTTGTAGGGAGGTCAAAAGTATTATTTTTTTTTGAGAAGTAAACACTTTTTTTTAAAAAAATCAAGTGTTTAGCTAATCCTTAAAACTACTTTTAAATGGAAGCAGAAAGTTTTTCTGATGTTGGGAAGAAGTTAAAAATTTCTGCTTTTTAAAAAAAGTAGAAGCAAATAATTATTTTTTTGAAGACTAAAATATCCCTTACATATATACATATTTACCAATATATTCCTTATTAATTAATTAACATATCTCATAAGTTTGGTTAAGTTTCATTCAAGAATTTTATTTTTTTATTTTTATATAATACTTTTTTTCATTTTATTTAATGTTTATATATTATTATTATTATTATTATTTATTTTTTATATTTATTTATTATTTTATTTAATATTTTATAGAATTAGAAACAAAGGTAACAACAATATTTTTGTAGGATTAAAAGAAAGAGTAAAAGTAACAATTAAAGATTTCAGCCCTTCCAAAAAAAATAACAAGTAACAAAATTTTCTTTTCTTAGTTCATATATTATTTTTTAATTGAAAATCTTTAACTTTAGAGGATTATAACATTTAAAATAAAAATAGGAATGAAATCAATGGAAAAATTTGTGATGTATGAAGGACTTTATTTATTTTTGTGGTGAATTTTTCGTATTTAGTGATTTAATTTATGGAATGATTTTAAAATTTATTTTGCTTGATATTTTTAATTATTTTTAAATCATCATGTTAATATTATATTAATATTTTATTTATTTACTTATTTATCTATGTATAATATTGATTGAAAATTTGAATATGTACATTTTAATTTAATTAAAGTTTTTGTATTAGATATTTAAAACAGTTTCTCTCTATAAAATAATCTTAATATTAAAAGATCATTGATAGTTGTCCTTCTTCGTAATTTGACTCTCAAAAACAATTTTTTTTTAAAATTATCCAAATGCAATTTGCTTATCAAAAACATTTTTCAAACACAAAATGCTTTTTTGAAAGCACTTTTCTGAAAAGCTATTTTTTAAAAAATACTTCTAAAAATAAGCAATTTTTAGCCACAATGTCAAACATACTCTGAAAGGCATAAAGCAACTTATTAGAAGGGTGACCTGATTAGTTTTTTAAAAATAAACAACTCATTATGCCAACTTTAATGGTCACATACATATATATATTTGCCAGCATAGGTTTTGTGCTATGGTTCTTACATATGACCCATCCTTGCTTTCCCACCTACAATAATCATGATTCTTTTATATTTATATGATCAACACTAACATTTGTTTCCCACCCATTATTTTATCGATTCTTCTATAGTTTAATGATTTTTTGATGTTGTTTGTAACATGGAACTTGAAGTTTGTGATGTAGACATGTAGTTGGTAAGACTCAACCAACGTGATTATGGAATTTTAACCTGTGATTAGGATTTTTTTTTTAATTTCTGTTTTAGTAATTTCTGTAGTTGAAGTTGTTTGAAACAATAATGAACAGAACATATCGGTTATATTGTTTGCACATTGATGTTTATTTATTTATTTTATCTAATTAGTCATATATTTTGGTGTGGTGACATATTTTTTCCTAATTTATAAGTATATTATTAATTATCTTCTTTCAATTATCCTTTTTTTTTTAATATATATATAGGTACACACACGTATCTATATATGTATTATGATTCAATAAATATTTTATTTACTAAAAGCTTTACATAAAATAATTATTTTAAATTTAAATAATAATGTCTTGCACAATATTTATGTGAAAATTATAAAAATATACAATTTAAGACTTTATTTAAAAATATATGCATGTACTTTTATTTAATTACAAACATAGTTTATAAATTACCTACATAGCAGATTAATAAAATTTTGATTTTAATTTAATTTTAAATTTCGATTTCCCCCCCCCCCCCCCTATTCTTGAGATTATGTGCCTTTTTTACCTCCCCAATTAGACTCCTTAACTGAACACGTTTCTGCCTATTCAAATATTTTTTTATTTTTTCCTTTTTATTCTATCAATGTATAAAGCTTTTTACCTTTCTAAGAAGTCTTTAATTAAAGAAAGAACGGAGTCCTATGCCGCTTTATTGATAGAAGTTTCAACCATTATTTTTCTCTTCTCCGTTCACTTTTATCACTTTCAACCATTCTTCTTCTCTTCTCCGTTCACATTTTTCACTTTCAACCATTCTTCTTCTCTTTTCCGTTCACATTGATCAGTTGCAGGGGCTCCACTTTTATATTTTTTCTTAAGTTCATCTTCTTCTCTTCTCCGTTTACATTGCAGTTTCACGGCGATATTTTGATATGGATCAGACTCCCCGTAAAAGTCCAAGGCTTAATAAATCAATTGTAGTGATGCTTTTCACTGGTTTCTTGTTGTTTTTTCCATAAGAAGCAATGCTCTTTACATATATGATTCGTTAAGTGGATATGGAGCAAAACATTCAAAAGCGGTCATGAGATTGGTGGAAAAACTATCAAAAATGATCCCTTTGTTCTTAGATTGCACTGATTTTTATAGGAAAAGGAATGATTGACTGGAACTCGGATATTAATTATTTTGTCAAAGCAATTGTTGTAGTTTTGGATATCACTTTAATTGCTTCTTTCGTTCAGTTCTGGTGCCTATTCTGTGTTGAAACAACTCACAAACACTTTATTTGGTATTTAAGATCATTTTGATGCTTTTATTATTTTTCGATCATTGTTGGTTCTTAATTATTTTGTATATTTTTCAAGTTAAATAAGTCATTGTGTAATGTTGGTATGTTAATTAGTTGTATACAGATTCATTATGTGTGGTTGGTATATTATACCAACAATCCAGCCATGAACTAACAAAAACATCTAGTTGATTTTGTATATACTTGTATATACCAAGTTCAATATCAATTACACCCAGTGGTATACAAAATAATATACACCAAATTCAAGATCAATTACAGCTAATATTATACCAAAAATAGTCATACCAGTTTATTTTTTTTACACGCAATGAAAAATTCCAAAATTTTCAACTAATCTTTCACCAAAAATATATCAGTAAATATTGTTGTATATATACAACCAAATACGATGTTTTACACCAGAATATAAACCTAAAGAATTTCATAAATTACCACCTTTTCAGCCATATATAACACAAATTTTTACAAAAATTCCTTATTAGTATACCAATTCATATGTAAAACTTCATTTTGTCGTAAACCAAATTATACGGGTATTTTTATGATTGTATCCAATTTTATGTCAAATTCTTTAATGTGTGTGTATATATTATGTCAGAATGATGTAGTATACCAATTCACTTTGGTATTGTTTTTCACCAAGAATACATTAATTATTAAACTAATATACATCAACAAATAATGTATTACAATAACAATTACTAATCATATAATAATTAATACACCGATAATATGAACCAGTCATTTAACATTAACCAAAGTAAAATTAGCATTCACCAAAATACATTCGCATTAGTCCAAAAATAAAAAACAAATCCAAATGCATATGCTTCATGTCAACCAAAAATAAAAAATATTAAAACACACCAGTGTTAGTTCTGTTGCTCATTTTTTGGGCACGTTTTCTTGTTATGCCCGGGAGTACCACATCTACTACAAGTCACTTTAATCCTTTTGTATTTTCCTTCGTTGTATACCTTTTTAGTGTCATTGCTTGGTGGTCGGCGTGGTTATTTTAATTTCTTGTAATTGGTGGTAACACTATTTCTTTCAAACTATGCGATGGAATATCCCAAGTGCTTTCACAAGGCAATGGTTCAATTGAGATGGCATAGGGATCTTGATAATTCCTATTACTATAATAGTCTGAACATATTCCAACAATGGCACCACTGGCAACCTTCTTCCAACAAGAATAGCATTATTTATAGACTCTGCAATGTTACTTGTCAATGCCCATGAGTTCTATACCAATTACACCAAATATTATACCAAATCATATACAACAATATTCACTATCAATTACACGTAATTTTATACCATTGTAGAGCAAACTAAGCATACATACATAATCATTACAGTAACCAAATTAAACATTTTGATATTTAGGATGGTGTAATATACATAAAAGTGGTTTACGAAACTATGGTGTATAAATTAGTATACAAACACTAAACAATACTCCAAGTTCTATACCATTTACACCAAATATTATACCAAATCATATGCAACAATATTCACTATCAATTACACGTAATTTTATACAAATAAAACTCACAAAATTAGACGTTAATACACGCATTGTAAAAGTCTAGCATTTCATTAAATATTTACCAAAAACGTTTCATTAAATTTTAACCATCCACTACTCCAAATCATGTACACCATTTTATCTATCAATGACACATACTAATATACCAAACATATAAGCATAAAAATTGACACTTATAAACAACTAAGAAACAATATCATCAACACCAATAGATCATACCCAAATTCTAATTTTCTGGTGTGTGTTAAACACATAATATACAATTTCAAATACACCAAGTATAATTTCGATTACACCTGTCAATCTACCAAATAAATATTCATGGAATTTGACCTTTATACTCATTTTATCATAGATCAATGTTTTCACATAATCATTTACCAAAATTGAATCACAACCCAAAATGCTACAAATTAAACCAAAAACGAATACAAAAAATTAATCACAACTTTGATTTTTAACAACAACTTAATATTCTCTACTAATTACACCACACCATATACCTGAATTCATTCAATGAAATATGGTCAGATTTCAAAAAAATTTCAACAAATAAATCAATTAAATCTTTATTTAATCTTAATTAAAATATTCACGTAAAAAATAACCAATTTTAGCATGATTTATCACAAATACCTGATGATGCGTCCCATCGTCCGTTAAGTTGAATAAGAATCGAAAATATGTTGGTATCCATTATTGAACAATCGATCAGATTAGGGAGAAAGAGATGTTTAGTTTGGTTAAAAAACCTTTATTTGATGTGAGAGAATTTTTTAAACAATTTGAATTAAACGTGGAAGGTAAAAAATTTGGAGAAAAATAAGGTAATTGGAGAAAATCGTGGCTGATTTATTTTAACGCTACATTTTTTTAATTTCATATTTATTTGATGTGAGAGAAAATTTAACCAAAATAATTAAACTTGGAAGGTAAAATATTTGGAGAAAAATCAGGGATTTGGAGATAAACGTTGCCGACATTATTTTTTCTCTAATTATTTTAAAAAAAAAATCATATTCTTGAAAAAAACCTATTGCTATGTTGGTGTTGTGGTAATTAAGGTACTTAAGTTGTATAGTTAAGTTTTTTGCTCTATTCTTATTTACCTAATTAATTATACATAATATTTTATTCAAATAACAACCTATGTAATTCTTCCCATTAAATTATTTAAATCCTAGCCATTCTAACCAATTTTTCTCAATGTCACAAAAATTGAGCCACTTTGATCAAATTTTAAAACCCAATTTCTATTCCAATTTATTCAATCAGGATAACCCGCCCGTAACCCTTTTTTGTTACTCGAATTCAATACAGACCTTAGCTCCTAATCTTAATTCTCTGTCCATTTGATCCAATAGTTAAGATCACAACTTCTTTTTCTTTACATTTTTAAATTTACCAAGTGTGATGACCTGTCACATCATCACGACACTTAGGCACCACGTGACATAAAGTTATCCATACGGAAGACTTACATAGGAAGAAGACTAGTCCTTAGTTGAAGGTTCTAGAGATATGTGGAGAATTCCCTTGGAAGACCTTAGAATTCCATGGAAGGTCCTTGGAACATTCTAGTTGTGTAGAGTATTTTAGAAAGAAGACTTATTTGTAAATATGTAAGGACTTGTATAACAATTATTATTTACCTATTAGCCCCTAAATGAATAGTATAACTAGAGGGACATTCATTTGTAAAATCATCAAGCAAAAATCAATCAAAGTTCTCTACAACACAATTCTTCCTAGCAATTCTCTTGAGTTCTCTATATCATTCTCTTAGCTATCCCGAGTTTCTTAGGATGACTTGGCATAGCAAGATTGTGAGTAGGTTGTGCAAGAACATGACCAAGTTGTCAAGTGTCGCATGTGCGCTTAGTTGAAGACTAAGAACGTGACAACGTGGTATGATAGCAAGGTTGCGACTTAGGAAATGATAAATGACAGAGAAATTAATGCTGCTAACGCTCAAGCTAACATCACTTAGGATGCTAGTAAGAAGGGCTATAACAAAAAGAGGAATGTCACCAACAAGAACTAGAAGGTGCTGCTTGAGGTATAGTCAAATAAAGGGCTTACATCCCAAGAAAATTCTACCACTAAGGCGAGCAAGGATGATGTGAAGGTCCTGCCCGAGGACGTCTCTCTTGGTATAGATTGGGTTACAAAGATTAATGCGGGGATGGACACAATTGAGATTATTAGCCGACGCTTGTGAAAGGTTGAAGACACTCCAAGCATTCTTGAAGGACATACTCTTGAGGAGATTGAGAGCATCCGAAATGAGTTGGATTGGCTTACACAGGCTGAGATAGAGATATGGCAGACCATCGCTACCTCAGAGTGCAAATTCATTGAGGCATTGAGCCCTATCGATGCCATGAAGTCAAAGATAGAGGCACTCAAAGAACAGGACTATGATGGCATGACTAAGACATCCAGGAATGTTGTCGTGATGAGGGAGACAAAGATCGAGGCTCCCAAGCCACCAGTGTTCAAAGGGGTTCGTGATGCACAAGAAGTAAAGAACTTTCTTTGGCACTCGGAGAACTATTTCCAACATGGAAATGTATGGGAAGACGAAGCCAAGATCAACATCACAATATTGTAATTGTAAGAGAATGCCATGCTATCGTCGAGACAATAAATGGATGGTGCTGAAAGAGGTCTGTGCACTATTAGCACGTGGGATCAATTCAAGGCCGAGTTCCAGCGTCAATTCTTTCTAAATTATGTCTTGTACGAGGCAAGACACAAACTTTGAGAGTTAAAGTAGATAGGGAGCATAGGTGGCTGTGTGAAGGAGTTCACCACCCTTATGCTCCAAATCCCCAACCTCACCAACGATGACTTCTTGTTCCACTTTATGAATGAGTTGTTGAATTAGGCTAAGAAGGATTTGCAACGCCGAAAAGTAATGAATATAGACCAAGCCATAGTGGTGGCTGAGTCAGCCATAAGGGTGGCTGAGTCTTTGATGGATTTACGACATGACAGATATGACAAAGGTAAAGACAAGAAGTTAAAAGGTAGAAATGTCAAAGGTTGGGAGATTTTGGAAGAAGCAAAGCAACTTACCAACAACGCCCTAAGACTCAAGATGCCAATAAGTCTGATTTCAAAAAGTTATGCACACACAAGTGTATGTGGTCAAGTAAGTACTATAGTGACTCTTAAGAGATGGATTATCGAACCCAAAAGACTTATGATTAAGAAATATCCAATTTCGCTTTTAACTATAATTAATCACAAGTGCGTAAAAAGAGTTTGAATGGTATATTTTACTACTAATTGCAATAAACAAATTAAATAAAAGAAACTAGCAATGATTTGCCATTACTTGGGTTTTTTCAATCAATTACTTGGGAATTCCAAGACTACGACTTTACATGAATTCATGCATCGTATTTTCTACTTTAGAATTTGAATGGTTATCAAGTTACTGATTTACAATGTTAATAATATGATTATGGTCTTATGAACCTCTAACCACCTACCACAATTGATAATCTAACTATATCGTTGAATGGGGATAGATTGTAATGATCCGGTTAGTTATTTTTTGTATTTTTATGAAATTTACCATTTTTCCCTCCCAATATTGACCCCCGAGTTGTTTCTTTATTGAGTTTTGAAAGTTGGTTCTAAACTTTGAGTAAAATTTGAGATTTAGTAATTGAGTTTGAAAGACTTAAGTTGCTTAAAAATAGTTTTCGGAGTCTTTCGGAGCTTCTAGTGTCGGAATGAAATTTCATCTATTCCATTAGTTCCGGAATGTGGAATCTGATATGTGAAAGTTGTCAGTTTCTGATTCCGAGTCTTTTTGAGGATTTGAGGTCCTAAGTTGTGAAATTGTGGAATTTTAGCCTTTGGGTTGACTTTGGTCTACATTCAGAGTTTGGATGCTCGGATTGGAATTTCGAGAGTTCCGTTGATTTTGGGGGGATTATTTTAGCCCTAAGAGTGGTCCTGTGCTTGATTTGGTGTTTTTAGGCATTGAGTTAGTTTCTTGTGGTTTTCACGAATTTCAGGTTAATGAGACCTCAGATTCGTATTTTGACGGTTCCATTGAGTCCGAAATGTTGAATATAATTATTTTGCATATTTGGTTTACATGTACGGGGTTCCAAACGAATCCAGAGGGTCGATTTGATGTTTGAGAGTTGACTGATTTTTCTAATGCCTGAGTTCTGGTGCACTCCGCTCTTGTGAGAGATAGTTTGCTTCAACGAGGTTGGGGTCACTTTTGCGAAGGGTCAACCCTTGTTGACTTTCGCATTTGCGAAGAAACCACCGCTTAAGCGACCTTCACTTAAGCGAACATCTTGTCACAGGAGTGAGTCTCGTGTTTTTAGTGGGGTTCGCTCACTTTTGCAACATCAGAGAGGGTTTAAACCTGCATTTTTGGGGTTTAAGCCCCATTTCACCATTTTTGAGCTTGGAGAATCCTTGGTGGCGAGGTTTGAAGGTTTTTTTTTGTGCTAGATCATTATGGGTAAGCCTTCTTGATCCTAAAGCTTCGTTTTCCATTGATTAATTATGGGGTTTAATGTCAAAATATGAGATTTTGATTGGTGATTGTAGAGGTTTTCATGAACTCAAGTTCTTAAACTAAAATAGTGATTTTAATCCGTTTTTCGAAATGGTTTTCTCAAATGAGTTCCTAAGGCCTTGAGTAATATTTTCAAGTATTAATTTCCGGATTCAAACCTTCTTTTTCAAATTGGGGTTTGTGTTGGTTGACCCACTTTTCAAGAGTATTGGTGTGAGTATTGTGATTTTCAGTAGATGATTGTGAATACTTGATCATTTTAGATTGTGTGGCTTTGGAAGTGACTAGAAAAGGGAAGAATCAACTCTTGGAGTGATTAATTGATTAATTTGAGGCAAGTGATCTCTTAAACTTTGCAATTTGATTGAATTGTTTATTTCTCTTCGTTGCCTATGTGTTGGGGAGTAATCAGAAATAAGGTGAAGGGTTAGTTGTTCCACTTGATTAATGTAACCAACAAAAAGGGGGAAAATGAGAAGGCTTGTTGATGATTATGTTAAATTGTGAATTGCCTTGTTGTGGCCCCTATTTGATTTGTTGGTGAATTGCTTGAGTGTATGAAAGTGAATTTGTATGATTTGAATTGTTGTCTCTCCGTGTGGTGTTATATTACTTGTGTGCATTGCTTGATGAACACTGTGATGAGACACTTGATGAAAGCCGAAGGGAAATAGTTTCGGCTAGTGGTCCAAATGCCGAAGGGAAATGGTTCCGGCAAGTGCTATTTTGTGATAAAAGACGAAGGGAAATGGTTCCGGCTAGTGATCCAAATGTCGAAGGGAAATGGTTCCGGCTAGTGATCCAAATGTCGAAGGAAATGATTCCGACAAGTGAAATAATGTGAAAGCCGAAGGGAAATGGTTTTGGCTAGTGACATTGTGCCGAAGGGAAATGGTTCCGGCCAATGTTGACTTTGTGATCAATCTACTTGATGCATACATTTGACTTATATGATGCATATGATTGAGCTATTCGATGTGTTTTGATTAGTTTATTTGATATATGAGTTGAACATGTTGCTATGTATGAATTGAGATGCCTTGTGCTGGAGAGTAAATGATTTGATACTTATCTGTTGTTGAATTATAACTATCAATCTTGAGCCTTGAGACTTGTTTATTGTAGAGTTGCTAAGTTTGGCTGATTTCTGTGCAGGATGTAGTTTGTGGAGGTTCGGTTGGGATGGAAAGGAGTATTTGATTTAGCTAGGTTGCCTAGTTTATTAGGTTGCTTGCTGGGTATCGTGTTGGCGATACTCACTCCTTGCTTCTACACTTGTGTAGGTTCCGAGCCCGGACGCGTGTGATCGCTTTCTCCTATTTTTTGAGGCTTGTCAAGGATTGAAGAGGTAGCTGCTTGTCACTTCGGTGGGCCCTTCCCTTTCCTTTTTCTTTAAGCTTTGTTTAATTTGAAAAACAAAGTCTGAGACTTGTATTTATCTTTCAAATTCTGTATTCACTTTAAAGGCTTGTATACGTGACAACAAAGTTTTGGGGTGTTGTTTAGAATGAATAAGTTTTCCGCCTTTGTCTTGTTCTTGCTTTATTTATTTTTGCTTTTCTTTCGTCTTCGTTGGGTTGAGGCTGACTTGTCTTGGTGGGAAAGGACAAGTGCCATCACATTCATTTTTGAATCTTGACATAGATTGAAGCAATTATGGAGCATTAAGCTTTCATCTCGTTCTTTAACTATGCAAGGTAAACTATGTATATCCCTATCCTAGATACAAATCAATCAAAGTTTTCGACAAAGAATGATCTTGCTCCTTGTATTCCACATTCTATCTTTCTATTCCTCTCTTGAGTTCAAGAAAAGACAATATACGTATTCTAATGGTGATCAAGTATTACAATAGTAAAATCAAGAACACATGAATAACTTTTAATGATAATCAATCTTCATCTCAAATATTAATACTAAACAATCATTTGTAGCCGCAACCCTAGAAATATGGGATTTAGCCACTCATAGTTGAAATCTCAATGTTTAAATCTTCAATAATCATTCAAGAAATTAAAAGATAAAAAAGAGTAGAAAAGAACCCTAAAAATTAAAGAAGATTGTCGCCAAAGTCGTTTCCTCCAAGTACAAGAAATAGAATAATTAAAATAACCAAAAGTGAGTCTATTTATAGACTAAAAGACACATGAAAATCTTTAACTGCAGGTTTGTGACACGGGGTCATTGTGGACCTGCCTTGACTCCCATTTTGCCTAGTCCACGTCCAACTCCATGACACGGAGAGGAAACAGACTCCGCTGGTAAGGTGAGTCAAATTATTTCTCCCAGCACCATGACACAAAGTCAACATGGAGTTGGGCTCATTTTTAATTCAAGCTTCCTTTTGCATTCCTTGTATCTTGTCCGCGCCTCTTTACGCGTCAACTTCACCTCCATCACATTTCTTCTTCATTTAAGTGTCCTTTCCATGTGGTTTTCATCCTACAAACAACTAATCACATTGGTTAGTGATGAGTCAGCATTTTACCAACTCATTGAACTCAAATTTATAAATTATTGCTATGTTTTGATGCTAATTAAGGGGATTTTATTAGTTAGCAAAATTGTATAATCATGACCAAACATAAGCAAACATGACAAATTTTGTTCTCGAATTTAGCTATAATATGAGTTTCACTTGGCTTTTATGCATATAAATACGCCCAAGATCACCACCTCACACTTAAAGCTTTGTTCTTCCTCAAACAAATCCACACATTCACACATGACTCATCACAAAGGCATTTAAACTTCGGATACACAACTCATAATGCTTTTTTAATCCAAATCAAGCATGGCATAACTTCACATTACTACATATACAACTATATTGAGACCTCCTAACCTCAAGAATTAACTCTAACAACTTTTTGCAAATTCAAGCACATTACTTCATTCAAGACATCATATTGATCACCTATCCTTCATTAAACATGCGCCCTCACCACCAAAGCATCACCCAATATTCACTCATATGTAAGCAATATATCTCAAGAACGGGTGTAAGAATAGAAGCATGCTCAATCTCATAAATGAATTCACAAGTTACACATAACGAGTCATATGCTTTCCTTCAGAGTGTTGTTTCACTAATTAAGCATGCTCGAATAGAATCAAGTAATACTTTAATGAATTGTAGTGTAGGCTAAGGAACATGTAGGGAAACTATATAATAGTGACATACACTTCCCTAAGCACTTTGTACTTTTAGACTTCATTACCCATTATTTCCTTCTCTTTATTTTCAACCCTCTTTTCCGCACTTATTTCACTAGTATCTCACCTCATCAAGAACCTTTCCCTTTTTAATTTTTTTCCAGACATTTTTCCCCTTTTTATGCATGAATTCATGCCACATTCTTTCAAAGAGGGGTTTTTCATCACTTTGTAGCTATCATTGATCGCTTTTTACACTCAACTATCCATTTTCTTCAGATTTAACAATTATAACAAGTCTATGCTACAGTGCTCAAGGAAGCAAGGTGCAAAAACTAGGGGTTCAATGAAAGAATCAAAACAAAAATAAAGCTACCAACAAAAGGCTATAGGCTCAAAGGGGCTAACTAGTGATATAATATTTGAAAAGGTTAACTTTACAAGATAAATCAAAGAAGGCCTATTATCATATTCTACACAGAGCAATACTTTTTATATCGTTTCACACATACCAGCAAGTTCTAGACATCATACCGCAATAGAGAATCTACAAACCTTACCACACATGCCACATGTTAAACTCAAGAGGGATCACTATAGATTCTGCGCTAAGCACATGCAAGAATTCAAATTTAAGCTTAATTTGATTATGAGCCAACACCAAAGCCTAAGAGTCTCTAAACATAGTTCACCTCACGCTTTTCAAAAATTCAACTGATATAGTCATGTAGCCTCAGCACAAATACCTTGACACAAACACACAAGGTGACAAAATTACCCTTAAGATATTCATCCATCATAGGGCAACGTAAATCAACTACGACTACTTATTCAATCCTACAAAGAATTTTTTTTAACTATATACATGTAACATCTCGTATTTGGAAAAGAGGTAAAATGCAAATTTCTGGGCTACAGGCTCTATCTACGGTTCCTGCCTACGGACCGTAGAAGTTTCTACAAGCCGAAGATGGCAACTGTAGGAACTGGGAAGATATTTTTCAAAAATTAAGTCTCAAAAACCTTTTTACAGTTCAACAGGATGGTCCGTCATTTCTTTTACGAGTCGTAGATAGGTCTCGTAGGTGACCCTAGACTTAGTTAAATTTTAAGGCCTAAAGTGGGCTTCTACGGTTAACATGTACAGACCGTAGGAAGACCTACGAACTGTACATGGATCTCGTCGTTTGAAAGTCCAAAATAATAATTTTTGAATCTTTCTACGGTTGACCAGGACGGTCCGTAGAAGGAGCTACAGACTGTAGGTCGAGTCCAACAGTTATTTTAAAGGGGCTTTTGGGTCTTTTCCTAATTGTTTTAACCCAATACTATGTCATTTTATCTTCTACCCTAATCCTTATATAACTGTTTTAAACCCCCAATTTACCCACTTCAACTCATTCTCCTAAATCCCCAAAGATTGACCAAGTTCATCCTCCCAAAATTTCTCTCCCTATAGCTTGAAGAAGAAGACTAGGATTTCAAGATCGAGTCTCCAAATTCACCATTGATTGTGGGCTTTTGACATCAAGGTATGATAGTATTAACCTATGGAGTTCTTTCCTCCATAGGGTTCCAAAATTCTCTAATTTTTACAAGTTAGAATCTCTAATTGAAGTTAGGGTTTTACTCAATCTCATGGGTTCTTTTCAATTATCATCTAATTGATTGTTTTATGTATTTTTATGCATGAATTGAGATAATTACATGTTTTCAAGTGGAATTCACATGAACCCATGCATGATTTATGATTTCAAGACTATGAACTTATGATGAGGCTTTTGAACTATGAAAGATGAATTTATGAAGATATACATGTTTCTTTATGAAATTGATAATGATCTAACGTTGCTTTCAAAGTAAAGAATCGATGTTGTTGTTATTGTGTTTGTGAAAGGATTTCTCACATACTACTCAAAACATAATTGTGAAAAGGTTTCTCACATAAAGGATTCATAAGGTTGAAAGGTTTTCTAACCTAAGTTGAATCAAGACTAAGGAGCTATTCTAATGAACTCTAGCTTGGATTGGTTACCAGATTGTGCCTTTCCATGGATGATAAGATGAATATGATTAATGACTATTCCGTGGGAATTATGCTTAGCACCGAGTGTACAAGCGAAGATTTTCCATGTCCCATAACTATGTGCCACCATAGGATGATTGTCTTAGATAAACATTAGCTAGTGGATCCAATTTCGCTCAAGTTTATGGTCCTTACCTTGGCAAGCAGGAAAATCTCTTTTCGGTGTGGGATAGACACCTGATTCCATGTTATAGCTCACATTGTCTATATCGGTTAAGGCTTACTTTCCACAATAATGAACTAAGGCTACTTTATAAAAGTATCTCAAATGTGTTTTAAAGATGTTTAGCTTGCATTGACTATGATTATGCTTATGTTTACTAACATGTCATTTTATGAATTAGCTTGGTCATTGCATGTCATATCAAATCCCTTTTTGCATGATTTCATAACTCTTATGCATTGCTATCATACTTGGTACATTTCATATACTAATGCATACTTTTGCCTACATTGCTTCACAAATGTAGGATCAGACGCTTCTCCCTCCACTCGTGGCTAGTGAATGTATTAGAGAATTGAAGGTTTGGTGAGTCCTCACACTTTGAAGACGATGTCACATTTATACCTTTATGTCACTTCAGTTTTTAGACTTGGTATGGGTTACATCCCAGATTCATTCTATTGATGCGGTAGATGGATTATTGAGACTTATGCTTAGACTTCCACTATTGTTAAACTATTTTATATGAAATGTTCTTTTTAAACTTATTGTATCTATTGTCTTGTATGATGTATGCTAAGCGGATTGTATGGGGCCTCTCCATGTGCTATACGCCATGTCACATCTAGGGTGTACTTTAGGTCGTGACAAACTTGATATTCAGAGCACAAGGTTTAGAAAGGTCCTAGGATATCTCATAAGCCACATCGAGTGGAGTCTTGTTCATAAGTGTGAAATGCGCCACATTTATGAATGAGAGGCTATAAGATGTTCAGGAAATTCCACTTGTTTCATCATTCTAAAGTCGTGCGATAGAGTGTACCTCTATATGTCTCTCTCCTAATCTTTATCCAATGCTTTTCAGGATATGGCCCCTCGAAGGGCATATGCTAGAAAGAATGCGGGATAAAATGTGGAACGAGAAGCTTCTCAAGATCCTCAAGTTTTGATCGACCCTTTTTCCTAGCAAGTGACTAATGCGGAGTTTAGGGCTGTTTTTCAAGTGTTGGCCCAAGCCATGACGACTCAAGCTAATAGGGAGGATATGGTCCCCGTGAATCCAAATGTGGGTACGGTGGCAACTAGAGTGAGTGACTTCACTAGGATGAATCCTCTGGAGTTTCATGGTTCCAAGGTTGAGAAATATCCTCAAGAGTTCATCGATGAGATATACAAAGTTTTGATGATTATGGGTGTGACACCAGTGGAAAAGGAAGAATAGGCTGCTTACCAACTTAAGGGTGTTGCTCAAGTGTGGTTCAACCAATGGAAGGAAGAGAGGGCGGTTGATGCGGATCCTCTTGATTGAGAAAAGTTTAAGGTTGCTTTCCTTGATAGGTTCTTTCCCCTTGCGATAAGGGAGGTCAAGGTGCTTGAATTTATTAACCTTCGTCAAGGAAATATAAGTGTGATAGAGTATGCGTTGAAATTCACATAGTTGTCTAGATATGCTCCAACTATGTTGCCGATCCTAGGGCAAGGATGAGTAAGTTTGTTTCGAGAGTGTCTGAGATGGCGGTTAAGGAATGCCATACCACCATGCTTATCCAGATATGGACATTTCTCGTCTAATGGCTCATGCTCAACAAATCGAAGAGGAGAAACTTAAGGAGAAGCCTAGGGAGGCAAAGAGGGCTAATACCGCTGAGGGTGACTTTTCGCACTCAAGGTTTGATGGACATGGTTGTTTCAAGTTCCGACAAAGGTTTTCCGATCAAGGTTCCTCTAATGCTTCGACTCCTAAGTTCAATAAGGAAAGGGTGTCTAACCCCAAGTCTCAAGAAGAAAATGATGGTGGATCTTCATTGCCTAATTATGCTAAGTATGGAAGAAAGCATGAGGGTAAATGCCTAGCCGGTTCTAATGCATGTTTTGGTTGTGGCAAAATGGACCATAAGATAAGGGATTGTACCTCTGTTGCTAAGAATGAAGGAGATAACCGTCAACGGTTTCAATCTTATCCTTCGTCAGGTTCTAGTGTAAGTCAAAAGCAAAACTAATTCTATGCACTTCAAACTCGTCAAGAGCAAGAGGGTTCTCCTGATGTGGTTATCGATATGTTGAAAGTCTTTAATCTTGATGTTTATGCTTTGCTTGGTCCTGATGCTACCTTATCTTTTGTGACGTCATATGTGGCTATGAGGTTTGTTATTCTTTCGAATGTGTTGTTAGACCCTTTTTCTATCTTTACTCCTATTTATGAATCTATTGTGGCTAAAAGAGTCTATAGAGATTGTCCCATCTCTCTATCCCATAGAGTCACTCATGTTGATCTTGTAGAGCTTGATACGTTAGATTTTGATGTTATTCTTGGTATGGATGGACTGCATTCATGTTACGCTTCTATTGATTGTAGGACCCGAGTGGTCAAGTTTCAATTTCCAAATAAGCCCATCCTAGAGTGGAAAGGGGTAAATTCTATGCTTAAGAGTTGGTTTGTTTCTTGTCTTAAAGCTAGAAAGATGATTTCTATATACCATCTTGTTCAGATTAGGGATATGGATTCTGAAACCCCTATCTTTGAGTCAGTCCCCATTGTTAATGAGTTTCTGAAAGTGTTTCCCGATGATTTACCCGGTGTTCCTCCCAAAAGAGAAATAGACTTCGACATTGACCTTCTCCCAGATACGCAACCTATTTCTATTTCTCCTTACCGAATGGGTCAGTAGAAATTAAGGAATTAAAGGGGCAATTGTAAAGATTTGTTGGATAAGGGTTTCATCCGACCAAGTATCTCTCCATGAGGTGCTCTAGTTTTATTTGTTCGAAAGAGAGATGGTTCACTTCGTATGTGTATTGACTTTCGTCAATTCAATAAGGTTACCATTAAGAATAAGTATCCTCTTCCAAGGATAGATGATTTGTTTGATCAACTCCAAGGAGCGAGTTACTTCTCTAAGATTTACCTTCGGTTAGGTTACCATTAATTAAGGGTGAAGGAAGATGACATTCCAAAGATTGCATTTTAAACTCGGTATGGTCATTATGAATTCTTGGTAATATCATTTAGTTTGATAAATGCTCTGGCTGCATTTATGGATTTGATGAATCGGGTGTTTAAACAATACCTAGATATGTTTGTGATTATGTTCATCGATGATATTTTGATTTACTCAAGGAGTGAAGATGAGCACACCAATTATTTGAGGATTGTGTTGCAAGTTTTCAAGGACCAACAACTCTTTACAAAGTTTAGTAAATGTGAGTTTTGGTTGAGATCCGTGGCTTTTCTTGGTCACATTCTTTTTGGTAAAGGTATTGAGGTGGATCCTAAAAAGACGGATGTGGTTAAGAGTTGGCCTAGACCTCTATCCCCTTCGGATATTCGAAGTTTCTTGAGTTTAGATGGTTATTATAGAAGGTTCATAGAAGGGTTTTCTTGATTGCCTTTCCATTGACGGTGTTGACCTAAAAGAAAGTTTACTTTGTATGGTCTGAAGCGTGTGAGAAGAGTTTCCAAGAATTGAAAGATAGAATTACCTCCGCTTCGGTATTGACTTTATCGGAAGGGTTCTATGGGTTTGTGGTATATTGTGATGCTTCAAGGGTTGGACTAGGATGTGTTCTTATGCAAAACGGGAAGGTTATTACCTATGCTCCACGACAACTTAAAATCCATGAAAAAAACTATCCTACCCATGATTTAGAACTAGCGGCAGTTGTATTTGCTTTAAAGTTTTGGAGGCATTACTTATATGGTATTCATGTTGATGTCTTCACCAAACACAAGAGTTTGTAATATGTGTTCAAGCAAAAGGATCTAAATCTTAGCCAAAGGAGGTGGATTGAGTTACTAAAGGATTATGGCAAGGCAAATGTAGTGGTGGATGCTCTTAGTCAGTTGTCCCTGGGTAGTGTTTCTTATGTTGAGAACGATAAAAAAGAATTGGTTTGAGATGTTCATAGATTGGCCCGATTGGGTGTTCAGTTGATTGATTATATTAAAGGTGGTGTTATGGTTCATAATGGTTCCAAATTGTCTTTTGTGTTAGATGTGAAAGCAAAGCAAGGTGTCGACCCGATCTTGTTGGAGTTGAAGGAAGCAGTGCTTAAAAAGTTCGTTGAGGCTTTCTCCCAAGGGGGAGATGGTGGGCTTTGATATCAGGGTCATTTGTGTTTTCCCAATGTTGATGATTTGAGGGAGAAAATTTTATCGAAAGCTCATAGTTCTCGATATTCCATTAACCGAGAGCCACTAAGATGTACTGTGACTTGCAGAAGGTCTATTGGTGGAATTGGATGAAGAAGAATATTGCTGAATTTATGGCTAAGTGTCCTAATTGTCAACAAGTGAAAGTTGAGAATCAAAAGCCGAGAGATTTGTCCCAAGATATTAGCATTCCTACTTGAAAGTGGGAAGATTTGAATATGGACTTTCTTGTTGGTTTACCCCACACCCGGTGGCAATATGACTCAATTTGGGTTATTGTGGATCGTATGAAAAAATCGGCTCATTTCATTCCCATCAAGGTTTCTTACTCGGCAGAAGACTATGCTAAGTTATACCTAAAGGAGATGGTTATGTTGCATGGAGTACGCCTATCAATTATCTCCGATCGTGGTTCTCAATTCACTTCTCAATTTTAGAAATCTTTCCAAAAAGGACTTGGTACTCGTGTTAAGCTTAGCACGGCCTTTCATTCTCAAATTGATGGGCAAGCGGAGCTTACTATCCAAACTTTAGAAGATATGTTGAGAGCTTGTGTGATTGACTTCAAGGGTAATTGGGATGATCATTTGCCTTTGATTGAGTTTGCTTATAATAATAGCTATCATTCAAGTGTTGGTATGACTACATTTGAGGCTTTTTATGGTAGGAGGTGTAGATCTCCTATAGGTTGGTTTGAAGTTGGTGAAGTTGCTTTGATAGGTCCCGAGTTGATACATGAGGCTATGGAGAAAGTTTGACTTATTAAAGAAAGGTTGAACACTGCTCAAAGTCAACAAAAGTCCTATGCCGATGTTAGAAGACCAGATCTAGAATTTGATATTAATGATTGGGTTTACTTGAAAATTTCATCCATGAAGGGTGTAATGGGGTTTGGAAAGTAAGGGAAGCTTAGTCCTGGTTATGTGGGCTCATATTAGATTTTGAGGCAAATTGGTAAAGTCGCTTAAGTTGATTTGCCTAATGATTTGGCTTCGGTACATCCGGTTTTCCATGTCTCCTTGTTGGAGAAATGTGTTGGTGATCCGACATCTATAGAACCATTGGAGAGTCTTAGTGTAAAAGAGAGTCTTTCTTATGAAGAGATTCTGGTTGAGATTTTGGACCGACAAGTTGAGAGGTTAAGGAATAAAGAATTTGCATCCGTAAAGGTTTTTTGGAGGAATCAAAGAGTTGAGGGTGCTACTTGGGAGGCCGAGGCCGATATGATGTCCCGTTACCCCCATCTCTTTCCCTCTGATCCTACTCTAGCTAGAGGTACTTAGTTCCTCATGGTTCATCCTCATGTCTTAGTCATTTTAATGTTTCCTCATGCATGCATGCTCATGAAAAACTTGCTTTTGAAAATTTGATTTAACTATGATTGATTTCTTCATGAATATGTTCATTTGAGCATGACTTGCATGGATACCTTATGAAATTATGTTTTGAATATGTTGAGCTTGGAGTTGATGTTCCTCCTTGATTATGCGATGTTGATGACATTGCATTCATGTTGGGCTGTTAGATCTTGTCCTTACCCTCCTTATGTTGCCTTGAGTTCTATTCTAGGATGAATGTTCCGAAGGGGGAGATATTGTAGCATCTCGGACTTGGAAAAGAGGGAAACTGCAAATTTCTGGGCTGTAGGCTGCATCTATGGTTCCCGCCTACGGACTGTAGAAGCTTCTATGGACCGTAGATGGCAACCGTAGGAAGTGAGAATATATTTTTCAAAAATCAAGTCTTAGAAACCTTTTTACGGTTCAACAGGACGGTGCTTCATTTCTTTTACGAGTCGTAGATAGGTCTCGTAGGTGACCCTAGACTTAGTTAAATTTTAAGGCCTATAGTAGGTTTCTACGGGTAGCATGTACGGTTCGTAGGTCTACCTACGAACTGTACATGGGTCTCATAATTTGAGGGTCCAAAATAATAGTTTCTGAATCTTTCTACGGTCGACCAGGATGGTCTGTAGAAGGACCTACCGACCATATGTACAAACCGTAGGTCGAGTCCGACAGGTATTTTAAAGGGGCTTTTGGGTTATTTTCTAATTGTTTTAACCCAATACTATGCCATTTTGTGTTCTACCCTAAGCCCTATATAAACGTTTTAAACCCCCAATTTACCCACTTCAACTCATTCTCCTAAATCCCGAAATATTGACCAAGTTCATCCTCCCAAAATTTCTCTCCCTAAAGCTTGAAGAAAAAGACTAGGGTTTCGAGATAAAGTCTCCAAATTCACTATTGATGTGGGCTTTTGACATCAAGGTATGATAATAATCACCTATAGAGTTTTTTCCTCCATAGGGTTCCGAAATTCTCCAATTTTTACAAGTTAGAATCTCCAATTGAAGTTGGGGTTTTACTCAATCTCATAAGTTCTTTTCAATTATGAAATAATTGATTGTTTATGTCTTTTTATGCATGAATTGAGATAATGACATGTTTTCAAGTTGAATTCACATGAACCCATGCATGATCTATGATTTCAAGACTATGAACTTATGATGAGGCTTTTGAACTATGAAAGATGAATTTATGAAGATATACATGTTTCTTTGTGAAATTGATAATGATCTAAGGTTTCTTTGATAGTAAAGCATCGATGTTGTTGTTGTTGTGGTTGTGAAAGGATTTCTCACATACTATTCAAAACATAATTGTGAAAGGGTTTCTCACATAAAGGATTTATAAGGTTGAAAGGTTTTCTAACCTAAGTTGAATCAAGACTAAGGAGCTATTCTAATGAACTCTAGCTTGGATTGGTTACCAGATTGTGCCTTTCCATGGATGATAAGATGAATATGATTAATGACTATTCCGTGGGAATTATGCTTAGCACCGAGTGTACAAGCGAAGATTTTCCATGTCCCATAACTATGTGCCACCATAGGATGATTGTCTTAGATAGACATTAGCTAGTGGATGCACTTTAGCTCAAGTTTATGGTCCTTACCTTGCCATGTAGGACAATGTCTTTTTGGTGTGGGATAGATGCCAGATTCCATGTTATAGCTCAAATGGTCTATGTTGGTTAAGTCTAACTTCCCACAATAATGAACTAAGGCTACTTTCTAAAAGTATCTCAAATGTGTTTTAAAGATGTTTTGCTTGCATTGACCATGATTATGCTTATGTTTTCTAACATGTCATTTTATGAATTAGCTTGGTCATTGCATGTCATATAAAGTCCCTTTTTGCATGATTTCATAACTCTTATGCATTGCTATCATACTTGGTACATTCCATGTACTAACACATACTTTTGCCTACATTATTTCACTAATGTAGGCTCCGACGCTTCTCCCTCTATTCGTGGTAAATGATTGTATTAGAGAAATGAAGGCTTGGTGAGTCCTCATACTTCGAGGACGATGTCACATTTATAGCTTTATGTCATTTCAATTTTTAGACTTTGTATGGGTTACGTCCCAGATTCATTCTATTGATGTAGTAGATGACTAGTTGAGACTTATGCTTAGACTTCCGCTTTTGTCCAACTCTTTTATATGAAATGTTCTTTTTAAACTCCTTGTTTCTATTATCTTGTATGATGTATGCTAAGTGGCTTGTGTGGGGCCTCTCGAGGTCCTATACGCCATGTCACGTCTAGGATGTACTTTAGGCCGTGATATCCTTGGTAAAAAAACTAAAAAAAAAACTACAAGGAACCCATAAAAAATCAATTTACTAATAAAAACACATCAATATATTTATATAGGAAAACCAACACACCCCACCCCACACTTAAAAATTTAGCATTGTCCCCAGTGCTACACATTCATATAACAACAAAATAGTATGGTCTTAGGTACTTCCCTGAATCATTCCCCCGTCTCCTCACTAGACTCAACATCCACAAGTGCTAGTGGAGGGCCCGCATCATCCTCATCAGATTCATCATTAGATCCCGAATACACATTCTCTTCGTTAGTGGGTATGTCATCTTCCATAGGCTCATAAAATTCAGGCCCAAGTTTAAGGAGAGCCTTAGCATGTCGATTTAGAGGGTATTCATACTCCACATTATATAATTCCTCACGTGTGGAAGCTTGGAAGCCTATTCTGTGCATCAACATCTCCTACCCATACATATGGGCTGCCACCAGGTCATGCCTTTCAGCTAGTGTATGATCAGGCCCATGCAGTGATTCAAGCCCCTTCGTCTTTATAACATCAACGAGACTGTGATCACAGGGGCCATGTAATCTGGATCCTCCTCGGGAAATCCTTAATATCAATATATCTGGGTGATCAACCCTCCCACCCCCAAAATGCATATCGCCTGCCCAGGTGAAGTCTTTCCTTCCTTATTGCTGATTTAATCTCAACGCCATTATTCAATTCAATCTACATCATCAGTGCATTGACTAGGTGTTACGACCCAAGGTACCCCCTAGATGTGACATGGCGTACAAGACCCCAAAAGACATCATACAAGCCACTTAGCATACATACATACAAGATCATAGAGATTTACGAGTTCAAAAGACAATATCATATCAAAGCTTTTAAGAAAATAACGGAAGTCTACATCTCATGTCTCAAAGCCAATCTAACATAAGAATGAGAAATAAAGTTTAGGACGTAGCCCAATACAATGCCAAAATGAATGAACTTAAAAGTAAGATCAACAAGGCTATGTCCTCGAGTGGATAAGGACTCACCAAGCCTTCAACAATCGTTCTACTAAGCTCTGGCCACGAATAGATGGAGAATCGCCAAGCCCTACATTAACAAGTCAATGTAGGCAAGAGTATGCGTTAGTACAATCAAGTACCAAGTATGATAGCCAAAACATTTATAACATGCTAAAACGGGACATTTTCATAAACATGCAATGACCAAGCTAAAACATGAAGAAAAGGTTAGAAAACATGAGTCATAGACCATGGTCAAAGCAAGCTAAACATCTTTACATCACTTGAGAAATATCTTTAGGGCACTTTAATTCTTTATTTGTGGGAAGTAGCCAAAACCGACATGTAAGACCATGTGAGCTATCAACATGGAATCCGGTGTCTAACCCCACACCGATGGGGCCATCCTACTTGCCAAGGTAGGACCCTTTACTTAACATATAGCTTACGTGGATCCACTAGCTAGTGTCTATCATAGACCATCATCCTATGGGGGCACATAGGTAAGGGATAAGGAGATTGCTACTAGAAACCCGGCCTCTAGTAATGGGAGAGCTTCCATCTCCATATCCTCTCGGTGCTAAACATAAATCCCGCGGAATAATCATAATTCTTATTCATCTTAGTATCCATGGAAGGATACAACTAGAGTTACCAATCCAAGCTAAAGTTCATAGAATAGCTCCTTAAACCTTTGATTCAACTTTAGTTGAGAAAGCCTTTCAACAAGTTATGAATCCTTTATGTGAGAAAGATACTTTCATATTCATAGATTGAGTAATATTTGAGAAAACCTTTCACAGCCCAACAACATCTTCAATTAAGCTTAAATCTTAAAGCAATGCATAAATCATCATAATTTCCATAATTGAACATGCATACTTCATAAAAACCCATTTTCATCATTCATCAATTTCATCATGAATCATACCTTTTGAAATCATTAAAACATGCATGAGATCACATAAACTTCATAAATTCCATCTTCTTCATAATTCAACCCATCATCAATGCATAAGTATCAAAATTAGGGGAATTCATATGGGTTCATAGGGATTCATCTTAAAACATGTAATTCAACTCAATTCATACTTAGAAAATCATAATTGAAAGTAATTTGATCATAATTGAAGGAACCCACATCATAGAAGAAAACCCTTAAATCAAATTGGGGATTTGATACTTTGAAAATTGGAGATTTTAAGGATTCCACGGAGGAAAGGGCTCCATGGATGAACATTATCATACCTTAGGATCTCAATTCCTTAAGCAATTGATGAAGAAAAGCTTGATTTCTTGAACCCTAGCTTGCCCTCTTCTTCTTCTTCTTTTAACTTCTAGAGAGAGAAATATTTGAGAGAGGAGAGGTTTGGGAATGATTGAGAATGGATAAAATTAGGCATAATAGGCTTATATAGTGCCTAAGATTAAAGGGTAACCGACTTAAATTAGGGATTAAACATCTAGAGAAAAGATCAAAAAGCCCTTTAAAATAACTGTCGGATCTCTATCTACGGTTGGACCTACGATCCATAAGTCAACCTATGGACTGTCCTGTCCTATCGTAGATAGATTCAGAGTCTGCCAACCTTGGACCCAGCAATGATGGATCCTATGTACGGTTCGTGGGTCAATCGACGGACCGTTCATGGCAACCGTAGGTCTAAACTTATGGTTTAAGAATTTTTACTAAGGCTGAGGAGACCTACGAGACCCATCTACGACTCGTTGAAAGATTGATGGGCCGTCCTGGTAGACCGTCATTAAGGTTCTAGAACTTGACATTTTACAGACATTCAGTGGCCTAACTACGGTTCCCACCTACGGTCCGTAAATGGCCTCCGTCGTCACTGGCACTAGAATCTGCATCTTTTCTTCTTTCAAAATCTGAGGTGTTACAATATCTCCCCTTTGGGAACATTCATCCTCAAATGGGATTCAAGACATCATAGGAAGGATAGGAACTTAATCTAACAGCCCAACATGCATGCAATCACATAAATGCACATATCCGGGGATGAAGCATCAACTCCAAGCTAAAGCATGTTCAAAATATCATTTCATGAAGGACATATGCAACTCATGCTCAAATGCACATAATCATAGAGAAATTTATCAAGCCAACTCATTTTCTCAAAATTTAGACTCTTCATGAACATGCATAAATGAGGAATCATGGGAATATCTAAGACACATGAGACCAAGAGAATGAACCATGAGGAACTTAGATACTTCAAGCTAGAGTAGGATCTGAGGGAAAGAGATTAGGATATCAAGACATCATATCGGCCTCGGCCTCCCAAGTAGCGCCCTCAACTAATTGATTCCTCCAAAGAATCTTTACGGAAGCAACTTTTTTATTTCTTAACTTTCGAACTTGTCAGTCTAAAATCTCAATCGAAACTTCTTCATAGGAAAGACTATCCTTTATGCCAAGATTCTCCAATGGCACTATAGAGGTAGGATCACCAACACATTTCTTCAATAATGAGACATGGAAACCGGATGCACGGTGCCAAATCATTAGGCAAATCAAGTTCATAAGCAACCTTACCAACACGTCTCAAAATTTGATATGGGCCTACATAACGGGCACTAAGCTTCCCTTTCTTTCCAAACCTCATTACACCCTTCATGGGTGAAATTTTCAAGTAGACCCAATCATCAACATCGAATTCTAGGTCTCTCCTTCTAACATCAGCAGAGGAATTTTGTCGACTTTGAGCCGTTTTCATCCTTTCTCTAATAAGCCAAACTTTCTCCACAGCCTCATATACTAACTCGGGACCTATCAAAACAACTTCACCAACTTCAAACCAACCTATAGGAGATCTACACCTCCTACCATAAAGAGCCTCAAGTGGTGCCATACCAATACTAGAATGGAAACTATTATTATTAGCAAATTCAATCAAAGGCAAATGATCATCCCAATTACCTTTGAAATCAATCACACAAGCTCTCAATATATCTTCCAAAGTTTGGATAGTACGCTCCGCTTGCCCATCGGTTTGAGGATGGAAGGCCGTACTAAGCTTAACACGAATACCAAGACCCTTTTGGAAAGATTTCCAATATTGAGAAGTAAATTGTGCACCACGATCGGAGATAATAGATAAAGGCACTCCATGCAACCTAAATATCAAACCTCATAGCCACATATGGCGTCACAAAAGACAAGGTAGCACTGGGATCAAGCAAAGCATAAATATCAAAGTGAAAGACTTTCAACATATCGGTAACCACATCTGGAGAACCCTCTTGCTCATGGCGAGCTTGAAGTGCATAGAATCAATTTTTCTTGGGAGCATTGGAACCTAAAACACTAGGTGGAGATTGCTTACCTTCTCTTCCCTTAGCCTTGAGATATGGACAATCCCTCATCTTATGACCGCTCTTACAACAATCGAGTCAACCATCCGTATCGGCTAAGCACTTGCCCTCATGCTTCTTCCCACACTTAGCACAAGGAACTGAAGAGAATCCACCACCATTTCCTCCTTGAGGCTTAGGGTTAGGCACCCTATCTTTGTTGAACTTAGGAGGAGCATTTGAGGAACTTTGATCAAAAAGCCTTTGTCAAAATTTAGAACGACCATGTCCATCGGACCTTGCATGTAAAATGTTACCATCACCCGTCTTAGCCCTCTTTTCCTCTCTAGACCTTTCCTTAAGTTTCTCCTCTTCTATTTGTTGAGCATGCACCATGAAACGAGAAATATCCATTTCATTGACAAGCTTGGCGGCACGACATTCCTTGACCACAATTTCGGACACTCCCGGAACGATCTTACTCATCCTTGCCCTAGGATCGGCAACCATAGTAGGAGCATATCAAGACAATTTAGGGAACTTCAAAGCATACTCCTTCACACTCATGCTTCCTTGACGAAGGTTGATGAACTCAAGCACCTTTGCCTCCCTCATCTCAAGGGGAAAGAACTTATCAAGAAAAGCAATCTTGAACTTCTCCCAATCAAGAGGACCCGCATCATCCGCCCTCTCACTCTTCCATTGCTCAAACCACACTTGAGCCACACCCTTAAGGTTATAAACTCCACCTTTTCTTCCGACGTCACACCCATGATCATTAGCACCTTGTAAACCTCATCAATGAAGTCTTGAGGATCTTCCTCAACCTTAGAACCATGAAATTTCAGAGGATTCATTCTAGTGAATTCCCTTACCCTTGATGACACCGTACCCACATTTGGGTTCACGGGAGCCACATCCTGTCTCTATTGGCTTGAGCCAACACTTGAAAAGTAGTCCTAAACTCTGCATTAGTTACTTGTTCGGCCAAAGGGTCGGCCGGAACTTAAGGAGCTTGAGGAGGAGCTTGTTGTTCCACATTCTCTCTTGAATTTCTTCTAGTATAAGCTCTTCAGGTAGCCATATCCTGAAACACATAGGATAGGGATTAGGAGAGAGACATATAGACTTAAACTCTATGGCACGATTTAGGAGTAATGAAAGAAGTAGAATTTCCAAAATATCTTATAGCCTCTCATTCATAAGTGTGGGGCGCTTCACACTCATGAACAAGACTCTACTCGACGTGGCTTATGAGACATCCTAGGATCTTTCTAAAACCTTGTGCTCTGAATACCAAGTTTGTCACGACCCAAGGTACCCCCTAGATATGACATGGCGTACAAGACCCCAAAAGACCTCATACAAGCCACTTAGCATACATACATACAAGATCATAGAGATTTACGAGTTCAAAAGACAATATCATATCAAAGCTTTTAAGAAAATAGCGGAAGTCTACATCTCATGTCTCAAAGCCAATCTAACATAAGAATGAGAAATAAAGTTTAGGACGTAGCCCAATACAATGCCAAAATGAATGAACTTAAAAGTAAGATCAACAAGGCTATGTCCTCGAGTGGATGAGGACTCACCAAGTCTTCAACAATCGTTCTACTAAGCTCTGGCCACGAATAGATGGAGAATCGCCAAGCCCTACATTAACAAGTCAATGTAGGCAAGAGTATGCGTTAGTACAATCAAGTACCAAGTATGATAGCCAAAACATTTATAACATGCTAAAACGGGACATTTTCATAAACATGCAATGACCAAGCTAAAACATGAGAAAAGGTTAGAAAACATGAGTCATAGACCATGGTCAAAGCAAGCTAAACATCTTTACATCACTTGAGAAATATCTTAAGGGCACTTTAATTCTTTATTTGTGGGAAGTAGCCTTAATCGACATGTAAGACCATGTGAGCTATCAACATGGAATCCGGTGTCTAACCCCACACCGATGGGGCCATCCTACTTGCCAAGGTAGGACCCTTTACTTAAAATATAGCTTACGTGGATCCACTAGCTAGTGTCTATCATAGACCATCATCCTATGGGGGCACATAGGTAAGGGATAAGGAGATTGCTACTAGAAACCCGACCTCTAGTAATGGGAGAGCTTCCATCTCCATATCCTCTCGGTGCTAAACATAAATCCCGCGGAATAATCATAATTCTTATTCATCTTATTATCCATGGAAGGATACAACTAGAGTTACCAATCCAAGCTAAAGTTCATAGAATAGCTCCTTAAACCTTTGATTCAACTTTAGTTGAGAAAGCCTTTCAACAAGTTATGAATCCTTTATGTGAGAAAAATACTTTCATATTCATAGATTGAGTAATATTTGAGAAAACCTTTCACAACCCAACAACATCTTCAATTAAGCTTAAATCTTAAAGCAATGCATAAATCATCATAATTTCCATAATTGAACATGCATACTTCATAAAAACCCATTTTCATCATTCATCAATTTCATCATGAATCATACCTTTTGAAATCATTAAAACATGCATGAGATCACATAAACTTCATAAATTCCATCTTCTTCATAATTCAACCCATCATCAATGCATAAGTATCAAAATAAGGGGAATTCATATGGGTTCATAGGGATTCATCTTAAAACATGTAATTCAACTCAATTCATACTTAGAAAATCATAATTGAAAGTAATTTGATCATAATTGAAGGAACCCACATCATAGAAGAAAACCCTTAAATCAAATTGGGGATTTGATACTTTGAAAATTGGAGATTTTAGGGATTCCATGGAGGATAGGGCTCCATGGATGAACACTATCATACCTTAGGGTCTCAATTCCTTAAGCAATTGATGAAGAGAATCTTGATTTCTTGAACCCTAACTTGTCCTCTTCTTCTTCTTCTTCTAACTTCTAGAGAGAGAAATATTTGAGAGAGGAGAGGTTTGGGAATGATTGAGAATGGATAAAATTAGGCATAATAGGCTTATATAGTGCCTAAGATTAAAGGGTAACCGACTTAAATTAGGGATTAAACATCTAGAGAAAAGACCAAAAAGCCCTTTAAAATAACTGTCGGATCTCTATCTACGGTTGGACCTACGATCCATAAGTCAACCTATGGACTGTCCTGTCCTACCGTAGATAGATTCAGAGTCTGCCAACCTTGGACCCTGCAATGACGGATCCTATGTACGGTTCGTGGGTCAATCGACGGACCGTTCATGGGAACCGTAGGTCTGAACTTATGGCTTAAGAATTTTTACTAAGGCTGAGGAGACCTACGAGACCCATCAATGACTCGTTGAAAGATCGACGGACCGTCCTAGTAGACCGTCATTAAGGTTCTAGAACTTGATATTTTACAGACATTCAGTGGCCCAACTGCGGTCCGTTAGTCCATCTACGGTCCGTAGGTGGCCTCCGTCGTCACTGGCGCTAGAATCTACAGCTTTTCTTCTTTCAAAATCTGAGGTGTTACAATAGGCAAACTCTATCTTGGGTGACATCAATCAAGTGAAACTCGGGTATCAAGCAATTGCACACAATCTTGAGCCACACACAGTCCTCTCAATTCATCAAAGCACAGGGGAACGTCTGATGGTACCCCTTGTGTCCGTGGTGGGCCCACTTTGTTATAGAATGTCTCCCACTCAGTATGTGGTAAGTGTCAACATATGGAGAATGCATTTCAAGCCTCTCAACACTAAGGGGGCACATCCGGGGTCCGTAAATGTCCATTAATTAGCATGGAGTCCAAACCGATACTCGTACTCGTTACCATGATTTCATACGACCTCTTCTCGGGTTCCTAGTTGGAATAAAACTTACAAACCATGTGGAGATTGCATTATGTGGGTTCATCAAAGATGAATTCCATGTTTAGCTCCTTAATCATCCTCATGATTTGAGGAATGTCCCTTTCAAGACTCTCTCTCTCGATGCTCAAGTCCAAGAAGTACATTGCCTCAATATAATTTTTATACCAACTCTAACCTTATTTGGTGACTGGTTTGAGTCCAAATCGGTGAGTATGGCTCCTTTGGACTGGGGCACTGGTGGAATAATAGCTCCTTTGTGGACCCTCTTCCTGGTGCTAGAGGTAGCCACCTCCTTTCCCTTTTTTTGGTTGCTCGACATAATCACATGCCAAACAATTAAAAATATCCAATCAACCCAAAAGAGTTATTAAAGGCTTATACGTTATGGGTGTTCTTGAAACCACCCCACACTTACTCGTTAGCTAATGTAGAATCTGAAGACTTAAGGTACTCAGACTTCCACTATGGACATTCATTCTCCACACATTTAGCCCAATTCGTTTAATTTTCATATCAATTAAATGGAGTTGGGTAAAAAACCTAAATATACAATTTAAGAGCATAAATAACACCTATATAACAATAGTTTGACTTTTCATAAATATAACAATAGAATTTTTATAGAACACAAGAAAATCAAGAAAAAAAGAAAAAAATGGAAAATCACAAACAATAAATTATGTATAATTAATTATTATACTAGATTTTCATTCCTTAATTAGCTCTCATTCTGTTATTTGCTTCCACAATTATCTCAATCATTAATATAATTCTTCTCTCTCATAACCACAATATAAGTGTACTAACTACATTCAAACTCTCTATCTTCTCTAATAATTCTTTCAATTGCTGAAAATTACAACGTTTCAATTTTAATTCAGCATGGCGGAAGATGAGATTCAACATGTAATTATTATGAAAAATTTGCTTTGAAACAAATTATTTCGATTAAAAACGATTTTGAATATTAATTTTTTTTATTGTTCTAAAATTTTTTTTCACCTTACGAAATTATTTATTTAATTGATCAAATATATTTTGTTTTTGATTGACAAATTTTGTGTTGATTCAGTTTGAGAATTTATCGATGTGGTTTCAATGAGAAAAAAACTATTTTGCAATTTTTTGCTTGGTGATATTTTCATTTTTTTTCAATTTCCTAATGTTGATTTTTGCTTGTGATAATTCAATTTTTTTTTAATTTTCTATTTTTTTTAATAAATAAATTTCATTGAGCATAAGACTTTTACCTAAATAAATTGTTTCAATTTTTTAGCTTTATTATTTTAACCATACGTTACATCATTTTTATTAGTTTGATTATACTAAAAAATAATAAATAATTGATTAGATTATGGTGTTATGCACCGTTGGATTGTAACATATAATCAAGTTCAACATTATCAATCTTCATAAATCAATGTTATACATATAGTTGGTTATAAATTGGTGTTCGAATTTCATTATAAGAATAATGAAGTGGACACCAATTTCTAACCATATTATACGCCATTTTGTGTATAACTTTTTTTTGGTGATATAAAAAAATATGATTGTTATAACTGGTGTTTAGTAGGTTCTTTAATTTTTTTTGTTGAAATGTATCGCAGAAAGGTATGTGGATTTCAAGATTGAAGGAGTGATATATGACGCAAATACCAATTAAAAAAAGAATCTCAAGAGGTCTAAAGTAAATTGTAGAAAATGTGCTATAGCCTATAGAGAATCACAACAAGAAACTTGTATCAAATATCCATATGAGGACTAACATTGTTGAGTTAATTTTTTATTTTTACTACACATTTTTTTTTTCAGAATCAGATTGAATGATATTAGCGATTTTGAATTTTATTAGTTGTTTATTAAATATTTTTTTTCAGAATCATATGATGTAATTAGTTCTATTATTTCTGTTGGTTTCCCTTATGGTATAAAATGTCATTTGAAAAAATAAAATGACACGAAATATCAACTATTGATTTATTATATGGGGTATAATTCAATAATTGTTGGTATATAATATGGTACAATGTTAGTGTTTTTATATGGTACAATTTTGATATTAGAAATTTTCAATGTTATTCGTGAATGGTATCACATCGTTCTAGTGTAATTTCAAGTCCTCAAGTTTGTACTAGTGTTGATTTTGAAAGATAATATTATCAAAATAATAATTTTCATTATGCTATAAACTGACAATTTGAGAAAAAAATATGACAAAAAATATCAACAAGTTCAGTTTATTAGATAGTGCAGATGTTGCTATAATATTGGTATTTCACATGATACAATATTGATATAATTTTGGTATTTTAGATGATACAATGTTGGTATAATTTTGATATTTTAGATGATTAAATATTGGTATAATTTTGTGTTTTCGATGATACAATATTGGTATATTATACGGTACATATATTGTTTTTACACAAATTTGATATATTATATGGTATATATTGAGTTTTAATATAATATTAACAAATTATGTAAGACTTAACACCAAAGTAGTACGGAAATCTATAAAATATGCAAGTTTTTAATTACTTTATTAAATTTTCTAGATTCAAATGGTTATTTAAGCCATATCATAACAAATTAAAATATTTTGTCAAAAAAATAACGTAGATATATTTCAGAATTTCAAAAAAAAAAATAATTAAAATTTGGCCACAATAAAAGAAAAAGATATTTGTATGAAAACAATGTTAAAGAGGTGAGAGAAGGCTACAATTAATAATTTAATTTGATTGAATAACAAATTAAGAGAGAGAAATTTAATATATGGGCAAAAAATATATATAAAAGAGTATAATTATGGTTGGAACGCCAAAAAGTAAACAATAATTATCAATCCCATAAATTTAGCACATAACACCCCAAAAAAGAAAATAAATCGGATACTAAAATATATATTTTTTTAAAATTGAAAATTCAATATATGGGCAAAAAAATATATAAAAGAGTATAATTATGGTTGGAAAGCCAAAAAATAAACAATAATCATCAATCCCATAAATTTAGCACATAATCCCCCAAAAAAGGAAATAAATCGGATACTAAAATATATAAATAAAAACATCAAAAATGAAATATTATGTCATGTTTGTAATTAAAAACCTAGTGTTGTAAATAAAAAGGAGTATATACACAAATTGTTAATTAAAATCTTAAATAGTATATTCTTGTAATTTTTCCTTAAATGGAGGCCCTGTTTCGAGTTTGTTTTTTACAGGCCTCAGCTATTGATTCTACTCAAGAATTAAAAACTATAGGACTTTTCAAAACTCACTCATTCTTTCAATTTTCACAATAGTCAGCCCATTAAAGATTTATAGGTAATTTACTCATTCTTTTCGCACTTGTGTTACTCAAGACTTCACACAAGAAAACTCAGCAAGCTTTTAAAGTTAATGAAGAAGAAATCTCATGATAAGCAAACACAATGCCCAAACACTTTCCACTTCAAAATTCATCTTAAAACCGTGAAAAGAATAGTTAGAAACATACCTTGATCACGAGAGAAGAAGAATCTAACAAGAATTCGGAAGTAGGAACGACTCCGTGTGACTTTCTAGGGAGATGAAATTCTCTAGGGTTTGGGAGAGGGAGATAAATTGGATTATTTGGAAGAATAATAGGGGAAATTGGAGTGGAATTGGGGTTAAAAAGAGGGCTGGGTTGGGTTTAATTAGAAGAAAATGGGTTTAAACCTGTTATTTTAATGAGGAGGGATTCTGCGCACTCAAGTCCGTGACATGATGTCAATTCACAAGAAAGGTGGAGCTCTTCTCTTTGTTCCATAGCTCCATAGCCCAATTCGGCCTCATCTTGACCACTTCAAATGGCCCACTCCACTTAGATCTCAGCTTTTCGTGAAACAACTTCAACCTGGAATTAAATGATGAAAGTGTAGGTTAAACAACAACTCTCCCTATACGCTAAATGATAAAAGTGTAGGTTAAAAGCCTAAGTTTTAGGGGGAGAAAAGAATTAAATTATGATGTACATAAAAACCTAAGTTTGGGGGGTTTGTGCACCAAAAAAAGAAAAGAGGAAAGATCTAAATATTGTTCAGATCACCACAAGCTTCAATTGAAAAGTGCTTAGTGGAATCATGCATTCATAGAATGATAGGAAGAAAAACAAAAATTGGTGCTAGCTCATGTTGTGCACATATCTTAGGTGAAAAGAAAAGCTGGGTGTTGAATGAGTGAGTGATGTCTTGAATAGGAGAAATAAGGTAAAGATAAGTCAATGATGTGAGTGGTATACTCAAATGAGATGTGATGGTATCAGGGAGGTCTTTTAGTCACTTTGACCAAATGATACCCTAACTTTTGCCGAAGCCTAAGTTTAATCTGCAAGTCCTTGGTGATTTTGAGCCTTGACAACCTATATTAGTGGCGATTCACATATCGGGCAAGCATATGGTTTAATGTGTGTACACTTGATTTCCTTTGTGAGAATGAGTGAATTTTTTTGATATATAATCCTTTTAATTGATATTCATGATTGTGAGTGAGATTCTCTTTTGTGTGAGTGGCATTACACCTTCCAAGTGAATCGTGAGGTCCTTATTTCAATTGGATTGTATGCATGCGATAAATTGTTGTAAATCCTTAGTTAAACCTTGAAGATTGATGCCATTTATCTGAGATGCTTTGAAATTATGCTTGAATTACCTATTGTAACTGATTTATGCTTGAAAAAGTTGTTTTAAATGAGAAGTATTTGAAAGGAAGAAAATCTTTGCCTTATATTAATAGTGGAATCAATTGTGAGTTGTCTTTGTATGTAAAGTTTTTGGTTTTGAGCCTATTATTTTGTTGTTTTTGAGTCGTAGTGTATCTTGGGTGTGGCTAAGTGAAAATTCTATGCTTAGTCAGTTCTTTGCTTGAGGACAAGCAATAGTTCAAGTTTGGCGGTGTGATATGTTGGTATTTTACCAACTTATTGAACTCATATTCATGTTTTAGTGCTATACTTTAATTCTAATCAAGGGGATTCTAGACTCTAGTTTTTTTATGTGCATTCCTTAGAAAAATGAAGTTTGAAAAATATAGAGGTTGAAATCACTGAAGCAGACAAACAAAGGAACTGACGGCTCGCAGAAGCAAACTAGTGTCTCGCCGGCTAAATGCCGACATCACTATAAAGAAAATACCTTAAGCACTGGTGAACAACTGGCGCAGAAAATTTCCTGATCGGTATTCTTTTGATCCCACCGTAGGTGCCATTGAAGAACTGAAGGTTGAAGTTGCGCTGCTATTGATCCTGAATAATTCTTGACTAGCATTTCGCTGGTCCACCACAAATACGCCGACGGGAGCCCAAGGATAAAAGCATAATTGAAGGATAAAGTGCTTTATTTTGGTAATATTCCAAGGATAGAATGGGAATTAGTGTAATGTTCTATTTATCTTCTTTCCGATAGGGAATATTGTAGAGAGTCTTCTTTTGGGAATTTGTAGTAATAAAAAAAGTGATAGAAAGTAGCTAAGAACTTTTCTTGCTTTCTAATGAAGAAAACCTAGATTTGTGTACCTTGCTAAGCTTGGATCTACGCTTTTGCTATTAATTTTTCATGAAATTGAGTATTCCTATTTGAGTATATCTTCTATTTCTTCATTTATAAGTAGCTAAATTTGTAGCTAGGTGTGTTTGCGCTAGATGTGGGTGTAAAACCCAATGAATGTTCATTAATTAGTTCTAAAGTCGGTAGTTAAGCATGGATCTAAAGTTGTCTTAAAGTTTTAATCAAAATATTGATGGTTGCAAATATTGGTTGAGCTCTCTAACATTGTTTTGGCTTGATAAAGAAAAACGGAGTTGAGTAAGACTCATTAAGGAGGATTTGATGAAATTAGTAGTTGGATTAGAGCTAGAAATAGTCTAATTTGACTAATTTATCATTTAAGGATATGAGCTTGTGATAGTCTATCCACTTAAGCAATGTTTGGTGTTTTAGTAGGTGTGGTTTGATATCCAGATGCTACTTGAGTAGATGACTAAACAGAGCATCCAAATACCTTTGAGAAACTGGTCCTTTATAAAATGATCCACTAAAACCACCACCCTTCTTGGTCTTCTTATCTACAGCTATAACATAAGTCTTATTTCACACCCTCTCCATTCTTAGCATGCTCAACCACCTCCCTAAATGACTTGCAAGAAGATACCATCTGCAGAGTTGTAAGTTGAAGTCCTACATTCAGACCCTTAATGAACCTCCTGATCTTCTCCTCCTCTACTTGTACTAGTTGTAGAGAATACCTGGAAAAAAGTGGAAATGAGCATCATATGTTGTGACAAGCAGACTCCCCTACTCTATTCTGGTGAACTCATTGCGTCTCCAGTTTTGTCGAGTACAAGGAACAAACTTCTTCAGAAAGATGGAGTAAACCTAGGTCCAAGTCAAAAGGAGCGAACAAATAGGTCTACACTCAGCATATGCCCACATCCATAACTTACCATCCCCCATTAACAAAAAAGTGAAAAACTTTACCCCATATCTCTTCACTTCCCCCATCTTATGAAGCCTCACATGATAGTTGATGATGAATTCATATATGTCCTTAAATGCAGTAATATAGAAAATAGGAGGCTTCATCTAAATGAACCTCTAGAATAGATCGTGCTCTTCCCCAATTATCACTGGTCCAATCACCATCATCAGAAAGATAACTAACTCAAAAATCTCATCTATCCAGGGAGCCATAGTTGTAGCAAGATGAAGTCCTGGCCTGTGGGAAATGCAAGAACTGTAGGCGTAGTCCCATTACCGGCCAAGTTGTCCAGTGAAGTTATCACCTGAGCTATCACATCAAAAGAAGTCGAAGCAGGTGCAACTTCCTCTTGAGTTGGTACCACGACCTCCTTTGTCACAACCTTAGGAGCCTCTATAAGTGCAGGGGACCTAGTCTTATCTTGCACCTACTCAACAACTTTAGCTCTAGCCTCAACTGGGACCACTACTATTCTTCTACGTCTAACTCCACCTATAGCCCATCCTCTACTGCGATTCACAAAAACAATAACTGGATTAGGAACCTCAGCTCTAGCCTCACCTTAATATATTATCACTATGTATAAGGGAAAAGAGCAAAAAGTTAGATACCAATTTGGATCACTAGATACCATTCGAAATTAAGTAATAACACGAAAGAAAGAAAGAAGTGAGTTTTCCTAATGTCATGTAGCCTCTCGAAGAGAAGTACAAATGTGTCTATATTATTTCGAAAGATTCTACTAGATATGTTTTAGCATACAGAGATCGATGAACCAAGAGCTCTAATAAAAACCTTGTCATGACCCAAAACACCGTAAGTAGAACCCACACCAACCCCCTTATGGGCTAGCCAACCATTGTCATTCTAGCTCACGGAACAATCTAGAAAAAAATATAAGGCGCGACCAAATAATTGTCACAACCCAAGGTACCCCCTAGACGTGACATGGCATACAAGACCCCGAAAGGCCTCATACAAGCCACTTAGCATACATACATACAAGATCGTAGAGATTTAAGAGTTCAAAAGACAATTTGGTATCAAAGCTTTTAAGAAAATAGCGGAAGTCTACATCAAGTGTCTCAAAGCCAATCTAACATAAGAATGAGAAATGGCATTTGGGACGTAACCCAATACAATGTCAAAATGAAGAACATAAAAGTAAGAACAACAAGGCTATCTCCTCGAATGTATGAGGACTCACCAAGTTTTCAATAATCCTTCTACTAATCTCTATCCACGAATAGATGGAGAATCGCCAAGACTTACATTAACAAGTCAATGTAGGCAAGAGTATGCTTTAGTACAATCAAATATCAAGTATGACATGCAATGACCAAGCTAAAACATGATAAAGGTTATAAATATAAGTCATAAACCATGGTCAAAGCAAGCTAAACATCTTTACTTTACTTGAGAAACATCATAAAAGCACTTAAGTTCTTTATTGTGGGGAGTAGCCTTAATCGACATATAAGACCATGTGAGCTAGCAACTTGGAATCCGGTGTCTAACCCCACACCAATAGGGCCATCCTACTTGACAAGGTAGGACCCTTTACTAAACATATAGCTTACGTGGATCCACTAGCTAGTGTCTATCATAGGCCATCATCCTATGTTGGCACATAGTTTGTGGGACATGGGTAATCGCCACTTGTCCACTCGGTGTTAAGCATAATTCCCACAGATTAGACATATTTCAATTATCATAAGTAGACATGGGTAATCTCCTCTTGTCTATATTAGGGAGCATGGGTGATCACCTCTTGTCCCTTCCTTAGAATAGCTCCTTAATCATTGATTCAAGTTTAGTTGAGCAAGCCTTTCAACAAGTTATTAATCATTACATGTGAGAAAACCTTTCACATTCATAGGTTGAGAAATATATGAGAATTCCTTTCACAACTCAACAACAACATCAACATATCATAAACTTTAATGCTTCAATCTCAAAGAATCCTTAATTCATCATTAGCTTCCTAAGAGACATGCATGATTTCATAAACTTCAGCTTTACATTGTTCATCATGCTCATAACTTACAAATCATAGAGTTCATATGGGTTCATGCGAATTCCACTTAAATCATGCAATTCAATGCAAACTCATGCTTAGAAACCATAAACAAGGCAATTTGACCATAATTGAAGGAACCCACATAATAGAGGAAAATCATAGTTTTTGATTGGGCATGCTTACTTTCATAAACTTCATCCTTAGGTCATTCATAATCTCATCATGAAAAGCTTAATTTAGAAATCATAATTCATGCATGGATTCATAGAGATTTCATAACATTCATCACTTTATAATTCAACCCACCAACAAAGCATATATTTTGAAATTGGGGGAATTGGCATGGGTTCACGGGGATTCATCTAAATTTATGAAATTAAACTCAATTTATACTTCAAAGTTCATAAAACAATCAATTGAAGCAACATTGCAAAGAACCCATAACATGGAAGAAAACCCTTAATTCAATTGGGAATTTCTAACTTGAAAATTGGAGATTTTAGGGATTCCATGGAGGAAAGGGCACCATGGATGAAGACTATCATACCTTAGTGCTCAATTTCCTTAAGCAATTGATGATGAAAAACTTGATTTCTTGAACCCTAGCTTGCCCTCTTCTTCTTCTTCTAACTTCTAGAGAAAGAAATATTTGAGGGAGAAGAGTTTGGGGAAATTCGCAAAGTGATTGGAAAAGGTAGATTTTAGGATTAAAAAGGCTTATATAGTGTTAGAAATAGCTAGGAACCGACCTTAGTTGAAAATTAAGTCATTAGGTGAATGGACCAAAAATCCCTTAAAAAAATAACTATCGGACCCCTACCTACGGTTGGACCTACGGTCTGTAAGTAGACCTACGACCCGTCCTGTCCTTCCGTAGATAGGTTCAGAGACTGCCAACCTTGGACCGTGCAATGACTGTCCCAACGTATGGTTCGTGGGTTGACCTACGACTCGTACATGGCCACCAAAGGTCAATTCCTTAGCCCTAAAAATTTAACCAAGTATGGGTCTCACCAACGGATCCTACCTACGACTCGTACATAGATTGATTGTCCGTCCTGGCAAGACATCATTGAGGTTCTGCAACTTAACATTTTTGAAAACTTGGGCTTGCCACCTACGGCCCGTAGGTCTGCCTACGATCCGTAGATTGCTCTCGTAGGAGCTGGCACCAAATGAAAACCTGAAATTTTCCCTTCTTTTGAAATCCGAGGTGTTACAATATCTCCCCCTTGGGAACATTCGCACTCGAATGGGAACCAAGACACCTTAAGGAGGGTAAGAAACAAGAGCTAACAACCCAACCTAGAATGCAATCACACAAATGCACATATCCGAGGAGGAAAACATCAACTACAAGCTAAAGCATGTTAAACACATCTTTTCACAAAGACTTTATGCAACTCATACTCAAATGCACATAATCATAGAGAAATCAATCACGCTAGCTCATTTTCTCAAAATTAGACTCTTCATGAACATGCATAGACAAGGAATCATGGAAACAACTATGACACATGAAACCAAAAGAATGAACCATGAGGAACTAGGTATCTCAAGCTAGAGTACGATCGGAGGGAAAGAGATGAGGATTTCGGGACATCATATCTGCCTCAGCCTCCCAAGTAGCACCCTCAACTAATTGATTCCTCCAAAGAACCTTCACGGAAGCAACTTCTTTATTTCTTAACTTTCGGACTTGCCGGTCTAAAATCTCAACCGGAACTTCCTCATAGGAAAGACTATCCTTTATGCAAAGATTCTCCAATGGCACTATAGAGGTCGGATCACCAACACATTTCTTCAATAATGAGACATGGAAAACCGGATGCACTGATGCCAAATCATTAGGCAAATCAAGTTCATAAGCAACCTTACCAACACGTCTCAAAATTTGATATGGGCCTACATGATGGGGACTAAGCTTCCCTTTCTTTCCAAACCTCATTACACCCTTCATGGGTGAAATTTTCAAGTAAACCCAATCATCAACATCAAATTCTAAATCACTCCTTCTAACATCGGCATAAGACTTTTGTCGACTTTGAGCCGTTTTCAACCTTTTCCTAATAAGCCGAACTTTCGCCATAGCCTCATGTACCAACTCGGGACCTATCAAAGCAACTTCACCAACTTCAAACCAACCTATAGGAGATCAACTCCTCCGACCATAGAGAGCTTCAAATGGAGCCATACCAGTACTAGAATGGTAGCTATTATTATAAACAAACTCGATCAAAGGCAAATGATTATCCCAATTACCCTTGAAATCAATCACACAAGCTCTCAACATATCCTTCAAAGTTTGGATAGTACATTCTGCTTGCCCATCGGTTTGAGGATGAAAAGCCGTGCTAAGCTTAACACGAGTTCCAAGACCCTTTTGGAAAGGCTTCCAAAATTGAGAGATAAATTGTGCACCACGATTGGAGATAATGGATAAAGGCACTCTATGCAAACTAACCATTTCCCTCAAGTACAACTTAGCATAATCCTCCATCGAATAGGAAACTTTGACGGGAATGAAACGGGCTGATTTCGTCATTTGATCTACAATCACCCAAATCGAATCATATTGTCGCCGGGTGCGCGGTAAACCAACAATAAATTCCATATTCACATATTCCCATTTCCAAGTAGAAATACTAATATCTTGGGACAAACCTCCCGGCTTTTGATGCTCAACTTTCACTTGTTGACAATTAGGACACTTAGCCACAAATTCCGCAATATCCTTCTTCATCCCATTCAACCAATAGATCTCCCACAAATCACGGTACATCTTGGTAGCTCCCGGGTGAATGGAATATCGAGAACCATGGGCTTTCGACAAAATTAGTCCTCTTAGGTCATCTATATCGGAAACACACAAATGACCTTGGTATTGTAGTACTCCATCTCCCCTTGGGAGAAAGCTTCAACGGACCTTTTAAGCATCGCTTCCTTCAACTCAACCAAATTAGGATCAAGATCTTGTTTAGCCTTTACATCATGCACAAAAGACGATTCAGAATCATTGTGAACCATAACTCCACCTTTAGTGGAATCAACCAACCGGACACCCAATCGGGCCAATCCATGAACATCACGAACTAACTCTTCTTAGCATCCTCAACATGATTAACACTACCCATAGACAACTGATTAAGAGCATCCACCACCACATTAGCCTTACCGGGGTGATAGAGGACACTTATGTCGTAGTCCTTTAACAACTCAAGCCACCTTCACCGGCTAAGATTTAGATCTTTTAGTTTAATCACATATTGCAAACTCTTGTGGTCGGTAAAAATGTCAACATGCACACCATACAAATAATGCCTCCAAATCTTTAAAGCAAACATAACCGTCCCTAATTCTAAGTCATGGGTATGATAGTTCTTTTCATGAATTTTAAGTTGCCTTGAATCATAAGCAATGAATTTCCCATTTGGCATAAGAACACATCCTAGCCCAATTCTCGAGACAGCACAATAAACCACAAACCCATCGCACCCTTCTGGTAAGGTCAACACCGGAGCCGAAGTGAGTCTATCTTTCAACTCTTGGAAACTGTTCTCACATGCTTCGGACCATGCAAACTTAACCTTCTTTTTGTAATACCCTGGATTCAAAAGGGTGGAAATTTTTTGATCTTCTGGGTTGGTGCCAGTAACGACGGAAGCCACCTACGAATCGTAGGTTGACTTACGGCCTGTAGGTGGGAATCGTAGGTGGCAAGCCCTAGTTTTAAAAATGACAAGTTTTAGAACCCCAATGACGGCCTGCCAGGATGGCCCGTCATCCAGTGTACGAATCGTAGATTGGTCTCGTAGGTGTCCTCCAGACTTAGTGAAATTCTTAAGACATAAGTTCAAACCTATGGTTTCCATGTATGGTCCATCGATTGACCCACGAGCCGTACATGGGACCCATCATTGTAGGGTCCAAATTAGGCACTCTCTGAACCCAACGATGGTTGACCATGATGGTCCGTCGATGGACCTACAGACCGTAGGTTAGACCGTCGATGGGGCTTGACAGTTATTTTAAAGGGGTCATTTAATCTTTTCACCTAATGGCCTATTTACTAATAAAGGTCGGTTGAACTCAACTCTTAACACTATATAAGCCCTTCTAATTGCAAAAACTACCCTTTTCAATCACTTTACAAGATTTCCCCAAATTCTCCTCTCTCAAATATTTCTCTCTCTAGAAGTTAGAAGAAGAAGAAGAGGGCATGCTAGGGTTCAAGGAATCAAGTTTTTCTTCATCAATTTCTTAAGGAATTAAGACCCCAAGGTATGATAGTGTTCATCCATGGAGTCCTTTCCTCCATGGAATCCCTAAATTCGTCAATTTTCAAGATAGAAGTTCTCAATTGAATTAGGGGTTTTCTTCCATGTCATGGGTTCCTTGCAATGATAATTTAATTGATTGATTATAGACTATGAAGCACGAATTGAGTTGAATTTCATGAATTTTGATGAATCCCCATGGACCCATGCCATTTCCCCCAATTTTGAAATAATGCTTTTGTTGGTGGGTTGAACTATAAAGTGATGAACTATATGAAATCTCTATGAATCCATGCATGAAATATGATTTCTAAGCTAAAGATTTTTATGATGAGATTATGAATGACCTAAGGATGGTTTTATGAAAGTAAGCATGTTCAATAAAAAAAAAACTATGATTTTCCTCTATTATGTGGGTTCCTTCAATTATGGACAAATTGCCTTGTTTATGGTTTTCTAAGCACGAGTTTGTGTTGAATTGCATGATTTAAGAGGAATTCTCATGAACCCATATGAACTCTATGATTTGTAAGTTATGAGCATGATGAATTATGTGAAGATTAAGTTTATGAAATCATGCATGTCTCTTATGAAGCTAATGATGAATTAACGGTGCTTTGAGATTGAAGTACCAAAGTTACGATATGTTGATGTTGTTGTTGAGTTGTGAAAAGAGCTCTCATATATTACTCAACCTATGAATGTGAAAGGTTTTCTCACATGTAATGAATCATAACTTGTTGAAAGGGTTGCTCAACTAAAAATGAATCAATGACTAAGGAGCTATTCTAATGAAGGGACAAGAGGGGATCACCCATGTTCCTTATTGTAGACAAGAGGCGATTACCCATGTCTACTTTTGAAATATGAACTATGTATAATCCGTGGGGATTATGCTTAGCACAGAGTGGACAAGTGGCGATTACCCATGTCCCATAAACTATGTGCCACCAGAGGATAATGGTCTATGATAGACACTAGCTAGTGGATCAACGTAAGTTATATGATAAGTAAAGGGTCCTACCTTGGCAAGTAGGATAGCCCTATCGGTGTAGGGCTATGCACCGGATTCCATGTTGATGGTTCACATGGTCTTATATGTCGGTCAAGGCTACTTCCCACAACAATGAACTAAAGTGTTTTGTGATGCTCCTCAAGTAAAGTAAAGATGTTTAGCTTGCTTTGACCTTGGTTTATGTTTCAAGCTTCTTAACATTTATCATGTTTTAGCTTAGTCATTGCATGCCATGAAAATGTCCCGTTTTAGCATGTTTTAAAGGATTTTGTGCATTGCTATCATACTTGGTAATTGATTGTACTAACACATACTCTTGCCTACATTGACTTGTTAATGTAGGGGCCGGCGATTCTCCATCTATTCATGGCTAGAGCTTAGTAGAATATTGTTGAAGACTTGGTGAGTCCTCATCCATTCAAGGATGTAGCCTAGTTGTTATTTCTATTATGTTCTTTTAATTTGGCATTGTATTGGGTTACGTCCCAAACTTTATTACTCTTTCTTATGTTAGATTGGCTTTAAGACATGAGATGTAGACTTCCGCTATTTTTTTCTTAAAAGCTTTGATTTAACATTATAGTTTGAACTCTTAATTCTCTTTGATATTGTATGTATGTATGCTAAGTGGCTTGTATGAGGCATTTCGGGGTCTATTATGCCATGTCACGTCTAGGGGGTACCTTGGGTCGTGATAAACTTGGTATTCAGAGCACAAGGTTTTAGAAAGATCCTAGGATGTCTCATAAGCCGCATCGAGTAGAGTCTTGTTCATGAGTGTGAAGTACGCAACATTTTTGAATGAGAGGCTATAAGACGTTTAAGAAACTTCACTTCTTTCATTACTCTTAAGTCGTGCCATAGAGTTTAACTCTATACGTCTCTCTCCTAATCCTTATCCTATGCATTTCAGGATATGACTACCCGAAGAGCTTATGCTAGAATGAATGTGGGAGAGAATATGGAACAACAAGCTCCTCCTCAAGCTCCTCAAGTTCCGGCCGACTCTTTGGTCGAACAAGTGTCTAATGCGGAGTTTAGGGCTAATTTTCAAGTGTTGGCTCAAGCCATGACGGGTCAAGCCAATAGAGAGGTTGTGGCTCCCGTGAACTTAAATGTGGGTACGGTGTTATCAATGGTGAGGGATTTCACAAGAATGAACCCGCCGGAATTTCATGGTTCTAAGGTGGAGGAAGATCCGCAAGAGTTCATTGATGAAGTTTACAAGGTGCTAATGATCATGGGTGTGACGCCGGAGGAAAAGGTGGAGTTGGATGCTTATAAACTTAAGGGTGTTGCTCAAGTTTGGTTCAACCAATGGAAGAGTGAGAGGGTGGATGATGTGGGTTCTCTTGATTGGGAGAAATTTGAGGCTGCTTTTCTTGATAGGTTCTTTCCCCTTAAGATGAGGGAGGCAAGGGTGCTTGAGTTTATCAACCTTCGTCAAGGAAACATGAGTGTGAAAGAGTATGCTTTGAAGTTCACACAATTGTCTCGATATGCTCCTTCTATGGTTGCCGATCCTAGGGCGAGAATGAGTAAGTTTGTTTCGAGAGTATGCGAAATGGTGGTCTAGGAATGTCGTACCGCTATGCTTATCCATGATATGGAAATTTCTCATCTTATGGTTCATGCTCAACAAATAGAAGAGGAAAAGATTAAGGAAAGGTCTAGAGAGGCAAAGAGGGCTAAGACCGGTGATGGTAATTTCTCGCACTCAAGGTCTGATGGACGTGGTCGTTCTAGATTTCGACAAAGGTTCTCCAGTCAAGGTTCCTCCAATGCTCCTCCTAAGTCCAACAAGGATAGGGTATCCAACCCAAAGCCTCAAGGAGGAAATGGTGGTGGTTTTTCATCAACTATTTGTGCTAAGTGTGGGAGGAAGCATGAGGGTAAATATCTAGCTGATTCTAATGCATGCTTTGGTTGTGGCAAGATGGATCACAAGATAAGGGATTGTCCCTTAGTTTCTAAAAATGAAGGGGATAACCGTCGATAAAATCAACCTCAAAATCCATCTAGTTCTAGTGGAAATCAGAAGCAAAACCGATTCTATGCACTTTAGGCTCGTCAGGAGCAAGAGGATTCTTCCGATGTGGTTACCGGTATGTTGAAAGTATTTCACTTTGATGTTTATACTTTGCTTGATCCCGGTGCTTCCTTGTCTTTTGTGACGCCATATGTGGCTATGAGGTTTGATGTTATTTCGGATGTGTTGTTAGATACTTTTCATGTCTCTACTCCAATTGGTGAATCCATTGTGGCTAAGGGAGTCTATAGAAATTGCCCTGTTTCTTTATCTCATAGAGTCACTCATGTTGATCTTGTAGAGCTAGATATGTTAGATTTTGATGTCATTCTTGGGATGGATTGGTTGCATTCTTGTTATGCTTCTACTGATAGTAGGACCCAAATGGTCAAATTTCAATTCCCAAATGAGCCTATCCTAGAATGGAAGGGGGGAAATTCTATGCCTAAATGTCAATTTGTGTCATGTCTTAAAGCTAGAAAGATGATTTCTAAAGGTTGCATATACCATCTTGTTAGGGTGAGGGATATGGATTCCGAAGCCCCTACTCTTGAGTCGGTCCCCATTGTTAATGAGTTTTCGGAAGTGTTTTCTGATGATTTACCCGGTATTCCTCTCGAAAGGGAAATAGACTTCGGTATTGACCTTCTCCCGAATATGCAACCTATCTCTATTCCTCCTTATAGAATGGCTCCGACGGAATTTAAAGAACTAAAAGAGCAATTGAAAGACTTGTTGGATAAGGGCTTCATCCAACCAAGTATTTCTCCATGGGGTGCTCCGGTCTTGTTTGTAAGGAAGAAAGATGGTTCACTTCGTATGTGCATTGACTACAACCAATTGAACAAGGTTACCATTAAGAATAAGCATCCTCTTCCAAGAATATATGACTTGTTTGATCAACTTCAAAGGGCTAGTTACTTCTCTAAGATCGACCTTAGTTAAGGTTATCACTAATTGAGGGTGAAAGAAGATGATATTCCAAAAATGGCTTTCCGGACTAGATATGACCATTATGAATTCCTAGTGATATCGTTTGGGTTGACAAATTCTCCGGCCGCGTTTATGGATTTGATAAATAGGGTGTTTAGACAATACCTTGACATGTTTGTGATCGTGTTCATAGATGATATTTTGATTTACTCAAGGAGTGAAGGTGAGCATGCCGATCATTTGAGAATTGTGTTGCAAATCCTCAAGGACCAACAACTCTTTGCGAAGTTTTGTAAATGTGTGTTTTGGCTAAGGTCCGTGGCTTTTCTTTGTCACATTGTCTCCGGTAAGGGCATTGAGGTAGATCCTAAGAAGATGGATGCGGTTAGAAATTGGCCTAGACCTCTATCACCTTCGGATATTCATAGTTTCTTGGGTTTACCCTGTTATTATAAGAGGTTTGTTGAAGGGTTTTCTTCGATTGCTTCCCCATTGACAACTTTGACTCCAAAGAAGGTTAAGTTCACTTGGTCTGAAGCATGTGAGAAGAATTTTCAAGAATTGAAAGATCGACCTACCTCGGCTCCGATATTGACTTTGCCGGAAGGGTCTGATGGTTTTGTGGTTTATTGTGATGCCTCGAGAATTAGGCTAGGATGTGTTCTTATGCAAAATGGGAAAGTTATTGCTTATGCTTCAAGGCAACTCAAAATTCATGAAAAGAACTATCCTACTCATGACGTAGAATTAGCAGCAGTCGTGTTTGCTTTAAAGATTTGGAGGCATTAGTTGTATGGTGTGCATGTTGGCATCCTCACCGACCATGAGAGTTTGCAATATGTGTTTAAACAAAAAGATCTAAATCTTCGCCAAAGGAGGTGGCTTGAGTTGCTAAAGGACTATGACATGAGTGTTCTCTATCACTCCGACAAGGCTAATGTGGTGGTGGATGCTCTTACTCGGTTATCCATGGGTAGTATTGCTCATGTTGAGGACGGTAAGAAAGAGTTGGTTCGTGATGTTCATAGACTAGCCCGATTGGGTGTTCGGTTGGTTGATTCCACTAAAGATGGTGTCATGGTTTACAATGGTTCCGAATCATCCTTTGTGCATGATGTGAAGGCTAAAGAAGATCTTGATCCTAATTTGGTCGAGTTGAAGGAAACGGTGCTCAAAAGGTCAGTTGAGGCTTTCTCCTAAGGGGGAGATGGTGTGCTTCAATATCAAGGTTGTTTGTGTGTTCCCGATGTATATGACCTAAGAGGAAAATTTTTATCGGAAGCCCATAGTTCTCGATACTCCATTCACTCTGGAGCTACCAAAATGTGCCATGATTTGTGGGAGGTCTATTGGTGGAATGGGATAAAGAAGGATACTATGGAGTTTGTGGCTAAATGTCCTAATTGTCAACAAGTGAAAGTCGAGCACCAAAAGATGGGAGGTTTGTCCTAAGATATTAGTATTCCTACTTGGAAGTGGGAAGATTTGAATATGGACTTTATTGTTGGTTTACCACGCACTCGGCGACAATATGATTCGATTTGGGTTATTGTGGATCGTATGACGAAATCATCACATATCATTCCCCTCAAGGTTTCTTATTTGACGGAGGATTATGCTAAGTTTTACTTGAAGGAAATGGTTAGGTTGCATGGAGTGCCTTTATCCATTATCTCCGATTGTGGTGTACAATTTACTTCTCAATTTTGGAAATCTTTCCTAAAGGGTCTCGATACTTGTGTCAAGCTTAGTACAGCCTTTCATCCCCTAACTGATGGGCAAGCGGAGTGTACTATCCAAACTTTTGAAGATATGTTGAGAGCTTGTGTAATTGATTTCAAGGGTAATTGGGATGATCATTTTCCTTTGATTGAGTTTTCTTATAATAATAGCTACTATTCTAGTATTGGCATGGCTCCATTTGAGGCTCTCTATGGGAGGAGGTGTAGATCTCCTATAGGTTGGTTTGAAGTTGGGGAGGTTCCTTTGATAGGTCCCGAGTTGGTACATGAGGCTGTGGAGAAAGTTTGACTTATTAGAGAAAGGTTGAAAACGGTTCAAAGTCAACAAAAGTCCTATGCCGATCTTAGAAGGAGAGATTTGGAATTTGATGTTGATGATTGGGTTTACTTGAAAATTTTGCCCATGAAGGGTGTAATGGGATTCGGGAAGAAAGGGAAGCTTAGTCCCCATTATGTAGGCCCATATTAAATTTTGAGACGTGTTGGTAAGGTTGCTTATGAACTTGATTTGCCTAATGATTTGACATTGGTGCATCCGGTTTTCCATGTCTCATTGATGAAGAAATGTGTTGGTGATCCGACGTCTATAGTGCCGTTGGAGAATCTTGGCATAAAGGATAGTCTTTCTTATGAAGAAGTTCTAGTTGAGATTTTAGACCGGCAAGTCCGGAAGTTAAGAAATAAAGAAGTTGCTTCCGTGAAAGTTCTTTGGGGGAATCAATTAGTTGAGGGTGCTACCTGGGAGGCCGAGGCCGATATAATGTCCTGATATCCTCATCTCTTTCCCTCCAATCCTAAGCTAGCTTGAGATGTCTAGTTCCTCATAGTTCATTCTTTGGTTTCATGCATCTTAGTTATTCCCATGATTCCTTGATTATGCATGTTCATGAATAGTCTAAATTTTTAGAAAATGAGCTAGCTTGATTAATTTATCTATGATTATGTGCATTGAGTATGAGTTGCATAAAGTCTTCATGAAATGATGTGTTGAACATGCTTTAGCTTGGAGTTGATGTTTTCCTCCTCGGATATGTGCATTTATGTGATTGCATTCTAGGTTGGGTTGTTAGTTCTTGTTTCTTACCCTCCTTATGAAGTCTTGATTCTCATTCGAGGATGAATGTTCCCAAGGGGGAGATAATGTAATACCCCAGATTCAAAAGGGTTGAAAATTTTAGATTTTCTGGGTTGGTGCCAGTAACGACGGAAGCAATCTACGGATCGTAGGTTGACTTACGGCCTGTAGGTGGGAACCGTAGGTGGCAAGCCCAAGTTTTCAAAATGACAAGTTTTAAAACCCCAACGATGGTCTGCCAGGACGGCCCACCGTCCAGTGTACGAACCGTAGATTAGTCTCGTAGGTCTCCTCCAGACTTAGTAAACTTCTTAAGCCATAAGTTCAGACCTATGGTTGCCATGTACGGTCTGTCGATTGACCCACGAGCCGTACATGGGACCCATCATTGCAAGGTCCAAATTAGGCAGTCTCTGAACCCAACAACGGTTGACCAGGACGGTCCGTCGATGGACCTACCAACCGTAGGTCAGACCATCGATGGGTCTTGGCAGTTATTTTTTAAAGGGGTCATTTAGTATTTTCACCTAATGGACTATTTACTAATCAAGGTCGGTTCCCCTAAACTCTTAACACTATATAAGCCCTTCTAATCCTAAAAACTACCCTTTCCAATCACTTTACAAGATTTCCCCAAATTCTCCTCTCTCAAATATTTCTCTCTCTAGAAGTTAGAAGAAGAAGAAGAGGGCAAGCTAGGGTTCAAGGAATCAAGCTTTTCTTTATTAATTTCTTGAGGAATTAAGACCCCAAGGTATGATAGTGTTCATCCATGGAGCCCTTTCCTCCATGGAATCCCTAAATTCTTCAATTTTCAAGTTAGAAGTTCTCAATTGAATTAGGGATTTTCTTCCATGTCATGGGTTCCTTGCAATGATGATTTAATTGATTGATTTATGACTGTGAAGCATGAATTGAGTTGAGTTTCATGAATTTTGATGAATCCCCATGGACCCATGCCATTTCCCCCAATTTTGAAAGTATGTTTTTGTTGGTGGGTTGAATTATGAAGTGATGAACTATATGAAATCTCTATGAATGCATGCATGAAATATGATTTCTAAGCTAAGGCTTTTTATGATGAGATTATGAATGACCTAAGGAAGGTTTTATGAAAGTAAGCATGTTCAATAAAAAAAACTATGATTTTCCTCTATTATGTGAGTTCCTTCAATTATGCACAAATTGCCTTGTTTATAGTTTTCTAAGCATGAGTTTGCATTGAATTGCATGATTTAAGAGGAATTCTCATGAACCCAGATGAACTCTATGATTTGTAAGTTATGAGCATGATGAATTATGTGAAGATGAAGTTTATGAAATCATGCATGTCTCTTATGAAGCTAATGATGAATTAAGGGTGCTTTGAGATTGAAGTACCAAAGTTATGATATGTTGATGTTGTTGTTGAGTTGTGAAAAGAATTCTCATAGATTACTCAACCTACGAATTTGAAAGGTTTTCTCACATGTAATGATTCATAACTTGTTGAAAGGGTTGGTTAACTAAAATTGAATCAATGGCTAAGGAGCTATTCTAATGAAGGGACAAGAGGCGATCACCCATGTTCCTATTGTAAACAAGAGGCGACTACCCATGTCTACTTATGAGAAATGAACTATGTCTAATCCATGGAAATTATGCTTAGATCCGAGTGGAAAAGTGGCGATTACCCATGTCCCATAAACTATGTGCCACCATAGGATAATGGTCTATGATAGACACTATCTAGTGGATCCACGTAAGCCGTATGATAAGTAAAGGGTCCTACCTTGGCAAGTGGGATGGCCCTATTGGTGTGGGGTTATACACCGGATTCCATGTTGATGGCTCACATGGTCTTATATGTCAGTTAAGGCTACTTCTCACAACAATGAACTAAAGTGTTTTATGATGCTCCTCAAGTAAAGTAAAGATATTTAGCTTGCTTTGACCGTGGTTTATGTTTCATGCTTCTTAAATTTTATTATGTTTTAGCTTGGTCAATCCATGTCATGAAATGTTCCATTTTAGCATGTTTTAAAGGATTTTGTGCATTGCTATCATACTTGGTATTTGATTGTACTAACACATACTCTGGCCTACATTGACTTGTTAATGTAGGGGCCGGCGATTCTCCATCTATTCATGGCTAGAGCTTAGTAGAAGATTGTTGAAGACTTGCCGAGTCCTCATCCATTCGAGGACGTAGCCTAGTTGTTATTTCTGTTATGTTCTTTCAGATTGGCATTGTATTGGGTTACGTCCCAAACTTTATTACTCTTTCTTATGTTAGATTATCTTTGAGAAATGAGATGTAGACTTCCGCTTATTTTTTCTTAAAAGCGTTGATATGACATTATCTTTTGAACTCTTAATTCTCTATGATCTTGTATGTATGTATGCTAAGTGGCTTGTATGTGGCCTTACGAAGTCTTATACGCTATGTCACGTCTAGGGGGTACCTTGGGTCGTGACACTTTTGAGTCAAAGCCATCAATGGAGAAGTAATCGAAGAGAACCCTTCAACGAATCTCATATAATAGCCGGCTAAACCCAAGAAACTACGAATATCCAAAGGTGATAGAGGTCTAGGACAATTCTTAACCTCATCCGTCTTCTTAGGATCTACCTCAATATCGTTACCGGACACAATGTGACCAAGAAAAGCCATGGACCTCAGCCAAAACTCACATTTACTAAACTTCGCAAAATGTTGTTGGTCCTTGAGGACTTGCAATACAATCCTCAAATGAACGGCATGCTCACCCTCACTCCTTGAGTAAATCAAAATATCATCTATGAACACAATCACAAACATATCAAGATATTGCCTAAATACCCTATTCATCAAATCCATAAACGTGGCCTGAGCATTTGTCAACCCAAATGACATCACTTGGAATTCATAATGGCCATATCTAGTCTGGAAAGCCATTTTTTGGAATATCATCTTCTTTCACCCTCAATTGGTGATAACCCGAACGAAGGTCGATCTTAGAGAAGTAACTAGCCCTTTGAAGTGGATCAAACAAGTCATTTATTCTTGGAAGAGGATACTTATTCTTAACGGTAACTTTTTCAATTGGCGGTAGTCAATGCACATACGAAGTGAACCATATTTCTTTTTAACAAACAAAACTGGAGTTACCATCAGCTGATGATTCGGGCAGCAAACATCCCTAAGACCTTATTTAGGACTCGATATGGCCACTATGAGTTCTTGGTGATGTCTTTTGGGTTGACTAATGCTCCTGACACCTTTATAGACTTGATGACGCGGGTGTTCAGGCCTTACCTTTTTTCGTTCACCATTGTGTTAATGTATAACATCCTTGTATACTCGCAGAGCAGGAGGGATCATGAGCAACATTTGAGGATTGTGCTCCAGACTTTGAGAGATCAGTAACTTTATGCAAAGTTCTCAAAGTGTGAGTTTTTGCTTGAGTTTGTATCATTCTTGGGGAACGTCATGTCAAAGGATGGCATCATGGTAGATCCCACGAAGATTAAAGCCATTCGTCATTGGGTTAGGCCCACTTCAGTTATAGAGCTTTGTCAGATTGGGAGGCTACTACAGACGGTTTGTTAAGGGCTTTTTTACTATTGCAGTGTCTCTGACCCAGTTGACTTACCTTGATATTCTTTTTGAGTGGTCTTAGGAGTGTGAGTTGAGCTTTTGGAAGCTCAAGGAGTTGTTGAACATAGCTCCTATATTGACTCTTCTAGTTGAGGGTGAGGGCTTTATGGTATGCTGTGATACATCCAACGTTCGTTTGGATTGTGTACTGGTACAACGGGGCCAAGTTATTGTGTATGTGTCGAGGCAGCTTAAGCTGCATGAGTGCAAATACTCCACTCATGACTTGGTGTTGGTTGTGGTAGTTTTTGCACTTAAGATCTGAAGGTACTACCTGTATGAAGTTTTTTGCGAGATGTACATCGATCACGGGAGTCTTTAGTATTTAATGAGCCAGAGGGACCTTCATTCAAGGCAGCATCGTTGGATTGAGCTTCTTAAGGACTATGACCTCTCTATTTTTTATCATCCATGGAAGGCGAATGTGGTAGCGAATGCCTTGAGCCGGTAGGTGGTGAGTATGGGTAGTCTTGCCTTCCTACCTACTATGAAGCGACCTTTAGCTTTGGACCTTCATTCCTTAGGTAATCAGATGATTCGATTGGATATTTCATATTCTAGGTGTGTCTTAGCCTATGTGGGAGTTTAGTCTTCCTTGCTTGATCAGATCCGTGGTTGGCAGTTTGAGGATGAGACATTGGTGGTGCTTCGAGATTGTGTGTTAGAGGGTGAGGCCAGTCTGGCTACTTTAGATTTATTTGGGTTTTTGAGGTTTGCTGGTCGTATTTGTGTTTCTAGAGTTGGAGGTTTAATCCAGGTAATAGTTCGTGAGCCCCATGATTCTAGATACTCTATCCATCCGGGCACTATGAAGATGCATCGTGATTTGAGGCAGCACTGTTAGTGGAGCAGCATGAGGGGAGATATTGCAGATTATGTGTCCTGTTTCTTGAGTTGTCAAAAGGTGAAGGCTGAGCATTTGAGGCTTGGTGGTGAGTTTCAGAGATTACCCATTTGGAGTGGAAGTGGGATGGCATCAGCATGGACTTTGTGGCAGGTTTGCCTCGAACTTCTAGATGTGTTGAAAGCGATTGAGTCATCGTTGGTCGATTGACTAAGTCAGCAAACTTCCTTCTTTTTCAGTCTTCATTTAACATGGAGAGGTTGGTGATAACGCTCAAAGTTCTCTCTAAAACCAATTAAAAGAGTAAGAGATCGTTGTCAATAAAAATACTCAACAAAGAGTCGGGGTCCAATCCCACATGGAGTAGTGTGATGTTAAAAATCCAATCAATGAATTAAAATGCAACTAATCTAATTGTATTGAAAGGAACTTGGGTGGATCATTCCACCAAAAAGCAACAAGTAGTTGTGAAATCTAGTAGTAAACACGAACTAAATGAAACAGGGAGTAAGTAAGATTAATCAAATCTAGGGGTGTAGGGGAGTGTATTGACACTAATTAGGGGTAAAAATTTGTATTGCTCAATAGTGCTTAACAACTTTGAATAAGCTAGGTCATCTTTGATGACGCTAATGTTCTTTCGATCTCATAGCACCATCTTATAGAATCTCCTTTCGGTCTCATCTAAGTCCAAAATTAATCAACCCAATACCTTGCTTCAATCACCTAAATTTAGAGAGATTATAAACATTAAGACAATTACCCACTTTTATTAGTCTTTTTCAAGCACCAATTAGAGATCTAAGATAGAACAAAGTTGGCCACCTTAATTCTTAAATTACCCACATGCTAACATCTCAAATTCATAAAAATCAATAAGAAAACAGAGCAATACAACAAACTTACTAATTTATATCAACACCCAACCCCATAATTACAACCCTAGGAATTGAGGTTTTAGCCATCCATCACAAAAAGTGTAGAAATTATACCTTTCATGATAGAAGTCATGGGTTACAACAAATTTAAGCAATTTTAATCAATACCCACTTCGATTTCACCCTTGAATTGTCAATTACAAGAGCGATGTTTAAAAGCCCACACTAGAGTTTGTGTTCTTAGAGTTTCTCTCTCAAGTTTTTAAATTGCAAAAACTGATAAAAACTATCTTCATACATTTTCTCTCTCTTCTCAACTATTTATATTTTTCAAAAAGATCCTTCCACATCCCATGCAGTAACATTAGTCGAGTTTATCGAACCGATTTGGTGGATCACCGTTCTTGACGTTCAGCTCGCCCTTTACTGGCTCCAGGCTTTAGATGTTTGAACCTTAGATGATGGACTCAATGGAACACACCTTTCACATTCGGTGGATCGCCGCTTATCACCTTTATTCGCCTTTTGAACCTTCACTTTTCTTTTGAGCACTGTCACATTCGACGATAGATCTCATGTTTGTTTTCTCACTTGGTGCATCATCAATGTGTCTCTATTCAACCATTTGTCTTTAACACTTTGACCTTACATTTGTCCATTTCGGCGAGATACTATCTCTTTGGCGATTCGCCCGTCTTGGTTGGCGATCAACAATGTGGAGTTTACACTTCTTTTTACATTTTTGGCCATTCTTTCAAACATTCATCCTTGTCATGTCCTTTATCCTTCATAGCTGCAGATCACCAAAAGATCATTAGAATAGGACATCATTAGGCATTGAGGACACGAAGTGTTGAGCTAAATATGCCTCAAATGACAACTCATGTCTCCTTGGAATAATCCCTTGCATTTGACATTGTACACAACATTTGCAAAAGGCTTGAGAATCTTTGAACATGGTGTGTCGAAAATAACCACATTGTAAAACTTTTGAGGTTGTACGGATGCCCTCATGATATCCTCCCGCCAGCGATGCATGCCAAGCTTCAAGTATTTCTTGCATTTCCACTTCGGACACACAACGACGAATAATATTGTCGGCACATTCTCTAAAAAGGAATGGTTCATCCCACATATACTTCTTCACATTGAACAAGAATTTCCTCTTTGGATGACAATTCAGACATTCAGGTAGCAGCCCTCACACAATGAAGTTGTCATAATTAGTATACCAAGGAATTGAGGTTTGGAAGATCAACATTACTAATTCATCCGGGAACACATCATCAATGCATTTGGCTTCAGTCAACGTCACATTTGCTTCAATCCTTGATAGGTGATTAGCCACTTGGTTCTCACACCTCTTTCTATCCCTCACTTCAAAGTCAAACTTTTGAAGAAGAAGCACCCACCAGATAAGTCTAGGTTTGGCCTCCTCCTTTGCCATTAAGTATTATAGTGCAGCATGATCCATGTGCACCACCATTTTAGTACCAAATAGATACATTCTGAGTTTTTCAAACCCATATTCCACAGCCAACAATTCTTGCTCCGTGACAGTGTAATTATTTTGAGCACAATTCAATGTTTAGCTAGCGTATTATATAGGATGGAAAAACTTATTGTTCTGCTGTCCAAGAACAACACCAAGTGCTAATCCACTATCATCACACATCAATTCAAATGGGAGACTCCAATCAGGGGCTATTATGATAGGGGCTGAAACTAGTTTCTCGTTCAAAATCACACAAGCATTAAGCAAGCTGCATCAAAGTTGAAAACACTTTCTTTCTCAAGCAATATACACAATGCAATAGAAATTTTGGAAAAGTGTTTAACAAACTGCCTATAAAACCTGACATGGCCAAGAAAACTGCCTACCCCTTTCACTGAAATTAGAGGAGGTAATTTGTCAATCACTTGGATTTTAGCTTGATCGACTTCAATACCTTTTCTAGAGATTTTATTCCCAAGCATGATCCCATCCTTCACCATAAAGTGGCATTTCTCCCAATTGAGAACCATGTTGGAATCTACTTACCTTTTAAGTACCATTTCCAAATGTTTCAAACACTCCTCAAACGAATCTCCTACAACCGAAAAATTGTCCATAAAGACCTCCATTGCATCCTCTACCATATATGAAAATATTGCAAGCATACATCTTTGGAACTTAGCCAGTGCATTGCACAAACCAAAGAGCATTCGCTTTAAGGCAAATATTCCGTAAGGGCATGTAAAAGTTGTTCTCTCTTAATCCTTCGATGCAATGGAGATTTGGTTATACCCAGAATACCCATCAAGAAAGCAATACCACCCATTGCCCTCAAGCTTATCAAGCATTTGATCAATAAAGGGCAAAGGAAAATGGTACTTCTCGGTCCATGGGTTGAATTTCTTGTAATCCATACATACTTCCCATCGGTCACTGGCCTAGTTGCAACAAGCTCAGCTTTCTCATTCGAGACCACTGTTAAACCTTCCTTTTTAGCGACACATTGAACTGGGCTCACCCATTGACTATCCGCAATTGGAAAATTAACCCCTACGTCCAACCATTTGATGATCTCTTTTTTCACAACTTCTTGCATTGGAGGATTTAACCTCCTTTGGTGCTCAATGCTTGGTTTCCAATCATCGGTCAAGTTAGTCTTGTGCGTGCACACACTCGGAGAGATCCCCACTATGCCGGCAATTGACAACTCCAATGCTCTTATATGCTTCTTCAACACTTCAATTAATAAATTCACTTGCCATTTCTCAAGATAACTAGAAATCATCATCCGAGTGTTGTTTTCCCCCAAAAAAATATATTTAAGATATGGTTAAGTTCTTTCAATTATAACTTTGGTGGATCAATAATATATGGCTTGGTCGGTTGTGCTTCTTAACTAGACAAGTCAAGATTCAACTTCTTTTTGAAATAAGTATGGGAGCCTACACCCACAAGAGCAGAAACAACTTCATCGTAGTCGCTTATTTTAGCTTGATCATAATTAAGTAGCACGGCTGCAAATGACTCCCCACAATACGTGGCCTCCCCAATACTTGCAACCGCTTCATCGATCTGATCCAATTGAGATACAACATGCATATCGTTTTGATACTTCATTAATTTGTGAATATTGAAGCTAACTACTTCATCATTGACTCAGAACTTCAATTCACTACTGATGAGTGGGTGATTTTCACTCATTTGGAGTCCATTTCTTGTGAATTTATGGCACTTAAGTAGAGAAAGAGGCTAATTTTCCTTTGAATATGGTTGTTTCAGGTACATGCTGGTTAAAAAGGAGCTTCGATGAAAAAGAATGGAAATTGGGGCAAAATGGAGCTGAAAACAAGGATTATGGAGCTGGGAGTAAAGTGTTCTCCGCAAACGTGGGAAATCCTTCACGAACGCGGAGTGTAAGTCTACTGTGAAGCATGAATGCGGGAAGCCTCCGTGAACACAGAGTGTTAAGTCGCTGGCAAGAGCGAACGCTGGTGAGCCTCCTCGAACGCGGAGCACAAGATCGCTGACCTCCGCAAACATGGAGAAGAAAATAGGCCAGGCGTTTGGGCAGTTATGGAAATTCACATTTTGACCCTAATTCACTATATACATTGAAACACAGCCAATTGACGGGATACCACATCAGTGAGTTCAGATAATTATGAAATTATCCAAGAGAGAAGAACTTGGGGATTGAGGCTTGTGCATAGCTTTGAGAGCAAGATTCCTCAACAAACACCATTAGAGTGAAGATTGTGAGATTGGATTGTAACTATTTTTCATCTTTCTTCAACTCTTTGCTTTGCTTAATCTTTTATTGGTGCATTTTTTGAGGTGTAACTACTCATTTGTCGGATTTTAGCTAGTAATAGTAAATCCTTGCATTGCCTTTAATCGGATTGATTGTGTTGACACTTGATTGGGTTCGTGAGAACTAGTTGAGAAATAATTTCCTTTATTCGTGAGAAATAGGTGTGTAATTTAGAGTCTGAGGCATATATGATTTTACCCATGATTAATTGAGATTGTATGAAGCTAGTTTGCAATGGACTGTATGGATTTTAATTGATTTCCCATTCCCCAATCCCTTTGGTAATCTTATTTAAAAAGGCTTTGTCCCTTGTTCTCCTCTATCCCCTATCCTAAATCGTTACTTGAAATCTTCTCTTTTTATAATTGTATCTTTCATTTCGGATTCAAACTAGTACCTAGATATTCTTTATTTCTTCAATTGCCTTGCACGTTGTTCCTCGTGGGATCGACCCCAAATCTTCATTGGGTTAATACTTGTTAGAGACTGCCCACATTTTGAATCGTAAGAGCTGTGGCTGAGCGTTATCAAAAATGGTGCCGCTGCCGGGGAACAATTCGGCGTATTGAATTGATTTAGAATTTATTGTTTACTAGCTTCTATCCAAATGGAGAATGGTTGTTTTCTTTGTTTTTGTTTTTGTTTTCGTTTGTTTTTATGGCTTCTTGTGAAGGAACAAGGTTTGGCATTTGCAAGCCCTACGTTAATGGCCCATAGCCTTGTTGTGGAAGACCTCATGTTGAGAATAGCTATGTGGACGCCTCTTTAGGTGAAGAGATGGGTGTTGGGAGTCAAGATTTGCTCTTGTGCCTATCTCAACGACTTCAAAAGGGTGTGATGCTAAGGGATCTAATGTTCCAAATGTGGGATGAATTCCACAACTTGCACCTAACTAGGTGCCATGAGATGATCCAACTTGAGTTTGAAATTTCTACTTTGAAGGCCAATGTGAGATCAATGTTTTGAGTATGTAAGGCTCCTTGTCAAGTGGTCAAAAGTAAAGCGTTGGAATTGGCATCTCAAGAAAAAGGGGTTGTGTTAGATATTGATGAAATCTTCGGTATTTTCAACCAAGCCAACCCAATAAAATTCCAAGATACCAATATAAAGGAAATGATATTAGAGTTGCAAGAAAAACCCAAAAAGATCATATATGGAAACTCTAATTCATTGGAAAGTGATAGTGTCATTCACTTGAAGGCCAATGATTACGAAGTTCAATGCTCAAATGGCCTAGTGACTCTATCAATATTGCCCAATGCTCCTCCATGAAAAAATGATGAGAAGTTGGGCAAGAAATTCAAGTCCTCGAAGTGGAGAGATCGAGTGAAATGTGTGATGCTCTCCGGTAGTCCCTATATGCTTCGTAGAGAAAATGATTTGAAATTGGAGAAAATTAAACCGGCGTCACGGCGTGACATTAAATTGTGCGCTTGATGGGAGGCAACCCATCGGTATCCAAAATTTTAATTTTTGGTAATTTTGAATTTTTAGGATAGATTAGAATTTTATTTTTGACTAATCCTCATGATTTCAAAGTGTTTGAAAGTGTTTTGAAAAGGTTTGGAAGAAAAAATTAACTTGGGATCGAATTTTGGGGTTGAACTATTTTCAAAATGGGGGTTGGAATACTTTTAGGCAGCTGAAGATTGCCAAAGTGCATTGGCCGAGTCACCAAATGGGCCCACCCATTGCCAAAATTTCCAGAATGCTGCCAGGGGTTCAGGCCTAAAATACTATTTGCGAACGTAAAAGAGAGTCCGCAAATGCGAAGGTCAATCTGACAGACACTCCGTGAGTGCGCGTTTTTTCCTGCGAACGTGAAGGTCAGGAATGAGCAGAGGCGCGAATGCGCCTGAATTGTTTGTGAACGCATAGAGTCAGGGTATTTTAAAAGGTATAAACTGTAAAGGCATTTCAGCTTCAAAGCAAAACCAATATATATCCCCACTTGAACTCCCTAAGTTATAAGTCGAAATTCCCCCTAATTTTTCCCCTAATCTACATTGCTTCCTAGTCTAGTACTTGGTGAATTGCATCAACCCTTCAGATATGTCTTTACCCCTTTCTTTAATCTATTTTTGATTATTTAAACTTATGAAATGGTGTTTGAGTTTATATTGAGTTGATCTTAATTATTTTGTGCTTAATTGTTAAGTTAGAGGCTAGGAATAGATGTATCTTGTGATGATTGTTGATAATTGATGTTTGGAGTATAAATTGGGGGCGAATTGTGGTAGAAAAATGTTGTTAAACTTGTTTCCCACCATGTGTTCGATTATATGCTTGAATGAACTGTTTTTCTTGAGAAGATGATTTCTCCGCGAACGTGGACCTCTTTCCAAGAACGCAGAGGTCTTTGTCCCCTTGTACTCGGCGAACGCGACCAATTGGTCCGCGAATGCGGAGGTCTATCATGCTCTGAGCCACGAACACGGCAGTCTCTCCGTGAATATAGAGGTAAGGCTGCTGACTCTCCATGAACGCAGAGGCTTCTCTGTGAACGTAGAGGATTCTCCGCGAACGCAGAAAAGAAATCAATTATGTCCCAAAATAGTAGCTTCGCCTAGAGTCACTCGGGACCGCTTTTAATTATTTTCTTTAGCCTAAATACTTTCTAGTACATTATTTTAGGTGTCCACAAGAACTTTTAACATATTGGATTCTTTTGTAAATACTTTGAGCTTATAATGTCAACCGACAACATCCGTTAATCGTCCGAAATTGCACCGGATAAAGAGTACTTTGATGCAACAAGATTCCTATCATCCAAACGTGCCCGTAAATATGATGAATACTTGGGCAGAGCTGTGGTGAAGGAGAAGGGCTTTTATTTGGAGAAGCTCGAGAGCGAAATGCTAGATTTCTATAACCGGCTTAGACCTAGTCAGTGGATGGTCTTTACTGCTGAGCCTATCAAGGCTAATCACACACATGCTAATTCCTTGGTGATGGGTTTTAATGAAGTAGCGGTGACTACCGTCCGAGAGGTGCAGATGTCTTTCAACCCCAGTGATTAATGCTTATTACGGTTTCCCGAATGTTGACAACAGGGTATATTTGGACCGCTACAAAGAGTTGGGTAACCAGTGGCTCATGGATAAGTTGCATAATCGTGAGCCTCCAGAGTGATTTGAGACTAAGAGAGGGGTGGAGTCCCGTGAGTTCACAGCTGAGGCCATGTCTTGAATTTCTATCATATGTGCTCGGGTCATACCTTCAACCCATGATACCGAGGTCACCTTGGATAGGGCACTTGTGATTGCAGCTATTATTGATGGGCTGGAGGTGAATGTGGGGCAGTTGATTGTGGATCATATCATCATGGTGGCTCAAGGGAGAGCCAAGAGCATTATGGTCCCTTCTTTGATCACTCAGTTGTGCTACAGTGCCGGGGTATTGAGACTACCCACTGATGAAAAGAAGAAGCCGGCCAAAGAGATTCACCCTCTAAAGAAGAGGGGTGCACAGGGCGACAGGCATAAAAAGAAGAAGATCGACGTGGCCGACCCCCAATTTGGACAGTTCACCAAGCCTAATTCTGCGGTTGGTGCTTCATCTTCCACAGGACCTCTCCAGTTTGGACCTACCACTATGCGCCACATATCCTCCCAGATCTCTAGAGTCGATGCGCAGATTAGAGAGTTGGTTGCAGGCCTTCCTTTTGGCCCCTCTGGGGCTGCCCCTTCTGAGGATGCACCTACTATTGCTTCTGTTGCTACTGCACAAAAGGTAATGTCCGACAGGGTTAAGCATATGAGTCGGAGGCAGGGGAAGATCGAGCAGCATCAAAGGACTTTCCGAGAGCACGAGTAGAGGAAGAGCATGTTCTTGAGCAAGATGATAGGAAAGCTTAGGAGCTTATACGGTAGCGGTGCTTCAGATGATGAGGACCTCACATTTCCCTCCGATGAGAGCTCAGAGTGATTGCATTTCAGGGAGTCCCTCGTATTCTCTTTTGATATATGTAATGTGATGACACAGTTTGATTTTTAGTTGGGGGTGCCTCCCTTGTTACTCCTGTTTTGTATTTCTTGTTTTGGATGTTTGGGATAATGTTGTTGGATGTTTGTTTTGTTTATTGATGTTATGCCCTTGTCGGGCTTTTTGATCTTAATTGTGGATTGTGTTGGATTGGTCATTTTTTGTTTTATTAGTTTTATTGCTTTCGATAGCTTCTTTATTTTGTGATGGTGTTGTTGATTGGAGATGTTGTTGATTGGCGATGCCCTATAATGGATAGAGTGACTACTTTCTTAATGGTAAAGCATCAGTTGTTGTTGTGTGGTGAAGTATAAGTAGGCATTGTGGTTGTGTGCTGATGTCTGAGTAGCCATTGTCGATGTGCGGTGAAGTATGAGTAGCCGATCCCGAATAGATGTATGAGTTTGCCTAATGATGGATTGGTTGATGGCTTTCTTAAGGGTAAAATTGTCATTTTCTTTTTGGGAAGTTATGGCTTGTTTGGTACTAAGAATATAGTCTTGCATGTGAAAAATATTTTGAACATACCTCTCTGTTTTGAAAAATGAGCATATTTAGAATGATTTTGTGACAACTCTTGTGACTTTTGATTCTTTAGCGATTTAATTGTTCATTGCCACTTGTTTATTGAAATGGAAATAAGATTTTGATCCATCTTGAGTGATTTTCATGCCATGTGTGGTGAGTTGTTGAATAATGCCTTATGTTCACTTATGTCACCTACAACTTGCCCGGTTGGTCTTGAAATATTGGCCTTAATTGAGTTGGGTTGGAAAAATGATCTTAGGCTTTCTTTGATTGTTCTTGAAGTCCACTTGGCCTAAAAATCCCACCTTTGCACTTAATGTACCCTTAGTTGTCCCCTTTGAGCCTAAATCCTTTTTAATAGCAACCTCATTACAAGCCTTACCCATTTTGAAAATATACATCTCTCTTGAACCCTTTCCCTCCTTGAACTTGAAGTTGTGAGAGTTGAGGCTAAAAGCCTATGTTGGGGGTGTTATGGGAGACTTATAGAAGGGATGCCTATCACATAAGAGCTTGTTATATATAAAAAAAGAAAGAGAATGATGAATGGAGGAAAAATTCAAAAAGAAAGAAAAAGTTGTGAAAAAGAAAGTGAATAAAAGAGTCTTGAATCTTCCAAAAGTTGAAAATGGTTGCATGTGGGGCATCTAGAGTGAAAATAAGAAAAAGAGAATGTGGAATGTGCTTTGGTTTGGAAAGTGAAGAAAATGTGGAAAAGTTGGAAAATGTTGAGTTGTTGAATAGAGTTCAAGGAGGGTGTAGTCACTCGTACCTAAATGATATCCCTACATTCCCTAAGCCTACATTACAAGCTTAACAAAGTCCTTTGTGATTTCTAACCAAATGAAGTTAAGCCAATGTTTAAAGAACATATGGGCAAGCCTATGGTGTGGTGTTTGTGTTCATGAGATGTTCTTTTGTGAGTGTGAGTGTTTGTGCTTTTGTCCCTTGTTTGTAAAAACTTTGTGAGTGTTTTGGGACATTTACTTCGATTGAGCTTATTAGAGTCAATTGAGGTTGGGAAAGATTGATTGGTGCATTTTTTGAGGTGTAACTACTCATTTGTCGAATTTTAGCTAGCAATAGTAAATCCTTGCGTTGCCTTTAATCGGATTGCTTGTGTTGACACTTGATTGGGTTCGTGAGAACTAGTTGAGAAATACTTTCCTATATTCGTGAGAAATGGGTGAGTAATTTAGAGTCCGAGGCATATATGTTTTTACCCATGATTAATTGAGATTGTATGAAGCTAGTTTACAATGGATCGTATGGATTTTAATTAATTTCCCATTCCCTAATCCCTTTGGTAATATTGTTCAAAAAGGCTTTGTCCCTTGTTCTTCTCTATCCCCTATTCTAAATCGTTACTTGAAATCTTTTCTTTTTATAATTGTATCTTTCATTTCGGATTCAAACTAGTAGCTAGATATTCTTTATTTCTTCAATTGCCTTGCACGTTGTTCCTCGTGGGATCGACCCCAAATCTTCATTGGGTTTATACTTGTTAGCGACCGCCCAAATTTCGAATCGTAAGAGGTGTGGTTGAGCGTTATCAACCACCTTCCACATCAACCAAAGCTTTCCTTGTTGCCAAGAGTGGTCTCCCAAGAATAACTAGAATGTCAATATCAATCTCACAATCAAGCACTACAAAATTAGTGGGGAACACAAATTTGTCCACTTTCACCAATACATCATATACCACACCAACCGGCCTCTTTATTGAGAGATCAGCCATCAAGAGTCTCATGTTTGTTTGTTTTGTCTCATCAAGCCCAAGCTTGTTAAAGATCATCAATGGCATTAAATTAATACTCGCACTAGAAATGATAGATTTTGATGTTATAATGTGTATGGATTGGTTGTCTTCTTTTTATGCCACAGTAGATTGTCGAACCAAGATAGTGTATTTCCCTTTTCCAAAAGAGGCAGTCCTTGAATGGAAAGGTAATATTGGGGCACCAAGAGGTAAGTTTATATCTTATGTTTAGGCAAGGAAGATAATATCCAAAAGGAATCATATGTCATTTGGTGAGACTGAAAAATATAGATGCAGAGCCATCAACTGTTTAATCCATTCTGGTGGTAAACGAATTTATCGATGTATTTTCTGAGGATCTTCCAGGTTTGCCTCCAGAACGAGAAGTAGAGTTTGGTATTGATGTGATTCTAGATACTCAACCTATCTCAATCCCTCCATATAAAATGGCCCAGGCAGAATTACGAGAGTTGAAAGAGCAATTAAAAGATCTATTAGAAAAGGGATTCATAAGGCCTAGTATGTCTCCTTGGGAATCACCAGTTCTATTTGTACGCAAGAAAGATGGCTCGTTGACAATGTGTATTGACTATCGGCAATTGAATAAGGTAACAATTAAGAATAAATATCCCCTCCCTAGAATTGAGGATTTGTTTGATCAGTTACAAGGTTCTAAGTGTTTTTCATAGATCGACTTGAGGTCGGGTTATCACCAAGTGAGGGTAAAAAAAAAAAGATATACCCAAGACAACTTTTTGAACACGGTATGGTCATTTTGAGTTTCTAGTCATGTCATTTGGGTTAACAGATGCACCAACATATTTTATGGATTTGATGAATAGGATGTTCAAGCCATTTTTGGACATGTTCGTGATAGTGTTCATAGATGACATTTGGGAGTATTTGAGATCAGAACATGACCATGCTAATCACTGGCGGTAGGTGTTACAGATTCTTCATGATCGTAAGTTGTATGCAAAGTTCTCTAAATGTGAGTTTTGGTTGAAATCTATAGCATTCTTTGGTCATATTGTATCTGATGAAGGAATAAAGGTTGATGCTCAGAAGATAGAAGTTGTGAAGAACTGGCCAAGACCTACAACTCCTACAGAGGCTTGTAGTTTCCTAGGATTGGCAAGTTATTATAGAAGGTTCTTTGAAGGATTTCTTCCATTGCTACTGCACCCTTAACAAAGCTAATACACAAAACAACCAAGTTCAAATGGAGTGATGCATGTGAAAGAAGCTTCAAAAAGCTGAAGAATAAATTAACTTCTACACCTGTATTGGTACTTCCAGAAGGCGCGGAAGGGTATGTAGTGTATTGTGATGCTTCAGGGGTGGGCTTAGGATGTGTATTGATGCAGCATGGTAAAGTAATAGCTTATGCCTCAAGGCAATTGTGATCACATGAGAAAAATTATCCAACCCATGATCTAGAGCTAGCAGCAGTTGTATTTGCTTTAAATATATGACACCATTACTTGTATGGAGTGCATGTTGACATATACTGATCACAAGAGTTTGCAATATATCTTTAAGAAAAAGGACCTGAATCTGAGGCAGCGAAGGTGGTTTGAGTTATTAAAAGATTATGACATTGATATCTTACATCATCTCGGGAAAGAAAACGTGGTAGCAGATGCTTTAAGTCATAAGACGATGGTAAGAAATTATGGGCAGTCCACGGAAAGACAAGGGATAACTAAAGATCTACACCAGTTAGCTAGCTTGGGGGTGCGCATTCTTGAATCTCCAGACGAAGGGATTATTGTGCAAAATGCTGTAGAATCCTCATTAGTAGCGGAAGTGAAAGAGAAGCAATACACATATCCTATTCTATTACAACTTAAGGAGAATGTACAGCATGGTATGGAAAAGGCATTTGAGCTAACGCAAGAGGGCACACTTCAGTGTCAAAACAGAATGTGTGTACCTAATGTAGATGAACTAATAAAGAGGATTATGATGGAATCACGTTATTCAAGATATTCTGTCCATACGGGGTCAACTAAAATGTATCATGACTTAAAATAAATGTATTGGTAGGGTGACATGAAGAAGAACATTGCAGAATTTGTGGCTCAATGTCCAAATTGTCAATAAGTAAAAGTGGAACACCAAAAGCCCGGAGGTTATATGCAGCATATAGAACTCCCAATTTGGAAGTGGGACATGATCAACATGGATTTTGTCACTGGTTTGCCTCGCTCATTTCGGAAGTTTGATTTCATATGGGTAATAGTTGACAGACTCACCAAATCAGCACACTTCTAGCCAGTTAAGACTACTTATACAGTTGAAGAGTATGCTAGGTCGTACATTAAAGAGATAGTTTGGCTACATGGAGTGCCAATCTCTAGTATATTGTATAGGGGAGCTCAATTAACGGAAAATTTACGAAAGTCATTTCAGAAGAGTTTGGGAACACAAGTAAATTTAAGTACAACCTTTCACCCTTAAACGGATGGTCAGACAGAATGTACGATTCAAACACTTGAGGATATGTTGTGAGCTTGTATACTAGACTTCAAAGGTAACTGGGATGATCATTTGCCGCTGATCAAGTTTGTATACAACAATAGCTACCATTCAAGTATCAAAATGGCACCTTATGAAGCTTTGTATGGAAGAAAGTGCAGATCACCAATAGGCTGGTTTGAAGTGGGTGAAACTTCTTTATTTGGGCCAGATATTGTTCATCAAGCTATGGAAAGAGTTAAGGTGATATAACAACATCTAGCAACATTTCAAAGTCGAAAAAAATCATATGCAGATGATAGGAGAATAGGACTAGAGTTTTCCATATGAGATTGGGTGTTCTTGAAGGTGTCACCAATGAAAGGGGTAATGAGATTAGGTAAAAAGGGAAAGCTGATTTCACGCTACATAGGGCCATATAAGATTATTCTAAAAGTTGGCCAAGTAGCCTATGAGTTAGAGCTACCACAAGAGCTTTCAACAGTTAATCCGGTGTTTCACGTCTCAGTGCTTTGGAAGTGCATAGGCGACCCATCTCGTATTACTCCTACTGAAGATGTACAAGTTATGGGAGATCTCACTTATGAAGAAGTACCCATTGCTATTCTGGATCGACAAGTTAAGAAGTAAAGAAATAAAGAGGTAGCTTCTGTAAAAGTTCTATGGAGAAACCAACGAGTAGAAAAAGTTACATGGGAAGGGGAAGAAGCAATGAAATTGAAGTATCCTCATCTCTTTCAAATCGATGAGAAAGATGAAAATATTGAGTTGACACGTTGACAAGTAAGTATAAGTCTATATGTATTATGTGATTAATAGTAGTACGTAACTTAGGCTTGAACTTGTTTGGGCTGACTAACCATGCTAACATTCAAGGACGAATGTTCTTAAGGGGGAAAAAGTAACACCCCGTATTATACATATGCTAGTTCTATTCACATGACACTCGACATAGCTCTATCGTCTAGGTGAGGGACCAAGGTTCTTACAGTGATGATTTGAATTAGATCAAAAGTTGTTGTGATGCCCCACACGTTTCAGTATACATACTGCCAAATTAACCATGATGAAAGTATTTAAACTCAAGATAGTAAGATGGTAATCGAGCTTAAAGTTCAAAGTTAAGTGTTAAGCTAAAGTAAAAGAGATTAAGATTTACAAAATGGAATAAAATATTGAGCTGCTTGCTGGCTTAATTAAGCTACTAGGTGCATCACCTACTTGAGATATATGGATCTAGTTAAAAAGGCCAAAATTAATGGATCAGATTTAGGCCTATGTTAATGGACTCATTGGAGGCCCAAACTAAGTAAAATAAAATGAAAATGAAATAAAAACCTAGCTGCCAAATCTTTCAAGGTCAAATGTAGCTAAGGCCAACTAAGGAAAAGGGAAAGTAGGTGCATCACCTACTTTGACCTTTTGAGCAGCTTGATGTACATAAGTAGGTGCATCACCTACTTGACCAATTAGTGGCTGAAAATGGAGCTGAAAAGGGAGGTTATAGAGGATTTATTTTTAAGGGTCAAGAAAGCTTAATATAAGGTAAATATTGGCTGGATTTTCCACTCATTTTAACACACAAAATTCAGAATTTAACTCCAGCTTTCTCTCTCCTTTGTTCTCTAGGCTTAAAACAACAGCAATAAAATTCCTTCTAGGGTTTTTGAAGAAACCCTCATCTTTGCAAGAGTAGGTAAGTGAAAACACTTATAGATTTAGCTTAATTATCCCATGGATGACTAGGAAAACATGTTATTTATGCTCAAGTATAAGTACAAGGGCAGAATGTTTCCACAAGCTGTTACTCATTTTTCTTTGTTATTAAGAGACTTTTCTCTTCTTCTTTTGGTTCAGTGTGAAGGGAAGTTGAAGTTCTTAAAGAGTTCAGGTTAAAAGGAGAAGTTGCAGAAATTAAGATTAATAATTTGAAAGGAACGAGGTTAATTCATTGTATTATCCAATTTGTACAACAAGGTATGTAAGGCTATTTTATTCCATATTCTTTGGCATGAAATCTGAAATTTGTGATTACTATCAAAAGTGAGTTTCCTAAGCTCAGTTCCTATTAAAGGAAAAATAGTGGCAGCGTACAATCTCCAACATGGCTAACAATATTTTTCCCTCGAGAATGTTGAGTTACTCATTACATGTTCATTACTCTATAGTTATGTGTTCTTGTTCTAGTATAGAAATGGTATTCATAGCAACAAGCTTGGTGAATTCTCCCCTTAGTCAATTGAAATCAATTATGCCATTTAAGCTCATAAGTAATACATTGATGTTACATAGTTCATTATGTAGTTGTTACTGCCTTAAAGTTATTATTGTCATGTTTTCTACTACTGGTCTGTAGTTCCAAATCTCAAAAATGTTTATGACCACCAAAACAACAATCTCAAACATTAAAGAAACCAAGTGAAGCAATCTGTATAATTATGGGTGGCAGCCCAGGGGAAAATGCCTAGCATGGGTCGATCCCCTTTGGTATAGAAGGGTGGCACCTCAGGGGTGAAAGCCTAGCATGGGCAGATCCCAATTGGTGTAATTATGAGGACAGTATCACAGGGGTTAAAATGCCTAGCATGGGTCATCCTATTCTACCACTGATCAGCTGGTCATTTGTACCACATGCCTTACAAAGATTATAAAGTACAGAAAAGTAAAGAAAAGAATGTAACATATATGATCCCACCAGAGTAAACAAAGGTGGTCTTTTATTCTGAGCTATGCATTTATATATTGATACTTGATTTCATTAAGGCCCTTGTTTGACACATGCTTACTGCCTTACATATTCAGTACCTTCTTTCATACTGATGTCCCTTATGGTGGACGGTGTGTTTCATGCCACAGGTACAGGCACTCCAGCTAGTAGACCTCCTCAGTAGGAGTGCACGACACTCAGGTGCTCTTAGTGAACTCCAAGTTAATTCGGGGCTTTACCGAGTCTTTAGTAGATTCACTTTGGTATTGTATGGTAGTAAGGGTAAGGCGGGGTCTATCCCGACCTACTCTAAGTTTGTCTATCTTATAGAGGCTTTGTAGACTAATGCATAACATAGAATTATGGTTGGTTCTTTAACTGTTGTGGCCTCAACGGCCAAGTCATGTGTATATATTTTGGGCCTACCTATGTTGGTCTTTTATCATTGTGGCTTATACATATACTTGTTAGAGCTTCATAATTGTCTTAGCTAAATACATGGTAGGTACATGTTATCTGTGGGTTCTCCCGGGCCTTTACGGCATCGGGTGCCTGTCCGTCTCAATGGGATTTGAGGTGTGACATTAAAAATCCAATGAATGAATTAAAATGCAACTAATCTAATTATATTGAAGGGAACTTGAGTGGATCATTCCACCAAAATGCAACAAGTAGTTTTGAAATCTAGTAGTAAACACGAACTGAACAAAATAGGGATTCATAAAGATTAATTAAATCTAGGGGTGTAGGAGAGTGTATAGACACTAATTAGGGTAAATTTGTATTGCTCAATAGTGCTTAACAACTGCGAATAAGTTGGGACGTCTTTGATGACACTATTCTTCTTTCGATCTCATAGCGTCAGTTCATACAATCTCCTTTTGGTCTCATCTAAGTGCAAAACTAATCAATTTAATACCTTGTTTCAATAATCTAAATTAGTTGGCAACCTTAATTCCTAAATTACCGACATGCCAACAGTTATAATTCATGCAAATCAACAAGAAAGTAGAGTAACACAACATTTCCACTAATTTATATCAACACCCAACCTCATAATTACACCCCTAGAAATTGGGGTTTTAGCCACTCATAAAAAAAAGTGCAGAAATTATAACTTTCATGATAACAGCCATGGGTTACAACAAATTTAAGCAATTATAATCAATACCCACTTCTATTTTACCATCGAATTATCAATTACAAGAATGATGTTTAAAACCCCACACTAGAAGTTGGTTTCTTAGAGTTTCTCTCTTATGTTTTTAAATTGCAAAAACTTATCAAAACTAGCTTCATACACTTTCTCTCTCTTCTCAACTATTTATAATTTTCTAAAATATGCTTTCACAACCCATTCAGTGACATTAGACATGTTTGTCAAACCAATTCAATGGATCGCCATTCTTGACATCCAGCTCACCCTTTATCGGCTCCAGGATTTAGGAGTTTGAACCTCAGATGGTGGACTCGATGGAACACACCTTTCACATTTGACGGATCGCCGATTATCACCTTTATTCACCTTTTGAACCTTCACTTTTCTTTTGAGCACTGTCACATTTGGCAATGGATCCCATGTTTGCTTTTCTCACTTGGTATATCGCTAATGTGTTTCTTCTTCGCCTATTTGTTTTGAAAACTTGGACCTTACATCTATCCATTTCAATGAGACACTATCTCTTAGGCGGTTTTCCCTTCTTGGTTAGTGATCAATAATTTTGAGTTTACACCTTTTTTTTTTACATTTTTCTCCATTCTTTAAAACATTCATCCTTACCTTGTTCTTTAGCCTTCATAGCTGCAAATCATCAAAATATCATTAGAATAGGAAATCTTTAGGCATTAAGGACAGTAAGTATTGAGCTAAATATGCCTCAAATGAGTGTAAATATATAACTCATCAACTGACCCGTATCTACGTTCAAGAGGTGGTTTATCTGCATGGTGTGCCTGCCACTATTATATCAGATCGGGGTGCTTAGGTCACTTCTAGATTTTGGATGACCTTTTAGGAAGATTAGGGTACTTACGTCAACATTAGCACAGCTTTCCACCCACAGAAAAATGGTCAGTCGAAGTGTATGATTTAGGTTCTTGAGGGTATGTTGCGGACAGTTATTTTGGAGTTCGGAGGACAGTGGGACCAGTTCTTGCCTTTGGTGGAGTTTGCATACAATAATAGCTAAACTCTAGTATTTAGATGGCCACGTTCGAGTCTTTATTTGGTAGACATTTTTGCTCTCCAGTTGGTTGGTTCGATCCTACAGAGCCTAGATACATGGTACATACTTGATTTAAGAGGCTTTGGACCAAATGAGGGTGATTCAGGACAGGCTTGAGATAACTCAAAGCAGGCAACAACGTTATGTTGATCGTAGGCGTCAGCCTTTGAAGTTCTCATTTGGTAATTGGGTTTTCTTCCATGTTTTACCTATGAAGGGTATGATGAGATTTCGGAGGCGGGGCAAGCTTAGCCCCAGGTATATTGGGCCATTTGAGATCCTCCCGACAGTTGATGAGGTTGCTTATAAGTTGACTTTACCTCTAGTATTTTCATCTATCCACCTGGTTTTCCATGTTTCGATGTTTTGCCGGTATGTTCCGAATGAGTCTCATATGCTCCAATATGATGCAATGGAGTAGGATGACCGTTTGAATTTTGTCGAAGAGTTTGTTGTCATTCTAGCTAGAGATGTGTAGTGATTCTGTTCGAGAGCCATTTTTGAGGTTAAGGTTCTTTGGAGGCATTGTCTAGTTGAGGAGGCTACCTTGGAGACCGAGCATGATATGCGGGAGAAGTTCCCTATCTTTTTTGAGCCTTCAGGTAATTCTAGACTCTTATTTTCACAGACGAAAGTCCTTTTTAGTAGTGAATGATATAATGATCCTCAAGGTCATTTCTATGTTTATGCCTTCTCTTTGCCATTTAGAATGTTCCTAGAGTGATTCCAAGTCATTTATGACTTGCTAGGACTGCCAGTTCGGTCATCTGGTCATTCGTTTGGTGTTTATGCAAATTTTTGTGTTTTAGAGCTTTTGAACCTTGAATGGTCATTTTCGATCACAGGTTCAGGATGATGACTTTAATATCCAATTTTGATGATTCCATCAGCTCCAAAAGGGTCATTTAGACTAGTAGCATGGTCGATATGACTCTCGAGGCTTTCAATACGAGTCTGTGCGATTAGGCATTTTAACTTTCAAGTTATGACCTAAGTTGTAATTGAGTCAATATTCTGGGTAAACAGGCTTGGATGAGAATTTCATCAGTGTGGTTAGCTCTAGATTGTTGATTTTGGTCTAGAACGACCCTTTGTTAGGATCTCGAGGCTTCTGGGCTAATTCCAAGCTCCCTTGTGGATTTTGACTTAAAATGGAGTTTGGGTGTGGGACCCACCTTTTGTCGAGATGACCTCGTATGGGAATTTCAACTACTCCGTTAGTTCCAAAATATCAAATTTGGTAGGGTAGTCTATGTCATTTGCATGCACGAGGTTCTGAATGAATTTGGAACACCCCGTCAGAGTTTTGAAACTTGCCAAAACAAGCTGATATTCATCAGTTTGTGCAGACCAAAATTGATCTTCATATTTGAGGACCTTGGTTTGCATTCGTGGAGACCAGGAAGGTTGGTCACCATGTTTGTGGGGTTCAGGCCGCGTTTGCAAAGTGTTAGGTCACCTACACTTTGCGTTTGCGGGGACCCAGCCGTGATCACAGACCCCAAGTTCTTTGGCCTTCACATTCGCGGGCTCCTTACCGCATTCACGAAGGGCATTTTTCTTTTCCTCTGTGATCGCGAGCCCTCTAGGCCACGTTAGCGAAGATAAAATTGGTCTAGTCTTTTATTAAATGACCAGACGTGATTTAACTTTGGTTTCAAGCTTCATTTGGAGATTTCTTGCTCGTTTTAGCTCAGAAGTGGGTGATTCGAAGTTCCGTCCGTCCAGAACAGGAAATGTTGAAGGTTCTTTGTTTGAGGTGAATTTCAATTTTAGTAGGCTGCCTTAGCTTGTTTGGTTGCTCTAGTTGGTGATTAATTGCATGCTAGTTGTTCTCTTAGTTCTGAGCCACGAATTGTGTTCAATTTCTGGACACAAGTTTGGGGAACTATTTAAGACCCTTTGACGGAGTCAATTCCATAATTCTAGCATGGGTCCTACAATTCTCATTTGACCCCGAAATTGGTCCGGTTTCATTTTATGTGCTTTTTGTTGTTGAAACGACCATATTGATGTTGTGCTCCAATTTTTGATAGTATGGTTGTGTTCTGAGGCTGCTCAGAAGTAAAAAGCTCCGGCATTGATATTTGGAGCACGCGCAGTCAGCCTACAAGTAGACTACAACTTCCTTTCTATTAGATTGAGCTTGAATGCGTGAATGCATGTTGATTTGAATGAATTGGGGGTGGGTACCTAGTACTCTTATTTCTTTTCCTAGATACAATGTTTTAGGATTGATCGACATTATTTTAAATGTTGTACCATGTTAGACAAGGATTGTGTGTGATTCTATGTTGTTGTGATTTGATTTGTTGTTGTTAATTAATGTATTGTCATTTGAGCATGTTTTGCCTTAGTCAAGGCTTAGACTAGTGCTTACCATAGACTCACAATATTTGTAGTCTAGATGCTCTGTTTCTCCTCCGATGTCGTTTTGGATGGCTTAGCTCCTTGTAGACTAGAATAGCATACTTGAGTCTAATAGCATGAGCCTTAGTTTAGGCGTTGTCGCAGCTTCATTGATCTTGTGTTCTCTCTCTCCTTATTTCTGCGGCTCTGATGCGTTATCAAATATTTTGTACTTTCACGGGCGGCTTGGGATTGGAGTGATTTAGGCTTGGAGTATTTTGGTGATTCCTTCTGAGTGAACATCATTCCACGGTGGCTTGGTATTGATACTTGAAATCTTTTTTAGAGTCGACACACCCCTGGGTTACTCTAACTAGTTGGCGGCGTATGCCCCTGGGAGTGGACTAGCTGACTAGGTGACCTTGATATCTGAGATACTCTTCGGAGTCGACTCACCCTCGAGTCACTCTTGCTAGCTTGGCTAGGAGTTTACTGGCTGGCTGGGCTACCTTGATTGGTTTTTCAATCTTTCTACCTGGCCTGGGAGTTGACTGGATTGTTGGTTATTTGTAGTTACGTGGGCTGGGAGCCCGACTTTCACTTCTTGGGTTCGGATTCGTGGTACTATTCTCTTAGTAGACTTAGCTATTCTGTGTACCTTTTGGGGTTATGGGGTCCATTTGGGTTTTTATTTAAACTTAAATAAAAGTGTAACTTCTGGACTTATGGGGTCCAGTTAGGGTTAGTTTAATTAGTTGTACTTAGATTTACTTTTGGTTCGCTCGTATGTTTTCTTTCATATCCGTTTTAACCTCTGCTTTTGTCTAGATTCTATCTTTTCATTTTTCCTTTACCTTTCTTGCTCAGCCGCCTTATGATGCCTACTTAGTACCTTTGTGTTGGTACTCATGCTACACTCTACATCTGTTTTGTGATGCAGGTCCTAGTACTAGCTTCCAGCGGTGATTGTTTGTGGCATCAACAACCCTCATTTGGGATCGGAGACGAGGGTGAGCACTTGGCATTCCGGACTTGATGGTTTCCTTTTGAATACTGTATAGCTGGTCTTTTCCTTTTTGAGACATCTTTGCTTTTTTCTACCTAAACATAGGTTGTTATATTGTTGACATAGTCCCATGTACCTGATTGACTTTAGTATGTATCTGACGTCAATGCGAAAGAACTAGATCCTTGTAGGCTTGTATAGCAGACTTGGGTCTGATAGTATGAGCCTTAGTATAGGCGTTTTCGTGGCTTTTGGACCTTCTGAGTCTTTCTCCCTTATCTGTGTGATTCTTGGGATGTTGCTGGCAGATGTCGCTGTTACGTCGATTGTCGGTTGAATTGTGTTAGGCTGGGAGCCTTCGGTTGATATACTTGTGAGGGCGGCGGCCCGTGATGTTTAGTCTGGCGTGGTATGGTTGGTATTGACTTTACCCTATTCTGTGTTGAGGATATGTGGGGAGTGGACGTCGATCCATGATATATGGGTTATTTGAGGTCATCTACAGAGTAGACATAAATGGTACACTCGTATGGCTGGGTCAATGCCCTTGGAGTTGTAGATGGTACACTCGTCTTGCTGGGTCAATACCCCCGGAGTGCTAGATGGTACACTTGTTTAGCGGGGTCAATGCCCCCAGGGTGGTAGATGGTACACTCGTCTGGCTGGGTCAATGCCTTCAGAGTGGTAGATGGCACAGTCATCTAGCTGGGTCAATGCCCCCGGAGTGGTAGATGGCACACTTGTCTGGCTAAGTAGATGCCCCCGGAGTGGTAGATGGCACAATCGTCTTGCTGAGTCAACGCCCCCAGAATGTTAGATGGCTCACTTGGCTGGTATGGGCTGGGCCCAGGGAAATGCCCCTGGAGTGATAGCCTATTTGGACAGTTTGATACCGAGTTTTTTAGAGGGGTCAACATACCCCCACCCTTTTTGCAGTACTCAACGGGCTGGGTTCCTGCCCCCGGATTAGCTTGCTGGATTGGTGTATTTCTTTGGGAAGTAATAATTGTGGTCGGTTGAGTATTAGTCGTTTGTTCGGTTCGGAGTTCTGTTCCTTGATCCTGTAGTTCTAGCTTTTAAGTGTACCTGTCGGGTTTATGGGGGTCCGTTCAGGTATTTAATTAAACTTACGCATGAGTGTGCCCAGCGGGTCTTATGGGGGCCCAGCTGGGTTTAGCATAGTTATCCTCAGTTTACATTCTATTTTCTCTGTTTCTGTTCTTTTGACCTTTGTTGTTGTTGATTCTATCTTGTCTGCCTATTTTTACCTTTCTTGCTCAGTCGACCTATGATGCCTACTGGGTACCTGTTGTTTTGGTACTCATGCTACACTTTGCATCTAATTTTTAGATGCAGGTCCGAGCATCAGTTATCAACGTTAAGATCGGGCCTGCAGCTGTCAGTTCAGGAGACTAGGGTGAGCACATGGCGTTCTCGGATTATCTGTCTCCTTCTGTATTTATCTTTTGGCTTGTCTTTTGTTTTCGAGACAGTTGTTTCTGTGGTCAACTTTTGGGACTTGTACTCTTGTTAGTGATTCTGTACATGTGAATTCCAGGTTTTGGGAGGTGTCTCGTATATTTTTAGTTTGGTTTCATTTCAGCCTTCGTTTATGTGTTCTTATGATATGCTTCCGCATGGGTTAGAATTAGTTTCACTCTTAATCCCATTACTGTTAAGTTCTGGGATGGAGTTTTGTTTGCCCATTGGTGGGATGGTAGGCTCTATCATGACTTCAGAAATTATATCATGACAAATTGGTATCAGAGCCTAGGTTCGTTGGTCTCACTTGTAAAGGACTAACATCTAGTAAAGTCTTGAGTATCGGTGTGGAGACGTCTGTGAGTTATCTTCAGGATGCTACAGGATGTCCATAGGATGTTTTCTTACCTTGTATCATTTTCATGCGTTGTTGTCCGGTTTGTTTCTTGAAATCTCACTTGTTCCACTTTGTTATAAGATGGCTCGCTCGCGTAGTAGAGGTCAACCCCGAGGTCGAAGGGTGCTGCGGCACCAGGCCGCGTTAGAGAGAGGACTTCGGAGCCGGAGCTAGAGCCTCATGCAAAGCAGATTCGTCCTCAGCCAGTGGGGCCGGGACCAGCCCAGCCACAACCAGTACAAGTTGTGGCTCTTGATATGCAGTTCATGATTGCCCAAATCTTACCTGCTATCAGGGGTGTGCAGCAGCAGCTACATCGCGAGGACCAAATGGGAAGCGACAAGAGGGTCAGACAGGATAGTTTTGCTAGTTGGCCCTGTTCAAGGCCTAGTGTTACTCGGGACCAGTTTCACCAGGGGTTCCGGCCAGAGGAGTCTAGTCGCTGGTTTCAGGCAGCGTTGTAGACCTTAGAGGGTGATCAGCACCGTCAGACGGTTTTAGTGCCAGTCCGAGTCAGGGCCGAGGTGTATTTCAATCAAGAGCATCACGTTGGGTTGGCCGACCTCCAGTGGTTAGCAGACCTTCTCAGGGCTGCTTCACTTGTGGGGAGCTTGGTCACTAGGTCAGGGATTGCCCTTCTCCTAGATCAGCTTTATAAGCCCCTCAGGCAACGAGACCTATTTCGGTAGTAACACCTCTAGCTAGAGGAGGGGGTCAGCAGCAGGGTTCTCGGGGAGGTCTCGAGAAGGCAGGACAGGCGGTCGAGTGGATGTGTGAGGTAGAGGTGCCCAGGGCTATTTCTATGCAGCTCCAGCTAGAGCAGAGGCCGAGGCATCCGATGATGTGATCACATGTATGGTTCTCTTATGCCATCTGTCCGATTCAGCTTTATTTGATCCTAGTTCTACCTATTGATATGTGTCTAATTACTGTGTGCCTCGATTAGGAGTGAGTCCTGAGCCCTTATCGGTTCCATTGCATGTTTCGACCCTAGTAGGGGATTCCTTAGTAGTGGATCGGGTTTGCAGGTCTTGTGTGGTGAGTATTCGAGGCCAGGACACTCTGGTTGATCTTATAGTGCTTTGTATGGTAGACTTTGATGTGATTCTGGGTATGGATTGGCTATCTCTTCACCAGGCCGTCTTTGACTGTTATGCCAAGACCGTGACTTTAGCCATTCCTGGTATCTCGTCGGTTGTGTTGCAGGTCTTGTTGTTGCACACTAGTTGGGGTGATTTCTTGTATTCGGGCCCAGAGGCTGGAGGATAGCGGATTTTTGTCTTACTTGGCATATGTTAGAGATGTTAGTAGGGAGGGCCCTACAGTTGATTCAGTGCCTGTAGTCCGAGAGCTCACAGATGTGTTTCCTGCCGACCTTCCTGGCCTACCCCCCAGATCGGGACATTGATTTTGCCATTGATTTGGATCCGGATACTCTTGTTATTTCTATCCCACCGTACCGTATGGAACCTGCAGAGCTCAGCAATTCACTTCAGGATCTCTTGAGTAGAGGGTTCATCCGACCTAGTGTGTCGCCTTGGGGTGTCCCATTCCTGTTTGTGAGGAACTAGGATGGCACCATGCAGATGTGTATCAATTAAAGGCAGTTGAATAAGGTGACGGTGAAGAACCGTTATCATATGCCTCGTATTGATGACCTATTCGACCAGCTTCAGGGTGTTGCTGTGTTTTCTAAGATTGACTTCAGATTTGGTTATCATCAATTGATGATTAGAGCAACGGACATCCCTAAGACAACATTTAGGACTCGTTATAGCCATTATGAGTTCCCGGTGATGTCTTTTGGGTTGAATAATGCCCCTGCCGCGTTCATGGACTTGGTGAATCCTGTATTCAGGCCATATTTGCATTCCTTCATCATAGTCTTCATTGATGACATCTTAGTATACTCGCGGAGCAATCGTGAGCATGAGCAGCATTTGGGGATAGTGCTCTAGACTTTGAGAGATCATCAGCTTTTTGCCAAGTTCTCAAAATGTGAGTTTTGGCTTGAGTCTATAGCATTCTTGGGGCACGTGGTTTCCTAGGATGGCATTGTGGTGGATTCGGCGAAGATTGAGGCTATTCGTGGTTGGGCTAGGTCCATCTCTGTGACTGAGATTCGGAGCTTCATCGGATTGGCTAGGTATTACAGATGCTTTGTTGAGGGTTTCTCCACTATAATGGTGCCTTTGACTCGGTTGACTCGCCAGGATGTTCCTTTTGTGTGGTCAGAGGAGTGTGACAGGAGCTTTCCAAGGATCAAGGAGTTGCTTACCACCGCTCCTATATTGACTCTTCCAGTTGAGGGCTAGGGCTTCACGGTCTATTGTGACGTATCCGACTTTGGTTTGGGTTATGTTCTGATGCAGCAGGGCCGGGTTATTGCTTATGTGTCAAGGCAGCTTAAGTTGCACGAACGCAACTACCCCACTTATGACTTGGAGTTGGCAGCGGTAGTTTTCACGCCTAAAATCTGGTGGCATTACCTCTATGTAGTTCATTGTGAGATGCACACTGATAACAGGAGCCTTCAGTACATCATGACTCAGAGGGATCTTAATTCAAGGCACCGCCGTTGGACAGAGCTTCTGAAGGACTATGATCTCTCTATTCTCTACCATTCGGGCAAAGCGAATGTAGTAGCAGACGCCTTGAGTCAGAAGGCAGTGAGTATGGATAGTCTAGCCTTCCTTTCTATTTTGGAGCGACCCTTGGCTTTGGACATTCAGTCCTTAGCAAATCAGATGGTTAGGCTTGATGTTTCAGATTTTGTCCAGGAGTTAGCTTATATGGGGGTTCAATCATCTTTACTTGATCAGATCTGTAGCCGTCAGGTTGAGCATGAGTCTTTGGCGGTACTCAAAGATAGGGTTTTGGCAGGTGATGCAGGGCAGGATACCTTAGATTCAGATGGGGTTTTGCGGTTTGTTGGCCGTTTGTGTGTTTCGAGAGTTGTAGACTTGATCCAGCTGATACTTAGTGAAGCTAATGATTCCAGGTATTCTATCCATCCGGGCACAGCTAAGATGTATCGTGATTTAAGGCATCATTACTGGTGGAGCGGTATGAGGAGGGACATCTCAGACTATGTTTCCCGTTTGAGCATATGAGGCCTGGTGGAGAGTTGTAGAGGTTACGCATTCCTTAGTGGAAGTGGGAGCGTACCACCATAGACTTTGTGTTGGGATTGCCACGGACTCCTAGGGGTGTTGACAGTGTTTGGGTCATCGTGGACCAATTGACCAAGTCAGCACACTTTATCCTTGTTCATACATCCTACCATACTGATAGGTTAGCCCGTATCTACATTCGGGAGGAAGTCCGTCTTCATGTGCTTGTTTCTATCATCTCAGACCAGGGCCCACAGTTCGCTTCAAGCTTTTGGAGAGCATTTCAGGAAGAGTTGGGCACCCGTGTCGATCTTAGCACAACATTTCACCCGCAGACTGATGGCCAGTCAGAGCGCACTATTCAGATTCTTGAGGATATGTTGCGGGCCTGTGTAATAGATTTTTGGGGTCAGAGGGACCATTTTTTGCCCTTGGCAGAGTTTGCATACAACAACAGCTACCATTCCACTATTCAGATGGCACCGTTTGAGACCTTATATGGTAGGCATTGTCGCAGTCCGGTTGGTTGGTTTGAGTCTACGGAGCCTAGACCACATGGTACAGATTTGTTTCAGCGGTCCTTGGAGCATGTGAGATTGATTCAGAATCGCCTCAGGACGGCCAAGAGTAGACAGTGGAGCTATGCAGACCGCAGGCGTCGATCGTTGAGTTTTGTCATGGGTGACAGAGTATTCCTCCGAGTATCACCCATGGAGGGCGTGATGAGATTTGGGAGGTGGGGCAAGCATAGCCCCAGATATATCGGGCCTTTTGAAATTTTGGGGGCAGTTGGCGAGGTGACTTATGAGTTAGCTTTACCTCAGCCATTCTCAGTTGTTCATCTAGTTTTCCATGTTTCGATGCTGTGCCGATATGTTCCAGATGAGTCTCATGTGCTCCAGTATGATGCTGTTGAGTTGGATGATCACTTGACCTATACTGATGAGCAAGTTGCTATTTTGGCCAGAGATGTGAGGCAGCTGTGGTCGAGAGTCATTCCTGTAGTTAAGGTCCGTTGGAGGCTTCGTCCTGTTGAGGAGGCTACCTGGGAGATCGAGCGGGAAATGCGGGAGCTGTTCCCTAGTTTATTTAAGCCCTCAGGTATTTCTTTATCCTTACTTAGTAGTGGATATTGTAATGACCCCCCACGTCAATTCTCTGTTAATGTCTTCTATCTGTCGTTTAGAGCGTTCCTGTAGCGACCCCAAGTCAGTTATGACTTTCTGGCACTGACTGTTCGGTCATCTGGTCGTTAACGTTTGGGTTTTATGCCTGTTTTTCTATTTTGGAGCTTTTGAACCTTGAAAAGTTGATTTCAGTCATAACTTCATGTAAACGACCTCAAATGAGGATTCTGACGGTTCCAAAAGCTCCGGAGTAGCCAAATTAGTCTAGAAGCATGGTTTACCCGAGTCCCGAGGTTCCCGGTGTGATTTTGGGCCAGTTAACTCTTTAGCCTTCGAAATTTTGTTTAAGGTTGACTTCGGTCAATATCCTTGGAGAACGCACTCGGATGGAAATTCCAACAGCGCAGTTGGTTCTGGAATGCCGATTTTGGTGGGGTAGCATATTTGGTTTATTTTTATTGGGTCCCGAACGAATTCCGAGGGTTCGTTCAGACACTTTGAAAAATAGAAAAAATCTGGTTGATGGTGCAGACCTTTAGCGACCCAAATATTCACTTTTAGCAGCATAAATGGTTTTTAGCGACCTGTGTCGGGTTTTATAACCCAGAAATTTCAGCTTTCAACCCTCATTATCAAATGGTGATTTCTGCCTCATCTGAACTCCAATTTGAGTGATTCGAAATCCTGTATGATCGTGGAGATTGTGGCTACGTGGTGGAGTGATTGGATTGTGTTGGTGAACCCTCGTTTGAGGTGAATATCAGCTCGAAGCTGCTGCCCATCATATTTTTGGTGATTAATTTATGATTTCTTCTTCATTTTAAAACATCGATAACTCGAGTTCTAGAGCTCCGTTTTAGGTGATTTGAATTTCTAGGTTCTCGAAATCTTGTTGGTTTCTGGAGTTTGTGGTCTTTTAGCATTGAGTGTCCCTCGATTTTTGTGAATTCGAGTTGTAAGTTGCTTTCTTGGCCTACTTGTGTAAAGTTTTGCTTTTTGTTGTTGTTGGCTGTTTCGAGCAGATCTGAGCCCTAATGGGTGATCCCTTTTGGGATTCAAGTTCAGGTAATGATTTGGGACCTTTTCACGGAGTCTATTCTAGAAAATCCACAGCGGGTCCCACTTTGCCCGATTTGACTCCTAACTAGGTCTCCGATTTTAATGATTTTTGTGTCTAAACGACCGTATTGACGCTGTGATTCTATTTTTGATAGCTTTGCAACAGTCTGTGGCCGTACGAAAGGGAAAATCTCGGGTTGAGTGACTTAGAGCGCTTGTGATCGACCTTTTTTGTAGGTTACTACTTTCCTTCCTTCTAGATTGAGCTTGAATGTGTATTTGCTGGTTGATATTTGTGAATCTGGGGTGGTTGGTTAGGGTTGTTTACCTTATTCCCCGATTCCTTAGTTTAGAGTTGACTGTTGCGTTCTTATGAGCTAGTATAATGCTCTAGGTTAGGTTGTTGACTTGATTGGTTTGATCTTAGTATTGTGGGTTATCTGTTGGTGGTTATCTGATGTTGCATGAGTGGGACCGGGTTCTTTCACTTTGTGATTGGATGATTGTTGGGATTCTGCCTTAGAATATGCTATTATATTGTTGACATAGTCCCATGTACCTGGTTGACTTGAGAATGTATCCGACATCGATTCGGATGAACTAGATCCCTGTAGACTGGTATAGAAGACTTGGGTCTGACAGTAAGAGCCTTAGTATTGGCATTTTTGTGGCTTTCGGACCTTTTGATTCTTTCTCCCTTATCTCTACAATTCTTGAGATGTTGTCAGAAGATGTCACCGTTACGTCGATTGTCGGTTGAATTGTGTAAGACTGGGAGCCTTCGGTTGATATACCTGTGAGGGCAACAGCTCGTGATGTTTAGTCTGGTCTGGTGTGGTTGGTATTGACTTTATCCGGTTCTGTTTTCAAGATATGTAGGGAGTGGATGGCGATCCATGATATATATGGGTTATTTGAGGTCCTCTACGGAGTAGACATAAATAGTACACTCATCTGGATAGGTCAATGCTCCTTGAGTGGTAGATGGTACACTCGTCTGGCTAGGTCAATGCCCTCGGAGTGGTAGATAGTACACTCATCTGGCTGGGTCAATGCCCCCAGAGTGGTAGATGGTACACTCGTCTGGCTTGGTCAATGCCTCCGGACTGGTAGATGGTACACTCGTCTGGCTGGGTCAATGCCCCAAGAGTGGTAGATGGTACCCTCATCTTGCTGGGTCTATGCCCCCGGAGTGGTAGATGGCACACTCGTCTGGCTTGTTCAATGCCCTTGGAGTGGTAGATGGAACACTCGTCTAGCTGGGTCAATGCCCCTGGAGTGTTAGATGACTCACTTGGCTAGTATGGACTAGGCCCAGAGCGATGCCCCCGGAGTGATAGCCTATTTGGTCAGTTGGATATCAGGTTATATAGACGGGTTGGCGTATCCCCGCCATTTTTTTAGTACTCGACTGGCTGGGTTCCTGCCCCCAGAGTAGCTTGCTGGATTGGCGTATTGCTTTTGGAAGTCAGACTTGTGATCGGTTGAGTATTGGTCATTTGTTCGGTTCGGAGTTCTGTTCCTTGATCCTGTAGTTCTAGCTTTTCAATGTACCTGTCAGGCTTATGGGGGTCCGTTCGGGTTTTTACTTAAACTTGCACATGAGTATGCCCACCGGGTCTTATAGGGGGCCCAGCTGGATTTAGCGTAGCTATCCTTAGTTTACATTCCATTTCCTCTGTTTCCGTTCTGTTGACCTTTGTTGTTGTTGATTCTATCTTGTCTGCCTATTTTTACCTTTCTTGCTCAGTCGGCCTATGATGCCTACTGGGTACCTGTTGTTTTGGTACTCATGCTACACTCTGCATCTGTTTTCGTGATGCAGGTCCGAGCACCAATTATCAGCCTTAAGATCGGGCCTGCATCTGTCAGTTCAGAAGAATAGGGTGAGCACATGGCATTCTGGGATTACCTGTCTCCTTCTGTATTTATCTTTTTGCTTGTCTTTTGTTTTCAAGACAGTTGTTTCTGTGGTCCACTTTTGGGACATGTACTCTTGTTAGTGGTTCTATACATATTACTTCCAGATTTTGGGAGGTGTCTCCTATATATTTAGTTTGGTTTCGTTTCATCCTTCGTTTATGGGTTCTTATGGTATGCTTCCGCTTGGCTTAGAATTAGTTTCCACTCTTAATCCCATAACTGTTAAAATCCGAGATGGAGTTTGGCTTGCCTATCGGTGGGATGGTAGGTGCCATCATGACTTGAGAAATCGGGTCGTGACATTTCACTACTTAGGATGTTTGCTTATACCTTGTTCTACTAGTAATTAAGGGATATGGATTAAAATTTAGTTAGTTTTTAGAACATTTTACTCCAAAGTCAATTTACTAATTTGTTAAAATTTTAGGTTCAAAATAGTTTAACATCAATTCGTATTGCACTATGGTTAGGTTTTTCTTTTTCATTTTGCTGCAAAGATAAAGATTTTATTATATAGAGCATTTTTGACTGGAGAGATTTTTTTTGTGCATCAAGGTTTATGCTCTATAATAGGTTGTCTTTGTTATTTTGAAAAATCTACTTTCCTGTCCAAAAGAAGGTGTTAATAGTAGCGTAGAGTGTGTCTATTGATATAACATTTAATTACAAAACAACAAACTTAAATAGAATACTTTGAATGCACTAGTGGATGTGCTTCTGCTATATAAGAGGGATTTTATTATGAAGGATAAGCATGTTAGCTTAAAGAAGACGAGAACTTGATTTTCCTGATTATGATTTAGCTTTGTGTAACTGATGACATTTTGTCTCCACATATTTCATTCTGTTCATAAGATAATCTTAATTACGTGCAACCGAAGTAGCTGGAAGGAGCACTTTGATAGCATCTAGTGTTATCTCCTGTATTCAGGTTAGTAATCATTTGAAATGACTTTTCATTTTACCTCCAAATTGGTTTCCCCGTACTTCCCAATTTCTCATTCATTCGTATTTCCCATTCACACCTTGCTTAAACTCAACATCTAGATCCTTGTTCATTGTCAAAAGTAAAGAGCAATATGAACTTCACTCAAGTTGGATCATGAGTCAGTCTGCTTCTAAATATCTTGTGTTTTCTATGTGATCTTGCAGAAAAAGATTTGTGAAATTTGCGGTGATACAGGTTTTGAAAAAGCAATTATTACCTGCTATCAATGTAAAAATATTGACGTGCATCGGTAAGTTCTCTCTCTCTCTCTCTAGCATGCAAAGGTGGACAATAGTTAGGAAAGCTAAAAGCCATGACTCTCTGACCCATACTAGTTGTTGTTGAATAAATAATTCAAACAAAAGAAACGAAAAGTTACTGCAACTTTCATTCAGTATTTTACTGCACTTTGACTTAGTGTAGGATAGTTGTTATTTTGTCCTTAAGTTTCTCATTTTACTTGAAAGCACTACTGAGTTAGTGCCCTTTTATCTTCATTTTAGTTGAGTTGTAAGCCTATTTTAAAGGAAACATTGGTGATGAATATAATCAAAAAATGAAGCCTACAATTCCAGTAATGTTTCTGCCTATCAAACATTTGTTATATTTCATCTTTAACTTGTCTGCTAGTTACTTCTTTCCTTTCCAATTTTTTGTTCTTGAGTGAGCTTTAGATCTTTGTTCTCCAAAATTTGTGGTATCAGAGCACGCTTAGATTCAGGTGACCTAGTAATAGAAAAATATCACTGCTTCTAATGGAAGTTCTCTGAACATATCTCATCCAGCCATCCCCATTTTTATGGGACAAAGATATCAGTTTTGGAGCATCAAGATGAACACTTTATTTAAGTCTCAAGATCTTTGGGACTTGATAGAGACTGGATATGCAGATCCGGATGAAGAGCATCAGCTGAAGGAAAGTAGAAAGAAGGACTCAAAGGCATTGTTCTTCTTTCAATAGGCAATCCATGAGATGGTGTTTTCCCAGATTGCAGCAGCCATCACTTCGAGGCAAGCACAGAGAATTTTGCAAACTGAATTTCAAGGATCATCAAATGTAATAGTTGTAAAACATTAAACTTTTCGGCATGAGTTTGAAACTTTAATCATGAAAGGAAATGAACCTGTGCAAGGTTTTTTGTCTAGAGCAATGGCTATTATAAGTCAAATGAGGCCATAAGGAGACCAAATAACTGATCAAAAAGTTGTTGAATTTTTTTAAAGTAGTTTCACTCCTAAGTTTGATCATGTTGTGGCTGCAATTTAGTAGTCCAAATATTTGACGAAATTCATTCGATGAATTGATGGGTTCTTTACAAGCCTATGAGGCAAGGATAAATAGGTCAGTGGAAAAGCATGATGAAAAAGCATTTCAATCTAATGTGGAGGAACCCAATTCAAGAGATCAAGACAAGGCAACAACATGAAGAGGACAAGGAAGAGGTGCGTTTCATGAAAATAGTCGAGGTCGAGGCCGAGGAAGAGGCTTTGAACAAAGGCACTTCAATGAGCAAAGATGCAATAGAAGCAACAAACAATGCCGTCAGTGCAAGAAGTTCGGGCATGTATAAGTAGATTTCTGGTACAAGGATGTAATACCCCAAGCCTCTAAAGAATTTTAATTACAGAACTCACATGAAGACAGTGACCTACGAAGGCCACCTACGTGCCGTAGATGGATTGACGGGCCGTAAGTGGGGATCATAAATGGCACTGTGAACTTTCAGGATATCAAAGTTTTTGAACCGTGACCTACGAAATAGCAGGACGGTTCGTAGTTCAGTTGGCGGGCCATAGATGGGTTCCGTAGATGCCTTCCAGACTTAGCCAAAATTACAGCCCAAAATGAATTTTCTAAATCAATTGAAGGAAGAGCAGGACGGTCTATCAATTGACATACGAACCGTAGATCCTGTCCGTCGATTGGCCCGACAGTTTTTAATTAAGGGCTTTTTGGCTTTTCCCTAATTGTTTACCTATTAAGCTAAGTTGGTTATACCCTTAACCTAAGACTTATAAATACTTTCTAAGCCTAATTTCTTTCATTCTAACTCGTTCCTAAACTCTCCTCTCAAATATTTCTCTCTCTAAAAGAAACTCTCTCAATTCTCAAGGAAGAAGAAGAAAGCTTGAATCCTCCATTGAAGACCTTCAATCTTCTCCAATTTCTTGTGGATTTCTTTGAGGTATGATAGTGTTCACCATTAGGAGTCCTTTCCTCCAATGGGCCCTTCCTCTTCTTCATGATTTTCAAAGGTTTACTCTAAGACAATCGAATTAGGGTTTGTGATCAATTATTGTGGGTTCTTCAATTAGGATTCCAATTATTGATTTTATGATTTGTAGTGCACGATCTTGCGTGATAAAGTAACTTAGTGCACGAATTAGCATGAATTACATAATTTGATTTTAAGATTACATGAACTCCCATGATCCCAAGTTAATTCTCCCCAATTTGATAATCTATGCGTTGATTGTTGGGTTGAGCTACGATTTGATGAAGTTTATGAATTCTCTATGAAATCAAGCATGAATTATGAATGAATTGAGGATAATCTTATGAATTTAGCATGATCAAGTCAAAAGAATGGTTTTCCTCTATTATGTGAGTTCCTTCGACTATGGGTAAATTGTCCTAACTATAGTTTTCTAAGCAAGAACTTGTATTGAATTGCATGATATGAGTTGAACTTGCATGAATTCATATGAACTATGAAATATGAGCATGATGAATTAAGGGTGCTTTGAGAGTAAAGTACCGAAGTTATGTTATGATGATGCTATGGTTAAGTAGTGAAAGGTTTTCTCACGTAATTCTCCCACTCTGATAAAAGAAGAACAAAGAGGCAATTACCCATGTTCTTAAGGAGCTATTCTAATGACGTAAGCTTGGACAAGGTCCATAAAAGATGAAACGTCTATAAGCATGATTTTAGCTTGAATTTGTAGCCCTAGTTGTACCTTTTCATTTTTAATGATATAAATAAGTTAATGACTAATCCGTGGGAATTATGCTTAGCACCGAGTGGATATTGAGATGGAAGCCCTCCCGTTAGTAGAGGCCGGGTCTTCTAGTGAAAGCTCTCCTATTTGTAGAGGCCAAGTTTTCTAGATGGGGCTCTCCCGTTAGTTGAGGCTGAGTCTCCTAAAGCAATCTCTATCCCATAAACTATGTTGCCACCATAGGATGTTGTCTTTAAGTAGACATTAGCTAGTGGATCAACACAAGCTAAGAAGTTCATGGTCTTACCTTGGCAAGTAGGACACCCCTTTTCGGTGTGGGGTAGACACCGGATTCCATGTTGATAGCTCACATGGTCTTACATGTCGGTTAAGGCTTTTCCCCACAAGTTAGTGAACAAGTGTTCTCATGATGAAGTAAAGAAAAGAAGGAAAGATGGTTTAGTTTGCTTTGGCCTTGATATATGCTTTATGTTTCATGTTTCTCATGTTTATCATTTTTTAGCTTGGCCATTGCATGTCATGCTTATGTCTCTCTCTCTAGCATGATTTATGTGTTTATGTGCATTACTATCATACTTAGTACTAAATTGTGCTAACGCATACTTTTGCCTACATTAACTTCTTTTGTGTAGGACGTGGCGATTCACCTTCCACTCGTGGCTAGAGCTTTATAGTAGCAGATTGATAGAAGACTTGGTGATTCCTCATCCATCCGAGGACATAGCCTAGTTGTTCTTATTTTCTTGTCACTTCTTTTCAGTTGTCAGATTGTATTGGGTTACATCCCAAACTTTACTTTCTTGATAGATTGGCTTTGAGATATGAGATGTAGACTTCCGTTGTTTCTTTTAAAAGCTTTCATATGAAATTCTCTTTTGAACTTTTATTCTCTATTATCTTGTATGTGATGTATGCTAAGTGGCTTGTATGAGGCCTCTCATGGTCTTGTACGCTAGGTCATATCTAGGGAGTATCTTGGGTCGTGACAAAGGAGAAAAAAGTGAATTATGAAGAGACAACTAATGAAGAAAGTAAGTTATACATGGCTCATCATGAAACTAATGATGTTGCAAGTAATATGTGGCTTGTAGATAGCGGATATTCCAACCATATGTCAGGAATGAAGTCAATCTTCAAAGATCTTGATGAGACACTAAAATCGACTGTCAAGCTTGATGATAACAATGACCTTCAAGATGAAGGAAAAGGAACTGTAGCAATTAGAATCATCCATGGTAAAGTAAAGCTTCTTCATGATGTTCAATTTTTTCCTAGTTTGGCCAATAATTTACTGAGTGTTTGGGCAACTAATGGCTAATGGACATTTACTTTTTTTTGCTAATGGAGCATGTGTTATTAAAGATAAAATATCAGGCCCAATAAGGTTTAATGCTCTCATGGCTGAAAATAGAATGTTTCCGCTAGAAGTTTCAAATGTGGAAAATCTTGCATTGGTAACTTGTGCAAAAAATGACTCTAAATTGTGACATTTATGGTATGGGCATCTTAATTTCAAGGGGCTAAAGTTGCTAGGCCAAAAAGGTATGGTCTTTGGATTACCAAAAAATAATTCTTTCATTTATGCGAAGTTTGCATTTATGGGAAGCAAAGTAGAAAGTCGTTTCCTGTTGGAAAGGCTTGGAGAGCATCTACTTGCCTAGAATTAATTCATGCATATTTGTGTGGTCCAATGAATACCGAATATGTTGTCGAAAGTCGTATTTCTTACTCATCACAGATGATTTCAGTCGCATGAGTTGGGTGTATTTCCTAAAATACAAATCAGAAGCTTTTGAGAATTTTAGAAAATACAGGGAACTAGTGGAGAATCAAAGTGGGTTGCGCATAAAAACTCTCTGAATGGATAGAAGTGGTGAGTTCTTATCTAATGAATTTGTCCATTTTTGTGAAGAATCTGGAATTCATAGGGAACTTACTGCACCCTACACACCAAAGCAAAATGGTGTATCAGAACGTAAGAATCGTACAATTGTAGAGATGGTAGGAAGTTTGCTGAAAGGCAAAGGACATCCAAACTAATACTGGGCAGAAGCAGTTGCCACCTCAGTGTACCTATTGAACCTATCTCCTACAAAGCTTGTGATGAATTCAACGTCATACGAAGCTTGGAAAGGTACATGTCCTTCAGTAAGCCACTTACAAATTTTTGGTTTTATTTCTTATGCTTTGGTTAACTCTCAAACTCTTCAAAAACTAGATGAAAAATCACAAAAATGTATTTTCATCGGTTATTGTCTTGAATCCAAAGCATACAGGTTATATTACCCTCTTAATGGCAAAGTGATAATTAGTAGAAACGTTGTATTTGATGAAAAGTCAAGTTGGAATTTGAGTGAAAAATAATACAATAGGAGATTTGAATACCCATTGAAGACTCTCCAGAGGAAGGACAAGAGTCTGCCAAAATTCACTTGAAGAAGCGATTTAACTAGAGACATCTGCAACACTTGAAGAACCTTCACCTGAGCCAATTCCATTGAGAAGATCAAAAAGAGGCAAAAAAAAGAATCCTAGACATTCCAATCAATCTTGTCAATTTGCTTTTATTATTTCAGATCCTATATTTTATGAAGAAGCAATTGAGAAGGAGGAGTCGAAGAATGAGATGAAAGAAGAATTGATGGCAATACAAATAAATGAAACATGGTATTTCACTGACTTGTCAAATGGAAAGAATATTGTTGGATTAAAGTAGATATTCAAAACAAAGTATCATGTAGATGGAAGTGTACAAAAACACAAGGCAAGACGTGTCGCAAAGGGATACTCGCAGCGGCAAGGTATTGATTTTGAAGAGACAATTTCTCCCATTGCTCGATTTGAAACAATAAGAACAATTTTAGCCTTGGATGCTCAACTAAATGGTCACTTTATCAACTTGATGTTAAGTCAGCATTCTTGAATTGTGAACTGGAAGAGAAGGTTTATGTTCCTCAACCTCAAGGTTTCAAAATTAGTGGCCAAGAGGAAAAGGTGTACCATATGAGGAAGGCACTTTATGGGATGAAACAAGTGCCACACACTTGGTATAGCAAAATCAATTTCTATTTTTGTCACGCACAGGGTAGCCCCTAGATGTAACACGGCGTACAAGACCCCGAGAGGCCTCATACAAGCCCTTAGCATACATAACATACAAGATAATAGAGAAACAAGAATTTGAAAGAGAATTTTATAACAAAAACAGCGGAAGACTACAACTTATGTCTCAAACCATCTAATATAACAGAATAGAAATGAAGGATTGGAACGCAGCCCAGTACAATATCCAAAAGCATAACGGAAAACATGAAAATATAACAAGGTTAGGTCCTCGGACATAGGAGGCCTCACCAAGTCTCCACTATCACTGGAACTGACTAGCCATGAGTGGGATAAGAAGAACCGCCAAGTCCTACATCAATAGAATCTATGTAGGCAAAAGTATGCGCTAGTACAATCAAGTACCAAGTATGATACCAATGCATAAAGGGCATATAAACCATTCTAGAATGACATATAATCATGACATGTAATGGCAAAGCTAAAACATGATAGAACATAAGAGACATGAAGCATAAAACATGGCCAAGACAAGCTATTCATCTTTCCTTTACTATTCTTAAGATCATTATCATCATCATCATGAGAACACTTGTTCATTAACTTGTGGGGAAATAGCCTTAACGGACATATAAGACAATGTGAGCTATCAGCATGGAATCCGGTGTCTGCCCGACATCGAAAATGGGTGTCCTACTTTCCAAGGTAAGACCATGAACTGCTTAGATTGTGTCAATCATAGACCATCACCCTATGGTGGCACATAGGTTATGGGACATGGGTAATCGCCACTTGTCCACTCGGTACTAAGCATATTTCCCAGGGAATTCTCATAGTTCATTTTATCTTAGGTAGACATGGGCAATCGCCTCTTGTCTACATTAGGGAACATGGGTAATCGCCTCTTGTCCCTTCATAGAATATGTCCTTAAGAACATGGGTAATCGGCACTTGTTCTTCTATTAGTCATGATTTCATTGTTAGTAGACATGGGTAATCGCCTCTTGTCTACATTAGGGAACATGGGTAATCGCCTCTTGTCCCTTCATAGAATAGTTCATAAATCATGGATTCAAGCTTAGTTTAGGAAACCTTTCAACAAGTTATGAATCACTACGTGTGAGAAAACCTTTCACACTCATAGGTTGAGCATTAAATGAGAAATCCTTTCACAACTCAACAAATGCACTAACATATCATAATTTCATACAAAACATGCATGAGTTCACAAGCTTCATATTTACATAGCTCATCATGCTCTTAACTCATAAATCATGGGTTCATAAGCTTCTCCTCAAAACATTCAATTCAATCAAAGCTAATACTTAGAAAGCCATAAATCAAGGCAATTTAGTCATAATTGAGGGAACCCACATAATAGAGGAAAATCATAAATTTTGATACATCATGCGTCTTTTCATAAAATATCCTCTTTTCATCATTCATAGTCTTACATGAAATTCATAGCTTGATAATCATAATCCTTAACTCAATTCACAAAGAGTTAATGCAATTCATCTTTTCTCAATCAACCCACAATCATAAGCATAATCATAAATTGGGAGATATTTAGCATAAGCTCATGGGATTCATCAAGTTGCATGTAAACCACGCTAGATCGTGCACTATCAACCATAACATCAACAATGAAAAGCATAATGAAGAACCCATAAGAATTTGTCAAACCCTAGCTCTCTTGGGCAAGACTATACCTTGAAAACCTTAAGGAAAAGAGGACCCATTGGAGGAAAGACTCCAAATGGTAAATACTATCATACCTTAATACCAATACCTTGAAATAAAAGGGGATTGGTGATCTTGATGAGAACTCTAGCTCTCTTCTTCTCCTTCTTGTTCTTCTAGAGAGAGGAATATTTTGAAGGTGAGAGTTGTAAAAAGAAGGGATTAGGGCTTAGAAAATATAAATAGGGCTAAGGCTAAGGGGCAAAATCGTCTATTATAAGGAATAAACACTTAGGGAAAAAGTACAAAAGTCCATAAATAAAACTCTCTGACCGTCCTACTCTTCCGTCAATTGATTCAGAAACTTTTTTTTTGAATGAAAATTTGGCTAAGTCTGGAAGGCATCTACGGAACCCATCTACGGCCCGTCAATCGAACTACGAACCGTCCTGCTATTTCGTAGGTCAAGGTTCAGAAACTCAAAATCCATAAAGCTGGCAGGGCCATCGACGGTTACCATCTATGGCCCGTCACTCCACCTACGGTCCGTAGATAGCCTCCGTCGCCACTAGCACCAGAAAAATTTTAAAACTGTATTCTTCTTTCTATTAAAAAACTGGGGTGTTAAAATATCTCCCCCTTGGGGACATTCGTCCTCTAATGAGAACCTGGGTATCCTGAGAAGGGCGATGGACTCGGACTAACAACCCAACCTAGCATGCAAGCATGTAAATGCACATATCCGAGGAGGAAACATCAACCCCAAGCTAAATCATGCTCAATACAAAATTCATGAAGACTTTATGCAACTCATACTCAATGCACAAATACATAAATATATATCATTCTAGACTCTTCATGAACATGCATAAATCAAGGAATAATGGAAATCAACTATGACACATGAGACCAAAAGAATGAACCATGAGGAACTAGGTACCTCAAGCTAGAGGAGGATCGAAAGGAAAGAGATGAGGATAGCGGGACATCATATCGGCCTCGGCCTCCCAAGTAGCACCCTCAACTAATTGATTCCTTCAAAGAACTTTCACCGAAGCAAATTCTTTATTTCTCAACTTCTGGACTTGTTGGTCTAGAATCTCAACCGGAACCTCTTCATAAGAAAGGCTATTTTTAATGCCAAGAGTCTCTATTGGCACTATAGAGGTCGGATCACCAACACACTTTCTCAACAATGAGACATGGAAAACCGAATGCACTGATGCCAACTCACTAGGCAATTCAAGCTCATAGGCAACCTTACCAACACGCCTCAAAATCTGATATGGGCCTACATAACGGGGACTAAGCTTTCCTTTCTTCCCAAATCTCATTACACCCTTCATAGGTGAAATTTTCATGTAAACCCAATCATCAACATCAAATTCTAATTCTCTTCTTCTAACATCGGCATAAGACTTTTGTCGACTTTGAGCCGTTTTTAGCCTTTCTCTAATAAGCCAAACTTTCTCCATAGCCTCATGCACTAACTCGGGGCCTATAAAAGAAACTTCCCCAATTTCAAACAAACCTATGGGAGATCTACACCTCCTACCATAGAGAGCTTCAAATGGAGCCATACCAATACTAGAATGGTAGTTGTTATTATAAGCAAACTAAACCAAAGGCAAATGATCATCCCAATTACCCTTGAAGTCAATTGCACAAGCTCTTAACATATCCGCCAAGGTTTTGATGGTACGCTCCGCTTGCCCATCGGTTTGGGAATGAAAGGTCGTGCTAAGCTTAACACGAGTATCGAGGCCTTTTTGGAAAGATTTCCAAAACTGAGAAGTAAACTGTGTACCACGATTGGAGATAATGGATAAAGGCATTCCATGCAACCTAACCATCTCCCTCAAGTAACACTTAGCATAATCCTCCGCCGAGTAAGAAACCTTGACGGGAAGCCAACAATAAAGTCCGTGTTCACATCTTCCCACTTCCAAGTAGGAATGTCAATATCTTGTGATAGACCTCCCAGTCTTTGGTGTTCAATTTTCACCTGTTGGCAATTAGGAAATCTAGCTACAAATCCCGCAATATCCTTCTTCATCCCATTCCACCAATAAATCTCCCACAAGTCATAGTACATCTTGGTAGCTCCCGGGTGAATGGAATAACGAGAACCATGGGCCTCAATCAAGATTTGTCCTCTTAGGTCATCTACATTAGGGACACATACACGACCCTGATATCTGAGCACTCCATCTCCTCTTTGGGAGAAAGCCTCAACGGACTTCTTTAGCACCACTTCTTTTAATTCGACTAGGTTCGGATCAAGATCTTACTTATCTTTCACATCCTGCACATAGGAATATTCTGAACCATTGTGAACCATAACACCACCTTGGGTGGAATCAACTAATTGCACACCCAAACGAGCCAATCTATGAACATCACAAACTAGTTTCCTTTTACCATCTTCAATATGGGCAACACTACCCATTAACATCCGACTAAGAGCATCTGCCACCCCATTAGCCTTGCCAGGGTGATAGAGGACATTCATGTCATAGTCCTTTAATAGTTCGAGCCACCTTCGTTGGCACAGATTTAGATCCTTTTGCTTAAATACATATTGCAGACTCTTATGGTCAGTAAAGACGTCAACATGGACACAATACAAGTAATGCCGCCATATCTTTAGAGCAAACACAACTGCCACTAGCTCCAAATCCTGAGTAGGGTAATTCTTTTCATGCACCTTAAGTTGCCTTGAAGCATAAGCAATGACTTTCCCATTTTGCATAAATACACACCCCAACCCACTTCTTGAAGATCACAATAGACCACAAACCCATCGGACCCTTTCGGTAGGGTCAACACCGGAGCCGAGGTAAGTCTATCTTTCAACTCTTGAAAACTCGCTTCACACCTTTCAGACCAAGCAAACTTAGCCTTCTTTTGAGTTAGAGCCGTCAATGGTGAAGCAATTGAAGAAAACCCTTCAACAAACCTGCGATAGTAACCGGCTAAACCCAAGAAACTACGAATATCCAAAAGTGATAGAGGTCTAGGCCAATTCTTAACCGCATCCGTCTTCTTAGGATCTACCTCGACACCTTTACCGGAAACAATGTGACCAAGGAAGGCTACGGATCTTAACCAAAACTCACATTTCTCAAACTTATCAAAGAGTTGTTGGTCCTTGAGAACTTGCAACACAATCCTCAAATGATCAGCATGCTCACTATCACTCCTTGAGTAAATCAAGATATCATCTATAAACACAAAGACGAACATATCAAGGTATTGTCTAAACACCCGATTCATCAAATCCATAAATGTGGCTAGAGCATTAGTCAACCCGAAAGACATCACTAGAAACTCATAGTGCCCATATCTTGTCCGGAAAGCTATTTTCGGAATGTCATCATCCCTTACCTTCAATTGGTGATAGCCCGAACGAAGATCAATCTTAGAGAAATAACTAGCCCCATGGAGTTGGTCAAACAAATCATCAATTCTCGGGAGAGGATACTTATTCTTGATAGTAACCTTATTCAGTTGGCGGTAGTCAATACACATACGGAGTGACCCATCTTTCTTTCTAACAAACAAGACCGGAGCACCCCATGGAGAAATACTTGGTCGGATGAAACCCTTATCCAACAAATCTTTCAATTGCTCTTTTAGTTCCTTAAGCTCTGCTGGAGCCATTCTATAAGGAGGAGCAGAGATAGGTTGCGTATCAGGGAGAAGGTCAATACCGAAGTCTATTTCCCTCTCTAGAGGAACGCCGGGTAATTCATCGGGAAACACTTCCAGAAATCCCTTAACAACGGGGACTGACTAAAGAGTAGGGGTTTCGGAATTCACATCCCTCACCCTAACAAGATGGTACATGCAACCTTTAGAAATTATAATTCTATCTTGCAGCTAAGAAACAAATTGACCCTTAAGTGAAGAATTTCCCCCTTTCCACTCTAGGATAGGCTCATCTGGAAATTGGAACTTGACCATCCGGGTCCTACAATCAATAGTGGCATAACAAGAATGTAACCAATCCATCCCGAGGATAACATTCAAGTCTAGCATATCAAGCTCTACAAGATCCATATGAGTGACTCTATGGAATAAAGAGACGGAACAATTTCTATAGACTCTCTTAGCCACAATAGATTCACCAATAGGAGTAGAGACACGAAATGGATCTAACAACACATCCGAAACAACATCAAACTTCATAGCTACATAAGGCGTCACAAAAGACAACGTAGCACCTGGATCAAGCAAAGCATAAACATCAAAGTGGAAGATTTTCAACATACCGGTAACCACATCTGGAGAACCCTCTTGCTCATGACGGTCTTGAGTGCATAGATCCGGTTCTGCTTTTGATTTCCACAATAACTTGACGAATTTTGGGGATGAGCCTTTCGATGATTTTCTACTCCCTTCTTAGCAGCAAAGGGACAATCCCTTACTTTATGACACATCCTACCACATCCAAAACATGCATTTGAATTGGCTAGACAAGTACCCTCGTGTTTCCTCCCACACTTGGCACAAGTAGGCAATGAGGAGCCACTACCACTTCCTCCTTGAGGCTTAGGGTTAGACACCCTCTTTTGGTTGAACTTAGGAGGGGCATTGGAAGGCCCTTGATTAGAAAACCTTTGTCTAGGATTAAAACGACCATGTCCATTGGACCTTGAATGAGAGAACCCACCATCACCGGTCTTAGACCTTTTGAAGGTCCTAGACCTTTCCTTGAGCTTCTCCTCCTCTATTTGTTGTGCATGAATCATGAAGTGAGAAATATCCATATCACTAATAAGCATGGCGGTACGACACTCCTTGACCACCATTTCGGACACTCCCGAAACAAATTTGCTCATTCTTGCCGTAGGATCGGCCACCATAGAAGGAGCATATCGAGCCAACTGTGTGAACTTCAAAGCATACTCTTTCACACCCATACTCCCTTGATGAAGGTTGATGAACTCGAGTACCTTAGCCTCCTTCATCTCAAGGGGAAATAATCTATCGAGGAAAGCACCCTTGAATTTTTCCCACTCCAGAGGACCTTCATCAACCTCCATCTCACTCTTCCATTGGTTATATAAAATTTGAGTGACACCTTTGAGTTGGTAGGCGGCCAACTCCACCTTTTCCATCGGTGACACTCCCATGATCATCAACACTTTATAAACCTCATCAATAAACTTTTGAGGATCTTCCTCTACTTTAGAAGTGTGAAACTCCGGAGGGTTCATCCGGGTGAAGTCCCTCACTCTTGACGCCGCCTTACCCACATTTGGGTTCACGGGAGACACAACCTCCCTATTGGCTTGAGCCATCATGGCTTGGGCCAACACCTGAAAAGCAGCCCTGAACTCCGCATTGGTTACTTCCTGGCCAAAGGATCGGTTGGAACTTGAGGAGTAGTTTCTTGTTCTTCACTTTCTCTCGCATTCCTTCGAGTGTAAGCTCTTCGAGACGCCATATCCTGAAACGCCCAGGATAGGGATTAGGAGAGAGGGGCATATAGAATAACACTCTACGCACGACTTAAGGATAATGAAGAAGTGGAGTTTCCTAATCATCTTGTAGCCTCTCATTCATAAATGTGGCGCGTTTCACACTCATGAACAAGACTCTACTCGACGTGGCCGATGAGACATCCTAAAATCTTTCTAAAACATTTGTGCTCTGAATACCAAGTTTGTCAGGACCCAGGGTAGCCCCTAGATGTAACACGTCGTACAAGACCCCGAGAGGTCTCATACAAGCCCTTAGGATACATAGAATACAAGATAATAGAGAAATAAGAATTTGAAAGAGAATTTTATAACAAAAATAGCGGAAGACTACAACTTATGTCTCAAGCCATCTAATATAACAGAATAGAAATGAAGGATTGGGACGCAGCCCAGCACAATATCCAAAAGCATAATGGAAAGCATGAAAATGTAACAAGGTTAGGTCCTCGGACATAGGAGGCCTCACCAAGTCTTCACTATCACATGAACTGACTATCCACAAGTGGGATGAAAAGAACCGCCAAGTCCTACATCAATAGAATCAATGTAGGCAAAAGTATGCGCTAGTACAATCAAGTACCAAGTATGATACCAATGCATAAAGGGCATATAAACCATGCAAGAATGACATATAATCATGACATGTAATGGCCAAGCTAAAACATGATAGAACATAAGAGACATGAAGCATAAAACATGGCCAAGAAAAGCTATTCATCTTTCCTTTACTATTCTTAAGATCATTATCATCATCATCATGAGAACACTTGTTCATTAACTTGTGGGGAAATAGCCTTAACCGACATATAAGACCATGTGAGCTATCAACATGGAATCCGGTGTCTGCCCCACACTGAAAAGGGGTGTCCTACATGCCAAGGTAAGACCATGAACTTCTCAGATCGTGTCTATCATAGACCATAACCCTATGGTGGCACATAGGTTATGAGACATGGGTAATCTCCACTTCTCCACTCGATAATAAGCATATTTCCCACGGAATTATCATAGTTCATTTTATCTTAGGTAGACATGGGTAATCACTTCTTGTCTACATTAGGGAACATGGGTAATCGCCTCTTGTCCCTTCATAGAATATGTCCTTAAGAACATGGGTAATCGCCACTGGTTCTTCTATGAGTCATGATTTCATTGTTAGTAGACATGGGTAATCGCCTCTTGTCTACATTAGGGAACATGGGTAATCGCCTCTTGTCCCTTCATAGAATAGTTCATAAATCATGGATTCAAGCTTAGTTGAGCAAACCTTTCAACAAGTTATGAATCATTACATGTGAGAAAACCTTTCACACTCATAGGTTGAGCATTACATGAGAAACCCTTTCACAACTCAACAAATGCACTAACATATCATAATATCATACAAAACATGCATGAGTTCACAAGCTTCATATTTACATAGCTCATCATGATCTTATCTCATAAATCATGGGTTCATAAGCTTCTCCTCAAAACATTCAATTCAAGGGAAGCTAATACTTAGATAGCCACAAATCAAGGCAATTTAGTCATAATTGAGGGAACCCACATAATAGAGGAAAATCATTGATTTTGATACATCATGCGTCTTTTCATCATTCATAGTCTTACATGAAATTCATAGCTTGATAATCATAGTCCTTAACTCAATTCACAAAGAGTTCATGCAATTCATCTTTTCTCAATCAACCCACAATCATAAGCATAATCATAAATTGGGGGATATTTAGCATAAGCTCATGGGATTCATCAAGTTGCATGTAAACAACTCTAAATAGTGCACTAGCTTACTTTACCATGCTAGATCGTGCATTATCAACCATAACATCAACAATGAAAAGCATAATGAAGAACCCATAAGAATTTGTCAAACCCTAGCTCTCTTGGGCAAGACTATACCTTGAAAATCTTAAGGAAAAGAGGACCCATTGGAGGAAAGACTCCAAATGGTAAATACTATCATACCTTGAAATAAAAGGGGATTGGTGACCTTGATGAGAACCCTAGCTCTCTTCTTCTCCTTCTTGTTCTTCTAGAGAGAGGAATATTTGGAAGGTGAGAGTTGGAAAAAGAAGGGATTAGGGCTTAGAAAATATAAATAGGGCCAAGGCTACGGGGAAAAATTGTCTATTATAAGGAATAAACACTTAGGGAAAAAGTCCAAAAAGTCCATAAATAAAACTGTCGGGGCCAATCGACGGACAGGACCTACGGTCCGTACATCAATTGACGGACCGTCCTGCTCTTCCGTCAATTGATTCAGAAACTTCATTTTGGACTGAAAATTGGGCTAAGTCTGGAAGGCATCTACGGAACCCATCTACGGCCCGTCAATCGAACTACGAACCGTCCTGCTATTCCGTAGGTCAAGGTTAAGAAACTCAAAATACATAAAGCTGGCAGGGCCATCAACGGTTACCATCTACGGCCCGTCACTCCATCTACGATCCGTAGATGGCCTCCGTCGCCACTGGCACAAGAAAAAATTTAAAACTGCATTTTTCTTTCTATTCAAAAACTGGGGTGTAACAATTTTGTTCAAAATGGGTTTGAAAGGATTGAAAGTGAGCCTACTTTGTACTTAAGGAAGTGAGGTAGCAATGATCTTCTTGTTGTATGCCTCTATGTTGATGATATAATTTATATGGGTTCATCGTACTCTATAGTAGCTGAATTTAAATGTAGTATGATGAGTAAATTTGAGATGACTGATTTGTGTTTGTTGCATTACTTCCTTGGGCTTGAGGTGAAATAAGGAGAAGGTGAAGTAGTTTTTTGTCAAAAGAAATATGCATCAGACCTTCTTAAAAGATTTGGCCTTGTCAATTGTAAATTTGCCGCAACGCCCATGAATATAAATGAAAAATTGCTGCCTGAAGATGGAACTTGGCAAGCCAATGCAAGAAGTTTTAGAAGTCTAGTTGGAGGTTTGATTTATTTGGATCATACTCGTCTAGATATTTCATACTCTGTTGGTGTTGTTTCAAGGTTTATGAACAATCCATCGAAGCATCATTTTGGAGCTACAAAAAGAATTTTACACTATGTTGCTAGAACATTAGAATATGGTATTTCGTATTCTCATGTTCAAATTTCAGATTGTTAGGCTTTACTGACAGTTATTGGGGAGGTTCGGTGGATGATCGGAAGAGTACACCAGGCAATGTGTTCAACCTTGGATCAAGAAAAATAACATTGAGTTCGAAGAAACAAGTATCAACAACATTTTCGTCTTCAGAGGTAGAGTACATTGCAACAACTTCTTCAGCTTGTCAACCCATTTGGCTTAGGAGAAATTTTGTTGATCTGAACCAGAAGCATGAGAAAGCAATGGAAATTTATTGCGACAACAAATCCACAATTTCATTGGCTAAGAATCCTGTATTTCTTAGAAGAACAAAGCACATTGACATTTGCTTCCATTTTATTCGTGAGCTTGTGGAAAAAGAAGAGATCATATTGAAGTTTTGCAACACCAATGAACAAGTAGAAGATATTTTTACAAAGGCGGTGCCATATCAGAAGCATGTCTACTTCAGATCATTGCTTGGTGTTAGATTGTTGAATAAATTATTCAAACAAAAGAAGAGAAAAGTTACTGTAGCTTTCTTTTTGTATTTTACTGCACTTTGACTTAGTCTAGAATAGTTGTTATTTGGTCTTTAAGGTTCTCATTTTAGTTGAAAACACTACTGAGTTAGTGCCTTTTCAATTCTGCATTTTAGTTGAGTTGTAAGCCTATTTAAAAGGCATCATTGGTGATGATTATAAATAAGAAAAAAAAGCCTACAATTCCAACAATCTTTTTGCCTATCAAACATTTGTTATATTTCCGCTTCAACTTGCCTGCCAGTTACTTAATTCCTTTAAAAAAAATTGTTCTTGAGTTAGCTTGAGATCTCTGTTCTCCAACAATTGCTTCAATTCTCATAAATACTGTCTGTATCTTTTATGCATACATAGTCCTCTTCCTGTTTTAAAATATTCTGTTGGGCTATTATGTTGATGCACTAGTGGATTGATGTTGTGAAGAATGTGATATTGGCAAAGAGATAATGTCTTCATCACGTGGACTAGAAAATATGCATTCTGATGGATCCAAGTTAGGTGCCTCTATTAGGAAAAACAATTATTATAAAATAAGTTATCTCACAAAGATATATTAGCTTTGTTCAAAATCATTTGTTATCCAACGTTCTAATATAGTGCCGTTGCCACCAACGTTCCAATTCTTCTTTAATTGGATATTATTTCCTTTATGGCATTTATCCTTCGGAAGTTTTAATTTTTCTTTTCCTTTGGCATATATATGCCATTCATGGCCTTTCCCGGTGCAAGTGAGAAAAACATATCAACAATAGCTTCATTCCTCTCCATTCTTTGCTGGGTTTTATAGTTATAAAAACTTTCTTGTTCTTGTTCCTACTTAATTCTAGAAGAGCTTGTTGAATCCTGGGGGATACACCATACCGGTGAAATATCCTTAAGGACAGTGACTTATATGCCTCAAGCTATCAAGAATCCGTGATTATACAACAAGATTTCCAACAATCTTAAGGATATTTTTCATTGATGTCGTGGATCACTGAAAAAGTGTAATATACAAGATTAGTGACGTGATTAGATGGACATACACTGATTGGGTTGACTACAAGTCTTGGCTGTCCGATAAAAGGTTTGGTAATGGTGGTTCTAATTTTATTACAGTTTCAACTATAATGTTTTTCGCCAAATTACTCAACATTTGGAATTATGTTGATAAGGTATGTAATTTTACTATTATCCCTACTCTTTTTGATGAAAAGAAACTTGGTTACAAGTTCAAAACCTTTTATAAAACCTTTCTAAAAAGAATTGGGAAAATTTACAATCTTGTTAAGCCAAAAATTTATTTGGACAAAACAGAGGATATTTTTGTGCGGTAATTTATCAAGTAAATATTGTGGCTTATATGAGTGATTGGGTGATAGATTCTGGTGCTACTAGAAATATTTGTTCTAATAGAAATAATTTTGTGTATTCCACTCAAGTAAATAAAGGAGAAGAACTTGTATATTTTGGTGATTCAAGAACTAGTCAAGTTCTTGAAAAAGGTAAAGTTCCTCTCAAACCCACATCTGGTAAATCTTTAGTCTTAACTAAAGTGTTGCATGTTCCTAATATTCGAGTCAATTTGATCTCTGTGGCTTTATTAGGAAAAGCTGGAGTGAAGGTTTTATTTGAATCTAATATAGTTATTCTAACAAAAAATAATGTTTTGTGAACAAAAGATACTGTAAGCGTGGTTTGTTTGTACTAAATGTTATAAATGAAAATACTAGTACTTCTGCTTATTTGGTTGACTCTTTTGATTTATGGAATGGTAGACTTGGACATGTTAGTTTATCTTATATTAGGAAAATGCATTCTAAAGACCTTATTGATAATGTTAACTTTTCAAGTATTGATAAGTGTGAAATTTGTGCTAAGGCTATACAATTTTAAAAGTCCCACGCTTCTGTTTTTAGAGAAACCAATTTATTGGACTTAGTGCATACTAATTTAGGATATTTGAAACAAAATATGACTAGAGGTGGTAAAAGATATTATGTCACATTTATCGAAGGTTTTTCTAGATATACAAGAATATATTTGTTGAGAAATAAAGATGAGGCTTTTGAAATGTTTTTATTGTTGTCACGATGCAAAAAAAAAGGTTGTGATGGCACCTACTACGTCCCACCAGTAGGTAAGCTGAACCCATAGCTAGGAACTAGAAGCATCGGGCTATTGCATAAAAGAAAAGAATTTCGGAAGAAAAAAATAATAAGAAGAAAAAGGAAACGAGACAATCAAATCAAAAGAAAAACAAACCCACGACCTGGCATCAGCCGGTATTTGAGCAACTATTCAAAATAAGAATACAATAATAATACAATAATAGAGAACTATCTCCTGAACAAAAATAAAGACTAGTCCTAGTCCAAAACAGAGGGAGAGCGAGGTAACTTCGAATGCCAGGAGCTCACCCAAATCTCCGAATCCAAGAGCTACTCCACACGAGACCAAATCATCGACGAGAAATCCTACTATGCTTTACAGGGTACAGCAGTGTAGTATGAGTACCGATAAGTGGCACTCAGTAGGCATAAGCTGACGTGGCTCAAAAGATAAAGAAAGCATAAACAACAAGCAGGAAGGGAGAATATATCACAGATAACTAAACAAACAACAGGAATATCAATATAAGAAACAACTTGAAGTAAAGAACAGAGAGTAAATGAAGTAGATGAAGGAAGTAAGGGACAAACCTGGATGTGCTAGTCCATCCACCTAAACATGAAAAGGCCTTACTAAGGGAGAAAGCTAGCCCAAAGGTATACTAACAGTAACAATCACAGATATCAAGTCAAAGCAAAGAAGACTATCCCCAAACCAAACCTGCACAAAAGCATCAAAAGGGGGAACAAGGGCAGTATCTACCTTCAACCAAAGAACCACCCTTCATACTGCCACAAGTAAGCAAATAGTCAAACAATAACCTTACCGTGCCCATTATATGCCTAGAAGGTACACAACAACAAACTAAACCTGTATGGCCCCCCATATGACCAACAGGTACGAACAACAATCAATTATACTGGTGATAGGCAATGTATGATTAATGTGGGTTATGAAATAATATTTGTAGTACCAATAGTGCCAAGATATAAACACCTACCCCTCAGTCCAAGACAATATGTTAGGACCCAAGCGCACCTCCCTTGTTCAGTGGGTCACACGGACAGAGGAATCCATGGGGGACTCGGAAGTGTCCATATACCTGCCTGGTCCCGATCTAGAATTTTCCTCTCCATCAGTGTGAGTGGAGATAATCAACATAACCATAATAGTATAGAAAGGGTCAGCATTTCCTCGACTGGTAAAGTAATAATAAGCGCATCACAGATGCCTCGAAACATGTAAAAGTGAGCACATCCTAGATGCCTCTGAATATGTAAGAATGAGCACATCCCAGATGCCTCTAAACCTTAAGTCCATTTGTAAAATAGTAAAGGTAGTACGACCCCCATAAAAGATAAGTTTTAAAAGTAATCGGGCAAAAGCCTACTTTCTCAAAAGTATAATGAGCACGAATGCATGCACCGGGTCATACTACTAGTCCCATGAGCATAAGGATATCAATGTAATGCATGCTATCACCAGCATCAAAAAAACACACTCACAATTACAAATAGAATAAGTAGCAACAATCTCCCTCCTAGGGTATAGGAACTAACCTTGGATCCAGCTTGTCCTCGACCAAGGCCTCAGACCCAAAATACCTCAACCAACTCAATAGAGATAACAAGAGAAGGAACCAAATCTAAACAAGCATTAAAAGGGATCACCAGGAGTCAACAAAGTGAAGGAGTACACAAGAAACACCCCCTCTGCCCACCAAAAGAGGCATAAGCATAGCTAACCCCATCTTACGACAAACACAAGCATGGAATGGAATCCAAAACTAAGCAAAGGTATAGAAACCTCATTACAGGTAATAGTTTAACTAGAGCGAACCCCACAAGCCACAAGACCTCATGGTCCCCGCACTAGCAGAGGGAACCCAACTTGAGAACCACTCGTAAGAAGAAGCTATAAAATCTAAATATAGACCAAAACTTATTTAAATGTACTAATCACACCGACTACCCACAAGGTACCAATCTAAAAAATCTAAGGAGACTAAAAGTACTAAACTAAGGCACAAGCAAAGAATCCCCAGCCTAAACTAATGATTTCACAATTCTAACTATCCTAAGGCTTGGGCAGTAATCAAAAGATAAGGATAAGGGGGATAAACCTAAACCCTCTACATACAAGCCCAACTCACATGTAATAAATGCTAAACATCATCTAAGAAAGATCAATCAAAGAACAAGTAGACCGTAGCCTACGTACCTGGAAGAGAAACATACATGCTCTGAAATCGTTGAACTAGATCACTCCTCTTCAAATCACCTCTGATCACCGCCACGATGGAAAATTATAGATCAGCACGCCAACACAGACGTTTGGACACCAAAATCACCATAATTGGAGATGTACCCATAAATTGAGTCAACAGGAATGTAGGACTATAAGACCTTGGATTCAAAAAGGAAATTTTTTTCAATTTTTGGGAACTTTGGTAACCTACCACTTGACCTACGAACCGTTGGTGAACTTACCAACAATAGGTCAAGGGGCTAAGGGTCATTGGTAGGCTCCCTAGGAGAAAGGGCTGAAAAATATTCTAAGTAGTGACCTACCACCTTGACTTACCTTTGGTCGTTTGACCTACTGGCCGTAGGTCTAGAGGGGGGGGGGGTGTCGTGGATGCTACTGGTTTGGGGGAGAATTTATTTTAATTTTTGGGCTAAGGCAGGACTTACCTACGGTTGGTCACCTACGGGTCGTAGGTCGACCTACCAACCGTAGGTCAGGCTCGTTGGTTGGGCTGTTGATAATTTTGCAGAGGGGTCGTTTGGTCTTTTCACCTAATGGCCTATTTATTTAACTAAGTCGGTTATTACCCTTCCTAACCCTATATAAAGCCTTCTAATCCAAAAAGCTACCCTTCCCAATCACTTTACAAGATTTCCCCAAATTCTTCCACCTCAAATATTTCTCTCTCTAAGAAAATCCTCTCAACTCTCAAGGAAGAAGAAAGCTTGGATCCTCTATTGAAGACCATCAATTTTCATCAATTTCTTGTGGGCTTTGTTGAGGTATGATAGTTTTCACCATTTGGAGCCCTTTCCATCAAAGCGTCCTCATCATTCTTCAAGGTTCAATTTCTCCAATTGAATTAGGGTTTTTGATCAATTCTTATGGGTTTTCAATTATGATTTCAATTGTTGATTTTATGATTTCTAGTGCACGACCTAGCGTGATAAAGTAATTTTGGTGTACGAATTAGCGTGAATTATATGATTGATGTAAAGATTGAATGTGTCCCCATGAACCCATGTTGTTTCTCCCCAATTTCGTAATATATGCTTTGATTGGTGGGTTGAGCTATGAATTGAGTAATTCCATGAAATCTCTTTGAAGTTATGTATGAATTATGAATGAATTGAGGATGACTTTATGAAATTTAGTATGTTCAAGTCAAAAGCAAGATTTTTTCTCTATTAAATGAGTCCCTTCAAGTGTGGGTAAATTGTCTTATTATGATTTTCTAAGCATGAGCTTGCATTGAATTGCATGATTTAAGTTGAACTTTTATGAACCCATATGAACTCTATGATCCATGAATTATGAGCATGATGAACTATGTAAAGATAAAGCTTATGAACTTATGCATGTCTCATATGAATTTAATGATGAGTTAAGGGTGCTTTGAGAGTGAAGTACCAAAGTCATGACATGATGATATTGTGTTGAGTAGTGAAAGGGTTTCTCACGTAATGCTCACACTAAAAATTAAAAGAACAAAGAGGCAGTTACCCATGTTCTGAAGTAGCTATTCTAATGACGTAAGCTTGGACTAGTCTATGGAAGATGAAATGTCTATAAACATGATTTTAGCTTTGATTGGTAACCCTAGTTGTACCTTTCCATGGATAATGATATGAATATGATAAATAACTATTCCGTGGGAAATATGCTTAGCATCGAGAGGATATGGAGATTGAAGCTCTCCCGTAGTAGAGGACTGGTTTCTAGTAGCAATATCCTTATCCCTTAACTATGTGCCCCCATAGGATGATGGTCTTAGATAGACATTAGCTAGGGGATCCACGTAAGCTACAAGTTAAGTAAAGGGTCCTACCTTGGCAAGTACGGCGGCCCTCTTTTGGTGTAGGGTAGACACCTAATTCCATGTTGATAGCTTACATGGTCTTATATGTCGGTTAAGGCTATTCCCCACAACTAATTAACACAAGTGTTGTTATGATGATCTAAAGTAAAGTAAAGTAAAGAAAGATGATTTAGCTTGCTTTGGCCATGGTTTATGCTTCATGCTTCTCATGTTTTAGCTTGGCCATTGCATGTCATGATTATGTCTCATTCTAGCATGTTTTACATGTTTTATGTGCATTGCTATCGTACTTGGTACTTGATTGTACTAACGTATACTCTTGCCTACATTAATTTCATTGATGTATGATGTGACGATTCACTATCCACTCGTATAGAAGATTTGATAGAAGACTTGGTGAGTTCTCATCCATCCGAGGACATAGCCTAGTTGTTCCTATTTTCATATTGTTTCTTTTCATTTCAGATTGTACTGGGTTGCATCCCAAACTTAGTTTCTCTATGTTAGATTGGCTTTGAGACATGAGATGTAGACTTTCACTATTTCTTTTAAAGTTTTGATATGAAGTTTCTCTTTTGAACTCTTATTCTCTATTATCTTGTATGAATGTATGCTAAGTGGCTTGTATGAGGTCTCTCGGGATCTTGTACGCCATGTCACATCTAGGGGGTACCTTGGGTCGTGACAAACTTGGTATCAGAGCACAATATTTTAGAAAGATCCTAGGATGTCTCATAAGCCGCGTCAAGTAGAGTCTTGTTCATGAGTGTGAAGCGCGCCACATTTATGATTGAGAGGCTATAAGACATTTAAGAAATTCCACTTCTTTCATTTCTCCTAAGTCGTACCACAGATTTTAACTCTATATGTCTCCCTCCTAATACCTATCCTATGTGTTTCAGGATATTGTGACCCGAAGAGCTTACTCTAGAAGGAATATGGGAGAGAATGTAGATCTTTCCCTATTCTTCAAATTGATATCAAGCTTCAAAGTGTTCTTAGAATAAAACCGTAAACCCGAAAAAGCAGCTACCACCTCATCATAATCTTGAATTTCTACCCCATCGTAATTTAATAAGACGGCGGCCAAAGATTCACCAACACATAAATTTCACCCACACTAGAAACTGCTTCATCAATCACATATAACACATGGAGGTCACTAGGTTGCTTCATAAACTTGCACACGTTGAAAGTAACTTCCTCATCATTCACCCGAAATTTCAAATCACCACTTTCCACATCAACAAGAGCTCTCCCGGTAGCCAAAAATGGCCTACCAAGAATAATAAGAACCTCGGCATTAATCTCGCAATCAAGAATTACAAAATCAGTCGGAAATATAAATTTGTCTACCTTCACCAAGATGTCACAGGGAATGCCAATAGGATGCTTGATAGAACGGTCGGTCTTGAGAAGGTGAATAGTTGTGGACTTAGGCTCACCTAGCCCAAGTTGCTTGTAAATGGCATAGGGCATCAAATTTATACTTGCCCACAAGTCACACATTGCTTTAGCAAATTGAAACATCCATAGTCGTGCAAGGGATTGTGAATTCCCCTGAATCATTTGTCTTGACCACAACGTTTGACATAATGGCACTACAACAATGAGATACTTCAACCGTCTAGAAATCCATAATTCTCTTCTTTCTGACCAACTCTTTCACAAACTTTCCATAACCCGGTATCTCTAACAACGCCTCCACAAATGGAAGATTAATAGAAAGAGTTTTGAAGATGGAGAGAAATTTTTTAAGCTTCATGTCCTTATCCCTCTTCTTCAATCTTTGTGGAAATGGTGAAGTAACTTTGGGCAACGGCTTTGGAGGTACCAAGGGAGGAACAACCACTAACTTTGGCTTCTTAGATTAACCAGAATCAACATTTTTAGGTGCATCATCAACCTTATTGGAAGCTTCATTGTTCACTTCATCAGCGATTTCATCACCCTCAAGAACAACTTTCCTTTTACTTAGACTACCTTTATCATCATCTAGCACATCACTTCCCACAAAATTACCACTCCGGGTAAAGATTGCCATGCATGGGGCATTGTCATTCTTTGGATTTGCCAAGGTATCGCTCGGAAGACCCCCTTTTGGTCGTGGATTTAAGTAGGCTGAGGTTTTACACATTTTGGTCTCAAGTTGCTTGATAGAAACCGAATGAGAGGTCACCTTTTTATTCAAGGAGTTGAAGGCCGAGTTTTCGGGGTTGGCATGCGATTCCTTTGGTTTTGGACGATCATGTGGAGGCACATAATGGTCTCTATCACCATCCTTATCTCTCTAATTTGTACCCATATTACGCCAATCTCTATCTCTATCTCTCGAACAACCATCATGGTCTTCGTTCCAACCTTGCTTCCCGCCCAGCCTTGGATAGTGTCACGACCTAAAGTACCCCCTAGAGGTAACATGGCGTACAAGACCCTGGAAAGCCCTATATAAGCCACTAAGCATACATCATACAATATCATAGTATAAAACAGTTTTAAAGTCCATTTCATTTCATGAGTTGATAAAATCATAGCGGAATTCTAACATAGTCTCAAAGACATCTAATATAAAAAATAAAATGAAAGTTGGGATGTAACCCATACAAGTTCAAAAGTAAAAGTAAAGAAAGATAGGCCTTGTCCTCGAAGTGGGAGGACTCACCAAGTCTTCAAAGATCTTCTAATACAAGCTCTAGTCACGAATGGATGTGGAGGAGTCGTCAAGCCTTACATTTGGGAAACAATGTAGGCAAGAGTATCCGTTAGTACAATCATGTACCAAGTATGATAACTATGCATAGAGACATAAAATCATGCCATAAGGATATAATCACGACATGAAATGACCAATTCAAATCATAAAGTAAAATAACGAAAACATGAGTTAAAAGTGGTCATTGTCAATGCAATTAATTCATCTTTAATGAAACATACTTTAAATACGTTCTTCTTTGGAAACAACCTTAGTTTATTATGCGGGAAATTAGCCTTAACCGACATAGACCATGTGAGCTATAACATGGAATCCAGTGTCTACCCCACACCGAAAAAAGGTGTCCTTACTTTCCATGGTAAGAACCATATCTTCTAGCTTCAGTGGATCCACTAGCTAATTCTATCTAAGAAAATCTTCTTATGGTGGTACATAGTTAAGGGATAAGGAGATTGCTACTAGATATCCGGCCTCTACTAACGGGAGAGCTTCCATCTCGATATCCTCTCGGTGGTTTCCGTACAGAGAGAATTATTGGAGGGAGAGCTTTAAAGAGTGATTAAAAGAGTTAGATTTAGGCTTAGAAAGTTTTATATAGGGTCTAAAATAAAAGAGTTACCGACATAGATTAGGCATTAAACCATTGGGGAAAAAACCAAAAAGCCCTTTTAAAAAAATAACTACCAAGAGAAAACTGAAAATGTTGTAGCTCGCAAAAGCCACTCGGTGACTCGCCGAGTGAGCTTCCAGCTCGCCGAAAGTTCCAGCGAGTTGGCTCCTTGACTAAGTCAACTCGGTGATAAAATGGGCATTTCCGCGACACACCGAATGGAACGGAGAGCTCGAACCAGTTCGCCTAAATACACAGAACACTGGATGAACATTTCAAGTCCAAAATGGAGAGAAGGTGCCTTTCAGCCGATCGCCGTGTCGTTCGGCGATCATGACTAGCCTCGTTGAAGGGGACTGTATTATGAAATTTGGGATTTTTTCCTTCATTTAAAATCCAGGGTGTTACATTATCTCCCCCTTGCTGACATTCGTCCTCGAATGGATTTCAAGACATCATAAGGAGGGTAGATAAAAGATCTAACAACGCTACAAGAATGCAATCACACAATGTACATATCCGAGGAGGAAACATCAACTCCAATATAAAGCATGTTGAAAATATCATTTCATGAAGTCTACATGCAGCTTATAGTTAAATGCACATGATCATGAAGAAATCAATCAACTTGACTCATTTTATGAAAATTTAAGCTTTTCATGAACATGCGTAAATGAGGAAATCACGGGAATATCTAAGACACGTGAAACCAAAAGAGTAAACCATGAGGAACTAAACACCTCATGCTACAGTAAGAACGGAGGGAAAGAGATGAGGATAACGGAACATCATATCGGCCTCGACCTCCCAAGTGGCGCCCTCAACTAACTGATTTCTCCAAAGAACCCTCACGGAAGCGACTTCTTTATTCCTCAACTTCTGGACTTGCCGATCTAAAATTTCAACCGGAATTTCTTCATAAGAAAGACTTTCCTTTATACCAAGACTATCCAATAGAACTACTGTTGTTGGATCACCAAAACATTTCTTCAACAAGGAGACATGGAAGACCGGGTGCACCGATGCCAAATCATTAGGTAAGTCATGTTCATAAGCAACCTTACCAATACGCCTCAAAATCTTATATGGGCCCACATAACGGGGACTAAGCTTCCCTTTCCTTCCAAACATCATCACACCCTTCATAGGTGAAATCTTAAAGTAGATCCAATCATCAACATCAAATTCTAGACTTCTCCTTCTAACATCGGCATAGGACTTTTGTCGACTTTGAGTCGTTTTCAACCTTTCTCTAATAAGCCAAACTTTCTCCATAGCCTCATGTACAAACTCAGAACCTATTAAAGCAACTACGGTAAATTCAAACCAACCTATAGGAGATCCACACCTCCTACCATAAAGAGCCTTAAGCGGAGCCATACTAATACACGAATGGTAGTTATTATTATAGGCAAACTCAATCAAAGGAAAATGATCATCCAAATTACCCTTGCAATCAATGACACAAGCTCTCAACATGTCTTCCAAAGTTTTTATAGTACGTTCCGCTTGCCCATCGATTTGACGATGAAAGGTCATGCTAAGCTTAACACGAGTACTAAGGCCTTTTTGGAAAGATTTCCAAAACTTAAAGGTGACTTGGGTACCACGATCAAAGATAATGGATAGAGGCACTCCATGCAGCCTAACCATTTCCCTTATGTACAACTTGGCATAGTTTTCTACCGAATAAGAAACCTTAACGGGAATGAAATGGGCTAATTTCATCATACGATTCACAATGACCCAAATAAAGTCATGTTGCGGCCGAGTGAGTGTTAAACCAACAATGAAGTCCATATTAAAATTTTCCCACTTCCAAGTGGGAATGCTAATATCTTGGGACAAACCTCCCAGCTTTTGATGATAAAGTTTCACTTGTTCACAATTAGGACACTTAGCCACAAACTCTGAAATATCCTTCTTCAGCCCATTCCACCAATAGACCTCCCGCAAATCACGATACATCTTTGTAGCTCCCAGGTGAATGGATTATTGAGAACTATAGGCTTCTGATAGAATATGTTCCCTTAGATTGTCAACATTAAGAACACACAAGCGACCTTGATATCGAAGCACTCTATCTCCCCCTTGGGAGAAAGCCTCAACAGACTTCTTGAGCACTGCTTCCTTTAATTCCATCAAATTAGGATCAAGCCCTTGTTTTGCTTTCATATCAAACACAAAAGACAATTCTGAACCATTATGAACCATAACATCAGCTTCGGTGGAGTCAACCAACCGAACGCTCAATCGGGCAAATCTATGAACATCTCGAACAAATTCCTTCTTATCATCCTCAACATGAGCAACACTACCCATAGATCGACTAAGAGAATTCGCCACTACATTAGCCATTCTGGGGTGATAGAGGACACTCATGGCATAGTTCATTAACAACTCAAGCCACCTCCTTTGGTGAAGATTTAGTCTTTTTGTTTGAACACATATTGTAAACTCTTATGGTTGTTAAAGACGTCAACATGCATACCAACCCTAGAAATAAGGCCTCCAAATCTTTAGAGCAAACACGACTGCCGTTACTTCTAAGTCATGGGTAGGATAGTTCTTCTCATGAATCTTAAGTTGCCTTGTAGCATAAGAAATGACTTTTCCATTTTTCATAAGGTCACACCCTAATCAAATTCTTGAGGTATCACAATAAACCACAAACCCATCGGATCCTTCTGGCAGGATCAACACCGGAGCCTAGGTAAGTCAATCTTTCAATTCTTGAAAACTCTTCTCACACACTTCGGACCATATGGACTTAAATTTCTTTTGAGTCAAAGTAGTCAATGGAGAAGCAATCGAAGAAAGCCCTTCAACAAACCTCCTATAATAACCAGCAAAACCCAAGAAACTTCAAATATCCAAAAGTGATAGGGATCTAGGCCAATTCTTAACCACCTCCGTCTTCTTAGGATCTACCTCAATACCTTTGTCGGAGACAACGCGACCAAGAAAATTCACGGACCTTAGCAAAAACTCACATTTATCAATTTTTGCTAAGAGTTGTTGGTCCTTGAGGACTTGCAACACAGTCCTCAAATAATCGGTCAGCTCACCCACACTCTTTGAGTAAATCAAAGTATCATCAATAAACACAATGACAAACATATCAAGGTATTGTCTAAACACCCTATTCATTAAATCCATAAATGCGGCCGGAGAATTCATCAAGCCAAAATTAATCACTAAAAACTCATAGTGACCATACCTAGTCTGAAAGGCCGTCTTTGGGATGTCATCTTCCTTTAGCCTCAATTGGTGATAACCCGACCGAAGGTCAATTTTAGAGAAGTAGCTCGACGCTTGAACTTGATCAAACAAATCATCTATCCTTGGAAGAGGATACTGATTCTTAATGTTAGCCTTGTTCAATTGGCGGTAGTCAATACACATACGGAGTGAATTATCTTTCTTTCGAACAAACAAAACTAGAGCACCCCAGGGAGTGATACTCGATTGGACAAAACCCTTGTCCAATAAGTCTTTCAATTGATCCTTAAATTCCCTAAGTTCTGCCAGAGCCATTCAGTAAGGAGGAATAGAGACAGGCTGCGTATCAAGGAGAAGGTCAATACAAAAGTCTATTTCCCTTTCGGCAGGAACATCGGGTAGATCATCAGGAAACACTTCTAGAAACTCATTAACAACGGAGACCGACTCTAGACTATGGGTTTCGAAATCCATATCCCTTACCCTAACAAGATTGTATATGTAACCCTTAGAAATTATCTTTCTAGCTTCAAGACAAGAAACAAACTGACCCTTAGGCATATAATTTCCCCCTTTCCACTCTAGGGTAGGCTAATTTAGAAATTTAAACTTGACCATTCGGGTTTTACAATCAATAGAAGTATAACAAGAATGCAAATAATCCATCCCAAAGATAACATAAAAATATACATATCAAGCTCTAGAAGATCAACATGAGTGACATTATGGGATAAGGAGAAGGGACAATTTCTATAGACTATCTTAGCCAAAATCGATTCACCAATAGGAGTAGAGACACAAAAGGGGTTTGGCGACACATATGGAAAAGCATCAAACCTCATAACCACATAGGGAGTTACAATAGACACAGTAGCACCGGGATCAAGCAAAGCATAAACATCAAAGTGAAAGACTTTCAACATACCGGTAACCACATCGGGAGAACCACCCTCTTTCTCACCACGAGTTCAGAGTGCATAGAACCAATTTTTCTGTGGGGCACTGGAACCTGAACAACAAGGCAGAGCTTGTCTACCTTCTCTCCCCTTAGCCACAAGTGATGGACAATCCCTTATCTTATGACTGCTCTTCCCACAACAAAAAAAACCATCCGTACCGGGTAAGCATTTACCCTCATGATTCTTTCTGCACTTTGCACAAGTAGAGGACGAGAATCCACCACCATTTCCTCCTTGAGGTTTAGGGTTAGAAACCCTATCCTTGTTGAACTTTTGAGTAGCATTGGAGATACCTTGACCGGAAAACCTTTGTCGAAATCTAAAACGACCATGTCAATCGGACCTTGAATGTGAAAAGTTACCATCACCGGCTAGCCCTCTTTGCCTCTCTAGTCTTTCGCTTGAGCTTTTCCTCTTCAATTTGTTGAGCATGCACCATGAGATGAGAAATTTCCATATTGTTGATAAGAATATCGGTATGACATTCTTTGACTACTATTTCGGACACCCCTGAGACAAACTTACACATTCTTGACCTAGGATCGGCAACCATAGTAGGAGCATGTCTAGACAATTGTGTGAACTTCAAGGCATACTCCTTCACACACATGCTTCCTGGACAAAGGTTGATAAATTCAATCACCTTGGCCTCCCTCATCTCAAGGGGAAAGAACCTATCAAGGAAAGCAACCTTAAACTTTTCCCAATCAAGAGGACCCGCATCTTCCGCCCTCTCTTCCTTCCATTGGTTAAACAAAACTTGAGCTACACCCTTAAGTTGATAAGCGGCCAATTCCGTCTTTTCCACTGGTGTCACACCCATGATAATCAACACCTTATACACCTCATCAATGAACTCTTGAGGATCTTTCTCAACTTTAGACCCATCAAACTCCAGAGGATTCATTCTATTGAAATCTCTCACTCTAGATACCACCGTACCAACATTTGGATTCACGGGAGTCATAAACTCTCTATTGGATTGAGCCGTCATGGCTTGATCCAACACTTCAAAATAAGCCCTAAACTTTGCATTAGTCACTTGGTCGGCCAAAGGGTCAGCCGGAACTTGAGGAGGAGCTTCTTGTTCCAAATTCTCGTCCACATTCCTTCAAATGTATGCTTTTCAAGGGGCCATATCCTAAAAAGCATAGAATAGGGATTAGGAGAAAGACTTATAGAGTTAAACTATAACGTACGACTTAAGAGTAATGAAAGAAGTGGAATTTCCTAATGTTCTTGTAGCCTCTCATTCGTAAATGTGGCGCACTTCACACTCATTAACAAGACTCTACACGATGTGGCTTATGAGACATCCTAGGACCTTTTTAAACCTTGTGCTCTGAATACCAAGTTTTGCATGACCTAAGGAACCCCCTAGACATGACATGGCGTAAAAGATCCCAAAAATCCCTATACAAGCCACTTAGAATATGTCATACAAGATCATAGTATAAAAGACTTCAAAAGTAAATTTCATTTCATGAGTTGATAAAATCATAGCGGAAGTCTAACATAGTCTCAAAGCCATCTAATATAAGAGTATGATAAAAGTTGGGACGTGACCCATACAATTTCAAAACAGAAAGACAAGAAAGATAAATGTGGTGTTTTCCTCAAAGTGTGAGGACTCACAAAGTCTTCAAAGTTCTTCTAATACAATTTCTTCTAATACAAGTTCTCCAGAGTATGCGTTAGTACAAACATGTACCAACTATAATAATTATGCATAGAGATATAAAGTTGTAACACCTTAGGTTCGAAAAGACGGAAAAATTTTGTTTCTGGAAATCTGGTGCCAGTACCGACGAAGCCACCTACGGCCTGTAGACTGACCAATGAGTCATAGGTCTTGCCCGTGGTGGGCTGGTCCAGGACCACTTAAAATGGCAAGCCTCAGTACTTTTCTACGGAGCGAAAAGATGGGCTGTCGTCTAGTGTACGAGCCGTAGATCTTTCATTGCAGGGTCCAAAGTGACTGTCTTTGAACCCAACGATAGTTGACCTGGACGGTCTGTGGTTTGACCTACGGATCGTAGGTCAACACATCAATGGGGTCCGACAGTTAATTTTTAAAGGGGTCTTTTGGTCTTTTCACTGAATGAGTAATTTATCAACTATGGTCGGTTCCTTACTATTCCAAACACTATATAAGCCTTTTTAATCAAAATATTTACCCTTCCAAATCACTTTACAAGTTTCCGCAAACTCTTCTCTCTCAAATATTTCTCTCTCTAGAAGTTAGAAGAAGAAGAAGAAGAAGGCAAGCTAGTGTTAAAGAAATCAAGCTTTCTTCATCAATTGCTAAAGTAAATTGAGCACTAAGGTATGATAGTCTTCATTCATGGAGCCCTTTCCTCCATGGAATCCCTAAAATCTCAAATTTCCAAGTTAGAAATTCTCAATTTAATTAAGGGTCTTCTTCCATGTCATGGGTTTTTTGCAAACTTGCTTCAATTGATTTAGATAAATCTCCATGAACCCAGGCCTTCTTCCCCAATTTCAAAATTATGAATGTGTTGATGGGTTGAATTGTGAAGACATGAATCTCATGAATTTAGATAAATCTCCATGAACCCAGGCCATCTTCCCCAATTTCGAAATTATGAATGTGTTGATGGGTTGAATTGTGAATACATGAATTTCATGAAGTCTATATGAACTGATGTATGAATTATGATTCCTTAGGTAAGACTTTTCATGATGAGATTATAAATGACCTAAGGATGGTTTTATGAAATTAAGCATAATCAATCAAAAAGCTACAATTTTCCTCTACTATGTGGGTTCCTTCAATTATTATCAAATTGCCTTGGTTATGGTTTTCTAAGCATGAATTTTCATCGAATTGTATGATTTAAGAGGAATTCGCATGAACCCATGTGAACTCTTTCATTTCTAAGTTATGAGCATGATGAGCTATGTAAGGATGAAGTTTAAGATATCATGCATGTCTCTTATGAAGCTAAAGATGAAGTAAGGGTGATTTGAGATTGAAGAATCAAAGTTTATGATATGTTGATGTTGTTGTTGAGTTGTGAAAGGAATTCTCATATACTACATATCCCATGAATGTGAAATGTTTTCTCACATGTAATGATTCATAACTTGTTGGAAGGCTTGCTCAATTAACTTTGAATCGATGATTAAGGAGCTATTCTAATGAAGGGACAAAAGGCGATCACCCATGTTCCCTAATGTAAACAATAGACGATCGATCACCTATGTCTACTAATAATGAAGTTGTGACTAATGATAGACAAGAGGCGATTATCCATATGTAATTATGATAATTGAACTATGTCTAATCAGTGGGAATTATGCTTAGCACTGAGTGAACATGTGGCGATTACCATTGTCCCATAAACTATGTGCCACCATACGATAATGTTCTATGATAGACACCAGCTAGTGGATCCACGTAAGCTATATGTTAAGTAAAAGGGTCCTACCTAGGCAAGTAGGATGGCCCTATCGGTGTGGGGTTAGACACCGGATTCCATGTTGATAGCTCACATGGTCTTATTTGTCGATTAAGGCTACTTCCCACAAACAAAGAACTAAAGTGCTTTTAAGATATTTCTCAAGTGAAGTAAAGATGTTTAACTTGCTTTGACCATGGTTTATGAATTATGTTCCTAACCTTTCTCATGTTTTAGCTAGGTCATCGCATGTCATAAAAATATCCCTTTTTACCATGTTTAAATAATTTTGTGCATTGTTATCATACTTAGTACATTCCTCGTACTAAGACTTACTTTTTGCCTACATTGTCTTATAAAGTAGGGCTTGGCGATTCTTTATCTATTCGTGGCTAGAGCTTAGTAGAAGGTTTTCGAAAGACTTGGTGAATCCTCATGCATTCGAGGACATAGCCTTGTTGTTCTTACTTTATGTTCCTTTGCTTTGACATTGTATTGGGTTACGTCCCCAACTTTATTTCTCATTCTTATGTTAGATTGGCTTTGAGACTTTTGATTTAGACTTCTGCTACTTTCTTAATAGCTTTGATATGAAATTTTCTTTTGAACTCTTAAATCTCTATGATCTTGTATGTATGTATGATAAGTGGCTTGTATGAGGCCTTTTGGGGTCTTGTACACCATGTTACGTCTAGGGGATACCTTGGGTTGTGACAAGCTTGGTATTGAGAGCACAAGGTTTTAGAAAGATCATAGAAAGTCTCATAAGCCACATCGAGTAGAGTCTTGTTCATAGGTGTGAATCGCGCCTCACTCATGAATGTGAGGCTATAAAATGTTTAGGAAACTCCACTTGTTTCATTACTCCTAAGTCGTGCAATAGAGTGAACTCTATATGTCTCTCTCGTAATCCCTATCCTATGCATTTAAGGATATGGCTACCTGAAGAGCCTATGGTAGAAGAAATGTGAGAGAGAATGTGGAACAAGAAGCTCCTCCTCAAGCTCCCCAAGTTTCGGCTGACCCTTTGGCTGAACAAGTGACTAATGCAGAGTTTAGGGTTGTTTTTCAAGTGTTGGCCCAAGCCATGATGGCTTAAGTCAATAGAGAGGTTATGGCTCCCGTGAACCCAAATGTGGATACGGCGGCATCGAGGGTGAGGGATTTCACTAAAATGAACCCTCCGGAATTTCATTGTTTAAGGATGAGGAAGATCCTCAATAGTTTATTGATGAGGTGTACAAGGTGCTAATGATCATGGGTGTGACGTTGGAGGAAAAGGTGGAGTTTGCCGCTTATCAACCTAAGGGTGTGGCTCAAGTGTGGTTTGGTAATGGAAGAGTTAGAGGGCGGTTGATGTGGGTCCTCTTGATTGGGAAAAGTTCAAGGTTGCTTTTCTTGATAGGTTCTTTCCCCTTGAGATGAGGGAGTCAAGGGTGCTTGAGTTCATCAACCTTCATCAAGGAAGCATGAGTGTGAAGGAGTATACTTTGACGTTCACCAAATTGTCTTGATATACTCCTACTATGGATGCCGATCCTAGGGCAAGAATGAGTAAATTCATTTCGGGAGTGTCCGTAATGGTGGTCAAAGAATGTCGTACCGCCATGCTTGTCAATGACATGGATATTTCTCGCCTCATGGTTCATGCTCAACAAATAGAAGAGGAGAAACTTCAGGAAAGGTCTAGAGAGGCAAAGAGGGCTAAGACTGGTGACGGTAATTTCTCACATTCAAGGTCTGTTGGACATGGTCGCTCTAGATTTTGACAAAGGTTTCCCGGTCAAGGTTCCTCTAATGCTCCTCCTAAGTCCAACAAGGATACAGTGTCCAACCCTAAGCCTCAAGGAGGGAATAGTGGTAGTTTTTCATCGACTACTTGTGCTAAGTGTGGGAAAAAGCATGAGGGTAAATGTATAGCTGGTTCTAATGCATGCTTTGGTTCTGGAAAGATGGATCACAAGATAAGGGATTGTCCCTTAGTGGCTAAAAATGAAGGGGATTACCGTCGACGAACTCAACCTCAAAATCCATCGTGTTCTCATGGAAATAAGAAGTAAAAATGATTTTATACACTTCAGACTCGCCATGAACAAGAGGGTTCCCCCGATGTGGTTACCGTATGTTGAAAGACTTTCACTTTGATGTTTATGCTTTGCTTGATCTTGGTGATACTTTGTCTTATGTGACGCCATATGTGGCTATGAGGTTTGATGTTCTTCCGGATGTGTTGTTAGATCCCTTTAGTGTCTCTACTCTTATTGGTGAATCTATTATGGCTAAGAGAGTTTATAGAAATTGTCCCATCTCCTTATTCCATAGAGTCACTCATGTTGATTTTGTAGAGCTTGATATGTTAGATTTTGATATTATTCTTGGGATGAATTAGCTGCATTCTAGAGTTGAAGGGGGGAAATTCTATGAGTAAAGGGCAATTTGTGTCATGTCTTAAAGCTAGAAAGATGATTTCGAAGGGGTGCATATACCGTCTTGTTAGGGTGAGGGATGTGGATTCTGAAGCCCCTATTATTGAGTCGGTTCTCGTTGTAAATGAGTTCCTGGAAGTGTTCACCGATGATCTACCCAGTGTTCCTCCCAAAAGGGAAATAGACTTTGGTATCGATCTTCTTCTTGATACGCAACCTATCTCTATTCCTCCTTACTCAATGGCTCCGGCGGAACTTAAGGAGTTAATGGAGCAACTAAAAGATTTGTTGGATAAGGGTTTCATCCGACCTAGTATCTCTCCATGGGGTGTTCCAGTTTCTTTTGTTAGAAAGAAAGATGGTTCACTTCGTATATGCGATGAGTACCGACAATTGAATAAGGTTAGTATTAAGAATAAGTATCCCCTTCCAAGGATATATGACTTATTTGATCAACTCCAACGGGAAAGTTACTTCTCTACGATTGATCTTCGTTCAGGTTATCACCAATTGAGGGTGAAATGAGATGATATTCCGAAAATGGCTTTTCGGACTATATATGGCCATTATGAATTCCTAGTGATATCGTTTGGGTTAACAAATGCTCCAGCGACGTTCATGGATTTGATGAATAGGGTGTTTAGAAAATATCTTGATATGTTTGTGATTGTGTTCATAGATGATATTTTGATTTACTCAAGGAGTGAGGGTGAGCATGCCGATCATTTGAGGATTGTATTGCAAGTCCTCAAGGACCAACAACTCTTTGTAAAGTTTAGTAAATGTGAGTTTTTGCTAAGGTCTGTGGTTTTTCTTGGTCACATTGTCTCCGGTGAAGATATTGAGGTAGATCTTAAGAAGACGGATGCGGTTAAGAATTGGCCTAGACCTCTATCACCTTCGGATATTTAAAGTTTCTTTGGTTTAGTAGGGTATTATAGGAGATTTGTTGAAGGATATTCTTCGATTGCTTCTCCATTGACAACTTTAACTCATAAGAAGGTTATTTTCACTTGGTTAGAAGCATGTGAGAAGAGTTTTCATGAGTTGAAAGATAGACTTACCTCGACCCTATATTGACTTTACCGGAAGGGTCCGATGGTTTTGTGGTTTATTGTAATGCTTCAAAGATTGGGTTAGGGTGTGTTCTTATGCAAAATGGAAAAGTTATCGCTTATGCTTGAAGGCAACTCAAGATTCATGAAAAGAACTATCCTACTCATGATTTAGAATTAGTGGCGGTTGTGTTTGCTTTAAAGATTTGGAGACATTATTTGTATGGTGTGCATGTTTACATTTTTACCGACCATAAGAGTTTGAAATATGTGTTTAAACAAAAAGATCTAAATCTTTGCATGAGGAGGTGGCTTGATTTGTTAAAAGTCTATGACATGAGTGTCCTCTATCACCCCAGCAAGGCGAACGTGGTGGCTGATGATCTTAGTCGGTTGTCTATGGGTAGTGTTACTCATGTTGATGATTGTAAGAAAGAATTGGTTCGTGATGTTCATTGTATGGCCCGATTGGGTGTTCGGTTGATTGATCCTAGTGAGAGTGGTGTTATGATTCACAATGGTTCGGAATCATCCTTTGTGTCTGATGTGAAGGCTAAGCAAGATCTCGATCCTAATTTGGTTGAGTTGAAGGAATCGCTGCTCAAGAAGTCTGTTGAGGCTTTCTCCCAAGGGGGAGATGGTGTGGTTCGAAATCAAGGGCGTTTATGTGTTCCCGATGTTGATGACCTAAGAGGAAAAATTCTGTCGGAAGCCCATGGTTCTCGATATTCCATTGACCCGGGAGCTACCAAAATGTACTGTGATTTGCGGGAGGTCTATTGGTGGAATAGGATAAAGAAGGATATTGCAGAATTTATGGCTAAGTGTCCTAAATGTCAACAAGTGAAAGTTGAGCATCAAAAGCCGGGAGGTTTGTCCCAAGATATTAGTATTCCTACTTGGAAGTGGGAAGATCTGAATATAGACTTTATTGTTGGTTTACCATGCACCCGGCGACAATATTATTTGATTTGGGTTATTGTGGATCGTTTGACAAAATAAGCCCATTTCATTCCCGTCAAGGTTTCTTATTTAGCGGAGGATTATGCTAAGTTGTATTTGCGAGAAATGGTTAGGTTGCATGGAGTGCCTTTATCCATTATCTCTGATCGTGGTGCACAATTTACCTCTCAATTTTGGACGTCTTTTCAAAAAGGGTCTTGGTACTCGTGTTAAGCTTAGCACGACCTTTCATCCTCAAACTGATGGGCAAGTGGAATGAACTATCCAAACATTGGAATATATGTTGAGAGCTTGTGTGATTGATTTCAAAGGTAATTGGGATGATCATTTGCCTTTGATTTAGTTTGCTCATAATAATAGCTACCATTCTAGTATTGGTATGGCTCCGTTTGAGGCTCTCTATGGTAGGAGGTTTAGATCTCCTATAGGTTGGTTTGAAGTTGGTGAAGTTGCTTTGATAGGTCCCGAGTTGGTACATGAGGCTATGGAGAAAGTTTGGCTTATTAGAGAAAGGTTGAAAATGGCTCAAAGTCGATAAAAGTCCTATGCCAATGTTAGAAGAAGAGATTTGGAATTTGATGTTGATGATTGGGTTTACTTGAAAATTTCACCCATGAATGGTGTAATGAGATTCGGGAAGAAAGGGAAGGTTAGTCCCAGCTATGTAGGCCCATATCAAATTTGGAGACGTGTTGGTAAGGTTGCTTTTGAACTTGATTTGCCTAATGATTTGGAAGCGATGCATCTGGTTTTCTATGTCTCCTTGTTGAAGAAATGTGTTGGTGATCCGACATCTATAGTGCCATAAGAGAATCTTGGCATAAAATATAGTCTTTCCTCTGAAGAAGTTCCGGTTGAGATTTTAGACCGGCAAGTCCGAAAGTTAAGAAATAAAGAAGTTGCTTCCGTGAAGGTTCTTTGGAGGAATCAATTAGTTAACGGTGCTACTTTGGAGGCAGAGGCCAATATGATATCCCGATATCCTCATCTCTTTCCCTCCAATCCTACACTAGCCTAAGGTACCTAGTTCCTCATGGTTAATTCTTTTGTTTCATGCGTCTTAGCTATTTCCATGATTCCTTTTTTATGCATGTTCATGAAGAGTCTAAATCTTTAGAAATGAGCTAGCTTGATTGATTTCCTTATGATTATGTGCATTTGAGTGTGAATTGCATTAAGCCTTTATGAAGTGATGTTTTGAACATGCTTTAGCTTGGAGTTGATGTTTACTCCTCCGATATGTGGATTTATGTGAATGCATTTTAGGTTGGGTTGTTAGATTATGTTCTTACCCTTCTCATGATGTCTTGATTCTCATTAGAGGACTGATGTTCCCAAGGGGAGACAATGTAACACCCCAGGTTCGAAAGAAAAACAAAATTTAGTTTATGGAAATCTGGTTCTAGTACCAACGGAGTCACCTATGGCCTGTAGACTAACCTACGAGCCGTAGGTCTGGCTCGTGGTTGGTTGGTCCAGGTCCTCTGAAAATGGCAAGCCTCAGTACTTTTCTATGGAGCGACAGGACGGGCCGTCCTCTAGTGTACGAACCGTAGATGGATCCCGTCATTGTAGGGTCCAAAGTGACTGTCTCTGAACCAAACGATGGTTGACCAGGATGGTCCGTGGTTGGACCTACGGATCGTAGGTCATCCCGTCAATGGGGTCTGACAGTTAATTTATAAAGGGGTCTTTTGGACTTTTCACCTAATGACTTATTTATCAACTAAAAACAATTTTTTACCATTCCTAACACTATATAAGCCTTTTTAATAAAAAAATTTACCCTTCCAAATAACTTTTCAAGTTTCCCCAAACTCTTCTCCCTCAAATATTTCTCTCTCTAGAAGTTAGAAGAATAAGAAGAAGAAGAAGGCAAGCTAGGGTTCAAGAAATCAAATTTTCTTCATCAATTGCTGAAGGAAATTGAGCACTAAGATATGATAGTCTTCATCCATGGAGCCCTTTCCTCCATGGAATCCCTAAAATCTACAATTTCCAAGTTAGAAATTCCCAATTGAATTAAGGGTTTTCTTCCATGTAATGGGTTCTTTTGCAAATTTGCTTCAATTGATTGTTTTATGAACTTTGAAGTATAAATTGAGTTTAATTTAGATGAATCCCCATGAACCCATGCCTTCTTCCCCAAATTTGAAATTATGAATGTGTTGATCTATTGAATTGTAAAGACATGAATTTCATGAAGTCTATATGAACCAATGTAGGAATTATGATTCCTAAGATTAGACTTTTCATGATGACATTATGAATGACCTAAGGATGATTTTATGAAAGTAAGCATGTTCAATCAAAAAGTTATGATTTTCCTCTACTATGTAGGTTCTTTCAATTATGATCAAATTGCCTTGTTTATGGTTTTCTAAGCATGAATTTGCATTGAATTATCTGATTTAAGAGGAATTCTCCTGAATCTATGTGAACTCTATGATTTGTAAGTTATGAGCATGATGAGCTATGTAAAGATGAAGTTTATGAAATCATGCATGTCTCTTATGAAGCTAATGATGAAATAATTGTGCTTTGGGATTGAAGCATAAAACCTTATGATGTGTTGATGTTGTTGTTGATTTTTGAAAGGAATTCTCATATACTACATAACCCATGAATGGGAAAGGTTTTCTCAAATGTAATGATTCATAACTTGTTGGAAGTCTGGCTCAACTAAATTTTAATCGATGATAAAGGAACTATTCTAATGAAGGGACAAGAGGCGATCACCTATGTCTACCAATAATGAACTTTTTACTAATGATAGACAATAGGCGATTACCCATGTTTACTTATGATTATTGAACTATGTCTAATTAGTGGGAATTATGCTGAGCACCGAGTGAACATGTGGCGATTACCATTGTCCCATAAACTATGTGCCACCATACGATAATGTTCTATGATAGACACCAGCTAGTGGATCTACGTAAGCTATATGTTAAGTAAAAGGGTCCTACCTAGGCAAGTAGGATGGCCCTATCGGTGTGGGGTTAGACACCGGATTCCATGTTGATAGCTCACATGGTTTTATATGTCGATTAAGGCTACTTCCCACAAACAAAGAACTAAAGTGCTTTTAAGATATTTCTCAAGTGAAGTAAAGATGTTTAACTTGCTTTGACCATGGTTTATGAATTATGTTCCTAACCTTTCTCATGTTTTAGCTTGGTCATTGCATGTCATGAAAATGTCTATTTTTAGAATGTTTAAATGATTTTATGCATTTCTATCATACTTAGTACATTCCTCGTACTAACGCATGTTTTTTGCCTACATTGTCTCTTAATGTACGGCTTGGCAATTCTCCATCTATTCCTGGCTAGAGCTTAGTAGAAGGTTTTTGGAAGACTTAGTGAGTCCTCATGCATTCGAGGACATAGCCTTGTTGTTCTTACTTTCATGTTCCTTTGCTTGGACATTGTATTGGGTTACGTCCCAAACTTTATTTCTCATTCTTATGTTCGATTGGCTTGGAGACTTTTGATGTACACTTCCGCTACTTTCTTAAAAGCTTTGATATGAAATTGTCTTTTGAACTCTTAAATCTGTATGATCTTGTATGTATGTATGCTAAGTGTCTTTTTTTAGGCCTTTCGGGGTCTTGTACGCCATGTCACGTCTAGGGGGTACATTGGGTTGTGACAAAAATCATGCCAAAAAGATATAATCACAAGATGAAATGACCAATTCAAATCATAAGGTAACACAACGGAAACATGAGTTAAAATGGGTCATTGTCAATGCAATTAATTCATCTTTAAGGAAACATACTTGAAATACCTTCTTCTTTGGAATCAACCTTAGTGCATTATGTGGGAAATTAGCCTTAACCGACATAGACCATGTGAGCTGTAATATGGAATTTGCTGTCTACCCCACACCGAAAAGAGGTGCTCTTAATTTGACAGGTAAGAACCATATATTCTATCTTAAGTGGATCAACTAGTTAATGTCTATCTATGAAAATCTTCCTACGGTGGCACATAGTTAAGGGATAAGGAGATTGCTACTAGAACTCGACCTTTACTAACGGGAGAGCTTCCATCTCGATATCCTCTCAGTGCTAAGCTTAAATCACATGGAACAACCATTTAATCATAATTCATACTTTATCTCATCATTAGTAAACATGGGTAATCGCCTCTTGTCTATCATTAGAATAGCTCCTTAATTCTTGATTCAAGTTTAGTTGATAACACCTTTCAACCCTTATGAATCCTTTATATGAGAAAAACTCCTTTTTTCCATTCATATCATGATTAATGTGTGAGAAATCCTTTCACAACCCAACATTAACAATCAACAACATTGGTGCTTCATTCTCAAAGAATCTTCAAGCATTTATTTCAATTCATGAATAACATGCATAATTTCATAAATTCTCCCTTTTCATAATTCAAAACCTCATCATAAATCATAATCTAGAAATCATGGATTTCACATGGGTTAGTAGGGATTCATCTTAAAACATGCAATTTAACTCAATTCATGCATAATTAAACATAATTTAATCAATTAGATCATAATTTGAAAGAACCCATGAGGTTGGAGAAAACTCTAATTTCAATTGGACAATTCTTACTTTAAAAATTGGTGAATTTAGGGACCCTATGGAGGAAAGGACTCTGTAGGTGAAAGCTATCATAACTTAATTCTAAAACCTTGAAATCAATGGAGAATTAGGAGACATGAATCTTCAAATCCTAGATTCTTCTTTTTCTTCTTCCTTAGAGAGAAAATGACTGGAGGGAGAGCTTTCAAGAGTGATTAAAAGATTTTGATTTAGGCTTAGAAAAGTTTATACAAGGTCTAAAATAAAAGGGTAACCGAACTAGATTAGGCATTAAACCATTGGGGAAAAGACCAAAAATCCCTTTTAAAAAAATAAAGGCCAAGCGAAAATTGAAAATGTTGTGGCTCGCAAAAGCCACTCGACGACTCGCCGAAAGTTTCAATGAGTTGGCACCTGGACTAAGTCAACTCGGTCATAAAATAGGCATTTCGGCGTCACGCCAAATGGAATGGCGAGCTCAACCCAGCTTGCCTAAATACACATAACACTTGATGAACATTTAAAGTCCAAAATGGTGAGAAGGCACCTTTCGGCAGATCATGACTAGCCTCGCCAAAGAGGATTGTATTATTAAATTCGGAGATTTTTCCTTCATTTAAAATCAGGGGTGTTACAGATAGCTTAGACGATAACCCCCCACTTGGTTCGACAAAAAATGTACCTCTTCATTATACATGGCTTCAAATTGTGCATCATCCAGACTCATTCCACCACTAGCGCCAACTGCGTTCACAACCTTATAACCACCTCCCATAAAATGTTTTGACAACAAGTAAATTTGGGTCATCATGAATCTTGTCCATAATTTCATCACGCTTTTGGTTTTTCTCCATTTGTTCCTTAGTCAGCTCGACATTTAGAGGAGACACTTGATCCTCTCTTGTATTCCATGCTCGATTAATCTTGGTCATCTCATCATGTAAGGCTGATGTGACGACAAATGATTGGCTCATAATTCCACCCCTAATAAGATGATCAGCAACAACCTTGCTGACAGAGTGAGGGCTCCGGTAAAAATATTGCAAGAGCACATTGTCCGGCAACCCATGAGTAGGACACTGGACGAATAGCTTTTGAAACCTCAACCAAGTTTCATGAATGGGTTCACCATCAATCCCCTTGAAATTTTTAATGCCATCCCTCAACTTCAATATCTTCGAGGGAGGAAAGAATCTTTCATAGAATGCCTCGGTGAGCTCCTCCCAAGAAGTAATGGAGTCTCATGGTAGTTCGGTAAGCCACTTCGTAGCATTCCCTATTAGAGAGAAGGGAAACAAACGAAGCCAGATTGACTCTTGAGAGATATTTCTGAAAGTTAATGGTCCAGACAAATCCACAAAGTTGTGAATGTGATCATGAGGGTCCTTATGAGAAAGTCCCCCAAAGAGCCCTTTCATTTGCAGCAGTTGGAGAATGGTTCCAATCACATGAAAAAAAGCATTACCCACAGCTAGGGGTAATCGTATAGGTCCGGAACTTTTCGTTTGTTCCGCATTGATATCATTCAAGTTTCTGATGTCGTCATCATCCCCAAGTTGACTGCCAGTATTGCTCCCAATTACACTCATTTTTTCACCTTTTGAGAGCACTAACAATAATAAACTAATAAGAATCCTCTACTACACGCCATTTTTGATAACTCTCATCTACACTCTTATGATTCGAAGTGAAGGTGGTCGCTAACAAGTATAAACCCAATGGAGAGTTGGGGTCGATCCCACGAGGAGCAGTACAGAAAAGAATTAAAGTATGAAGTACGAAAGTGTTCTAATCTTTTGTAGGCTAGACAAAATGCAGCATAAAGTAAATTATCAAATTTTAATTATCAATATTAAGAGAGTTTAGTAACCAAATTCTAACAAAGATGATTAATACGGGGTTTTAATCAATAGAGAGCGGGGCCTTAAGAGTGTGTGATCAATCTGATACTAATTTTGCCTAATGGGTGATAACTAATTTCTTCAAGTAGCTAAATCTCAGTGGGTAGGATGGGTTCTAACGATAATAGCCATTTACCAATCAACAATCACGTACCAAGTTAGTTCTATCAAACCTCAACAAGCATTCAAGACAAAACAACTCAATTCCTTAATTTAACCCACTTTTTAAAGCTGGGTTGTAGAGACACACGTCACTACAATCATCAATCATATATTCTACTCTATACAACTTTCTCAAGCAAGCAATAGAGAACTCAGGCTAGAACTAAATGTGCACCTTCAGTTCATAAAAGAAAACAATAATAAACAATTGAACCCATTTCAAAACAACATTAAATATAGCCATTAGAAACACCCATAAGCTAATATATGTATTCGATTACATATTCACACCCCTAAGGACAAGGGTTTTAGCTAATCATAACAAAAGGTAAAAGATAGATACCAAAAAGGTTATCCATCAAAAATGGCAAAGTCTTCAATACTCAAATGTTAAAAATTTAGATTCAACCTTCAAAACCCAAAGTCTCAGATCAAAACCCTCTCAAGAATGTTATAGAACTCAAAAGTAAGAATGTTTTCTTCAATCTGCTTCAATTTGATGCCTTTATCGTTCTTCAATCTTAAATTTATACGTACCCAAAATTTTCCACACATTTCAGTTCGTGGAACCATCCGGTGAAGTAAGTCGGGATCACCAATTGACTCGGCGATATGCCCTTTTTGCTCTTTCTTGCCTTTTTATACTTGATTTCTTCTTCAAATTGTTCTGGTAATATAGGCGGTTTGGGTCGAGCTCACTGTTCCATTTTGTGATTCACCGAAGTTCTCCTGTTAGTCACCGAGTTTGTTTGGTTCATAGGCCACTATGCTGGAACTTTAGCCAAGCTAGGGGCTCACTCGACATGTCGCCGAGTTGCTCTTGTGAGCTCCAACCTTTCTTTTCTTCAGCTTTTCAAACTTTTTCTCTTCTTTTTGAAAAATAATGTCCTTGCCTTGTTCTTTAACCTCCAAGGCTGCACATAAGGAAATTAACATCAGTTTTGAGCACATAATAAGCACTGAGGACACTAAATCATTAAATATCATGCCCTAAATGAGTCAAAATTCCCAACTCATCAACTTGCGGTCCGTAGGTTGCCCTACTAGCCGTAGGTCGTGGTCGTCGACCATCACATGGTCAGTTTCAAAGAAAAACTCCAACCAACAATCACCAATACAACATCTATTTAAGCTAACAAAATCTAAAACATGTAGTTTAACAAATTATCATGTTATTCCTTTGTTTGTAAGGTTTCAATCATTCAAATAGGCGTGGGATGAATAAATTATATCAAAAACCCTAAGTCAGGAACACAATTTGAAGGTAGTGCTCACATGCTTCACATAAAAATTTAACAACATCCACAGCACCATCATCCCACGGGTAATTTTAAACTTAATAAAATCAATATCACATACAATTACTACCTGAGGTCAAGTAACATCAAGCAATTTCAACTTCAAATTAATTTGAAAGCCAGAAATTAGTACCTCGAATGAAGTATGGAGTTGAAGTTGTGTGAGTGTGTAATTGTAACTCTAAAGCACCTAATTTACTAGACTCCAAACCCGCGATATGTTTTGGTGAATTCCGAAACAGAATAGAATAGAGGTGCAACAGAAAAGAAACAGTGATAAGGCTGAATTGAGAAGAGGAGGAAGGAGAAAATGGGAGGGGAGATGATTATACAGGGGTTAGTTAGATTAGGAGGGGATGTATGTGAAGTGAAAGGGTGTGTTTGTGGGGATGTACAATTGAAAAAAAGGGGGAATGGGGGGGAGGATTTAAATTGAACGGGTTTTACTTAAGAAAAATCGCGGGTCGGGTCATGTAATATCACCCAGTTCGACTCTACAAATCCCTGTATATGGTTCGTATATAGTTGTACGGCCCGTAGATGGGTCCCTTCAGTACTTCCAGCAATTAATGAAATTTTGAAACATACCTGGGGTCTATGGTTACAGACTACGCACCGTCAATTGATTACAGTTGGTACTGTGCAACCGTAGACTTAAAGTTGGAGATACTTTTGGATATCAAATTCTATGGATGCCATTTACGATCCATCGAGTGAATGACAACTTGTCGATGGGAACCCTAGAACCTTCTATACTTGTGTTTTTCCAGATTTTTTCTTACTTTCCTACATATGTAGCAAACATTAGGAATTCCTTTTATATTTTCTCGACTCTTTTTTGAAACGGACCCTATACTACCCTAATCTAACCAATACTATGACTCATATAAAAATTAAATCAAAAGTTAAAAAATTTCCTAAAATTTCCTAGATTTTACATCATGGGTTCCCTCCCAAGTAGCGCTTGATTTAATGTCGCGGCACGATGCAGATCTCTTGAATACTCAGGCTTCATCAAGACTCCACTGTTCAATCAACTCATTGACCTCTTCCGTTTGCCCATATAGAGTTTGATCCTCTAGACATTGACTTTAAATCTTGTTCATTCTTTGTTCTCGAGTTCAACAGCTCCATGTGAAAATACTTGAACAACTCTAAATGGTCCCGTCCACTTGGGCTTGAGCTTGCAAGGAAATAATCGCAGTCCTGAGTTTAATAGAAGTACCATATCACCGGGAGCAAAATTATGTCTTTCGATCTTTTGATCATGGTACTTCTTCATCTTCTCTTTATACAAGGTTGCACTTTCATATGCTTTTAAGCGGAACTCATCTAGCTCATTCAATTCGTTCAACCTTTGACTTTATGCAGCATCCCAATCTGGATTCAACTTCTTGAGTGCCCACATCGCCTTATGCTCTAGTTCTACAAGTAAGTTACATGACTTACCAAAAACAAGTTTTTAAGGAGACATACCTACGGGAGTCTTGAAGGCAGTGCGATAAGCCCATAGAGCATCATCGAGCTTTCTCGACCAATCAATTTTGTTCGCATTCACAGTCTTTGAAAGGATTTGCTAGATTTCTCTATTGGACACTTCAACTTGCCCACTAAACTGTGGATGATAAGGAATTGCTACGATGTGAGGAACACCATTCTTCTCAAGCAACTCCTTGAACAATTTGTTACAAAAGTGGGAACCTCCTTAGCTAATAATCGCCCTTGGTGTAACAAACCTGGAGAAGTTATTTTTTTTCAGAAACGCGGTGACACTTTTACCTTCATTGTTAGAAATCGCAACAACTTCCACTCATTTGGACACATAGTCAATGGCTACAAGTATGCACTTCATCCCATTTGAACTCACAAACGGGCCTATAAAATCAAGGCCCCAAACATCAAAGGTTTAATCACTAATATTGGGTTCATTGGGAGTTCTTGCTTTCTTGAAATACCTCATTTTCTTAGGAATCAATCATAGGACTTGGCGAAATCATGAGCATCTTCGTGAATGTTAGGACAATAGTACACACATTGCAAGATTTTATGAGCGGTTCGGATACAACTATGATGACCACCAACTGGAGACGCATGGCAAGCTTCCAATATACTCATAATCTCCGCCTCAGGCAGACAGCGACAAATAATCCCATTAGCACAGACACGAAACAAGTAAAGCTCTTTCCAAAAAAACTTCTTCACATTAGACATGAATTTCCTTCTTTGATGGAACGATAAATTTGGAAGCACCTCATGGCTTGCCAAGTAATTGGCGAAATCTGCAAACCAAGGAATAAGATCAAAAGAAGCAGCCAAAACCTATTCTTCTGAGAATTTATCATCGGTTTCAACTCCATCCTCTAGCTTCAGCCTCTCTTCTTCCTCTAATCTAGACAAGTAATAAGACACTTGAATTTCTTTCCCCTTTCGATCTCTCACCTCAAAGTCAAATTCTTGTAGAAGTAGTACCCATCGAATCAGTCTTGGTTTTATGTCCTTCTTTGCCATGAGATAACGCAATGCGGAATGATCAGTGAGCACGAATACTTTAGTGCCCAACAAATAGGATTGAAACTTCTCAAATGCAAAGACTACAGTAAGCAATTTTTGTTCGGTGATTGTGTAATTCTTTTGAGCAACATTTAAAGCTTTACTCGCGTAATATATGGGATGAAGAATCTTCTCTCACCTTTTCCCCAATACTATGCCAAGTGCCACCCCGCTCGCATCACATATGACTTCAAACAATTGTCCCCAATCCGGTGAAATAACGATAGGTGCAGAGATCAAATTCTTTTTCAGCTCCTCAAATGCTTTCAGACAAGCATCATCAAATACAAACTTTATCTCTTTTTCGAGCAATTTGCACAAAGGGTGTGCAATTTTTGAGAAATCTTTAATAAATCTCCTATAGAAACCTGTATGCCCTAGAATACCTCTAACACCTTTAAGGGATATGGGTGGTGGTAGTTTTTCAATCACCTCAACTTCTGCTTTATCAATCTCAATACCTTTTTTTGAGATTCTATGGCCAAGAACTATACCTTCTTTCTCCATGAAGTAACATTTCTACCAGTTTAGCAAAAGATTGCACTCTTCACAAAGTTTCAGTACGTCACCTAAATGTACCAAGCAATCATCAAGAAAGTCACAACTATAGAAAAATCATACATAAACACCTCGATAGTGTCTTCCACCATATAAAAAAATATAGACCTCATGCAATGATAAAAAGTCACTGGTGAATTACACAAACCGAATAACATTCTTTTCAAGGCGAATGTCCCATAAGAATGAGTTAAAGTGGTCTTTTCTTGATCTTTCGGGGCTATAGAGATCTGGTTGTAACCCGAATATTCATCTTGAAAGTAGTAACATCCTTTTCCAGCAAACCAATCTAACATTTGGTCCATGCGCGACATTTGAAAGTGATCTTTCTCAGTCCATGCATTCAACTTGCGATAGTCCATACAGACTGTCCATCCTGTGACATGCCTCATTGGAACAAGCTCATTCTTCATATTTTGAACCACAGTGATTCCACCCTTCTTTGGCACGCATTGAACTGGGCACACCCAGTTATTATCAGCAATTGGATACATCACTCCAGTATCTAACCACTTGATGATTTCTTTCTTCACAACTTCTTGCATTGGTGGATTAAATCTTCTCTTGTGTTCAATACTTGGTTTGTTGTCCGGCATGAGTAGGATTTTGTGCGACCATATCCCCGATGGAATACAAATAATGTCAGCTATCGTCCATCCAATCACCCATTCATACCGCTTTATCACCGCTATCAATGCTTCTACTTGAGCTTCATTCAAATCGACAGCTATAATGACATGCAATGTATTGTTTTTGCCCAAGAGTACATACCGCAAGTGAGATGGATGAGCTTTTAGCTCAAACTTTGGAGTCTCATATAGATGGTTTTGCAGGCTGAGTGTCTCAATTCTTCAGATCCAAATCCAACTTATTGGGTTGGTGACGAGGAAAACCACCCTCATCAAGTGCAACAACTAACTCGTCATATTCATCAATGCCATCACTATCAAAGTTCATGATCACCTCAACTAGTGCCTCAACATCTAGTCTCTCTTCAATGGGTGCCTCTGGCTTCTCCTTATCGGCATGGTTCACTACTAAGACTGATTTAAGTTTACTTGTGTGCTTCATTGATCTACAGATGTTAAATGTTACCTCTTCATTGTTCAAACGAATCTTCATCTACCCTTTCTCCATATCCATTAAAGTGCGCCTCATAGCAAGGAACGATCTTTCTAGGATGCTTGGCTCTTCAATATCGACCACACAGTCTAGTATCACAAAATCCACCAAAAATATTAATGCCTCAACTTTCACCAAAACATCTTGAAGTACCCCAATTTGTCTCTTCACAATACGATCAGCCATAATTAGCCACGTTGCAGTTGGTTTGGGGGCTCCCAATCCTAATTTCTTGAACACAGACAATGACATCAAATTTATGCTAGCACCCAAGTCACATAATGCTTTTGTGAAGTGCATCATGCCAATCGTGCATGGAATGGTAAATGCTCCGGGATCTTCCTTCTTTTGCACTAACGACCGAGTAGCAATGGCGCAACAATGTTGTAGTTTGTCATCATCTTCAAAACTGACAGCTCTCTTCTTTTTCACCAGATCCTTCATGAACATTACGTATCCGAGTATCAGTTCTAATTCTTTAATCAAAGCAACATTTATAGACAACTATTTTGGCATAGAGATAAACGTTCGATACTTCTCTTCTTCCGGCTTCTTTACCAACCCTTGTGGGAAGGGAGGTGAATTTATTTTCATAGGAATGACCTTATGCGTGATTTTAGCCTCCTTCTCATTTTTATCTTTAGGATGTTCTGCTACCTCAACTTCATCTTCAACCGGTTTCTTTGCACTTTCCACTATAGTAAGCATAGGAGGGTCAATAGTCTGGTTTCCACCTCTAGCAGTGACTTCCATGCAATGCCCATCATTCTTTTGATTTTGAACCGTATTGCTGGGAAGTGTTCCTTGTTGGCGTGGATTTGCATTCGAAGATAATTGGCTCAATTGCTGCTCAATCTGTCTAATTGACACTGCATGTGACTCTACTTTTTGGCCAATGAATAATAAGTCATTCCGCATCTCCTTCACATTTTCAACCGGAGAGTAAAGTTTTTTCATCATCTTGCTCATCATATCTTAAATGCAATTCAGACTCGATCCTCCTTCTCAGTTTCGTGGTGGGATATATGGGCCACTTCTATCATTCTTATTGTTATACCCATTTCTATTGTAGTTATTATCTTGGTTGTATTTCCCTTCACGATTATACTGTCCTTCTTGATTGTAGTTGATATAGTTCTAACCTTGATTCCCTTGACCTTGGTGCCAATTATCCTGATTGGATCCTTGGGCGTTGGTCCGAAAACCCTAGTTGCTTGTTCACAAGATTTGCATCCTCTTCATATGTATACCAGTCAGTTGGTAGAGTATTGTGTTAATATTGGACCGCAGTAACTTTTCCGTGTTACAACTTATATGTTTGAGCACCAAGCCTAACTCTGTCCTCAACTGTGCCATTTCTTCACGAATATCATCATTGGGCTGATTTGGTATAGCTTGTATTTAGAAAGGTCTCTTTCTAGTAGCCGATGTTCTACTGCACCATGAATCATTATTCTTTGAAATCTTTCTAGTTTATCTGCATTCTCCTTGAATGTGTTTGCTCCATAAGATCCTCACGCAATAGTGTCTAGCACAGCTTTTTCATTATCATCCAACCCTCTATAAAAATACTCCTTGAGCGATTCATCATCAATGCGGTGGTTCGGGACACTCCTCATGAAACATGTAAACCTTTCCCATGAATCACTGACAGAATCCTCATGTAAAGCCACAAAATTAAGTTTATCTTTGAGTTTTAGCTTCTTAGATAACGGGAAGTATTTTTTGAGAAACACTCGATGCAGCTCGTTCCAGGTTAAAATAGTGTTGTATGAGAGTTTGGACAACCATACAGTAGCATCACCTGTAAAAAATAGGGGGAACACATGAAAACCAATCACATCCATATCTAGGTCCGGTCTCCCCACACTGCTCTTACATATGCTGATTACTTTACTTAGATGAGCATATAGGTCCTCCGATTGTAACCCAGCAAACAGTCCTCGGCATGTCAGCATCTGTATAAGACTGCTTGTAACCACAAACGTGTCTCCAGTTGGTTATGGAGGAACGACTATGGCTCCGGCCGATCATACAACATTATGGTCAACCTCATAGTTGAGGCAGACATTGGGTGTAGGTTGGTTCTGCTCTCTAACAACATTATCAATAGGAGGATTTTGATTAATGTTTCCTGGCACATCCTCCACTCTGGGATGTTGGACTCCAGGTAACTCTCGAGGACCCTCTCCATTGGGATCATCGTCATGTCTCTCTTGTTGACCTGTTCCAGCCATTCTTCACAGAGTTCTTCCTAATTCCAAGTCGTAAAGAGTCAAGGGAATGCCTTGACTTCGTGAATTTGGCATACACTAGAACTAGGATCTGTAGAAAACAAAAATAAAAATAACATAAATAGAGAAATACTTGACTAAAGTACAATAATGAAATTAGTGAAATCTAAAAGCTTTATCCCCCCACAGTGGTGCCAAAATTTGATACGCCCAAATTACACCTCCCTTAAGAAGTATAAGAAGTCGTTGTAAAATAAAGAACCTAACGAAGGTTAGGGTCGATCCCCCAAGGAATATGATTTAGACTTAGTCCAATTTATGGTTACTTGTACGTTTAGCCAAATTGTCTCTATAAAAGGGGGGATTTTGAAAACTAAAATTATATTTGATGAATGTGTAGTAACAAGTAAACAAGTAACATAATTTGCAGTTTGTAATATTAATATGAGAATGAAACTAGGGCACATGTGTTCCCCCCAAGTTCTTAACTCAGTAAACCTAATAATAATAATTTTTTTCTAGTGTTTAACATGCATAGTCGGTAAGTTGGGTATCGCCAAAGTGATTGGTCCTCCAAATAGGGAATTTCACCACGCAACTTGGTCCATCTACGGGTGTATTATTTACTAACCCTTACCTTTGACCCAAATTAGCCCACAGCCTATGTGGTTCAGACTATTAGATAGAGCATTATCACGCTAAATCTCTGTTCTTGAATTCTCTTTCCCATTCATTACTTCCTTGGTCCGGAAAGTAGGAACGAGGCATGTTCTAACATTGTAAACCGATAACAAAGTATTCTAAATGAAGAGATTAAAAATACATGCATAAACACAATATCAAGAATTACTTAGTTATTAGTCATACATTGTTATTTACTCATGGTTCCCACAACCCTAGTTGTGGATTTAACTACTCATGCTTGAGAATTCACAATTCATATTAGAGGTTGAATAATAAATCATAAACTTACAATTAGAATAGATGAAATCCAAAATCTCGATTTGAAGAACAAAAGCCAATTACGTAAACCAACTTCAAGAATTAAATACCGAAAGTGTTTGGATAGATAATTCCAAAGCTAAAAAAAATGTATCACAAATTGTCTATCACCAAAAACTTATAAAAACCAAAAATTACAAGTTATATTTACAGAAAACAAAGCCTAAACTAAGTAGTAAAAGGAAAGCGCAAGAAATTCAGCTTAGGAAGTGTCGTCTATTGTTGGTGACCTACGGCTCGTAGGTACCTTTCATCCTTCAGTTGTTAGTCAAAAGTTTGAAGATCTCATTCTACGGGCATGATCTACAACTCGTAGACCTTAGTACGACCCGTCCTGTCCTTTCGTAAATCAGGTACTGAAGTTGACCTCCTCTGAAGTTTTCTACGGTTCCTCATCTATGGTTCATAGCATGAACTACGACTCATCATCTTCCACTATCGTTCCATACTTAGCTAAAATTCCCACACTTGAACCTACGACTTCAACCTGTGGCTCGTCAAGAAAATAACGACTTGTAAGTCATCTCGTACATCATCAAAACTCTATGCTGCAACACTTTAATCACGAACTGCTCCAAAAACCTATTTCCTATAAAATTAACACAATTCCTATCACTTCTACTAACAAAATACTTAAGAAGTATGCAAAACTCTAAGTTTAATGCATCAAATGTACCGTAAGTTCATGGTACATCATCTGTAGTCCCTTATTTATAGAAGTGGGTCCCTCACAATCATAAATAAGATCCTACTGACATGGCTTAATGAACACCCTAGGACACTTGACTTTGTACTCTGATACCAAGTTTGTCACGCTCCGAGCCTACACCCTAGACGTGGCCGACACTCGAAAACCACTGCTGGTCCCCAAGTGAACCCTTGACCTTGCTGACTACTTAGCGAAAGACTTACTCAAGCGATAAAAAGCTTAAAAATAGAATTTTTGAACATTTAAACTCAGAGTAAAAACTCAATTCAAACTGTCTGCAAAAAACTCAATAACATAAGTATTATAGTTTACAAAACCTCTAAAGAAAAAGTAAATACTGAAAGACTCCTCAACTCTATCTATCTATGAAGCCTCTAACATTAAGATAGGTGTGGGGACAAGATCCACTACACCTCAATCAACTAATAACTGAAATAAAAGCGGGGTCCTCTGAAATGCAAGGAGGCTCACCAATGCTAACTGGGAGTGCTAAGTGATCTCAACGAAGTGCCTGTTGATTATCCTAAACACCTGTTTCAGCATCATAAAAAGATGCAGATCGAATGACGTTTGTCCATGGAATGTACGATAATGTAATATAGCAAAAGTGAAATAACTGAATTAAAGGACCGCAATAGATAAAATGTACTAAAGCTGGATGTAAAGAAATAAGGAATTAAATCATTTAAAACTTTACAAAATACTTACTCATCTCTTTAACTCTATTTGGGATATTCTCTAATCGACACCCATTGATGAGTTGGGAATTTTGACTCATTTAGGGCTTGATCTTTAATTATTTAGTGTCCTCAATGCCTATCTTGCGCTAAGAAATGATGTTAATTTGCTTATGTGAAGCCATGGAGGTCCAAGAACAAGGTAAGGACATTATTTTGCAAAATCAAGCGAAAAAGTTTGACAACCTTAAGAAAAGGAAGGCTAGAGCAAGCAAAGAGAAACTCAGTCACTCACCGAGTGAGCCTCTTGCTTGCCTAAAGTTCTAGTCTGGTTGCTTATGGAACCAAACCAATTCGGTGACCTACAGGAGCACTTCGGCAAATCGCTGAATAGAATGATGATCTCGACCCAGACCGCCTAATTTACCAAAACTATTTGAGGAGGAAATCAAGTATAAAAAGTCAAGAAGGAACAAAAGGGTGGATCGCTAAGTAAATCAGAGGTCCCGACTTTCTTAGCCAAAGGTCCCATGTGCTTAAACGTGTGGAAAATTTTGGGAACGTATAAATTGAAGTTTGAAGAGAGAGAAAGGCATCAAGCTGCACCAGACTGAAGAACACATTCCTGGCTTTGAGTTCTACAATATTCTTGAGAGGGTTTTGATCTTAGACTTTGGGTTATGACGATTTAATCTTAATTCTTATCATTTGAGTATTGAAGACTTTGCCATTTTGGATAAAAAATCTTTTGGTAATAATCCTTTACTTTTAGCTATGATTTGCTAAAACCCTTGTCCTTAGGGGTATGAAAATGTAATCGGATACATAGATTAGCTTATGGGTGTTTCTAATTTCTATATTTAATGTTGTTTTGAAATGGGTTTAGTTGTTTATTCATGTTTTCATTTATGAAATGAAGTTGAAAATTTAGTTCTAGCCTTAATTCTGTATTGCATGCTTGAGAAAGTTATGTAGGGTAGAATATATGATTGATGATTGTAGAGATGTGTGTCTCTACAACCCAGCTTGATAAAGTGGGTTAAATTAAGGAATTGGATTGTTTTGTATTGAATGCTTGTTGAGGTTCGATAGAACTCACTATATACATGGTAGTTGATTGATAAAAGGATTTATCGTTAAAACCCATCCAACCCATTGAGATTCAACAACTTGAAGCAATTAGTTATAACCCATTAGGCGAAATTAGTATCCAATTGCTCACACACTCCTAAGGCCCCGCTCTCTATTGATTAAACCACGTGTTAATCATCTTTGTTAGAATTTAGTTACTAAACGCTCTTAATATTGATAATTAAAATTCGATAATTTACTTTATGTTCCATTTTGTCTAGCCTACAAAAGATTAGAACACTTTCACACTTCGTACTTGAATTTTTTTCCGTACTGCTCCTCGTGGGATCGACTCCAACTCTCCATTGGGTTTATACTTGTTAGCGACCGCCTACACTTCGAATAACAAAAGTGTAGTTTAGCGTTATAAAAAATGGCACTGATGTCGGGGAGTGTTGTCTAGAATTCTTTCATTGAAGTGTTCTACTGAACTAATTTATTTGTTGTAGAACACTCTTATTAGATCATTGTTGTTGTTTCTTTGAATAGGTGAAGAGATGAGCATAATTGGGAGTAATACTGGCAGTCAGTTGGGACACGATGACGATATGGGAAACTGGAACGATGTCAATATGGAACAAATAAGGAGTGCCGGAGCTATACTGTTACCCCTAGCTTTAGGTAATGCTATTTTTCATGTGACCAGAACCATGCTCCAGCTACTGAAAATGAAAGGGCTTGGGGACTTGCTCATGAGGACCCTCATGATCACATTCGCCACTTTGTGGATGTGTGTGAACCATTCACTTTCAAGAATATCTCTCAAGAGTCAATCCGACTTCATTTGTTCCCGTTCTATCTAATGGGGGATTCCACGAATTGGCTGGCCAAACTACCAAGAGACTCTATTACTTCTTGGGATGAGCTCACCGATGCATTCTATGAATGATTCTTTCCTCCCTCGAAGTTGGTGAAGTTGAGGGATGGCATTCACAATTTCAAGAGGATTGATGGTGAACCCATTCATGAAACTTGGTTGAGGTTTCAAGAGCTACTCATCCAATGTCCTACTCATGGGTTGCTGGACAATGTGCTCTTGCAATATTTCTACCAGAGCCTTGACTCTGTTAACAAGGTTGTTGCTGATCATCTTATTAGGGGAGGAATTATGAGACAACCATTTGTTGTTGCATGACCTTGCTTGATGAGATGACCAAAATTAATCGAGAATTGCATACAAGAGAGGATCAATTGTCTTCTTTAAATGTCGGGCTGTTTAAGGAAAAAATGGAGAAAAACCAAGAGCGTGATGAAAATATGGCCATGATGATGACCCAAATTGATTTGTTGTCGAAACATGTTATCGTAGGTGGTTATAAGGATGTGAATGCGGTTGACGCTAGTGGTGGAATGAGTTCGGATGATGCACAATTTGAAGCCATGTATAATGAAGAGGTACAATATTTCTCAAACCAAGTTGGAGAGATGGGGCTTGGCGTGATAGGGGTACAAATTGAAGAGATAAGGATGGTGATAGAGACTGTTATGTGCCTCTCCATGATCATCAAAAACCAAAGGAACCTTATGCCAATCCAAAAATCTTTTGTATTGAGGATATGCTTTCCCACATTCTAAACAAGGTAGAAGGATGGGACAAAGTGCTCAAGGAAATGAAGGCCGACTTTTCCTCTTTGAATAAAATGGTGACCTCTCATTTGGTTTCTATCAAGCAACTTAAGACCCAAATGGGTCAAATCTCAGCCCACTTAAATACAAGACCAAAAGGAGGCCTTCTGAGCGATACGTTGGCATCTCCAAAGAATGGCAATGTGCAATGCATGGCAATCTTGACCCGGAGTGGTAAGGTTGTGGGAAGTGATGTGGTAGATGATGATAAAGCTAGTGTAAGTAAAACGAAAGTTGTTGTTCTTGAGGGTGATGAACTTGCCGATGGTGTAAACAATGAATCTTCCAATGAGGTTGACGATGAACTTAAAAATGTTGATTCCGGTGAAGCTAAAAAGCCAAAGGTTGTGGTTGTTCCTCCCTTGGAACCTCCAAACCCATTGCCCAAAGTTACTCCACCATTCCCTCAAATATTGAAGAAGAGGGAGGAGGACACAAAGTTTCAAAAATTACTCTCCGTCTTAAAAACTCTTTGTAGTAATGTTCCATTGGTGGAGGTGTTGTTAGAGATGCCGGGTTATGCAAAGTTTATGAAAGAGTTTGTCACAAAGAAGAGAAGTGTGGACTTCGAGATGGTTGAAGTATCTCATAGTTGTAGTGCCATTATGTCAAACGTGGTTGTCAAGAAGTATGATGCAGGGGTATTCACTATCCCTTGCACGATAGGGATGTCTCAATTTGCTAAAGCATTGTGTGACTTGGGGGCAAGTATAAATTTTATGCCTTATGCCATTTACAAGCAACTTGGGCTAGATGAGCCTAAGTCCACAACTAGGCGCCTTCTCATGGCCGACAGTTCTATCAAGCTTCCTATTGGATTTCTCTATGACATCTTTGTGAAGGTAAATAAATTTATATTTCTGGCAAATTTTGTAATTCTGGATTGTGAGATTGATGCCGAGGTTCCTATTATTCTTGGTAGGCCATTTTTGGCTACCAGGAGAGCTCTTGCTGATGTGGAAAGTGGTAATTTGAAATTTCAGGTGAATGATGAGGAAGTTACTTTCAAAGTGTGCAAGTCCATGAAGAGACCTAGTAACCTCCATGTGTTATTGGTTATTGATGTAATTGATGAAGCGGTTGATAATGTGGGTGAAATTTCATGTGTTGTTTAATCATTGGCCGCCGTCTTGTTAAATTACGATGGGGTAGAAATTCAAGATTATGATGAGGTGGTAGCTGCTCTATCGGGTTTAGGGTCTTACTCTAAGAACCTTTTGAGGCTTGATATCAATTTGAAGAATAGGGAAAGTCCTCCCTCAAAGCCATCCATTGAAGAACTACAAAAGCTTGAGTTGAAGGTACTCCCTCCACACCTTCGTTATGTGTTCTTGGGAGCCAATAACACTCTATCCGTGATTGTTGCCGTGGATTTACTTGTAGAGCAAATACAAGAACTTGTTAGTGTGTTGAAAAAGTTCATCAAGGCTATTGGGTGGACGATCGCCAACATTGTGGGAATTCGTCGCGGTATTTTCACCGATAAAATTCTATTGGATAGCGATTGTAAACCAAGGGTTGAGCATCAAAGGAGGTTGAACCCTCCAATGCAAGAAGTTATCAAAAAGAAGATCATCAAGTGGCTTGACGCAGGAGTGGTGTACCCCATTGCGGATAGAAAGTAGGTGAGCCCATGCAATGCGTTCTAAATAAAAGTTGTATGAACGTGGTCCCGAATGAAAAAGGGGAGCTTGTGCCATTGTGAACACTTACCGTTTTGCATAAATGTATGGATTATAGGAAGTTGAATGACTGTACAGAGAAGGCTCACTTTCCAATGCCCTTTATGGACTAGATGTCTGATAGATTGGCGGGTTGTAGATGGTATTGCTTTATAGATGGTTACTCCGGTTATAATCAAATATCCATTGCACCGGAGGATCAAGGTAGGACAACTTTCATATGCCCTTATGGGACATTTCCTTTTTTAAAAATGCATTTCGGTTTGTGTAATGCTCCTGCGACATTTCAACGATGTATGGTCTCTATTTTTCCTGATATGGTAGAGGACTGGATGGATGTTTTCATGGATAAGTTTTTTGTTGTGGGGGAAAATTTGAAGTATGCCTTGAGCACCTTGGAGAAGTCTTGCAAATATGTGTTGAAACGAATCTTGTGCTCAATTGGTAGAAATGTCACTTTATGGTCAAGGAAGGTATTGTGTTGGGGAACAAAATTTCAGGTGAAGGCATACAAGTTGATCAAGCTAAAGTTGAAGTTATAGCCAATTTGCCTCCTCCTCTTTAGGTTAAAGGTGTTAGAAGTTTCTTAGGACATGCGGGTTTTTATCGGAGGTTCATAAAAGACTTCTCTAGGATAGCTTATCCTCTTTGTAAGCTACTTGAGAAAGAAAGTGTCTTCGAGCTTGATGAAGCTCGTGTTAAAGCATTCTTGTACCTAGAAGAGAAGTTAGTGTCGGCTCCGATCATTGTTGCCCTGGATTGGAGCATTCCATTTGAGCTAATGTGTGATTCTAGTGGTGTAGCCTTGGGGGATGTACTTGGCCAATGAAAAGGGAAGTTATTTCACCCGGTCTATTATGCAAGCAAGACCTTGAATGTAGCTCAGAAGAATTACATCGTCACCGAGAAAGAGTTGTTGGTTGTGTTGTATGCCTTTGAGAAGTTTAGAGCCTATATGTTGGCACCAAGGTGGTTGTATACACAAACCACGAAGCTATTCATTACTTGATGGACAACAAGGATGAAAAACCAAGATTGATTGGATGGGTATTATTGTTGCAAGAATTTGACTTTGAGGTCAAAGATCGAAAAGTGTGTGAGAATCAAGTGGCGTACCATTTGTCAAGGCTTGAAACTAATGTGATTGTTTCCGGTGAAAAAAATATTGAAGTAGCTTTCCCCGATAAGTCCGTGATGGTTGTGTCAACGGGTACCACACCTTGGTATGCTAATTTTGCCAAATTTGTGGTGTGTGGGATTCTTCCCCATGGGCTGAACTTTTACCAACGGAAGAGGTTCCTTTTTTATGCCAAGAAATATTTTTGGGATACGCTGTATTTATTACGGAAATGTGCAGATCTTATGTTTAGGAGATGTGTCCCAGAAGTCGAGGTGAATGCTATTCTTGACTCTTGCCATGCGTCACTGGTTGGTGGACATAATAGTGGGGTATGCACTGCTGCAAAGGTGTTGCAAAGAGGTTATTATTGGCCGACGTTGTATCAAGATGCAAATTTCTTTGTCAGAAAGTGTGTTCAATGTCAAAAGCTAGGAGGGGTGTCGCGGAATCATGAATTACCTCTCACTCCGATTCTCGAAGTTGAGTTGTTTGATGTGTGGGGAATCAATTTCATGGGGTCTTCCGTGAATTCCAATGGGAACAAGTATATCTTGATGGCTATTGACTATGTCTCTAGATTGGTGGAGGCTGTAGCTTTACCTAACAATGAAGGGAGAAGCGTGGTTAAATTTCTCAAACAATACATATTCATAAGGTTCGGCACTCCACGTGGAATTATTAGTAGTGGGGGTTTTCATTTTTGCAACCGAATGTTTGCATCATTATTGAGCAAGTATAGAGTTAAACATAAGGTTGCTACCTTTTATCATTCGCAAACTAATGGGAAAATCAAGGTGTCAAAATGGGAGATAAAGGGAAATTTTGCCAAGACCATTAATGCAAATTGAACTGATTGGTCCCAGAAGTTAGATAATGCTCTTTGGGCATATAGAACTACTTTAAAGACCACGATAGGCATGTCCCCATACAAATTGGTGTTTTGTAGATTGTGTCATCTACCGGGTGAGCTTGAGCATAAGGCATTGTGGGCCTTGAAGGCGATGGACTTTAATTGGGAAGATGCATCCAAGAATCGAGTTGACCAACTCCATTATTTGGAAGAGTTTCGGTTTCGAGAGTATGAGAGTTCGGCTCTTTAAAAGAAGAAAATGAAAAAGTGGCATGACGCCAAAATCCTTCACCGTGAATTTAAAGTTGGTGATCTTGTGTTTCTTTACAACTCTCCTTTGAAATTCTTTCCAGGAAAACTCAAGTCAAAGTGGTAAGGTCTGTTTAAAATGCACGTTTGTTTGCAAATAAGGCAATAAAAGTTGAAAAGGAGGATGGGTCGATGTTCAAGGTGAATGGGCAACGACTTAAGCTCTACTTTGGAGTGTGCCCCAATGTGAATTTTATTGATGTGGTGTACGTGGACATTGCTTGAATTCATGCCCTCATCGTGCCATGACGTTAAATAAGGCGCTTCTTAGGAGGCAACGCAAGTTTCATTTTTTATTTCTTTGAATATTGTTTGTTGGTTGTGGAGGTTAGACTCGTATTTCAGACAAAATGTTGAAAGGTGAGGGGAATGGACTACTAGGCAAGTCACCAAATTGCACCCATTATTGCCCAAATGCATCGCCCTTGAAAGTCATAAGGGATGGATCTCCTGGAAATTTAGGCAAGCTGATCGTCAACTAGGCATGTCGCCGAGTTCTTTGGTGAGCTCGTTTTATCTCGCCCTTTGGACCCCTTGAATGGGTGGCTTCTCTGTTACTTTGGGTGAGCAAAGGCATGTTTACCGCATCGCCGAACGGATTAGTGACATTAGTTTCGCCATCGACCTAGGTGCAAACTGAATGGTTTTATTCCTTTTAAATTCAAATCGTTCATTTTGTTTGAAATTTTCAAATTCCTTCAATTTACCCTCAAACATTAGTAGCCAATTTTTAATTTTTGCTGATTGCATTGTATTCGGAGTGTCAATTTGACTCATCGCTCTTTCCTCTTTTCTGAGCTCATGTTTTTGCCCATTTTTAGGTTGGTATCTCTTGATTTCTTGATTCTCGTATCTATTTTTGTTGCGATGATTGTTGGGTATTCAATATTTGATTTTTTGATTGATTTTCATGCTTAAATTGACTCCCTTTTATTCTTAGTATGATATTTTGAATTCAAGCATGTTCATAACCCCTGTTTGTACGTTGTTGTCCTATTATGTTGGGGTAGATATTAAATTGTGTTTGTTAGTTGTTGGGTTAGTTGTGGTTGAAGTATGACTAACCATATTTTGATCAAATGACTTGAATTTGTAAAATGATGGATTGGGTGACGACTTTCTTAAGGGCGAATCGTCTTTTTGTTGATTTCATTTCAATTGGGGGAAGTCTAAGTACCCCGAGTAGAAATTGGGTAGTGGGTGATGACCTTTTGTTGCTAATTGTGCATAAATTTGTGTATCGTGGGCTGTTAGTTGACTTCAAAATGGGGAGGTGATGAGTTGGGTCAGTTTGGCGAGCTGCATCAAGATCACCGAGGTTATTCTGTGTGTCATCAAATGACCTCCCCATTGTCATTTTGACCTGATTGTGTGCTAGTTTGTTCTGAAATATTCGGTGAGGCACTGTCCGCACGCTGAGTGGACTCGACGACTCATCGATTAGATCTGTTATCACCCTTTTTGACTTAATTTTTTCCCTTTGTTGTTCTTGAATTTTAGGCAATGCCCTTGTGTCTCGCTAAGCTTACATGGCGACTCGCCAACTAGTTTGGTGAGCTTTTCTACAACTTGTTTGCAAACCCTATTTTCTAACCTTTTCAAAATCGAATGTTGTTTTAGTTTGTGTATCTTTGTTAGAGATGCCTCTACAAAATGTTCTTGCTAAAAGAGGGCAAGAGGGGTGGAGATTGCTTCGGAGATTGACCAACCCCGACCTAGTCACAAGCAAAGGGGAAGGGTAAGCAACAGGTCATGGAGAGTTCTAGCTCAGAGAGTTGTGAACTTTAAATCCAGTTCACATCCACGGAGTTCGAGGGTGAGGACGTAGGGGAGTCTAGGGCTCCTATTGCGGAATTTATTAAGAGGAAGCGCTCTAAGCTGCGTTGTAAAGCAGCTCAAAATCCATTAGCGACAACATCAGCTCCTCTAGACCCATCTAAGCCACCTCTAGCTCCAGCTCCAGCTCTTGCTCCAGCTCCAGCTCTAGCTCCAGCTCCAGCCCTAGCTCCAGTCTCGGTTAACCCTCTGAGATCAATGAACAAACTTAAAGCTGAGGGTTTACGAACTATTCTTGAGAAAAGAGGTTGTCAACAGATGTGGTAGCGGACAGGTATCATGCAGTTTAGGAGACCTTCAAATATCACAAGTTTTAATTGTTCATAAAGCCTCGGAGTCTTTACGTGCCTACTTGGGTCCGAGAGTTCTATGCTGCTTATGCTGAATTAATCTAGAATGGGAATAAGCAGGCATAGTCAAAGACTCCGGTAGAGTTTATGATTGTCCGGGGTAAGAAGGTGAAGTGCAGTCAAATAGAGATAAATGATGCACTAAACTGTACAATCTGGGTTCGGCATTCCTTGCAAATAAGATCAAGACCAAAACCTTAGATGATTTATAGGGGTGGCTAGCCCCATTGCTTAGTCATGCAACACCTTCGTGGATCATGGCGGGAGCTATTATAGAGAAGAACGACTTGAACATCGTAGTGAGGTATTGGTTTGGGTTCAATAAAATGAATCCATCATCAGGCACCCGAAGGCTGCACTGCTGGGTTGCATCATGGGGCGAGAAATATTGAATTTGGGTGCCCTCATTGAGCAAGAGATATTGATGAGGGCTAAATAAAATCTGACCTCCCTACCCTTCCCGATCTTGATCAGTGAGCTTTGTCGACGGGCAGGTGTGCCTCTCGAGGCCAAGATGGATGTTGAGGTCACTCCGACCTCATCTTGTGACCTCCGAAGGATTGAGGCGGAGTACCTCAAGGAGGAGGCAGACAGGCAGAAGAGACCCCCGGTGGATACTTCCACAATTGTGGACATAGAAGCTATGGAGATAGGTTCTTTGTCTCCTTCTCCCACGGTCGCGCCTTCAGGTATACCTACTCGCACTACTTCTACTGCCCATACTTCTTCTACTATTCCTGTGCCTGCTCCCGCTCCTAGTTCCCACCCCCCATTGACTCAAGCTATGCTTATAAAAATTTGCCACCTAGGCTATTAGACCAATGTACGGGCTTCAAGAGTCGAGGCGACTGTGCAAGAAATTATTAAGTGTGATATTACGGCGGCACTTGCTCCTATTAGGGCAGAGTGGGGGATCAGTGCCAGTTGATAATGACACAAGGGCTTGCCTTGGATGCCCTCACCGTCAAAATGGTAGAGTGTGAGAAGAAGGAGATAGGCCTGCAGAGTTGACAGTGTGAAGGCTGATATTGTCGGGTTACGGTGAGATGTGGACGAGTTAAAATTCACAGATATCTCGATGCTTTGGGTTAGTGTTGATATTCCTGAGGGCCCGAGTTCTTAGATCCCTCCATTTACTACAACCAGAGCTACTACTGCAACTGATGATGGCATGGAGGCTGACACCCCCAAGACGGATGAGGAGAAGCTGGCTCGAGAGAGAGAAGTTTATGAGGATCTTGAAGATTTAGAGGGTTACATGGTATAGATGGCCACGACATCGTCACTAGTAGACCGATCGATGATCGAGTCTAGTGGGTGTGAGCCCACATACGAGGACTCTGCCTAGACTTCTGAAGTTGCAGGAGAGTCGGGCACTGATGCCTAGGTTGAGGCTACACCACCTCAGAGGTGCTCATCTCAGGCCTAGCCTGACAAGGGGATTCTTCCTCGCACTCCATTTTATTTCCAGTTATTACTTTTGTTTTAATTCGCTTTGAGGACACTGGCTCATTTTTTTTGGTGGGGGGAAGCCATCTAAGCCTACCCTTTTGATTGTATGTTTGTTTTGATGTTTTGATTGGTCATTGTTTTTGATAGTTAGTTATTTTCGTATTTGGAATGAATGTGAATGTTTTGAAATGAATATTGATTTCTCTTTCTTTATTGATGATTGTTGATGGATGATTTGCTTGTGAATGATTGATGGTTGTTCCCTTTTACATTCAAGTATCGATTGTGATCAATATCGATTACTTGAATAGTGCTCTTGATGAACAATATGTTGGTGTGAGTCCAACAGGGTAATTTGAGTTGCATAGTCTTGTGTGAACTCTTAGCATCTCATTGTGACTAGTTGAATGTTGAAGTGAGTCTTGCAATGACCGTTGCATGCAAGCTTGACTCATAGAGTTGTGATCCACAATTGTGTTTTGATGTCATGTGTGGTGAGATTTACTTGAAAGGTGTACATGATTATATCTAGAACTTGCCCCATTGATCAAATTGATTACCATTGGTAAATGAAGGAAATGATCTTAGGCATGAATTTTTTAGTGTGAACCTAATTGTTATATCTTTGTCTGACCACCTTGTGAGTGTGTGAACCCAACTTTGCACCATTTGAGTCTATCCTTTTTTTTGGTTGAAACATGAACACAATGATTTGAGCCAGTTGTAAAAATTACCATGTCTTTCCCACCTATAACCTTCGTGAAGCATCGGTTTGTTTGAATAACCAACTTGGGCCTTGAGCCTAAGTTGGGGGTGTGGTAAGAGTGAAGAAAAGAAACTGACCAAGAAGTTCGTGAACTCTATCTTTGGAAACAAATTTGTGAAAAAGATGGAACCCCTCCATATAAAAAAAAGAGAAAAGAAATGAGGTCAAAAGAAAAGAAAGAAAAAATTTGAATAAAATTGTGCCCATTGTGCATTGTTGTGGAAAAAAAAAGGGGTATACAAAAAAAAATTTGTGCTATGAATAGGACAAGGATGAGTTGTGAATTTGAAAAGGGTGAAAGAAAAGGGAGAGGAGTTAAACTTGAGCCATGCTTCATGAAGTTAGAGTCACTAAGCCTAAACGATCATACCCGAAACCTCAGCCCCATTACAAGCCTTGAAAGACCTTTTTGATCCTACATGAGCCTTGTGTATGTTGGTTGGAAAATACGGGCAAGCCTATGGGTAAAATCGTGCATGTTTTTCTCACTTGGGAGTGGGTGACGTCTTTCTTAAGGGCAAATCATTATTTTGTAGTTTTCAAATCAATTTTGGGGATGTCTGAGTACCCCGGGTAGAAATTGGCTGTGGGTTTACTCTATTTGTTGATGTTTGAGCTTTAATTATTATATCTTGGGCTGTTAGTTGAAAATCATAAAAGTTTTGGGGTAGGTGATGTTTCTAGTCGATTCAGCGAGCTAAGTGGGCTCGCCGTTCTGATCGGCAACTCGCCCATTGCAGTCCCCATCGCCCTTTGTTGTTGATTTGTGGCCTGTGTGTTCTGTAATATTTTGCGAGCTCCCGTGTTGCTCGCCAAGTGAATTTTTCATCACTTTTTTTCTTCCTTGATTTTCGCTTGAGCCGAGTCTGTTACTTTCGGCGATGCCTGTGTTTGCTCGCCTAATCACTTCAGCCTGTCGAAATCCTGGTCAATGAGTATTTCTACAACTTTTCCTATTTGACCGTATACTAACTCATCTCTATCTATTTTTGTGTTTGCTTGTTTGGATTGACTGATATGCCGCTCCGCTAAGTTTTCACCCACAAGCCTCCCAAGAAGAAAGCCAAATGCATAGAAATTGCCTGAGAGGTTGATAGACCACGCCACTCGACACAACCCACAATCTAATCAAAGGGGAAGGGCAAGCACTAGGTCATTGAGGAGTCCTCTTCGGAGAGTGAGGAGCAGTCTGTACACTTCATGTTTATAGACTCTGCGAATCCCGAACTCAATCATTTGGCAAATTCAAGCCATTTGATTGAATTCGGGGCTACTCAAACTTCACCCAACAATAAATCAAAAATTTACGATCACTAAATATGATAACCCAGATCAACAAAGGCCAAAAAGTACAAAAATTTAGCATGCTCAACCCAATTCACGCAATCAAACTAATAGGCAGCAATCAAGACATTCAATCACGCACAAAATCAAGTAACCATCTATTCTCAAGTGGAATTAACAGTCAATGGCTAACAAAAATCGAAACCCAAGAAAACAAACCTTAATGTAAACACAACGATGCAACAATGATGAAATGGGGAACGAGGACAAGCCTAGAGCACTCCAATAACAGCTAAACGCAACGAATATACTAAAGAAAATGCAAAAGTATGCGGGTATGAGAGGAGATAATGAAAATTTCAAGTAAGATGAAAGTTTGAATTTGAAAAGTTTAAAAACTCTCATGTTCGCGCTATGTTGGGTGATGGCATAAATGTCGCCGATCCATTCGACGATGCGCCGACTGGACCAAACCCTCGCCTATTTACCATGTCTTGAAATTTCATACTCCAACCTACACACTCAACACACGTTATTCAAAAACACTAAGATAAAGCTTGGGTTGCCTCCCAAAAAGTGCCTTATTTAACATCGTGGCATGATGTGGACATGCATTCATGCATCGTCCAAGTACACCACATCAATCAATCGCACAACGGGAGCCTCTCCAAAATAGAGTTTCAGCCTTTGCCCATTAACTTTAAAGAACGATCCATTTTCACCATGAATTTCAATGGCTCCGTTCTCAAGCATGCGATTAACCTTAAAAGGGCTTGACCACTTAGACTTGAGCTTACGCAGAAATAGCCGCAAACTAGAACTGTAGAGCAACACACAATCACCCACCCTAAATTCTCAATGAAGTATCTTGGCATCATGCCACCTTTTCATTTTTCCTTGTAAAGAGCAGCAATTTCAAAAGCTCGAAGCTGAAATTCTTCAAAAGAATGAAGTTGGCCAACACGACTCTTGGATGAAAAATCCTAGTTCAAATTTAAGGTTTTCAAAGCCCACAAGGCTTTATGCTCGAATTCCACCAGGAGATGACATGATTTACTGAACACCAACTAAGATGGCGACATACCAATTGGAGTCTTAAAAACATTTCTATATCCCCACAAAGCGTCATCTAACCTTCGAGACCAATCAGAATGATTTGCACTCACGGTTTTGGCCAAAATCCCTTTAATTTCTCGGTTTGACACTTCAACTTGCCCACTTGTTTGCGGATGGTAGGGGGTGACAACCTTGTGCTTTACTCCATATTTGGACAACAGCGAGGCTAAATGTCGGTTGCAAAAATGAGAACCCCCATAACTGATAATAGCGCTCGGAGTGCCAAACCTTGTGAAACTATATCGCTTAAGAAATGTGATGACACGTCTGCCTTCATTGTTGGGTAAGGCCACAGCTTCTACCCACTTTGACAAAAACTCAATGGACACCAGAATGTATTTGTTCCCATAAGAACTCATGAAAGGGCTCATAAAATCAATGCACCACACATCAAACAATTCAACCTCAAGGATATGAATAAGGGGAAGCTCGTGTCTTCGTGACACTCCTCTTTGCTTTTGACATGGAATACACCTGCGGACAAAAGAATTTGCATCTTGATACATCATTGGCCAATAATAGCCACATTGCAACACCTTGGCCGCTGTACGTACCCCACTATAGTGGCCACCAACCTGAGATGCGTGGCATGCGTCAAGAATAGAGTCAACTTCGACTTTTGGTACAAATTTCTTGATTATGTGATCAACACATTCCCGGAATAGATAAGGCTCATCCCAAAAATACCTTTTCTCATCAAAAAGAAACCTCTTGCGTTGATAAAATGTCAGCCCATCAGGATTAATTTCACACACAACATATTTGGCAAAATCGGCATACCAAGGGATGGAACCCTTAGAGATCATCATGACCATCTAATCAGGAAAAACATCTTCAACATCCTTGTCACTTGATACAATAACACTTGTTTCAAGTCTAGATAAATGATCAGCCACCTGATTTTCACATCCTTTCCGGTCTTTGACCTCAAATTCAAACTCTTGCAACAATAGCACCCACCGAATAAGTCTCTGTTTAGCATCCTTTTTTGCCATTAAGTAGCGGATAGTTGTATGGTCAGTGTGAACCACTACCTTAGTTCCCAATAAGTAAGCTTGGAATTTCTCAAAAGCGTACACTACAACCAATAACTCTTGTTCTTTAACAATGTTGTTTCTTTGAGCCACATTCAAGGTCTTTCTCACATAGTAGACCGGGTGGAATAATTTGCATTTACGTTGACCAAGTGCAGCACCCAAGGCGACGCCACTAGCATCACATATTAACTCAAATGGGCTACCCCAATCCGGGGCAACAATGACCGAAGCCGACACAAGTTTCTCCTTTAGACACTCAAAAGCAATCGTACATGCTTCATCAAACATAAAAACACGGTCATTCTCAAGTAGCTGGCAAAGAGGATGAGCTATCTGGGAGAAATCCTTTATAAACCGCTGGTAGAAACTTGCATGTCCTAAGAAGCTTCGGACTCCTTTGACTGAGATAGGAGGTGGTAGCTTGGCAATAACTTTGACCTTTGCTTGATCCACTTGTATACCTAACCCTAAAATCTTGTACCCCAAAACAATCCCTTCTTTCACCATGAAATGACACTTCTCCCAATTAAGTACGAGGTTTTTTTTGACACATCTCTTTAAGACTCTTCCTAAGTGTTCAAGGAATTCTTAAAATGAGTCCCCAAGTACGGAAAAATCATCCCTAAAAACCTCCATTGAGTCCTCAACCATATCAGCAAAAATCGACAACATACACCTTTGAAACGTTGCCGGTGCATTACACAACCCAAAAGGCATTTGTTTAAATGGAAATGTTCCATAGTGAAAGGTAAAAGTAGTTTTCTCTTGATTCTTCGACGCTATGGATATTTCATTGTAACCGGAGTAACCATCAAGGAAGTGATACCATCCACACCCCGCCAATCTAGCAAGAATCTGGTCTAAAAAGGGCATGGGAAAATAATCTTTCTCAGTTGCCGAATTAAACTTTCTATAGTCCATGAACACATGAAAACTGGTAACTGGTCGCATTGGCACAAGTTCACCTATCTCATTCGGGACCATGGTCATACCACCCTTCTTTGGGACACATTGAACCGGGTTTACCCACTTGCTATCTGCAATAGGGTAAACCACACCCGCATCTAACCAATTGATGATTTCCTTCTTAATCACTTCTTGCATTGGAGAATTCCACCTCCTTTGGTGCTCAATGCTAGGTTTATAATCAACTTTCAACTGAATCTTGTGCATGCAAATACAGGGAGGAATCCCCACAATATCAGCAATTGTCCATCCAATAGCTTTGATAAATCTTTTTACCAGACTAATAATTGCTTGTACATGCCCTTCAAGTAGGTCAGCTATAATGATTACCGGCAAACTAATATTAGCCCCCCAAAATACATATCTAAGATGAGAAGGAAGAGTTTTTAATTCAAGATACAGGGGTGCTTCAATGGATGGCTTCGCGGGAGGACTTTCTCTATTCTTCAAATAATTTCAAGCATCAAAGGAGTTTTCAAGTAAGAACCTAAACTTGATAAAGTAGCCACCACTTCATCATAATCATGGATCTCTTCCTCGTCATAATTCAAAAGGATAGCAGCCAAAGATTCACCAATACAAGAAATTACACCAATACTAGCAACTGCTTCATCGATCACATCAATAACTGACACCACATGGATTTCATAGGGTTGTTTCATAGACTTACACACATTAAAGGTGACTTCCTCCTCATTAACTCTAAATTTTAGGTCGCCACTCTCCACATCAAACAAAGCTCTTCCAGTAGCCAAGAATGGTCTACAAATAATAATCGGGATCTCGGCATCCATTTTACAATCAAGAATAACAAAATCCGCTGGAAAATTAAACTTGTCAACCTTTACCAAAATATCATAAAGAACACCGATAGGTCGCTTAATAGAACGATCCGCCATGAGAAGTCACATTGTTGTTGACTTAGGCTCACCTAGCCCAAGCTTCTTGAAAATAGCATATGGCATCAAATTTATACTAGCTCCAAAATCACACAATGCTCTAGCAAACTTGAACACCCCAATAGTGCACGGTATCATGAACGCTCCCGGATCATCATTTTTAGCAACCACATTTGACATAATAGCGCTGAAAGTATGGGATACATAAACCATTTCAAAGTCCATGCTTTTCTTTTTCGTGACCAATTCCTTAATAAATTTAGCATACATCAGCATTTCTAGTAATGCATCCACCAATGGAAGATTTATAGAGAGAGACTTAAACAGAGAGAAGCTTTTGAAATTATGCATTGTCATCACTCTTCTTCAACCTTTGTGGAAAAGGAGGGTTAATTTTATGTAACGGCCTTGGAGAAACCGATTTAGACACATCCCCCACCTTAGATGTTGAAGTTCCACCAATAGTAACATCATTAGTTGAATCAACATCTTTGTCGGGAACATCATTGTTCACACTATCCTCAAGACCCTCATCATTACTCACAATAGGTTGAATTTTACTCCATTTAGCCTCCTCGACCTCAACCACATTACTAACCAAGGCTTTGCCTCTCCGAGTTATGATTGCCATACACTGAGCATTCACATTCTTCGGGTTAGTCAATGTGTCAATAGGAAGGCCACCATTTGGTCTTTGATGCAATTGGGTTGATATTAGGACCATTTGTGATTCAAGATGTTTAATTGAAGCGGAGTGAGAAGTCATCGTTTCATTTAGACAAGAGAAATCAGCCCTCATCTCTTCGAATACTTTGTCTGAACCTTCCACATTGTACAAAATACTAGCAAGAATATCTTCAATTCTAAAACATTCTGGATCAGTCTTTGGTTCGGTAAGTTTGGGATGATCATGTGGAGGCACATACCGATCTCTCTCACCAACTCTCAAATTTATATCTCGATCATGCCACTCCCGATTATCTCTCAAACCAGCACCTTGTTCCTTGGTAAAACCCTGATTCTCACCCGGCTTTGATAGCTAGGAAGAGAACCCACCATTTGATTCTACAAAAATTGGACATCCTAGTTGTACATGGTTTTGAATGCAGTACATCCGGGCTCATATCGACTGGATTAACGACTTTTGAACCCGCACCCATAACATGTTTGGTCAATAAATCCAGCTGGGTCATCATCTTCGCCATATTCGCATCACGCTCATGATCTTTATCGATTTGTTCCTTTGTCATTCTGACCATAAGAGGTGATACCTGGTCCTCTGTTGTGTGCCATGCCCGGTTGATTTTAGTCATATCATCAAGTAACGCTGGCGCAATACAAAACGGTGGTCTCATAATTCCACCTTGAATTAAACAATCAGCGTTAGATTTTTTACCGAATCGAGGCTATGGTAGAAGTATTGCAACAACACATTTTCATGTAAACCATGAGTAGGACATTGTAGAAGGAGCTACTGGAATCAAAGCCATGTCTCATGGATTGGTTCACCATCAAGTCTCTTGATGTTCTTAATACCATCTCTCAACTTCACCATCTTCGAAAGAGGAAAGAACCACTCTAGAAATGCTTTCGTCAGTTCCACCCAAGAAGTAATTGAATCTCTTTGTGGTTCAGCCAACCACTTTGTTGCCTCCCAGTTAGAGAGAAAGGAAACAACAAAAGTCGAATCGACTCTTGAGAGATGTTCTTGAATGTGAAAGGGCTGCACCCATCAAAAAAGTTTTGAAAATGCTCATGGGGCTCCTCATGAAAAAGTCCTCCAAAGGAACCTTTTATTTGCAACAGCTAAAGTATGTTTCCGGTGAACAAAAATATAACATTACCCACAGTAGGGAGAAAGCGTATGGCGCCAGCACTTCCAACTGGAGCTACATTGAATTCATTGAGATTACCAGCGTCATCATTCACATGATGTGTATCATCATTTTGACCAACAACACTATTAGCGTCACTCATGTTGTCACCTATTGAAAATAACCAACGAAAAGACTAATAAGTAAATTCGACTACAAGCAAACTAATTCACTAAAATATGTCGATACAAGAATTCTAAATGCTATTCCTCGACCGCGGTGCAATTTTTGATAACGCTCAACTACACCTATCACGATTCAAGATGTAGGCGGTCGCTAGCAATAAAAACCAAATGACGAGTTGGGGTCGATCCCACGAGGAATGTAACTGAGTATAGAATTCAAATATGAAGTATTAAAGTGATCTAGTTTTTTGTAGATGTGAACAAATGAATCTATACATAATGTAAATCTGTTTAGTTTCAGTTGTAAAATAAGAAGGGTTTTGAATGATTAAAATCAACAAATGCGAATTAAGGAGGAACTAAACCAATGAGAATTGGGACCTTAGGGATGTGTGAGTTTTCAACTATCAATTTCATTAAATGGGTCATTACGAATTGCATAAGTATGCTGAATTATACTGGGTAAGAAAGATTACGACTATGATAGCTATTTTACAACCAACTATCATGCTTTCAATTAGGTTTTACCAAACCCACACTGGCTATACACTAAGAACTCAATCTTCTACCTTAATTCAACCCACTTTAACAAGCTGGGTAGTGCAAGTAAAAACTTGTACAATTATGAATTTCTAATTCCACTCAAACGCTCCTTTGACAAGCATACAAAGAGATATAAACTAGAACTGAATTTTCAACTTCAATTCATAAGTAAAAAATATGAATTAACAATTGAACCCATTCAAATTAGGCATTAAATTCAACAATTCATAAGACCCATAAGCAAATTAGGCATTTGAACACATAATCACACCCCAAAGGTATTGGGGTTTTAGCCAATCATAGTGAGGTTGAAGAAATAGTTACCAAAAACATTAGCCACTGATTTCCCAAGTATTCAAATAGCAAATACAATCAACCAAAATTATATCCAATGTTCAATTCCCAAGAAATCACAAGAATAGTTCACAAAATCCCTAAAAGTGCAATGTGCTTTCTAAGTTTGAGTTCTGGTTCCTCTCTCAATCACTCGATGTTCAATTCAATTCTAAAATTTCTATTTATAATTTCTCAAAAATTCCACACATTTTGAATTTCATGATCATTCTGCGGCGTAAGTCAGGCTCGCCCTTCCACTTGGCAATGCGCCGAGTTTCTTGATCTCACCTTTTAACTCTTGACTTCAGTACTGATTTAATCCTGCACTTTTGGTTATGTGCATCGGGCTCACCTTTTTGATCGGTGACTCACCATCTGGTCCCTCAGCTCGCCGACTTGACTTACATCTTCTCTTTGTGTACTGGAACTTTAGGCGAGGCACTGTCTACTCGGCGTGATGCCGAGTTGCCTTTGGCGAGCCTCATCCTTCTCGTTCCTTCAATTTTGCAACTTTTCGACTTCTTTTTTCTTTATATTGTCCTTGCCTCATTCCAAAGTCTTCTTGCGGTACATAAACAATTCAACATTAGTTATGAGTGCAAAATTGGGCATTAAGGACACTAATTTTGCACAAACGAAGCTATACATGAGTCAAAACTACGGACCCATCAACTATTTATAATAACGCTCAACTACACCTATCACGATTCAAGATGTAGGCGATCGCTAGCAATGTATTAAAGTGATCTAGATTTTTGTGGATGTAAACAAATGAATCGATACATAATGTAAATCTTTTAAGTTTCAGGTGTCAAATAAGAAGGGTTTTGAATGATTTAAATCAACAAACGTGAATTAAGATGGAATTAAACCAATGAGAATTGGGACCTTAGGGATGTGTGAGTGATAAACTACCAATTTCACTAACTGGGTCATTGAGAATTGATTATGTAAGCTGAATTATACTAGGTAGGAAAGATTATGACTATGATAGCCATTTTATAACCAATTATCATGCTTTCAATTGGGTTTTACCAAACCCCAACAGGCTATATACTAAGAACACAATCTTCTACCTTAATTCAACCCACTTTAACAAGCTGGGTAGTACAAGTAAAAACTCATACAATTATCAATTGCTAATTCCTCTCAAATGCACCTTTGACAAGCATACAAAGAGATATGAACTAGAACTGGATTTGCAACTTCAATTCGTAAGATAAAAACATGAATTAACAATTGAACCCATTCTAATTGAGCATTTAATTCAGCAATACATAAGACCCATAAGCTAATTAGGCATTTGTACACAAAATCACACCCCTAAGGTATTGGGGTTTTAGCCAATCATAGTGAGATTGAAGAAATAGTTACCAAAAACATTAGCCATTGATTTTCAAAGTCTTCAATCAGCAAATACAATAATTTAAAATTATACCCAATGTTCAATTCCCATGAAATCACAAGAGTGGTTCACAAAATCCCTCAAAGTGCAATGTGCTTTCTAAGTTCGAGCTATGGTTTCTCTCTCAATCACTAGATGTTCAATTCAATTCAAAAAATTTTGTTTATACTTTCCCAAAAACACCACACGTTTTGAATTTCAGGATCATTCGGCGACATAAGTCGGGCTTGCCCTTCCACTCGGTTGATGCACCGAGTTGCTCGATCTCGCATTTTAACTCTTTACTTCAGTATTGATTTCATCCTGGAACTTTAGGCGATGTGCATCGAGCTCGCCCTCAGCTCGCCGACTTGACTAAGATCTTCTCTTTATCTAGTGGATCTTTAGGCGAGGCACTTCCCCTCGGCGTGTCGCTGAGTTGCTTTTAGTGAGCCTCAGCCTTCTTGTTCCTTCAATTTTACAAGTTTTCGACTTCTTTTTGCATTATATTGTCCTTTCCTCATTCCAAAGTCTTCTTGCTGCACATAAACGATTCAACATTAGTTATGAGTTAAAAATTGGACATTAAGGACACTAATTTGGCACAAACGAAGCTATACATGAGTCGAAACTACCGACTCATCAACACCCCTAACATAAACTTTTGCTATTCCTCAAGTAAAACAAGAGATCAATGAACTCAATAGGGATGTCTAAAAGCAGTGCTGCTTAAGAACTCACATGAATGTGCACACAGGGTTAAATCTAAGATACAAGGATCAAATGTACACAAAAAATATCAAATTTTTATTAGCCATCATCAGTTAAAGTCTATACTCACAAGTGCTCACCTAAAACGCAAACTTTTGCCCACAAAGATGTTTGAATGCCCTTACACAAAAAAGTATTTTACTCCCTTGCCCAAATTCAATTGAAGATCAATATTTAGTAATAAACACAACACTCACACTCTCAAAAGAGAAAGAGTTTAAACAACTTTGCCCATTGGGTGGCCCGAGTTTTTCTTCTAACCATCACAAGGTTCAAGTAAGATCCCAAAGGACTTTAAAGCCTTGTAACAGGGTTGGGACACAAGGTATGGTCATTTTTGGTTTAGTGGCTCTACCTTCATGAAGCATGGTTTCCATTTTACTTCTCCTTCCCTTTCTTTCAAACATTTCAATTTCACAACTGATCCTTTGTCATTTTGGAGTACACATATCATTTTTATGAACACCCCTTTTTATTTTCACCTCAATGCACAATGGTACTATCTTATTCAAATCTTTTTCTTTCTTTTCTTTTAAGCTTTTTCTCTTCTTTTTTTTTTTTTTGTATATGGAGGGATTCCATCTTTTTCACAAACATCTTTTCAAAAGATCAAGCTCACAAAACTCTAGCTCAAATTCTCTTTTCATTCTCACCACGTTTCCAACTTAGACTTTTGGCCTAAGTTGGCTATTCAAACTAACCAATACTTCACGAAGGTTATAGGTGGGAGACACATGGCATTTTCAAATTAACGGCTAAGGTTCTTGTATTTGTGTTTCTTTCAAGGAGAAGGATAGATTCAAATGGTGGCAAGCTGGGTTCACACACTCACAAGGTAGCCAACAAAGGTTTAGAAATTAGGTTCACCCTAAAAAAAAATCATGCCTAAGATCATTTCCCCAAATTCACCAATGCTTAGTCAAACGGACTACCAGGGCAAGTTCTAAGCATCATCATACACACTTTTGAAGTGAAGCTCACGACACATGGCATTCAAACACAATTGCGGATCACAACTCTAAGAGTGAAGCTTGCATGCAACGGTCATTGGAAGACTCACCATCGACAATTCGCTTGTCACATCGAGAGGCTAAGATTTCACACAAAACTATGCAACTCCAATTTACCTCGTTGGACGCACACCAACATATTGTTCGATCAAGAGCACTATTAAATCATCGATATTGGACACAATCGACACTCAAAAGTACAAAAGAATTGCAATCATTCATTCAGTACAAAATCAACAATGATAAGTAAAGATAGATATCACTAGAACTCAAAACCGTTTCATTTAATTAAAATAACATCCAAAGTAACAATCAAACGAAAAACACAATTAAAATAACATCCAAAATAACAATCAATGGAAAAACACCACCCCACCAAAAAGACAAACTAGTGTCCTCAATGCGAAATAACAAAATAAGCATACAAACTAAAGATAAAGAAAGTGCAATAGAAAGTGCCATGTCCTGCTATGTTGGATGTGAGTCCTCAGTCTGGGCAGCAGTACCCGGTGCTCTCTCCTAGGTATGTAAGGTCCCACTCGACCCAATCATCGATGTATTTCGGAGAGAAGCAACAGTGGCACCCATGACCATATCATCCTCTATGTCGTAAGAAACCTCTCGATCATTCACAGCCAGGTCCTACTCATCCGACTCAGGTGTATGAGACACACCATCATCATCAGCTGTCAGGGCAACACCGGATGTGATAGGTGGAGGGATGTCAACACACGTACCCTCTGGCATATCCACACTGCCCTAAAGCATGGTGATATCGGTAGACTTTAGGTTGTCCACATCCTTCCTCAAACAAGTAATATCGGTGCGGATGGCTGTCAAGGTAGTAGAAACACCCCCAATATGCTAACACGCCTTAACTCTAGCGGTGAGGGCCTCCAAACCCTCCCCATGAGATGTGATAGTCCGGTGCTGATAAGCCAACTCTGCCCAAATGGTAGCAAGTGCGGTATCTAAAGCACGCTCAATCAATCCCGGAACAGCTGCCTCGACTCGAGAAGCTCGAACATCCGCTGAATGGGCCAGGTGCCCCACCTAGATGAGCATGGCCAGTATCAAAGGCCGGGTGTGGAGGGATGAAGCTGGTGCAGTGGCAGAAGAAGGACCCGGTGTAGAGGCAGAAGTGGCAGGAGCATCAAGAACAGGCGTACCTGTCATCTCTACTGTAGGAGGGGAGAACCCGTCTATATGGCCTCAACATCCACAGCCAGAGACGTATCAATTGGGGGCCTCCTCCTCCTCTCGGCGTCATCTTTAAAATACTCTGCCTCGATCCTCCAGATGTCACAAGACGAGGTCGAAGTGACCTCAACATTTGACATTGCGTCAAACGAAACATCAGCCCATCTACACAACTAACTTATCAAGATCGGGAATGGGAAGGAGGTATGCTAGTTCTTGGCCCTCATCAACATCTCACACTCAATAATCATTCCCAAATTCAACAACAACCTATCAGTTGTACAGCCTAAGAGTGCGGCCTTCTAATGCCAAAGAATCGACTCATTCTGTGAAGGCATGAGTGTACTACTCAAGAAACAAAACCAATACCGCGCCACAATATTTAGGTCCTTCTTCTCGATTATGGCCCCAACCTCTAACCATTAAGGGAAGGCATCACTTATTAACGGAGCCCACCACCCTTTCAGAGTCTTCAAACTCCCCTTTAGCTTATCGGCCAAGGAGTGCCTCCACTTATATGTGCAACCAAAACTTCATTAATCTCGGTCTTGCTGCACTTGACCTTCTTCACGCGCGCCATGACAACATCAACCAGTTTCAGTGACTGCGCCAACTTCTCTACCCTCGGAACTAAATCGGAGTATTCAGCATAGAACAACCGGACCCATGTAGGTATATAAGTGTTCCGGGGCTTGGTGAATATGTGGAATTTGTGGAAACAAATGGTCTCCCACACCTGTGGATATCTGTCCACAACCTCATCTTTGGACAACCTCTTTACCTCGAGGATTGTATTCAACCTGTTCATAGACCTCGAAAGATGAGTCGGGGTCGAAATTAGAATTTGAGCAAGAACAGGAGTAGAAGCTACTGGAGGCTCAGGTCTAGTAGGTGAAGTGTTGACCCTAGCCAACTGGTCATGTTGATTCTTTGACAACAACTTGACATAGGTCCATCATAAAATATATCCAATAGGAGTCCCGGATTCTTCACCATAAGAAATCCCATAGGCTGTAGACGTTAACTGTACACACTACTCCTCACTCTCCGAAAATGACTCCTCAATGACCTGTTACGTGCCCTTCCCCTTTGATTGGGCTGTGGGTTGTTTCAGTTGGCGTGGTCTATCAACCTCCGAGGCAATTTCTATGCCTTTAGCTTTCTTCTTTGGAGGGTTGTGGGAGACAACTTTGCGGCGAGGCATATTTGTCTATCAAAATAATCAAACACAAAAATCGATAGAGATGAGTTAGTATAGGGTCAAGTAGGAAAAGTTGCAGAAATACTTGCCGACCGGGACGGCGACACGCCGAAGTGATTAGGCAAGCAAACAGAGGCATCACCGAAAGTAACAGACTCAGCTCAGGCAAAAATCAAGCAAAAAAAAGTGATGAAAAATTCACTCGACGAGCAAAAGGGGAGCTCACTGAATATTACAGAACACACTGGCCACAAATCAGTGACAAATGGCGATGAGGAATTCAATGGGTGAATCACCGATCAGAACGGCCAGCCCGACTTAGCTCACTGAATCGACTAGAAACATAACCCACCCAACAAAATTTACGATTATCAACAAACAACCCAAGATATAACAGTTAAAGCTCAAACATCAACAAATAGAGTATACCCACACCGAATTTTTACCCGGGGTACTCAGACTTTCCCAAAATCAATTCAAAAACTACAAAATGACGATTTGTCCTTATGAAAGCCGTCACCCACTCCATCTTTTGGCAAATTCAAGCCATTTTATTGAATTCGAGGCTACTCAAATTTCACCCAACAATTAATCAACAATATACGATCACTAAATACGATAACCCAGATCAACAAAGGCCAAAAAGTATGAAAATATAGCATGCTCAACCGAATTCGTACAATCAAACTAACAGGCAGCAATCAAGATATACATTCACGCACAAAATCAAGTACCCATCTATTCGCACATACAACTAATAGTGAATGGCTTAGAAAAATTGAAACCCAAGAAAAATAACCTCAATGTAACACAACGATGAAACAATGATGAAATAGGGAACGAGGACAAGCCTAGACCACTCCAATAACAGCTAAAGGCACCGAATATGCTAAAGAAAATGCAACAGCATGCGGGTATGGGAGGAGACGATGAAAATTTCAAGTAAGATGGAAGTTTGAATTTGAAAAGTTTAAACACCCTCCAGTTCACGCTCCGTTCGGGGATGTTATTAAAGTCGCCGATCCATTTGGCAATGCGCCGAGTGGTGCAGAACCTCATCGAAAGTCACAACAGCTCAGGTTTCCATATATGCTTAGAATACGAGCTAGATCGGGCTCACCGATCCACTCGGTTACGCGCCGAGTGGTGCAGAAGCTCGCCTAATTTTCCAGTGTAGCCTACAACTTCAGCCTTCAATTTGTGATGAATTTAGCTAATCCTAGGGGCATTTCGGTGATACGCCGAGTGGATCAACCCCTTGCCAAGTTACCGTGTCCTGAAATTTCATACTCCAACCTACACACTTAACACATGTTATTCAAAAACACTACGATAAAACTTGGGTTGCCTCTAAGAAGCCCCTTATTTAATGTCGTGGCACGACGTGGACATGCATTAAAGCATCATCCAAGTACACAACATCAATCAATCGCACAACGGGAGACTCTCCAAAGTAGAGTTTCATCCTTTGCCCATTAATTTTAAAGAACGATCCATTTTAACCTTGAACTTCAATGGCTCCGGTTTCAAGCACACGATTAACCTTAAGAGGGCCTGACCACTTAGACTTGAGCTTACCCTGAAATAGCCAGAAATAAGAATTGTAAAGCAACACACAATCACCCACCCTAAATTCTCGATAAAGTATTTTGGCATCATGCCACCTTTTAATTTTCTCCTTATACAGAGCAGCACTTTCAAAAGATCGAAGCCGAAATTATTCCAAAGCATGAAGTTGGTCAACCCAACTCTTGCATGCAACATCCTAGTTCTAATTTAAGGTTTTCAAAGCCTAGAAGGCTTTATGCTCGAGTTCCACCGCAAGATGACATGATTTGCCAAAAACCAACTGATATTGCAACATACCAATTGGAGTATGAAAAACAATTCTATATCCCCACAAAGCATCATCTAACCTTCGAGACCAATCAGAACGATTTGCATTCATGGTTTTGGCACAAATACCTTTAATTTCCCGATTGGACACATCAACTTGCCCAGTTGTTTGCGGATGGTAGGGGGTGGAAACCTTGTGCTTTACTCCATATTTGGACAACAACGACGCAAAAAATTGGTTGAAAAAATGAGAACCCCCATTACTAATAATAGCACGTGGATTGCCAAACCTTGTGAAAATATACCTCTTAAGAAATGAGATAACACTTCTCCCTTCATTGTTGGGTAAGGCCACAACTTTTATGATAGCCTTACATACCTTGAAGAATGAAGTTCTCTAGCGAAATCGAAGAAAATTGACGAACGCTTGAAACCCTAGCTTTTCTCCTCTTGGAACCTTGATCTAATGTCTTGAAGTGTTAATGAACGTAAAACAATTGATAAACATTTTCTAGGGCTTTAATTTGGTGTGAAAGGACGTAGTTTAGGCTTAGAATAGGATTAAAATGACGTAGTTTAAGTACCCAACGCATAGGGGAGAAAGACCAAAATGACCCCAACTTTTAAAACGGAAAAGGTGTCCAAAACAGCTAGTCTCACGAGCCATTTAAGACTTTACCGGCTATTTAATGCAACACGGCCTGTATAGTTAGTCATCAAGTTTCACCTACCCGGTAGTACTTCACAAAAAGAGGCATAACCTTTTACTCCGAACTTCAAATGAGGCAAACTTGGTGGTGTTGGAAAGTGGACTCATAAACCTTTAATTTGATTGTTTATGGGCCACCTAGTTCATTATGTACTAGGAGATATGATTATTTGAAGTTGACTCATGTAAAATCTCCTATTGAAACTCAATCGGTAAGAAAGCTTTCAACTCAACTTTGTGCTAGGGGATTCTAGTGACCTTAATTCATCTCCAAAGTCATTCCCATATTAAATAATTGACCTTAAAACCTAAGATCAATTTAAGGATCACCCGATACGACCCTATACACAAATGAAGAATGGTTCAAGCCTTAGCTTAGAATTTTTGGGGTGTTACAATATCTCTCCCTTGGGATCATTCATCCTTGAATGATGACTAAAAAAAGCATGTGAGTGAAATGAGTTACTCTTACTATCTTTCTGACTTCTGAACTTTCCTACTAACATACGCAGAACTAATTCATCCTAAGAGTTTGGAGAGGATTGATGTTTCCTATTGTGGTAGTGGTGGTGTGCTTATTCCATATAAGGTTATAAATGTGGAGGAAGAAGGAGATGAGGTCTTACCATGAGTAATAATTAGATGAGAGCAATTAGTGGGTTTCTTGGCAGTAATGCATGAAATTTCAGTTGGTTAAAGTAACGAGATAACGAGATATTCTTAAAAAGATTGGTTAGTAGGAGTCCGTGGAATGGTTATAGTTCTAAGCTTGATGTGGGGTTGACAACATGTGGATGAATGCATAATGCATTCGGTGTTTCTTCATTAGCACTCAAGGTTTGTTGAATGTGGTGGTAATGAGTAGTATTCTTAGGATGAGATTCCATATAGAGGTATAAAACCTAAATCTTGTGGTTTAGATTAGTATGAACATATCATGTTTAGCCCCTTGAGATTTATAGTTAGGCTTGAACACAGTAAAAGCAAGCAATTGAACTTATACCTTGGTAAGAATAGTAAAAAACCCTTGTAGAAGTTATGAGTTTCAGCTAATAAGGTTGGTATTCATAAAAGAGGGCATGCTTTAGAGGTGTTGCTAGGCTTGAAATCTCGCAGTTGTACTGCTTAAGACATAGTAGTCATATTATTACTTCGTGCCCAGATACCCTTGTTTCATGTCAAATAACTTCCGATAAAGCATGACTATGCTTGAACTCATATCGTTTGTGACTTATGTGTTATAGAGAGTTCGAAACTCTTAGTATGAATTAGTTCTGCGTATGTTAGTAGGAAAGTTCAGAAGTCAGAAAGATAGAAAGAGTAACTCAATTGACTCAGATGCTCAGTCCAGTCATCATTCGAGGATGAATGATCCCAAGGGAGAGATATTGTAACACCCCAAAAATTCTAAGCTAAGGCTTGAACCATTCTTCATTTGTGTATAGGGTCGTATCGGGTGATCCTTAAATTGATCTTAGGTTTTAAGGTCAATTATTTAATATGGGAATGACTTTGGAGATGAATTAAGGTCACTAGAATCCCCTAGCACAAAGTTGAGTTGAAAGCTTCCTTACCAATTACGTTTTGATATAAGATTGTGCTTGTGTCAACTTCAAATGGCCATATAAATTAGAATATAAAGATTTAGGTGTCTCATAACTTATCAAATTAAAGTTATTTGAGTCTTCGTTCAAACGCTTCAAATTTTGTGTTAATCCGAGTTCCGAGTAAAAAGTTAAGATCATTTTAGTAACATGATACAGTGTAGTGATGAATTAGCCGACGAAAAAACACTAAAAAGGGTCGTTTTTGTTCTTTTTACATCTAAGAAAATTCTGAATGAATTTCTTGACTAATAAAAGGCAAAAAACAATCAGATTTTCATCTGGTAATCCCGTAGTTTCTTCTCTATCACATTCTAAGGCAAAAACATAAGAAAAATCAAAGCATAAGACTCTCATTAAAGATCCTTTCATATCTTTTTCAAGATTCTTCTTCAAGGTAAATCCTTCTCCAAGAATTTCATTCTTTCCAACTCAAATTCCTTCATACAATTATGAATTGTTAATGAAAATCATAATTCTTATCCATAGAGTTTTCAAGAAACTAATTCAAGAATATCAAGAAATGTTTTCTTGATCGTTCTTCTTCAAGCTAGGGTTTCAAGTCTTTCAATCAATTTCATCTCCAAGATTCTTCAAGAACTTTTTTCTTCTAGGTATGTAAGGCTATCATAGTGATGGACTGAGTTCGTCCTCACGCCCTACATCTACTTTCAAATGTGTAAAAGAGTAATCTAGGGTTGTATCATTAGATTTGAGTATTCTTGATATGAGTTGATGTTGAGTTCTGAGTTCTTGAATTCCTGATTATTGAATTTCTATTCCTAATTATTGAATTGTTGTATTTTGTGCATTGAGATTTATTGATTTGATTGTTCATGTCTATTCTTCAGCATGAGCCCTATCCGTGAGTATTCATTGAGTTCTTACTGAGAATGTTTTAAACAAGCATAATTTTTTAAAACTGAGTTGGGAGAAAGCAAAGAGGAGTCTTGAGAAAGAGTTTGTAAAATGATTTGAGAAAGAGTAGAAGGGAACTCAGTAGTCCCAAATGTTTCATTTTGTTACATTGAGAAAGAGAAACTTTGATTTCTAAATGAATTTATGAGTTCAGAAAAACTTCAAAGCATAACATTTTTAAGAGGGTATTTTGAGTAAATACCACAAAGCAGAGAAAGATTTTATTTTATACATTTGAGCATGAGTATATATTTATTGGGAGTAGTATTGAGAACCGATATGGGGATGAGTTCAGATAACATAAAATCCTCATAATCCATGTCTGCTAACATGGGTAAAGGATCATACTTTTTAGATGAATCCTTATTGCTTAGTAGATCCACTTAGTTGAGAGGTTCTATACCCCGGCACAGAATAGGACAATTTTAGTAGTGTTGGTGAGACGTTGTATCATCATGTAGCTCATAGGTATGGTTGTCGCTTAGAGAATCTCCCAAATAGAGTTAAAAGTGTATTCTTATTATATCACTTAATATGTTGAGTTCAGAGATGTGTAAGCATTTTTGTACAGTTTTAATGACTTCACTTCTTTATTTCTTTACATTCAGTTTAGTATATATCTATATCTATTGAAGTCCTTTCATTTGATTATTTGTTATTCAGTTATATTACATACTCGTACATTCAATATACGGATGTCATTTGACCTACTTCTTTTAATGATGCAAATAAAGGTTCTCTGTATCCCCCACAAGAGTCTGACTTCATCCGCTCGTCACCTTTTGAGTGAGACCTCCTAGCTTCCGAAAGACTCTAGTTTTATGAGTTGTTAGTAGTAGTTCTCTTGAGGAGTCATGGATCTTTTCCCCATACTCATCTTTATACAGTATAGATTTCATGGATAGATAGTTTTGGAGAGTCTTTCAGTTTTAGATGTTTTATTTAAAACTTATGTTTCACACTCAGTATATTCAGAGAGTTTTGAGAATTATTACAATGTTGATTTATCATTTCTTTCAGTTTGATGCTTGTGCATGCATGAGTTATTCTTCCACTTGTAGTCAGCTAGGATGCAGGTTCCCTTGGGGGCCAGCAATGGTTCTCTAGTTTCGGCCACGTCCACGGTGTAGGCTCGAGTCGTAACAAGGAAGAAGGTCTAAACCAACAAATAAAACTAATACTTCACTACAATTTAATCTTGGAAATAGAGCGAAGGACTCCTCTAAACAAATATGACCAAAAACTCATATAATGATCCAAAAAATATTTCTTAATAGGTCGTTCTTATGAATCGACCAAATCTCAGACCAATCATAGTAAATTTTTTTAATTCACAAACTATGATCAATTTGGTTTAAAACGTTGTTTGATCAAAATAGAATTTAAAAGTTTTCGTTAACTAATTCTTATCACATATTATCATT